>CM032894.1:19648637-20368637 GCA_019176425.1 Megalops atlanticus
TCCGCCGCCCGCCCAGGCAAGACAAATGGGCGCGCGGGATAATGACCGTCCCGAAACGGATGGCTGTCATCTGCCGAGGTGGACAGAGCCCCCTTTCTTTGGCGGACCCAAGCGCGGGGCAACAGATTTATGGGCCGCCTTTGTTTGTGCTCCGCGGCGCTTAATCAGTTTTGGTCCGAAACCAAATGAGAGACCTGGCCTTGGAGCGGGGGAGTGGGAGGGGAAACTTCGTGACTAAACGTCTGAATTTCAGCTTTCTGGAAGGGTTGGGGGGGATGAGGAGATCGCCTGGATTTGCGTGTGGGAGTTTGGGGGGGAGTTGGCTGCAGGCTGTTGCGGTGGCGTTCACGGCCGTGCCCGCCCAACGGGCACACAAAGATCCCATGCTTTTGAGTGCCGCGGCCGAATAAAGTGTGACGGAGAATCAGGTCACTGGACCCTGTGGCATGATCTCACGCTTGCCCCTCATTGGCCAGAAGGACCCTTGACGACGGGGCTGACAGTTTGGCTACGATGTTGTCAGTTTCTCCTGACGTTTTTCACTGGGTGGGAAAAAAAGTGCCAATTAATGTGTTGCGGAGCTGGAAGCGAGCATGTAGTGTGTTTCGTGTGTGTGGGAGCTGATACGCAGTCTGTTTGTGCGGCTGGGGGCCAGAGCATGAGCCCTGCTTGTCCCTAATGAGGACGAGCCAGCGATTGTGCTCAAGGGTCAGGGACACAAACCGCTCCCAGCTCAGCCAATTGGACGGCAGGGTACACCGAAGAGCGCTGGATACAGGCGTGTGATTGGCCGCCGTGCTGCCTCGTCCTCTGTTCTGCGAGGTCGCTCGCATGAGGATGATGTCACATCAGGGAGGAATCTCATCAGGTTACTGCGACATGATGCTGGTATATTTACGTTATACATGCAAGGGCTTTATGAAAGCAGTCCATGATTTCCTGATTCAAGTCAGATTGAACTCCAGATACTGTATCTCAGAAGGAGAAACATTGCCACATAATCCTCTTATGTCAAAATTCCTTTTAATTCCCGGACCCACTGGTTTAGTGTTCTTTCTCAGACTTCGGGGGTGTGTGAATACGGGAGTTTGGCTGATAACAATGTTTTTTTTTACTTAGTTTCTCTCTAATAGCTTTCTCATGTTCCTCTGGTAAACTGCAAAGTGTTCCAGCAGCAAAGCAATAATGACAAAGCAAGCAATTTTTTCAGCTTGTGGTGGCATTACTTCTTCCTCTGAGGGGATTGGTGTCCAGTTGACAGTGGAAACATCAAGCGGCATCTGTGTCCTTGAGGCGGGGGGGATGGGGGGTTTCTGATGCGTGATGTGAGCGACGCATCACTTTCCTTTTCCACCCCCACCCCCCCCCAATCTCGTTTCGAGCAGGAGTGCTGATTGCGCCCTTGTTTACGTAGCTCGGAAGAGCGCCGGCCGGGAGATAAGCCGGGCCGATCCTTATCTGCTGCCCTCCGCGTGGAAACTGCTAAAACATAACATAAACCACGCTTTTAAAGCTAGGCTTTCGTGTCTGAGGCGCGCGTTATGTGGGGCAGAGGGGGTGGTGGGGGCAGCTAGCACACGGGCTCTGTGGGCTACGCCGTGTGACTGCATTGTTCCCTCCCTCCCTCCCTCCTCCCCCCCCCCTCGGTGACGCGGGGCAACCTTTCCCTCCTGTCACGTACCCCGTGTCCTCACGCCACAGTCCGCTGCCCGCACATGCCGCCCGGTCGGCCACGGCCGCCGGTTTATTTGCGGACGGGCCAGCTGTCGTGTGCGTCCGTAACTTTTAAAATGTCAGCCAGCTGAGGATATCCACGCACTGTGACAGTGACAGTGGCAACAGGTTAGAAATGTCAGCGGGTTTGGCGGGAAGTTCAGCACCCAATCCTCTGTTCATGAATTGCCTCCTTCAGTTCGGTATCGACTCTGCTACATCAAAATGTCGCCGTGAGTGCTCCCTCTGTGCTTGTGCACGGGGTGTGTGGGTCGGAGACCTCCTGAGGTGTCCAATTCTGGCTATTTTGTTCACTGAAGCTTGTACCAGGCCTGGCGGACTGCCGTCACGAAAATGACGACCACCCCAGCTGTGAAATTTAGTTAATTTGTGGGTTTTCTTCTTTGGACATTTATCTTGGAGATACTGTTTGTGAAATTGTCACATACTTAATGTAAATGTTAAAGTAATTCTCATGTCACTCCTCTGAGATGTGTCAGCACCTCCATGATTTTTGATCATTGAAGTACATGTTTTGTGGTTTGGGAGCACTGTTCAACATCAAAGATCCCCCAACAACTATACCCTCTGTCTGGTCTGACACTAACATACCTACCTTGGAAACAATATCTCGCCTTATGTAGAGTCCTTACTCTCTTGTTTTCCTAGAAGTTTTGAAATGTTTCACTTTCTCTGAGTACTGCTGAGAATATGACACCACTACAGTCCACATAAACAGAGTGATGGTAAACAAAACAGTCTGGTTTGCTTTCCTTAGCTCTCCTCTGTGGTACTCCCATATACCTGAGACAAATCACCCTGATGAAGCGGGGTGGGGGCCATCGCTTCTCAACTGGCTCAGCAAGATTCCGAAGTTTTATGAAGCGTAAAATTATGTAAAGTATCCATGTAAGACCGGGAGAATAGCAGCTCGGTAAAAGAGAGTAGAGCATTGTGATTTGATACATGAGCAGGCCTTCGCTCATGCTAAAGTCCAAATGCCCTTAGCCGGGGTCAGTGGGAGGGGTGTGCGCGCGGGGTCTGGGAGGGCTAAAATTAGCCCGTTCTCCATGGCAGGACTGAGTGCGTGCACGTTGTCGCTGTCAGTGCGACCGTTACGGTCTCTCCGCCGTGCCGAAATATCACCCGGCCAAAAATACGCCCGTCCCTCACGCGGATCTCCGGCTCTGGCGGGGGCAGCCCAGCGTCGGGCCGGGCTTGGCTCGACAGCTGGCGGGACCGACCAGTTGGCGCTTAAAAACACCGCTCTTTCCCTGTGTGAAACGGTTTTCAGATGGTCAAGTGGTTCAGTCGGGTAAGGCTCACTGTATCTGCAGCCTACAGAGCCTGGGCAGTGTTTAGTTTGCCTGGATTTGTCACCCGAAAGCCCCTCAGTTTTGGTGTTCCGAGCAGGTGATCTGTTACCAGACACACCCCACCCTCTGACCTTGGGCAGAAATCATCCAAGGCCAGGTGCCTGGCTGTGTTTTACTGAACGCTGGTGTGATTCGCCGGCAGCCCCCCTGGTACATCTTGCGCAGCAAGGGTTAATGCCGCCGACATCTGCTGAAGAGATCGGGGGCTGCAGCTGCCAAGGTTAAATAAGGTGATAGCGAATTGTTTACTCGCTGAAACGGCTCTGCCCAGGTAGGCTGGCTTCTCATTAAGCCCGAACTCCGAGGGGCCGCTGGGAGAGTTGTGCAACTTCAGACGCAATCACCAGGGTCTTTACAAAACACGGCAATTCCTCCTGTTTTAACAATGGAGCTGCTCAAGCCCCTCCCTGTCCCTCCCCCCCAACCTCAAGCTACCCTCATTTAGCATGAAGACTTTTTTTCCTTTTTGATGTGAATTTTAGCCGTTGAGCTGTCTGACGAAAAGAAGTTAATCCGGCGCAATTTTGTGCTCACCGTTTGTCATTTGTTAACTGCTTTTTTCTGTGCTGAGGGCCTCAAGTGACATCTAATCTCCTGAGGCAGCAGCCCCCAGTCATGGCTAGTCCATTGTCTCTCCTCCTTTTCTCGCTCTGCTCCTCTCATTGGGCCGAGAGGCCTCTGTTCCACTTCTGTCGCTCATTTATTGGCTTTCAATTAGATTATTGGTTTAGTGGGGGTACATCAGCACTCCAATCCAAATCTATTTACCCGCACTGATGTAAACAAGTGGGCCTCGTTTTAATGGAGGGTGTAGAGGCTTCCTCTTCCTCTGACCCTCTGCCACCTCTGGAGACTCAGTGTGGCTCCACCCACACAAACCATCTGAAAGACAGGGATTAGTCGAAGCAGGTTTCGAGGGTAGCTAGGTTATTCTCGCTGACAAGATTAAATACTTCTTCACTTGGTACACTTATCCAAAGGAAGTTGCATAGCTTCACTGTATTTTACAGTTATGCAGCGAGGCATTTGCTGAAGCTTTCGAGGTTGGCTAAGGACTCACTCACAGGCACAATGTCCAGTGCCGGGCCTGTGAACTGAACCCTCATCTCTTGGTTGCGAGCCTGGTTCCTTAACCACCAGGCCTCCCAACTGCCTGAGTGACAGACCGTCCCTCATCATGCTGGAGGAGCCTGGGAAAACGGTGGCCGCGGAGGTCCCCGGCACCTGGATCCCGGTGGCCGCCGGCTGCCGGAGCGCGGCTTTTATGGAGGGCAGGGTTAAGCTGCTGTTAAACGGAAAGAACTCCTTTACGAGGTGGTAATGGGTCGCTAATGCCACTGGGAACGGAGAGTAACCCGCGCTTTCCGGCTGCTTGTTTATTTACGCGGGGCGGCGGGCGGAAGGGAGGCCCTCTGGGCCTGGCAGAGGCTCCCCTGGCATTCCCTCCCTCTCCGTCTCGGACTCGGAATCGCGGCGAAACCGTAGAGCGGCGGCCGGCTCAGATATCCCCAGGTCTTTCACAGATGGAGCTTTGCGCCGACTGCAGACGATAGATTACATAGATTACGCCGGTGCCACTGGCTTTGTGTATACCTCACTGTGTAAGTATTCAGCACACGTGTGCGGAATCAGGCCGGAGCAAAGCGGCATCCTGTGCAGGGCTTTCAGCGAAACGGAGGCTGATTAGGTGTTTGGACTCCTCTGACGCTCGTCCCCGCCTGATCCCAGAACAGCTGAAACTCAGGCGTAGCTTTCCGCTCAAGTTCATTCCTTGCTTTTAGGCTAGGCGCGTTCCTGCACCAACCACAGCAAAGGTAGGCATTAGGCAAAGATGGCATTCGGATGGCAAATCCCCCTTTACTGCTGGAATAAGACGGCAAATTGAGGTCTCTGTGAATGAAGCCAAATGAGTTCTTTCTGGCCCCCGGAAGACATTGTTCCTGCTTTAATGATGCGTGACCAAAAAACAGGCTCAGAGAGTCTGCTTCTATTTTCCTTCAGAATGTGGGATTATAGGCACACAGCCCTCAGCTTAGTGGACCTTTCAGGGCTGTGGCAGAGGTGGAGTTTGAAGGCTGTTCTTATCAAGTGGAGGTGGAGTTTGAAGGCTGTTTTTGTCGAGCAGTGATCCTGTTTAAAGGCTGTTTTACTGGGTAGAGGTCTGGTTTGAAGGCTGTTTCAATTTTAGATGTGTTATTAGAAGAATTTTCTTATGGTACAGAGGTGCCGTTAGGCTGTTTGTATGGTACAGTGGTGCTGTTAGGCTATTTGTATGGTACAGAGGTTCTGTTTGTGTAGTACGGAGGCAGTGTTAAAGGACTGTTTCCATCGTGCAGAGGCAGATTTGAAAGGCTGTTCTTGTCGTGAAGAGGTGGGGGGGTTGTTCTCCTGTCCTGATGCCTCTGGAGATGTACTTACGGGCAGCGGTTATGGTTATAGTTTCCTCCGTCGAAACGGGCATAAAGAGCGGGGAGATGAAACAGGCCGTGATTTACGGTCCCCTCCGCCGTGGCGCGGGGCCCCCCCGGCCGTTTCCTACCTTTGTGTGGACGAGGACACCAGAGCGGAGGCGGATGTGTGACCTCGTCCGCGGGGGTTTTTCGGAGGGGGCGGGGGGGGGGCGGGAAGGAAGCTCAGGCGAGCCCTGTTATCTCGACGCGGGGCGTTCAGCGCTGCAGAGCGGTCCCGATTCCGAACAGGAGGTGTCGATGGCACATCGTGGGGGAGGGGGGGTGGGATGGGGGGGGGCTTAGCCTGGCCTGGACAGAGCGAATGGAGAGGCCCAGCCGGGCTGCTGTGTGTCGCAGCAAATAGGAAACTGCACTTCAACCAGGGGGCTACAAGTTTGAGTCCCAGGGGAGGCATAGTTAGAGTCCCGGGGGATTGTACTTTGTACTGCACAACCCCTACCTATACAAGTGGATAATAAATGCTACCGAATGCAATCCATATGTGTAGTCTTTCATGAGAACATCTGTCAAGCTTCTAAATGAGATGTAATGTTCATTACAGTATCAAATCCCATTGCACCTCTCATGTGCTACATTCTCTGTTGAACTCATGGCACTTCCTGGTAGTATTTACATGCAAGGGAAATGTGTTCGTCTGCCCGAAATTAAACTAGTAATGTTTCAATTAAGAATCAGATCCATAATTAAATCTTACGCCTGTGGAGATATGAACTGAATTCTGCACGCCCTCTCATTCTGTACCTCCTCCTCGGTTTATTTTGGAGGCCCGTTTAGGACTGTGGAGGGGTTCTCACAGGCCCCTCGATACAGTTCTTTGTGGCCAGTGTGCCAAGCTCACCCTATCCCTACAGATGGCGTTTCCAGGTCCCGGCCAATGCTCTCTACAGATGTGCTAGCGAGTCTGTATCAGCCGGGTCCGCGGCCCATGTGACAGAATTCCATACAGCGACGTGCGATCTGCGTGATTAAGAATACAAGGATATCTCCTCAGCTGATGCGAGGAGACCCGCCTTGCCCGTTTGGCTCGTCCGCGGAAGTGTTTCTGGTTTTGTTCGGTTTGTTTTTTTTGCCTAATTGCTTTACGTTGTGCCGGTACCGCACCGTGCTGGCAGCAGCACGTAGCCAAGGGTAGCAGTGAGCCAGCGCCCTCGGGGGAGGGCAGGAGGCGAGGGGGGGTGCTTTCTCCGTGTACTTTCGCAGGCCGGCTCCCTGGGTGTCCCAGGTAGGCGGTGCCAAGCACGAGCGGCTTGAGCCCGGGCGCCGCGCCGCGGAGGGGAAGCAGGCCTGGCGGTGCCGCCGGTTATGGCAGGGAACCTGTCCCTTCGGCCCCGACTGCGGGGGGTGAGGTTGGACCGGGCCTTGCTCTCTGGCGGGCACTAGAAAGGCAGTCTGTAGTCCAGACTGAAGGGTGTGTAGGGGTGGCGGGGTGGTGGAAGGATGAGGGGGGAATGAGCACTTGCCAAGGGCTAGAAATACTGCAGTCGGTCCAATGGTGGTGCTTTGATGTCTCCTTCCAGTTTTCATAGTGCCACTTAACCGCCGCCAGCTCCCACAAAGATGGCGTTTCACAGCATGGGACATAAGGGGAAAGGTGTGTGTGTGTGTGTGTTCATGTGTATGTGTGTGTGTGTATGTGGGTCAGAGCAGGGTGTGTACCACATTCACCGAAGACTACTCATTGCTTATTGGGAAAACTGTGCGTGTGTTTGTGTGTGTGTGTGTGGTGTGGGCCAGAGGGGGGTGTGCACCACATTAGCCGAAGACTGCTCATAGCTTTTTGGGAAAACACGTTTCTGTGACGTTAATGCCAGCGTCAGACTTGCCATTACATGGTGGTTTGTGGGAGCTCTCTCTGTGCAAGCAGCTGGCAGGATGCTGTAGGCCAGCTGCCCATGCCCTGATCTGTGCAGTTTGAGGTTTGCAAATACCCAGATACCCAGGGTTTTTATTCCCTCTCACCCATTCCTCCCTCTTTTTTTCTGCACACAGTGGGCTATTTTATTCCTCCGTTTCAGCCGTTTCATTATTTCATTTATTGCGCTTTTCTCCCCCTCCCTGAGCGTGGCTTTGCGGGTGCGCTTTTTTTTTCGGCGGATAGCGGCATTAATGCTTCGCAGATGGCGGGCGCAGCATGTGCAGTCACGGAGCGCGGCCTGGCGAAGACCACGGCGTCAACAGGTGGGGCCGAGCCCCCCACTGCAAAGAACGCGCCAAGAAAACTACCACCTACCACAATGAGCCCTCTCTTCAGGGCACAACTACAGCATGCCCCGCCCAGATTCACCTGTCACAGGGTCCCTCTGGGAGAAATCCATAGATGGTTGACTTTGCGGCGATCATCTAGTCGGGGCTGAAAACCCGTTTTCTGTTTAAGGCTTGATAAAGACAGTGGGTGTTCAAAAATGAACTAAAGCGTTGGAAATACCGGCAACACATCATTTGTTGGACTGAATCATAAATGCTTATGTCCAACCAAGCGCTTTAGTTTTAATTTTCTTTCAGAACCCACCTAGAAGCCTTTGAAATGTTTTTTGAAGATTTTATTGTGGTGGAGGGGGTGCAGTAGTGTAGTTGTAAAATACAGTGGGAGCTTTCTTCAGATAGTGGAAAAAGGCTGGAGGCCTTCATAATTATTGCATATGATGGTAACATACCCGGGCTGTAAAAAGCACATGAAGGTACCTCAGTCTCTTGTAGTCCCCCTACATGGGGGTGGGGGGGACAGGGGTGTGGTCTCCATTGCAGTTATGAGTGCATGGAACACAGGATCAGGCATGGACCCCTGGGTTCAGTCAAAACCGTCAAGTCGTCCTGTGGGAAAGCGCCGTTCAATCAAAAAAAAGAACCCTCCCAGATTATTCTGGTGTCGTGTTACAGCAGAGCGCTGCCTGTCTTCACTCAGAGTCGTCAAGCCATTGTTGGGGAAAAGGTCACTTTGCTGTGATACGGTTCTTGTATAATCCTGAGGGGGTTTATGGGTTTTTTTTTTTTTTTTGACAGAAAAGCATTTTCACTGCAGATGACACGGCGGGTTTTTTGTGTCGAATCTTGGGGACGTCGCGTTTCCTGAGGGGAACGGCGGTCTGTGTGCGTGTGCGCCTGCACGCCGCTCGCGTGTGATTCGGAGAAGAAAAAAAAACGCCCACAAAACACAAACAGAAAGCCCCCAGACTCGCCCTCCCGTGTTTCCTGTCCTGAACAGAGCTGGAACATTGTCCACACCCCCTCCCCACCGGGAGGACCGTCGTGCTGATAACGCTGAGGGCCGTAATGCTCGGGTGAGCGCAGGAGCGTGAGGGTATGGAGCTGGCTGTGATGAAAGTGTAAGGACCCCTGCGGGCTAGCGGGGCGACCCTGGAGGACCGCGGAAGCACGCGGGAGGGTGGGGGGGGCACATGGCGGGGAATTCCAGGGAAGAGGGGAAAGCTGATCGAGAGATGAGATTTCCCTCCTGTCGCAGCTGGAGGCTGTTTTGCCTTTCACGTCAGCGTGTAAAATCGCCGTCTTCCGACGGGGCTATCTGGGAGGATCAGATTATCGTCCCGCGAGGGGCTGTGTACTTTGTGGACAGGCTCTGTTGGGTTATGTGCAATTACGTGATTTTATTTGCCTAGCGGGCCCTCTTATCTGGCCTGACTTAGCGCGGCTCACGGGTTAATGTCCCTTCACACAGCTGGGTATTTGCTGAGGCAGTGCCGGAAAAGTCCCTTTCCCATGGCTGCAACGGCAGTGCCCCACCTGGGAACTGAACCAGCAACCCCTTTGCATATCAGTTTCCCTAATCTCTACACCCGCGCTGGAAAGGTCAAAAGAATGAATAAGTGCTGTAGCAATGCAAGGCCTGTTCACTCCTATCTGAACCAATGACACACCCTCCTTTTTAAATGGTTCAGGCTCTAGGATGACCAGCACCTCGCTCTCTCGTTATCATTTCGGGAATTCCAGCTGTGTACCTGCAGCTCCTTTGGGTGATGATCCAGAGGTGGGGACAGAGTAGAAGGACACCAAGGGGTGAGGCTGTCAGGGGAGGCACTGCAAAGCCTCTTGCTTCCCTCGCCCCCACATCCAGCGAGAGCGTCATGACGTACCGCGGTAATTAACCCGGCCGCACCTCGGCCTTAATAGCAGAGCTGCAGGGAGGTGTCCGAACATTCCTCATTTTGAGTCTCATTTTGACCGAATGCTAATTACAGCGCTGATGCTGTTTAGTATTTAAGCAATGTCATTTTTGTGGACGTGCCACAGGGCGTGGCTCAGGCGGTGTATCTCAGGAGCGTGGTTCGGGTTCGATAAGATCCGTGGACTGAGCTGGTTCAGTCTTTAAACTCATTTCTGAGACGTGCAAGGGTGCCTTTCTCTGCTGTGATCCGATTTGACTAAGTCCAGTTTCGCTAATGTAGCTGGAGTACATCGCCTCCGGAATCGAGGTAAGAGGTCAGTATCTGCCCAGAGTCAGATGAATTACATGGTTCCAGCCGTCAGTCACCCGGGTCAGCATGGCTCTGAAGCCAAGCTGCAGGTTGTTATTATAGCTTAAGCTGCAAAAGGATGGCTCGTGGGTAGGGAAGTGTCGGCCTCTGAGCCAAAAGCCTGAATCAGGCCGCGGTTTAAGAGGGACAGTGTACTTATACAGACACATTACATTCTAATGACATACAGTGCCTAAAGGTAGAGCAACATGACATACATGCCGTTGTATGCAATCGCAGTAGAATATATTATACGTTAGGCTCTCAAAGTTTTATAATGTGTCACAATAGCTGTAGTCAGGTTTATATATGAAAAGGGCAACCAATGATATATTTTTAATAGATCACGTACAGAATATATATTCCTTAGATTTATCAGAGAACGTTATAACATATGGGTCTGTCACCTAATTTTCCTTTTTAGAGTGTGTGTTACAATTGCTCAAAATACTCAAAAGAGTATTTTCTGACTCAGTTTCTTAATTTTGACTTTGCGAGCTTTACAACCCGGCAGGCTCCCCATTGGTACCCTCTTCCCAGTATCCCGGGATAGTTATAACCTTTACATTCTGCATATGGCTCTGGGACACTATATAGCTGGCTATACTGCCAGAATTCAGAAATTGGACTCCTGACCCTGCAATTTTACGGTGCGCGTTTTTTTTTTTTTTAAACTACAGTAAAATGGGGCTGCAGAAAGCCGGTGCCGGGCCCCGTAGCAGCGAGGCGCTGAAGGCGACCCCGCCCCAGTGCGCGCCTGGTTTGATTTAGCGCGGTCGGGTCCCGCGGCTCAAAGCGGCGGTAACATTCTTGGGCTCATTAGCAGGCAAGGAAGGGTTTTACTGGCCATATTGGACCTCAGTTACCAGAGTTCCGTTGTTTTTTTTTTCCTCTTTCTTTTTCCTGCTCGTGTAGCAGAGACTTGGAGAAATAAAATTATAAGGAAAAAAAAAAGTTATGAGGAATTTTAAGACTCTTACCTGGGGATATAATAGGCTTTGAGGTTGCGCGGGTTAGCGTTCACCTTTTGATCTGGAGACGTGGCGTGATTCGGGCTGGCTTGGCTGCAACCCCGTGTACTGTGGTTTGAGGCGTGGCCCTGACGGGTGACGGTGGCAGGAGCGTGTTGGTTCTGCAACCCCCGTGCCAGACGGAGAGGAAATGGGCTCTGTGGGGAAGGGCGGAGAACAGGTAAACCAGCGGGGTGTCTGAAACGGAGGTGAGGATCGACATCTGGAAAAAAGGCCGGCTCAATCTGGGCCTAATAAAGCCCTGAGATGAGATGTGTGGAGGTATATTGCATGTGCTGTGCTTCAGTATGAGCCTGGCTATTGTGCTCATTGTAAACCCCTTGGCATGCCGAGGTTTTATTGCCAGGGTTTAGTGTTTTTGGTTGCAGGAATCAGATATTGTGACAGAATGATGGTGTAACGTTTGAATTGTGACATCATAAACGCTGTCTGTATTGGATAACCGCATCTGCCGTTTTGGTCTTAACGGGGTCGGACAGGTCAATTTCCTGTCAGTCGGCCAGACCTGGCAGATAGTTCTCGCCAGCCTGGACTTGGAGCCCGCTGATCTGACAGCTCCGCTTGGCTGTAAAGCCTCAAATTTACTGCCTTCAGGACCTGCCTGCATGGACCTGTGATTCTCCTCAAGCCATTTTTTGACGCTGTCTGACGGGGACTGCTGTTCTGTGGTAACACTGTTTAATAAGCGCCCAGCTTGGAAGATTAGACTCGATTCTGTCCCTCTCTCTGCGGTTGAGACGGGCGACGCTGTTGCCTCTCTGTCGTCCGTCCTCTGTTCTGTCCCCTGCTGAGAGGAACTGCGCAGAGATCGCCCCGTGTGAACGGGGAGCGGATTACGGGGCGGCCGCGGAGATGCGTTGGCAGGATGAGCGTGTGTTTATTACGATGCTGAAATGGTAGCAGCGGTGTCATAATAAGAGGCCAGGCGTGCCCTGGCCATGTTGGGAGCCCCTATTTTTGTAATGACACTCAGTTAACTCGCAGGTCTAATTTTCCTCCTCCCTCTCCCCAACTCCCCCCCCGTGCTGTCCCAGGAGCGAGCGCCAGTGAAGCCAGCTGCTGTCAGATCGCGCTTTGTTTCGGCGCCCGCGTTGGGCGGGGAAGCCCTCCTTAGATGTGGCTTCGCACGATCTAATAATTCCTTCTACATCCCAATTAGGCCCTCCCGCGACCGTGCCGGGAGTGTAAACAGGCGAACCGGGCAGCGCTACCTTTTGCCCAGCTGGAGGGGGGCCACGCTTGCTTGGCGCAACGCCCCGCCTCCTCCGCCGCTGAGCCAATGGGATTGGCTGAGGCCTCAGAAGGGCCCCGCTGTCAGCAGAGGCTTGTGGGTAAATGATTGATTGCTCGCTGACAATCAGAAACATAAGGGCTGGCTAATCCTCCCCCCTCTTTCCCAGGAAGGATTCATTGGGGGATCAGTGTAATGCTTCGTTTCAGCGTTTTTTCATTAGCTGTAAACAGCCTGATTGCTCGCTGTGATCCACCGAGCCCGCGATGCTAATTAAACTACGAAAAAAAGATTTCAGATACATTACACCGAGGGAAGAGCGAGCTGCCGAAACTGTTCGCTCGGTGTGCGAGCTGCAGTCACAGGAAAAATAAAAAAACTACATCACATTTACATTTATTCATTTGGCAGGCGTTCTCATCTGGGGGTGACTTGCAAAGAAGCGCAAAAACTAGCTCCAGCTTGGAACGCCGAAATGCTTGTTTGCTTGTGTTTGCTTTTCGCTGGCTCCTCTGGCAGACAGCGCTCTCAAAGACGTCTGCTCGCATATTAAAAGCGCTTTCCTTAACCAGAGTTTAGTTTATTTTACTCGCGCAGACTGATCTTTCAGTGTTTGCAAACTGCTTCCAGAAAAGGGAGTGCCAATTACGAGAAATGCACCACGCATTTGCATTTGAAAGAGTTTTTTTTTTCTTAAAGAATATCGGGATGTGGGAAAGCCTCCTACAACAACAGAAATAAAAGGCCATGGGAGACTCGAGAACCAGCCTCCAAAACCGATCCCGAAAGAGCTACAGTTTTGCCAATGAATGGTGATACACGCAACTGCACGGACGATCGCTGTTGAACAGTGGCTCTTTGCTGGCAAACACCGTTGCTCTGGATATCTGATCCAAAACAGGCTTTATATTTATGAAACAACAGGTGTACAGCATCGGGTGCCACCTGGATATTAACACCTCTAAGAACTGCGAGTGTGACACCACTGGGGTCTGTTAGCGTATCGCCTGTCGTATCACGTTACATTATTTATTTGCGTGGCGGACACCCTTATCGAGGGTAGCGCTTGCGCCTCACACGTATTTGAACACCCTTTGCTACGGACCGCTGGGAGCAAACGGGGTGAAGTGTATCGCTCACGGTAACCACAGCAATGTCTTACTTAAGGTGTACACCCAGAGATCTCGGGTCTGGAGTATAATGTTCTAACTACATCCCCCCCACATGTTGTTCTGAAACGGCCTGGAGCTCTTAGAGGCTGAGGAAGGCCTTGCATTACCCCCTTAAATAAGCATGCGAATCCTTGCACAATGAATTACAGTAAATCTTTTTTTCTGAGTAGAGTTAGCTGTTTTTTTTCTGGTCTTTGCTTCATAAATGTGCAGTTAAGCGCAGATTTCCCTGAGGTTACACATCAGGCTGGTGCTGCAAAAACAATAAAAATGAGCTGGAATTCACACATGGCTTTAGTTTGGACGGATGACAGTGTTTAAAGGTGATACCTTATAATTTTGCGCGGGTGTTTCTTAACTACGTATAATCGTCTGTTTGTGTAAGCTACAGATTGATACCATTGCAAGTCCTGACAGCTGTGCATGCGATGTATTGTGGAGGGGAACAAGATGGAGGGAGAGAGGAAGAGGGGGAGTGAGGAGGAGAGTGAGAGAGAGATAGATTTAAGAAATTAATGAATACATCTCTGGACACAATGATGAGAAATGTTCTATAAAATTACAGTAAACCTGAGTCAGCGCTCTGTGTTATCTTTAACTGGTGTTATCTTTAACTGGTAGCTGTCACTGTTTCTGAGTTAGGATGGAGTAATGATTTTAAGCTGTGGAATGACCCAGCGATGAAGCCTTAGCACTGTAATTGTTTGTCTTGGGCTAGTGGTAATTGCTGGAAGTTACAGGGAAGATTCCTCAGTGCCTGTTCAGGTGTCCTCTGCTTAGAATGCCAACCCTTACCCAGGAGAATGTGAGTTCAGGGCCCAGCAGAGTCGCACTAATGCTGCCCATTACCCTCTCCCTAACAATCAGCAATGAAAGAGATGGATTGTGGGTAACAGTCTGGGTCCTCTCCTCAGGCTGTGAGTGTGGCGCTTCTTTTCTCTGTCTCTGAGGGAGAAAGGGTTAACACCGCAGCACAGAAGAGCACTCTGATTACGAAGGGGACTGCCAAGAGAAACGAGCACAGCGCCTTTGTCTTATAATTAACTGAGGTTGGGAGGGGTGGGGGGTGGGTGTTGGGGGGGTAGGTTTGGGGGAGGGGCTCTGGTGGAGAAAAGAGCAGAATGACAGGGACGTCCTGCCAAAGGCACCGTTCCCCCACCCTCCCCTTCACGCCACACAGAAACACTCTGTCCCCGGCGCAGTGGTGTCTCCCCATCTGCCTGCTCCACTGCTTCATTCACAACCACAGAACGCATCCAGGTTTGAGTCCGTCCCTCTGTCTACCACGTCCCCCCAGCAACTTGCAAAGAGTTAATGGACTGCTTTGGCTGAGGTCCAGCTTCTGAGTGTCACCTCATTAGCGTTTCTCCAGGACATGGGGGGGTGCGTATGCTGGCATTTTACTGGCCACTCTACCCACAGCCAATGGGAACGCGACTTGCATAGTTAAATCTATATTCCGCTCTGCTTTCCACCGTATAAAGGAGCCTGGACGCTCTGCCAAAGATGGCTCCGGAAGAGTGCGGCTCCCGTGTCACGGTGTCATGTGACTGGGGAGGCGCAGGGGAGCAGAACAGGCAGATGCCACTTGATTTAGTTGTCTGGATTTATCGTTGGCAAGCGTGCGATCAGCAAGCGAAGGGTAAATTTGATATGATTGTAAATTACGTTTTAGAGCTGGGTTTAAGGCTGAGGGCCTTTTGTTTATTGATGGATGGCAGTGATGTTGTGGGGTTTTTTTATTCAGAGTTTCTGAATATCCATGAGGAGATTTTAAGCTTGCATTTACAGCAGGATATCAACTGTGCAGCATTAAACAATTCTTTAAATGCACTAAATCACATGCTTTAGGATTGTGGAACTGGGCTGTTTTTCAAGCTTTTAATGATTTCAACCTTTTTCAACCTTGTTCTGCTTATACTCTCATGAGAGGGGTTGAATAGCTAGGACATATAACACTGAAGGTGTAGGTAGTACATGAATAGTTGATGGCCGTCTTAATACGGGACTCTGTGGCACTGCGGCACCCCTCAGTGACTGCTGTCAGCAGCCCCAGGCGGGGGGGTCCAGTGGTGTTTCTAGAGGGGTGCGTTTGCGCAAACTCGGTGATCCCTTTGCTCTGCAAGTGCTCCTGAGCACTAACCCTGGACTGTCCCGCATCACAGCAAAGGCGGTGCCGAAGATGGTTCGAAGCTGCGCCTCCTCTCGGCTTTAACCCGGGTTCGTTCAGAGACTCTGTGTTTCAAAGACAGAGGGCACAGACGCAGCCCCCCCCGCCCTTTTGTCCCCCTCGCCTTTCTCGCCCGCGCCTTTGTTCGCGATTCGCGCCTGGAAACAGTCCCTCCGTCGTTGTGAAAAGCGCGGCTGACTCCTGTGTGACAGCGGGGCACGGCGGCGTGCGATGAAGCTGTGACTGCTGGGATTGCAGTCGCTCTCTCGCAGGGAAGGGGCGCCGTGACCTCCTGCTGGCAGCCGAGCCGCGTGGCCGTGCTGCAGAGACGGCTCCAATCGCGGGCGCAGGTTCAACGACCGGCGGCAGGGAGATTTGGGGCTGGGGTGCGTTTTTAAAGGCAAAGTTGTGGCCAGCCCGATTTAAGCCAGCAACTGATACCACCCCGTGCCCTTTGGTTACCCTGGTGAAGGCTCCTGCTGGCGAATGGAATTGTAGGAGGCAGATTCGGAGAGCTGCCATTGGCGGTGGGGTGGGGTGAGGCGTGGGGTGATGGATGAGGGCCCGCCGGGCCCAGATGGCCGGCGGTTCTCCCCGTGCCCGTGCGGGCTTGGACCCCTCTCCCCCGTAGCCCGGGCCGGCGGGGTGTTCATCACTCTGACACGAGCGCGGAGGCGGCCGGCCTCGTCAGGGCCTCTCTCCGTCCGTCACCGCGGAGCACCGGCTCGGTTGCCGCTCGCCGCCGGTTACAAGGCAACGCCGGGGCGCCGGGTCAGCACAACGGTCAGCGGTACTGTGCTTCCAGCTGCAGGGTTGCCGGTTCAAATCCTCAGCAAGGTGTTTCTGTTTCTGCTTGTTATTTATTGCAGCAGGTCTTGTTAAGCTTGCAGTACAGCTTGATTTGTGTGATACATATCATTTAGTAGCAAAATGGTCAACTTTGTACTGATTTTGTCTTCAATACTTTGTTATAACACTGAAGATGGAGCAAACGTTGTTAACAGCAGGTATGTTAACTGGCCAGGAGTTGCCCACGTGTTCCCAGACTTACCTGTTTTCATATTTTGTTTGTCCTCTTAATCTTGTGTCATCTGCTCCATGATATGTTAATGCCGTAGTAGCCAGTATTTATATTGGCCTCGGTCGGGGTAACCTGTCACCGCCTTGAAGACAGCCGCCATTTCCGTGCCGCTTGGCTGAAAGCCGTTACAGACGGCAGCCCGGATCACGTCGTGTCATGCGACCCGTTTACTCAGCAGGGGTGCTCGTTAAGGGTGGCCCACAGCGTGACGTGACACACCTGAAGTGACCCCTTCACCTAGACCGGACTCGAACCCGTGACCCTCCGGTCCAGAACGTGGGGCTCTGACCACCACACAACGCAGTTCCGTTTCCCAAGGGCGGACAGGCTGGATGCCCGCTGGGCACCGTGGACGTCGGATGGGTGCGATAAAGTCCTCTTCCTTTTCGCCACAAATTTCCTCACTTTATCTTGTTTGGGTTATATCTGTGTTGATAAAGTGTCCTGTTTTGCCAACACAGAGAGACAGAGTAAGTGTGGTATTGTTGTATTTGTGTGTTTTAACTGTTATCACTCCATTTGTTTCCTATGTACTTGTATTGTCAATCCAAATATGTTTGTTGTGCTAGTAAAGCAAAATGAATTGAATATAATTGAGAGGGAAGGAGACGGAGAGAGAGAGAGAGAGAGAGAGAGAGGCGCATGTTGGCTGGATTTTTCGTTTGGGACAGACGCCTGTTGCTAACAGCCAGGAACAAGGGGAAAGCGGCCAGTGTCATTTACAGAGACGGGACCTGTAGGTGGACAGAGACCCCCGACCCCCTGTCCCGCTGAGGGGGAGACCCCCGCTTTCAGTAAACACGGTCGTGCTGGAAAAGATGCAGACGGGGGGTAGGGGGCTGGGCGGACATTGCCAAATCAAATATTTACATCGGCACAGCTGTATTGTTAAAACATTACAGCTCGAGCGCCTTGTAATTAGGGGATATATCTGGAGTCCGCTGCTCAGTAAAGCTGCTTCCAGGCGGCGGGGCATGCCATTGGCCAGCGGGATGGTGCTGCCCTGGCACCGGGTTCGATGCATGTGCCGCGCACAGCCTCCGTCTAAAATGGCTGCCAAGCCGCTCCCGAAATGTCGACGGCATGCGCCTGAAGCGCTCGCGTGTGTGCGTGCGTGCGCGCATGTGTGTGTGTGTGTGTGTGTGCGCTGGAGCCCAGAAGTAAAGTTTCCAAACTAAGTGATTACTTTCAAGTAAGGTGAGTGCCGGGGGTGTGGGTGTTGGTGGTGACGGGGGGTGAGAACGCGTAAGCCGAATTTCACACCACGCCGGGAGCTGGCAAGGTGTTCTGTAGTGTCTAATGCCTAATTATGCAAAAAGATAAGGGGGTTCAGTGGCGGGGGTGGGAGGGGGAGGGGGAGAACTTGGCCCGGGCCTTCATGTGAGAGGCACGATCCTTGCTTTTGGAACTGCGACGATCTGAGTCGCAAAACCCAAGACGAACCGGCGTCTCTGATCCGTCCGCCCCGCTCTGTCAGGGAAGAGCAGAGGGCGTTCTTGCCGTTTTTTTCTATTTCGGTCCCCCGTTGGCTTGTTGTAGCAAGTGACAGGGTCAGGGGTGCCAGAAAGCGCTGCGCTTGGCCCCGTTTCCCGGCTACGCGTGTTTGAAAAAATCTCCGGTTTCCTCAGCCAACAGACACAGAGTCACTATCGGTGTGGTGTGCTCTGCCAAACCCAGGGGCCACGGTGCTGTTTATGCTCATGTACCTCAGTTATTCTTCCCGGGCGTGCGGTGTTTAGTTTGAATGTTCCACTTCGCGGAGATCGAGTCTCTCTGGCTCTGCTACAGTCGCCCTCTTTCTCGAGCTCCTGCTCTCTCTTCCCTTCTCACTTTCCAAAACTCTGATTCAGACACGCTTTGTTTGCGGCGCAAAAATTACTTGTGTCTCTAAAGCAGGGCTGTCTCCTTCTCTGGCTGCTTCTCTCCTCTCTCTTTCTCTATCAAGCACTGTCAGAGTCTTTTCTGTCCCTCTAGCCCTCCCTCTCTTTCAGTCTCTCTATCTCTCTCTTTCTCTTCTCTATCAAACACTCTCCTGTAGTCTTTTCCTCTCACTCTCTCTCCCTTTAGCCCTCTCTTTTAGTCTCTCTCTCTCTGTCTCTCTCTCCTGGTCATGCGACCGAGCCTCTCTTTCGCACGGGCCGTCTCTGAGAGCGATGCTGTGGTCTGCAGCTCCCGATAAGGGCGTTAACCCCGCGCTGTGGCGTACGCAGGAGCCTGAGCAACTGTGCAATTATTTACAGAGGGCAAACAGCAGCCCGAGCAAAGTGTAGACAAACACATGCGATAATGCTCAAACAGTTTCAGGGAGGCGGGGAGGGGGTGGAGCGGAGGCGGGGGTTGGATAGAGTAGCCCCTCCCTCTCTGTCTGTTTTTGCCGGTTTTGCCCGTTTGGCTTCCCCTCCAGCCCGATTTCCTCTCCAGCCCTTTTGTCATCCCCCGGCCTGTGTGCTCCGTCCCCCTAATCTCCGTCTCGCATCAGCAGACCCAGTTAGACCCAATTAAAGCCCGGCCCCTGGACTGGGCCGCCGCGGTCGGTGTCAGTCTAATTAGCGGTTTCACGGGGGCTACCTCGCAAAGCACGCAGATTGGATTAGGAGGTCCCGCGGTTAACCCAACTCAGGGGTCAGCCTCCTCTCGCTGTCTGAGCGGGTCACCCCTGCACCCCTATCCGAAAAATGTCCCTTTTAACCTTTCTGTGTTTGCCTCAGGCAGCCTCCCTCCCCTCTGTTGAAGACAGACAAGTGGAGGAGACACATCTGATAGGGTTACACTTTAAATCTGACTCGGCGAAGGGCGTTGGGATAGATTCTGATATATCTTGCATACTTAGCAACATTTCCACAAATTTCTTCAATTGAATGGTCAAAATGTGTCCACATGCCGCTTCCATATATCGGTGTTAATGCTTAACATCACTGTACCCTGGTACCTGCATGATTACATATGTTGTAGCACCTCCATATGTTACCACTATGGTGTACACTGTGTTACACAGTATTTTTTGTATTATAAACCCTCACTGTTGAATATAATTACACATACGTACCTGGTTTAGTAATGATGCAGTTTGTAAGTAATATGTACTGTAAGTGTGCTCTCCGCCTGAATCAGACTCCTCTCACTCGGCTTCCCGTGTCCACGTGCTGTGCGGTCATGTGGTACGAGTTCACGCTGGGTCTGTTAGCGTCTGCGGTAATGGCGGTTAACGCGTACGTGACCACCCTCCTTCACTAGAGAAGCCGACAGCCGCTCCGACCCGTGACTCACCCTGAGCTGCTGGTTGCAGACTCCACAAAGCAGCCGGCCCAGGCATCGCTCTGTTGGGTTTAAGGTACCTGCTGTGTGATACTTTTATCAAAATGGGCCCAAAAATGAGCGCGGATCCTTTTGCTTTTAATCCTGAACAATAAAGCTTTTAATTCACCTTGGAAAAAGAATGTTTTTTTTTTTTCCTCACACGCGCTGTAATCTCCTTACCGTTACTCTTACCGTTGTATTCAGACAATCTTTAAAAAAAGGTCCTGGTTTGCCATTTGCAAAACCAAAAGCAGGGGACATAGGTCCCTCCCCCAGATCGGGGTGAGAGGGGATTCCTCTGCTTGCAGTGGGAGTGCGCAGGGGCGGGGGGTGAATTTGTCTTGCGTCTGTAAGCAGTTGCGGTGCTCAGACAGAATGCTGATGAGTAGCTCTCCCGGGGCCGCGGTCTGTGGGGGTGGTGCTCTGTGGACGGCAGTGTTTTGACAACAGCGCGCCCCCGTACAGTAAGAGCCCGCTGGCTGCCAGCTCGGTCTCATCCCCGGCCCTGCTAGCCAGCTGCCAGGCGACCCGTCCCGCCCCCCCGCGCTGTGTCCCGTCCCGGGCCCCGATCCCAAACCAGCGCTGCCGGGGGGAACCGCAACGCCCCTCCCCTCCTCCCGCCACAGCGCCCACCCCGCAACCCCCGCCCCAACACCCTCCCCGTGCAGCCCCTCCCACCTACTTCTCTCTCCACCAATCAAACGCGGAGCCCCGACTTGACTGGCGTGATTACCGTTTGTTTGCACGGTCGTCATCTTCATTGCCTTTAATCGCTCCCTAAACGAGTCCAGGCACCCGCTCTCACTTTAAGCTCCTTTATAGTTTGTTGTGCAATGTTCACAAGTTATCTCTATCTTACCTTGCTTATCGTGTTTGCGATGGAGATTGTGTATCCCTCTCGCAGGGATTGACTCTTTGAAGGCTGCGTGGCTGATAAGAGTGGCCTGTTCAAGCAACGCTCCCCTCGACCTGTAAAGACCCGGCTGATAAAGCCAGGCAACGTTGGGACGTTGACCCAGTTGCCTCAGATGGCCTGAGGCGGTGACTCAGAGGAAGTCGTTATGGTTCCTGCACACTCCGAACGCGTACATAATCCTTACATTCCTGACCGCCGCCTTTGGGCGTACCTCAAGGTCAGCTCGTTTAGCTCACAGATTGCAGCAGATAATCCAGAGCTGCCACAGCCTGTAAATGTCAAAACTTCAAACGCTCACACCCCGGTAACTGTTGACCTTTACTTAAAGATCTTCCTCGGTGGGGTATGTTGTATAAAATGCAGAAAATGAAAGGGGAATTACACAAGTCCCGTACGTTGCGCTTAATTCCTCGCAACGGCAAATTGTGAGCAATGTTATTATTTTGTCTGTAATGGTCTGCTCAGCCTTACCAGCATGGCATTCAGAGTGAAATAGGCACGGCCGTCGTTTCCACAGGCGTGACGGCTTCTCAGACTCGCATTTTCAGGTGTGTGTCTCTGTGTTTTTATTTTATTTCCTCATAAGTCATCCGAGAGTTATGTGACAAAGAAAGGGAACACCTGCAGCCTGGATCATCTAATTGGCACTATCAAAGGTTTGTTGGGGGGTTGTGAGCAGGGCGCAGGCGATTAACGTACAGAATGGAATGCGAGAGATTCGGCAAGGTGCTCGCTCGCGGGGAAGCCGGGGCTTGTTCGGTTGCAGGACAGGAGGCTCCTGTTCGGTAAAAGCAGTGCCCTGGCCGGGAGCTGCCAGCCCTTGGGGGTGGGGCGGTGGTGACGGAAGGCTTGGCAGATAGGAATGCGTCGCACATATAACTGCCAGCGCGTACATGCCGTCGGCATTGACCTTTCACTGGCCCGTGCAGCGATAGTGATCTGATCAGGTGTGCTCTGGCACTTTTGTTTGCAGAGCTGGCGTTAACGCTTCACATCACTGCTCCCTGGTACCTGTGTCGTTACATATCTTATAGCACCCCCATATGTTACCGCTATGCTTCATGGTGTGTACCATTTTACACAGTATTTTTTGTATTAAAAACCCTCACTGTTGAATATAATTGGACATGCATAGCTGGTATAGCAATAATGCAGTTTGTAAGTATTATGGACTGTAAGTGCACACATATACATTGTCTGTTCAAGGTTTGCATATGTTTAGTATTGTATAACACAATGTACTTACATAGTTCTTACATAGTACTTACTTGCGTTATTACACAGGTGTAAGACCACTGTCATTTAGACTGGCCCAGGTGTTTCTTACGTGGCTTGTGGTGAAAGTCATGTTTACAGATGGCTGGGATCATTCATCATTGCTCATTCTTGCTTCAGGGGAATTTCTCTCAGTGACTGCTCTCTCGGGCGGGTTTGTAGGGTAGGTCTCTCGCAGTAGTAGTCTGGCAGTTTAATTTTCTGTTGTTTCGGAGGTGGTAGGCCTTAAAGTGCTGCGCTCTGATCAGGGAGCCACTGCACTCTCTCCTCCCAGGACAAAGTGCCCCGTAGGGTACCACCTGGCCGCAGCTCGGCGCCTCTCTCTGGAAGCTCCGGCCCAAAACCTGCCCCCTCCCCCGCCCCCGCAGGCCGTGGGCGACACGGGAGGAAAGCGAAATCAACGGCTTCCTTCTGGTGGGCGCTAATTTGTAAATCATGCTAAACAGGGATGCCTATCTGCTCCGCTGTCCCGCAGTGTACACTGGAGACAGCTGGGTCAATACCTTCACAAGGCTCTTATTCATGAAGCGGTCTCTCCGCTGGGGATACCCCACCCCCAACCCCAACCCCCACCTCCGTACCTTTCGCGGTTTCTAATAGCGAAGCGTTGGTTTGCTGGAACTTTATGGACGTCATGTTATTGTATACTGTGCAAACACAGTTTTATGCGCAGCTAACAGCGAAGCGCACTGTGACGGCTCCCTGAAGGGACACAGGCTGTGTGCGCAGCTGTCCTGCTTCGCCACGCTGGACAGTGATTGGCCGAGACATGTGCGCAAAAGCCTTTTTGGCGGAATTTAGTATGCAACCCTATAAGGTTGAGATCGAATGCTTGGCTATTCGAGAAGGAGATTACTAAGTGCTCACTTGAATCTGTAGTCAAACACTTGTTAGTGTCTCAGCACTTACAAAGAAAATTCAAACCGTCTTTGTTAGTTTGTTTCCATCGGTATTCAAAACAGTCCTCGAGAACGCTGCATAAAGTAACATAATTCACTGATAGTATTTACTGTCCTGCCCAAACGTGTCAGCGAATGCGTATCTCTTTCCAGTGAGTCATTATTTGCATAAAAAGAGCTGGAGTTTTGTACAGTGTGATTCTGTGTGTCTGGCGGGGTGGGGGAGATGGAGTGGGGGGAGTGATTATTTGACTATTCAGTCAAATATTCCAACAAATGAATTGAAGTGCGTGTCCCAAGGGCATGATCAGTAAGTCAGTTCGGAGGCCAGACCTGTGATCTGATGTCCTGCTCTGTGTCCAGGACCGGGGGGGATCCGCCACGGGCTGTCGCCTCGTACACCAGGGCCCCCTCCTCCTCCTCCTTCTCCTCCTCCTCCTCCTCCTCCTCCTCCCCCCTGTCCGTCAATCAGTCAGCGGCTGACAGTGCCACGGCATGCCGCGAGACGCGCCCGTCTGAAACATGGCTGTTTAATCGCACAGCCAGCTGGTCTTTTGTCGCGCTCGCTTGCTCCATCACAATGACGCCCGCGAGCTGTTCAAGAGGCGGGGGGGACAGACACTCTCCCAGGCCCCCTCCGCCCCCTGCCAGGGCGCCGTGGCACTGGAGGCCGTGTAACCAGACTGATAGATGGGGTGCGGGCGCGAGGGTGGGGCGCAGGTGCAGACCAGAGACAGACCCTAACCCCCCCAAAGCCCCCCCCCCACTTCAATTTCCCCACCTGTCACTGCTCCTTAGCTGCCTCTTTGCAAACATTTACAGCATCACGTGACCCGCTACCACAATCCCTGTCGGTGGGAAAATTTGCCACAGAGGCATTTTTGAAGTGAAGAGCAGCGTGGGGGGGGGGGGGTGTGCCTCGGGCCAGCGCATTGAGACAACACTGAAAAGTGAAGTCGTACAGCAGAGAGAAATGCCTGTTGACTCTGTCAGCAAGAGACAAGGAGAGGGAGGTTTATCAAAACTTTAAGTGTGTAGGAATAAGGACAGGACACAGCAGCCTCTGTGCGTGGTAACAAAAACACACTGGGACGTTGGGGACCGTTCCGGAATTCAGGAAGTGTCCCCGAAGCCCCCGATGGGATAGTTCGGCGCGGGGAGCACCTCTCGGAGACACCGAGGGGTTAAGCAGGAGAAGGATTTTTTTTTCTCCCTCTCATCCCTTGCTTAACGTATGGTGTAGTTCCCTCCCTTCTTTGTCATTGTTGAGCCGAAGCCAAGAACATTCCGTTTTTGCAGCGCTGTTTAATGGTCAATTTTAGGGGGAAGAAAAAATAAATCCCACCGGTTTTCCTTTTTTTTTTGTTTCTGAAACAGAGCTTGCGAGGGCTTTATAAGAAAAAAAAAAAAAACTGTTGGCGGAAGGGGCTAGCTGAGTTCAGTCTGCAGAAGTTGTCCTGACTCCGTGCTTTAAAGGCACAGGGCATTCTGTACCTCCGTCTCTACCTTTCAGGTTTTGAGAAGTGCTCACCTGACGGGCCCTCTCGTGTCCACCTTTCCCTCGAGCCCGGACTGACGCTTTCGTGAATAGCCGCTTCTCTGAGTCTCATTCTCATGCGGCACTGCGCTGCGAAACGAAAGCTCTTCGGAAAGCGGCTTATCGAGTTTGTAACGATTTTATGTGCCTGATAATGGATAATGCACTCTGCTTAGGAGCAGTAGCGCAGTCGAGCGTCGGGCGCAGTAGGTAAGAGTTGAAGTTTACTGAGCGCGTTTAAAAGCGAGGGATCTTTGCAGTCGGGCCAGTTGGGGGGAAAAAAAAAGAAAAAGACAGGAGCTGAAACCTCCCTAATGAGTAGCAAGTGGCGTGATTGCGGAGCATGTGATTATCCTGCTTAGGTAAAGTGAGGTAAAGGGAGGCCGAAATGTGGGTGCCAAATGGTATGCTGTTTGAGGGTGAAATTCCGCGCATTTCTGCTGCGATGCCGTCGCATTCTTTCCAGGACTGTGCAGGTATTGGGGGTTGGGGGGTGCTTGAATATCGCTCCTGCGGGCTCTCCATTTTTCCGCTGAGAGCGTGCTCTCACTGAGAAAAGCCAAGCGATGCCAGAGTGGTCACTGTTTATGCCATATGTGTTCTGCTCCGATATACAGACAGCCCCCCAAAAAAAACCCACAGGGTGTTACAGTGTTTAATTTTCTATTGCAGGGGAGGTCAAATGAAACGTGTTAACTCAGAGCCGGAACAAAACACTGTGCTTCGAGCTGTTCCCGCTGGTTCTTTTCTGTAATCCCTCCTCTCTCTCTCTTTTTTTCTTTGCAGACTCCCAGCAGTCAGGAAGTCCCAGCAACAATGAGCCAGGCAAAAATCCTCCAGGTGTGTAGCAGTATCCATGCATACCTTCAGCTCAGCAGCACGGGGGCCCGCGAGGGGGCCAGAGAGGCGGGACGGGTGTGCGTGTGTGTGTGTGTGTGTGTCTGTGACCTGTAAGCTCTCCCACACTGTGGCCTGCTGTTGTGCATAGAGCCTGCTCATGGTCTTACTTTGCACACCAGGCACCACAACATGAAGGATTCTCACAACATTACTGAAATGGCGCACCCCTCTTCCAATGTTACAAAAACGTTGTGGGAATGTTGCTGCTCAGCCACGGGCCTGCCCACGCATGCTTCTGGCGTCATGTGTTGCCTTCATTATAGCAGGCTTTTGTTGAGGACATTAAATGTCCTTCTTTCCCGAAGGCAAAAAGACGCCTCCCGCCGTGAGTCCATTAAGAATGCCCTTTGGGGGCAGAGGGAAGCAAAACCGCGGTAGCCCGCAATCCCTTGTGAAAAGCGAACGAAAGAGAGAGGCCGACTCGATTACAAACCCCAGCCCGCTTCCTAAAAACCAGGGTGTCACCTTCTGCCACTCTTCCCCCGTTTGAGGGTTTTTGTGAGCTCGGACAGTTTTCTCTAACGATGTTTTGGGGCGGAATTCCTCTGTGAGCGTGTCCCCTGGCCTGCTTGGCATGCATCCACGCACGTCCACTCACCGCTGACATTCAGAGCGCCACTCGATACCCCCTCCTGCCGTACCACCCGGTCGGGCAGCGAGCCTTTGAACCTCTTTCTCGTGACCGTAGCATGGCCCTGCGAGTGGCAGAACCGTAAGCCGAGCGTGCGGTCGGCCCACGGTCAAACAGCACTCCTTCTGCAATTGTCAACGCCCTCTCCTGCTGTGTGCACCCCCTGCTACAGCGTCCAAGGGCCTGGGCGGGAGGGGGGGTGGTGATCATGACCCATGGGAGAGCAGGGTGATTTACAGGGAGGTCAAGCGGCCCTTATTCTGAGGGCTGAAAGATCAGGATATTGCACCGTCCGCAAGACCAATGTCCCCGTGCCAGGGCAGGCGAACAGGAAGTGGCACAGTGTTGTTCATCTCCCGTGGATGGAAACGGCAGAGTTTGCGGGTCAGACTGCAGTAAGGGAAGGAAAGGGAGGCGATTGGGCGGCCTGTGTAGATGTGGAGTGCTGTGGCCGAACTCCCTGTGGCTTTGAGATGGGAAAGCGGCCCTCAGCTTGCTCAGTGCAGCATTCTGTGACGCTGGCTCTCTTGGCTGGTTCGGCATGGTGGCAAGCCAGTCGGCCACTTTGTGCCAATCACAGAGGCCAGCTGGAGCCAGCAGAAATGATGATTATCAGGTATTAGTGTTTATTTCCTCGAAACTCTTATCATGGGGCGGAACACATAGCTCACATTCACCGTCCTCCATCCCGCCAAAGTTTTTTTCCCGCTGCCTTTGGAACAGCCAGCACACATATTAACCTCACCGCATCATTGTCTGCACGTGACCAGTGCAATCCGTTGATACACTTGTATGCATCCAGTGGCTGTTTTTTGCACTACAAGTCCCACAGTGCACAACAGATGCAGAAGCACTGAGTTATTATTTCAACCAATCCAGGATTAGATCCTTCTCCCAGGAGAACAGTGGCAGTATCCCACCTTGGATTTGAACCTGCAAAGCCTGGTTCACATAACCACATGCCACACTGTCATTTCCTAGTGAGACAGGCCTGGCAGCACAGCGCTGGGGAGAAAGTTCTCCACAAGCACTGACCAGTGACCACTGATCAGTGCATCTACCCCCATTCCAGTTTACCCACTTTAATGGTTATGAGAGCGGTGATCCCGTACCAGCACTTGCAGGAATTATCTACCTGTGACAGGACAGGAAAAAACATCAGCCTATCATTAAAGCCTGATATTCATACAGAAGCAACCAATGGAGGCCTAGTCCACCATCTAGGGGAAGAGCTGAGCCAATGAGCATCTAGTCACTCCACCTTCTATTTCACATTTATTGAGCTTCTATATTTATTCCTTGCACGCACATAGACACAGTGCTGAACGATGGCCTCAGCTCTCCGCATTTGTAAAACCCCTCGGTGGAGTCCCCTGAGGTCAGTAAATGGCGGAGAGCGGAGAGTGTGTGGACCGGTTAACCTTTTGCGGTGCCGGCGGGAGAGAGAGCCCGGAAGGGCCGGGGATTACGGCCTGATGGGATTACCGGGGCCAGGCGAGGATAAGCCCGGCCTCGGCGGAGCCCGGCGTTCGTTCCTCCCGGAGGTCAGACGCCAATTAGCCCGCCGCCCGACGTCCCTCGCCGGCACCCGCTAACCGCGCGGTCCCTTGAGCGCCCCGGGACGGAGGAAGAGAGGGGAGAGGCAATTTCTTCTCGAAATTATCGCCGGGGAGGCGCGGGCCGCGTGCGCAGACGGGGCGCTGTGAGCGGCGCTGGCGGCTCAGCCCTCAGCAAGCCGGCGTAAGGTGATTAGCGCCCGGCTCGGGCCTGGCTGATCCCCTTGCCGGGAGCGGCTGCCAGGTCACTTAAAGGTGAAAAAGTAGGGGGCGGACCTCATCCAAAACTTGGGAATGCTGAAATGTTGCATTGAGGCCTGTTTCTGTCGCCTGCCCAAATAAAGCCGCTCATTTCTTGTAAAGCGATTTTAAAAATCGCCTCTTACACCACCCACCCGGTCTGTGTTCACAATAAGGGCTTTCATTGTATTGGTGGAGAATGGTGTTCTTTTAACTCCAGTAAAACACAACGCAGTAGAAAACATTGATGTAGCGGCTTCAGTTTAGCCCAGATAACTCCCCTAAATGGACACCCAAAGGGGCACGGCATGCATCAGCAGTAAGATGGGTCTTGAGTCCTGGTTTGAGACATCTGACTGTCAACCACAATGACACTGAAGTAACAACCGCATGCTTTTGTTACTCTTGACGGGATGTACATTTGAGAACTGCATGCGCATTTGACCACATGGGACCACGGGGGCAAAATGACAAAACGGGGTGCACCGCCCTCTCCAGGGAGCGGGGCCAGCCGGACTTTTAATCCCTCTGCGAGCGAGGGAAGACGGGTCTTTAACGGCCACCTTTTTAAAGAGGGAGGCAGAGACCTGTAATAAGCGTTTCTCCGCGGAGACCTGAGTGCTACAACAAAGCATTCCGCCCCCTAGCCCCTGGCTACCGAGCGCACTGTCTGCTTTTAATTAGGCCTGCCTACCGGCGCTGCGGGCCGCGCGGCTCGAGGAGCGGAGCCTGGCGCAGTGCCGGCGGAGGAACAATGCTTCCCCCCCCCCCGCGCGGTCATTAACATTCCAGCCTCGCCGGCGTTCGCCTCTGTGGCCGCTTTCGGCACCAGACGAGACCGCAGGCGTGGTGTTCTCCGGTGGGTGGCGGGCCGACGCCGGCCGGGTTTTGGGGGGCACCGCGGCCGCGACGCCGCTGCCGTTCCCCCGGGGTCGGCGGGGGCCCCCCGCTTGCGGGCGGTGTGTCAGGACCGATGCCCGAGGCGGTTTAGTTTCGGAGCAGCCTGTGCGGGTCTGCGTGCGCTCCAGCGTTGGGGGAAATGTCAGCGAGAGGGTGACTCAGGCCCCACGCCGATCCCCTGGAGCATTGTGGGTAGAGCCAGCAGTCCGTGGGAGGTCTGCTCCTCCCAGCCTCAGCAAAAACTCCCTGTTGGGCCTTGCCGGTCTTTTAGCCCTATATGTGACTGTAAACCACGGAGATTTCTCCTCACGGGGCACCTAGATTCAAAACCAAAACAGATTATCTGCAAAAAACGAACTCTGGCAAAGTGATTGTTTGAAAGCATAAAGCATTTTATCACTCAGCCTTCTAATCTACTTGTTTTACTAGCACAGCACACTCATTCAAACACTTTCCCTGGATAGGCACACTCTCCACAGAGAACTTGCCATTAATGTTGAGCACCGTTCTGGTCTGTGTGATAATAGCAAGTAATAATGGGGTGATAGCAAGGTCAGTAGCTGATTGTTATTCAGCGATAACCCCCAAGTGCCCTTTAAACTTTCCAGCCAATAGGAGCACATGAGCACTAAAGAGAAAAGCATATTACAGGGCTCTCCCTGGTAGTGTCAGGGGAAGCCTCTTCTGTTTTAACACCAGTTTAAATCCACTGTTGACTGCAGTGCTTCAAGAACAAAAAAGGAACTGGGCCATAAACTAGACCTGCTTAAGGCCTGTCGTCACCTACCTTTCCCCTGTGTCTTCTTTCCGCAGGTTACCTGGAGGACAGCTTCATCAAATCCGGAGTCTTCAGCGTATCCGAGCTGGTGCGGGTATCCAGAAGTAAGTACGCCCGCCATCACGCTGCAGTGTCCCAGCATGCACCTCTTCCATCTGCAGCAGCAGGGGGCCCCGAATCTGTCAGCTCCAGTCCTCAGGGGCATTCTCCGACTCTTTTAGGCCCCGACTAAAGAAAGGAAATGGAGTTACTACATCTAAAATGGCTTTCAGGCTCCCCAGAGGGACTATCATTAGCTTACAGTGGAGTCTTTCCAAGGATTTGGCTAAATAAAATAGGGATTGCTTTACAGAAGTGCGAGAGTTATTAGTTTTGTCCCTGAAAAAACATGACTCAGAAAGTACATTTAATTGGAGAGCGACAGAAGACAGCAGCGTATCAGCTGGTAGCCTTCCACTCCCGTGCTGTGCTTCGCCTACTTGTGCTGTGCTGTTGAATGATCGAAAGGTCTGGCTTAAACAAGCGGGCCTCTCAGCGGCAGTAGGTGGGGTTCTGCGATAAGCGTTCGCCACGTCTCGTGACCCACAGATGGGAAAGGCAGCATCTTGCAGCGTCGGAGCGGGGCCGTTTTTGAGTTGGCGTTTGCCTCACTGTCCGCCAAAAATACCTACGGGCCGGATGAGGGGGGAGGAGAGTACGCTGTAGTCGAGCGGGCGGCACTGGGGCCGGCCTCTTCACTCAGCACTGCTGGTAAACTGCGGCCCACAACAGGGCCGTACCGCATGCCATGCTTTCATCAGCTCCAAACCACCACCCCTCGTACACCATAAAGCCTTCAAGAGAGTGGGGGAATCTAACATGCACCGCAGGGCCCAACCCCCTGAAAAAAATGGTATCTTTGGTGCCAGGCAGTTTGAGAGGGCAGCCCAGACAGTGGGGACCTTAATTACAGGGATGTTAGCGGTGGATCAGCAGTTTGTTTAGTCCTAGTTTAGTAGCTACCCAGTTTGAAAAATGCCACCCCACCTCTTGCACCCACGACGGCTCTCCTGCTCCTAGTTTTAACCGGGTGAACGGAATGCCCCAGAACCCCCCGCTTTCTCAAAGCCGCCTCGTCCCCTCATCTCTTCCCCCTCACCCGCACACTCTTTCCCCTCTCCCCCTCCGGCAGGGTGGAACCTCTTTGTTCAAGTGCGCAAGTACGGCGCTTCATTTTAAAGCTGACTCGGCAACACACGACAGAAAGCAGCACCCCCCCGGTACTGAATCACACAGGACATGTTTATACTCAGGCAGTCTCATCCACGGCGACCCACGGCGCTCACATCCCACACTCAGCAGCCTATTTATACACCCATGGCAGCAGCAGGTCCCCAGCGGGGTTTCAGCTCACGACCCACACATCCAGACCCCTGCCGACATCAGCACAGGTTAGGGATTAAGCACTCAAGGCCTTGGCTGTAATGTACAGTACACCATGTGCTTTAGATGGAAAATAAAGCCAAGACTTATTATATAAGCCAGCATTGCGTTAGGCATTGTCTTTATCCGGCAGCGCACACACTGTCCAGAGAGATTAGGCGCGACTATAAAAAGAAGTGTGTGAGATATGCTCACAGACGCTCTCCCGCAAAGCCAGAAACAGAGGCGCATAGCCGAGTCTTCAAATTGAACTTGCCTCATATGTGTACCATTCAACACAGCAAGCGGGTGATTTTGAAAAAATATTCACACCTTGACAGCTTCTGGAAAAAACCCAGAACAGCTGACACACCTGCTATTGTGGGTGAGCAGTACACAGGTGTGCAGATGTTTATGAGCGGTGCCAGTCTGTCAGCGACGGGGTAGGGTTGCACAGAGTTTCAGCACCTGAGGTCGGCTTTCCCACAGTTGATTAAACCGCGTCTCCGAGAAGATTGAGAGACCGAACGAGGCCGAAGGAGCGCCCTATTAAACCGTAAAGGCCACATTCATGCAGGAGCGCGTGGTGCCCCTCCGGGCACATCCGGATTTGCATATTAACCAAATGCCAGTCTTGCACTGAAACCCTGTTCTGTGGAAAGGATACCACAACCGTGAATCATTTTTGCTGCCACAACTTCCTGCCACATCCAGGCCCCTTGCGGTTGCCTGGGTGTTGCCGTGGCTTTTTGCTGGGAGGCGCAGTGCATTCACGCCCAAGGACACATTCACACCTTCAGCTTGTTTTTGACATAATGAAAAGAGTGAGTTTGTAAAGTGCATTATGGGATGTCAGCGAAGCTTGTTTGTTTCCAGGGTGCACCATAGAGGATGGTGCTTAACGTGGACTGCCTCAGCAAATATCCAGCTATATGTATGGGTAGTAGGAAAAAAATATACAGGTTTGCTCTGTAAGTCACTACGGATATGGGCATAAAGAAATAAATAATAAATACAATAAATACAAAAATATTATGGGTGGCTCACTTTACCAGCCCAGGATTAACTAATTAATCCCCTTTTTGAATGTTGTCATCATTCATGTATAGGTTTGCCTTTGTGTAAATATGGATCTAGCCCAAATAAATCCTTTATAATTTCATCATGTGACCTTTATATCTCCTTGTGCTCTTGATGTGTGAGTGGAAACCCCAGCACCTCTAACAATGTGTTTGTGTGTATGTGTATTTGTATGTGTGTGTGCATGTATGACGTACCTGTGTGTGTGTGTGTGTGTGTGTGTGTGTGTGTGTGTGTGTGTGTGTGTGTATTTTCCCTCACAGCACCCATCACCCAGGGAGCTGGGGTGAACTTCTCCATGGACATGCCCAGTCAGCCATACTACCACGACCTGAACTCCGGCGTGGGGCTCCACCGGTCACTGTCATCCCCGCCCGGCAGGTCAGTTCCACGCCCGCTCTTCCGCTCACCTTAGAGGCCTGCTCTTGGGGTTCAGCGGGGTCAGAGCTATCAAAGTCACAGCAGTCAGGACTCTTGCTTCCAAACAACGTAGATTCACAGCTCCAGTGCTCACGCAGTGCATGACTGCGGTTATTTGTCATGGATATCAGCGGTGGGTGCAGCAGTACAACATAACTGTTCCAATATGCCATTGCGGTGGGAGGCCTGTTTCTCTTTCTGAATCACGACCTTCACCCCGTTCCACCCTCCCCTCTTAGCAAACGGCCCAAGACCATCTCCATCGAGGACAGCATGGAGACCAGTCCATCTGGGGATTTCTACTCCTCCCCCAGCTCCCCGGCCAGCAGGACCTGGCACGAGCGAGACCAAGGTGAGGACCGGGGACAGGAAGGGGGGCGTGAGGGAGGCAGAGCGGGAGAGGACCTGGGACAGCCTGAACTGTTTGTCCTAGTCATCATTTCACACAAACATAAGTCGATCAGTATTTAAAAAGGAGTACACCATTTGACACTTTTTACACATTTTCCTAAGTAGAAGTGAAAAGTTTTCCTGGATAAAAAGACAGTCAGTATTTAAAAATACACCCCAGGGAAAGCGCTCACCTGGCCACACTGTACCGGGCATATACGGGTTCTCGGGCTTTTACGAGGCTGATTTCCTTAATGCCCGATATGTGCAATCGGATGCTCTCTCTGGGTGCCGTATTCTCACAGAACCACCCAAAGTTCCTTTGGAACACGTGGAACCGTTTTGTGCATTTGGTTGTATCCGATTACTCCTGCTGCGTGTACCCTGGCCTCTGCCTCCGAAAACGGAAAGGACAGGCTCCACACAATTTTATCCAGCCTGATCTGCTCTGATCTGCTGATTGCTCTCTGCTCTTGTGCTACTGAGGGTAACAGAGTAACGTTTCCGTGCAAGTACGTAAAAAGGCTTACAGCATTGTAGCTCATTTGAGCAGGAGTTACGGAAGACTTCATTGCTGCTCATAATCACTGCTGTCATGCAGTAGAAACTGCTCACAAAAGCACATGTCTACAGCGTTGGAAGGGAGCACTTGTTATGATGGAGCGCAGGAACCTTGGGTCCACGTGCGGTTTTCTTCACCGTCGTCCTGACAGCCCTGCTCACTTCCCTCTTTCTCCCCCAAACCGGACACCTGGGGCCCCTGGGAGTGCGGTGGGAGAGGAGGCAGGGATTAGGAACGTAGTGGGTGCTGTGTTTGTGGGCACATCTAAGGAGCAGCGGTCTCGGCCCGCCACAGGAGGTGCAATCGCTAATGAGCCACAGAGAAAGCACAGTGGTCGCGCGGTGCCAGTGGAACACCACAGGCGTGTTGTCCTCCGGTGTGCATGCTCTGGAGCATCTGCCTGCGCTGGCATGTGTGGGCATGCCCGTGTGAATGAGTGTATGTGTGCGCATGCGAGTGTCTTACTGTGCACTGTGTGCTTTTGTGCACACGCACTACACCTAAATCCACACTGTCCAGGCTCTGGGTTTTGGAGAGGGGGGGTGCGTAGGGGCTCCTGTTCCATACAACCACGTTGTACATCCCACCTCTGCCAGGCCTCGAGCCCCAGCCATTCTGCAGCGGGACAGAGTGCTCGTGCCCGTGGGCTAAAGACGATGCTACAGCCACTGCCTTCCCGTTGTTGATCAGGGTAGAGCTATTACCCAACTCAGTGGTATTATCTAAAAATAAACAAGGGCTTGCTTTTACCACACATACGAGGATATCGTACCAGAGCTCATGTAAGGAGTGTTGCCTACAGATCTGGAGAAGTGGTGCAATATCAAGCACATGTATCAGTCACGGTATCAGTCACAGCACCCAGAAATGTTGATAGACCTGTCTGTGCAGTAGCTGTTATCTAGGAGGATTTAAGTGTTTCAGTTCTCCAGAGTTCCGGAAGCACGGCTCTAATGCAGGTCCGTGTAGGCGTGACTTGCAACATACTGAACTGATCTCAGGTCAGAGAAAAGCGCCGCCGAGTTTCCCCCTACAGTGCTCCATGCGTTTATTCTACGTGCAGCGTGGCTCTTGTGCTGTGTGCTCTTACACAAGAAACAGAGAGCAGAAGCATGTGACTTTGTCCCAGTGCTGCCCATTGCGGTACAGAGCGGTCCAAGCAATTTGACCCAAAGTCCCAGCAAAGTCCTGCTCAGGCGTTGTTTGTGTAGGAGCTCTGTGGGTCGATGCGATTGATAAGCCCTGCCCTGCTTTTGCGATTTAACCATTTGGCAGACACTCTTACCAGAGTGGCTTAATGACGAACTGCAAGGTGAAATAGTGCATGTAAAAAGGCTGTATAAACAGTGCGGGTTCCAGAAAACATCAGCAACGCATAATGAATAAACATGATAGCATATGTGCGTAACACTGATATAGTGACGATAGTGCAACAGTCATAGCTCTGTGGTCCCTCATGCAGTAACTACAGAAACTCATAAATACTCCCACAACAAAAGCTACAACGTGCAAAACAGTGCTGCACTAAATATTAAGCAGAAAAGCTCTCTAAACAAAATGCTATGATGTACTGCACGACTAACACAATAACATACAATAACAGAGAATTTATTCCCATAAACAGAGGACTTCTCTCTGAGTTTGCTGGAATAAGTTAGCAGTTAGCGTGACCTTTTGATAAATGCCATTTTAACAGGAAGCTTTTGGACTGAAGCCTGCCTCGTGCCGCGGTGAACTCTTTCTCTAACTGTCGGCATTGCGGAGAACGTTCTCCTAGCACCAGGTGTGAGCAGTGCACGCCGATGTGGGGTGAATTATGGTTAGAAGCTGCCTCTGCGCTTATGTCCCTCTGATGTTTAGCCCATGGTTCAACTGCACTCTTAGAATACAGTGAGAAGAAGCAGTAGCCACGAAGAATTTGACTTTTCATACAGAGCCTTGAATATTATGTGAAAGCTTCTAAAACACATGAACGCTAACCATCCGGTTTAGGCTATACTGTTGCGGCTGAGCTTTGAGTTTCAGCCTTACTCAGTGGCTGTGAGCAGTGTGCTTGAACAATGGAGGACCCTCATTATGCGCTCAGTATCAACTCACAGCAGAGCCGTGATTGTAACTCACAGGCATCTACAAATCAGACCACTGCAAACCGCAAATTCTGCATAACCGCAGCCAGTCCAGGCAGAGCTGTAGCGCTCAGGCTTTGAGCAGAGTCAGATCGACTGGGTTAGGGTTTCAGCTAGCGCTGGAGGGCAGGAGGAAAACCTGTAGCTCTGCATTGCTGGGGGCAGGGGGAGGTGGGGGTGGTTCGGCGTGTGAACAGGTGTGTGAGACAGACAGGTGCTGCGGCGCCTGTTTGAACTTGTCCTCGACGAGCACACGCCACTGGCTAACAGGTGGCTAGCCAGTTGGCGGGTCACGTGATGTCGTCCCCGGGGGTACCGGCGGTGACAGGTTGCTGCCGGAAGGGGGATGGTAGGGGGAGCTCACAGCTCCTTTGAAGGGGGAAACGGTTGCAACGGAAGCCTCCTCGCACGGGGTTTTGACGAAGCCCCGACTGAAGCGCCTTTCCCGGCCCACCTCTCGGCCTCACAGGAGGCCTGTGAAAGAAACCGCCCCGGGCCCCTGGAGAGGGACGAAAAAACACAGAAAGGGAAAGTCAGCACAGAATGTTCCAGCAGCGTCGTACCTTTGTTAACGAGCGCTCAAAGAATTTCCAATGTTCCTCCGCGCCGTTCCGAGACTTCGACCCCGCTGATGAGGTTCGATGATGTCATGCTTTAACGCCGTGGCCTCGGGGGTTGGGGTGGGGGCGGGGAAGGGGGGGGTGGTTGTTCATGAGAAAGTAGTTGTTTTGTTAAGAAAATATTAGACAGAAAAGGGGGAGATATTAAATCCATATGAGGCCTTCGCAGGAAGCTGCCAGCTCCGCCAACCGCCTGTCTCCATCTCAGCCCCCTTAATCCTGCATTTATGGTACGAAGAACAGCCCGAGCGGCCGTCCAAAAGCAGGGTATCCCGAAATGAAACGCACAGAAGTCATTTATGCTTTGACGTTTTTCGAGGTTGGCTCATCTTTTTTTTTCCCTCTTGAGGTAAAGGGGAGTCCTCCCACCGTTGCTTTTTTGGCAGGGTGCTGGATATTTCGCTCAGGAAACGTGTACAATAATAAACAGCTGTTTGCAATAAAGGAATATTAGCTTTCAGCCTCTCTGGTCCCGTCCCTCAGAGATATGTGGCCTTTCCCAATCAAGACTCCTCACACAAAAACAGTTTTTAACCTGGGAAGTAAACATGAACAATGAATCAGCGGCTTTTAGAATGTTTTCCAAAACTTTGACACAAGCTTCTTTTTTACCAAGTTAAACACAGTTTTGCACAGATCTGGTGCAGCACATGTGGGTGCAAAAGTGTTTTTAGGGAGTTTTTTTTCCATACTTCTAATAAGTATGAAATGGAAAGCTCTCTTCAGACCTCCTCACATGTTACTCGAGCTTCTCATGAGTTACTATCGAAACAAAACGAAAACGCTGAATAGAAGATCTCCCAGGCTGTGTACCTGCTCATCTTTTCCTTCGAGTGCAAAGTATTTATATTTCTACAACATTACTACAATGTGTCATGTATTTATTTGCATTAAAAAATGAAATAATATGCAAATAAAAGCAGGTTATGCGGTTATGTCCAAACACCGTCAGTGAGATGGTTGAGGGGAGGGTGATATGAATGATTCGGGGGGACGGTGAGGGTATTTTGTGCATCTGAAAGCGTTTACTGACAGGGCCATGTGACAGACGCAGGAGATAAGTGCTGTGTGCTAGAGTAGGCCCGGCTCACATGCGTCATTCCCTCCTCAGTTTGTCTGATTTTCTTTTCATTCATTTTTTTTTTTTGTTGTTTTGGCTTTGGGGTAGCCGAGAGCCAGATCTCCTGAAAGCGCTTTAAGCAGATCCCTTAATTCAGCTTGGTGTTAGATGCGCTCGGCCCCCCACCCCCTCCGTTCCTGCTGATCTTGCAGGGCCGCGGGTCAGGAAAAGTGTCGATCAGCAAAGCGTTGCCCCGCTACAGGCACTGTGGCTTCTTCTGGAGGACCACCTTCATCTCCCCACTTGTATGACCTTGTAAGCTGCCTCAGAGCTTATATTTGACTTGTTACCCATTCGCGCAGCCACAGGTGCTCTGGAGCATCTCGGGTTGAGTGACTCACTGCGACAGAGGTGCCACGCCTAAGTCTCCAACCCGCAGCCTGTGCGTTTTTGCATCGAGTTCTCAAACGGGCGGGTCATGCTGCCCTGTTCGGTGCCGGACCGAGAGGTTGGAGGCCGGGGCGTGGGGGACACGCACCGTGTTTGCGCGTCGGTCCTGAACTCGCCCCTGCTGTTTCTCTTCCAGCAGACATGTCGTCTCCCACCATGAAGAAGCCAGAGAAGCCATTGTTCAGCCCCACCTCTCCGCAGGACTCGTCCCCGAGGCTCAGCACTTTCCCCCAGCACCACCACCCAGCCCTCGCGGGAGCCGGACACAGTGGTAAGGGCCACCGCCTCAGAATCACGGGGATGGGGGGGGGGAACATACAGCGGAACAAACCAACTTCTAGGGCTCGGAAAGGGGAGACATATTGGTAGAAACCATGCTTGGGAGTAGAGGGGCTTGACGAAATTATAAAAACCAGCACCCAGAGCTCAAACCAGTGGCACAGAGTGGTAAGAAGTTAAAATGAGGGGCCAGAGAGTTAGGACGTGGCACTAAGTATCGTCTGTTGGGTATTGTGAGGGCCAGACACAATGGTTCGAACCACCGACTGAAAGTCACAGGGGGCCAGGTGTGGCGGCTCACGGATGTGAGAACCAGCATCTGGGCCTCACGGGAAACAGGCATGGGTTGTCTTCCAGATGAGCCACTTGTGAGCTGGCAGTGGAGAAAGCGAGTTCTATTGCGTCTATATCGTTTTTGTCATGGCTGCCATTTTCTCCTTCACAATTTAGCTGACAATGCAAATTTATGTGTGGGGAATGGCTGACATTGAGGTCTGACTTTTCTAATGCATGAGAGGAAGATAAAGTATGGTCCACCCAAGGAGCGATTTCACTGGATCAATACAGCATTTGTGTAAAGGCAGAATATATTGTTTGTCGATAGTGCTTTGCCAATCCATTGTCCTGCCCATGCTGTGCTGAGAAAGCTCTGCTCTTTAAATGGGAAAAGGAGCATATTTATTAGCACTTAAAGCAAGTTATGAAGTATGTGATTTACTACAGATTGGTCTGCCTCTGCAATTCCTCTCTCCATCTCTGTCATTCATATCCTCTGTGTTATAGGCTGTTTTTTCCCAGACAACACTGACTCTGGTACACAGTATTCCTGTTTGCTTTGTATGCTGGTGGTCTCTCACGTTCTACCAGTGCATCGTGGGATAGTGCTGGTGGAGCTGCTCCTCCTAAAATCATCGATCCCTTGTTGTTGCTGATGGTGTGTTCACCGATGACATTCTGTTGCCCTCCCTCCCAGTTATTTCGACAAGGAGCCCGCCCCCTCCTTCGCCACTGCAGTTCTCCGCCCCAGCCATCCTGCCCCCGGCCCCGTCGACCTACTTCTCCCACCCCACCATCCGCTACCCGCCCCACCTCAACCCCCCCGATGCCCTGAAGAACTACGTACCGCCGTACGACCCGTCCAGCACACAGGCCAGCCAGGTGAGAGCCCCGCCCCCCTGCCGCACCACACCCTCAGGGATCAGGTTTCAGCCCAAACGGCACTCGACTATCACGTGTGGGCGTCGCCAACTGAGTGCTCTTTCTTTTCCTTCTGAAAGAGTTGTGATTTCACAAAATGTCACTCACCACACCTAGGTCTGGGGGACAACCAAAAGTCATGCTGAAGGGGAGCAACGTCTGTGAACAGATACTGTTCAACAGCTGTGACAGCCCTGCTCCCTCTCACCCCCTAGTGTTTAAACGCGGTACTGCCGTGCACTACTGAGGGAGCATCTCACTCAGCAGGCAGTGATTATTTCAGCTCACTAGCAGCGTGTGCTGTGAAGTGGTCTGCAGTCAGAGGAGACAGATGAGGCTCCGTCTGTTGGCCTCTGCTTGGATGTCAGTGGAAGCAAAACTTCGCCACAGCCTCATTTCACAAAATACCTCCCTGTTAGACACTCATCAGTGAATGTTTGATTTACAGGAGCCATGTTTATTACTCACGTTGCTGCAATTCCAAAGTAGATTATGGGGAATATAAACAAATGGAAGAAAGTTGCTGTCACCGCTCTAAGCACATGAACTGATCTTTGGTTGAGGCCCGCCCATTTGCCACTTCAGCCTTCAATTGGTCTTAGCCCGGGGTGTTCAGAGAGGTCACTGAAAGATACTAAAAGCCGATTGGCCGAGAGCGAGCCGCCCGGAAAGCGCCGAGTCGGCATTCCCGGGCGCCGTGTTCCTGAACATCGGAATAATTCATGACGCTGAGAGATTCATGCGAGGCCCGACTAGATTGCTGTGGACGTGCAGTTTATTGCAGTTCAGAAAAGCATTTCCACTCATTTATTTATGCTCTGCGGAAAATAAATTATTCAATTTATCGTCATCCAGTCGGCCTTGTGCGGTGGGGAGCCCTGTGCCAGTTTTCAATCCTGCTCAGTAGAAATGGCGTGAAAACACCCCGCAGTCTCCGGAGTTTGAAACAGTTCTGCTTTTGTTCCCGTGAATCAAAAAAAAAGTGCAATATACATTCAAGGGCATTGTCAGATCTTCTTGAATGTGGGCTTTTCTTTTTTCCATAGGAAGGGGAATTGATGATGCTGGTTTGAAGCAGTGTCATGAATGAATCAATGTAACAGTTCTGATATCCTGGAGACCTCAGAGGAACTTTGTAATGTTGTGTGCCTGGAACATCCTGATTAGTGTGTTCTGTTGCTCAGCTGAACGTTTGTTTAAAAGCCTGTAGTACAGACAATTAATCGGCCTGCACTGAGTCGTTATTGTTAACAGAATGTTTTTGTTAACAGAATATGTTTATTTCCTGAAAGGTTAAACTGTGAATGTGGCATTTTAGCAGGAATCAAAAGCACACAGTGTGCATGGGTTTATGTGGATGCTCCCAGCTGCTCTGATCACAGAGGACTGTGGGATTGTTAGCGACCTGTCCTCACACTGAGGTTAGTCAGCAAGATTGCAGCCTGTCCAAAATCCTTCAGATCATGCTGGGACAGGACACGACTTTGTCGTTCGAGACGCCCGGTATTCAGAATCAACATTCAGGAATGTCCCGTGCACGGCATAATAATCCAGCAGAGCGTTTGCCTTTTTCGTTAGTACAATCCATCTATGTCAGCCAGTCTCGGTACACGCGTTGCGGAGTGATTGATCCAAACCAGCTAACAAGCGAAAAACCATTTGCGGTCTCTCCCGTCGCAGTCTGCTGACCACTTGCAGCCTGTTCAGAATTGGCTAATGTAATCCGCTCTGCTACCATCCTGGTGCAGTCAGACTGTTTATTGTGGCCAGGCTTGTGTTGTGCTGGTAGGGAAAATTGTGGGGCATGGAAGTCATCAATAAAGGGCTGCATAATAAATATGCCAACCAGCTACGCCGAGCACAAAGTAGCACATATATGCGAGCAATCTAAGCTGAGAATGAGTGATTTTGCAAGGCTAACATTACACACGGCATTTATTCTGATATATATTCAGTATGAATGCATTTCAGAGGCATTGTCACTGCACCCCCTCAACACCATAGAAGACTGTATGAACACTCTAACCCGTGCTGTGAATGCATGGGCCTCGGTCATAATAATGATAAAATTAATAATAATAATAATGTAATTTTTTATATAAACCATTCATCACAAACCAAATTGTCTGATATTAAGACTTTAAGCATCAGCACATTAAAAGGAAAGGAAAATACAAATAAAATAGGTAAAAATGGAACGAAAAAAAAAAAATATATATATATATATATATATATATATAAAAATAAATGTGTAAATGTATATGTGAATGTATAAATGGTGAAACTGTTGTAAATGGTAAAACAAGTAAAATGTAAATAATGAATGAAACGTCTTCGTAACACGTTTATCTTTCTGGTGTGAGGCATGCTCGCGGTTGTCTCTGCTGCGCTCAGTCCGGATGCCTTAGTGCGCGTTTTTGAACATTGTCTTCGTCTTTTGTTCGTCCGCCCGCTCCTTTGATTCGCCTCATTCCTGGGGTGCAGCCAGCACCCCTCTCAGTTCTGTTTGTAAAGGTCCCATCTCTCCTCCGCCATGACATCTGTCGTTCTGAGGGGAAAGAGAAAACGCCCGAAAGTTTTCTCCACAGTCATTCATACATTTCCAGCGTAGTGAAGTCACTTGCAGATGAAAAAGTCCCAACTTGCAAAAAGGAACCAAAACAGCATCCTGTCTTTGATTTCCATAGTAGTCGTAACTCGAGAATGTGCGGAGAGAGGTTTAAACACTTGATTGATTCCAAGTTGTAAAGCTATTGAGCATATCCGTTTCTTTTCATTTTTTTGGTGGATAGGGATTTTCAAATACCTTATGTGTTTCTTGGCAGGTTGCCACACAGGTTCAGATCAAGTATGAGCTGTGAGGTCAGGCTGTGTGAGGAACGTAAGCACTGTGGGGATACAGCACCTACAGCCGGTGCTGTGCTTATGGAGAACAGTTAGTATAATTCAACTCTCAAAAGAAAAGATAGCATTTAGAAAGGCTGCCTCCAACAAAAAAAGAGAAAGAGATAAATGGCTTATTAATGGGCAAATTTATAACTGAGGCTGAGATGTCACACACACACACACACACACACACACACACACACACACACGTATACATACACATGTATACACACACACACACACTTATACATACACACACACTCACACGCACACACACATGCATACACATATATACACACACATATACATACACACATATATACACACACATATACACATACGTACACACACACACACAAGCACAGACACGCATAAACACTGTGTGTACATATATAAAACCGTATGTGTATGTAAAAGTAGATGAAACTGTGGATTATATGCACAAACATTTCACACAAAACTTGCCCGTATAATTTTTTAAGCGTGTTTTTGAAAATGTGTTTCTGGAAACAATTAAACCGCGCGCATTATTTGCAGAAAAAACCCTTACCACAAAACCGCCGTGTGGCACTGAGGAAAGACAGGGGGGTGACAGTGTGTGTACGGCGAGGACAAAGACCTGAGCCGCGGAGCGCTCGGCGATGGCGTCTGTCACGGGCTGGGAAACCGCCGCGAGGGATAGAGACCATAAATGCACGGCGTCGCCGCGGCCCGTTCAGCGGAGGAGAGGCGAGGCTAATGACACGCCGCGCGTAATCTCGTGAACGGGTGCCAGAATGTCTTTATGCTTGCTTTAGCGCAGATTATATTACACTCTAATTAAACATTCTTTTCACATTAAGGAACCCTGTGGACACAGTCCTTCTCTTTTTTTTTATGAAGGCCCATTTGAGGTTTGAACTTTGGGGCCCGCGGTCAATTCAGTGCCGTTCATTTCTAGGAATCTTGGACTATGAGAGGGTTTTTTTTTTTCCTTTCCCCTTCCCCCACTCTCCTCCCTCTCTTTCACACTCTCCCCAGCGCTCACAGTCTGTTTCTTTTTCATTTTCTCCCACCCCACTGCAAGATGGGGAAGAAACCGGATGGTGAACGTGTCTGTTAATTATGATTCTCATGTTAAACTAAGAGCGATAACAGAAAAGGGCTTTCAGCTAACACAACTATCCATATAAAAAATGAATATGACCTCAGTGGAGGAGGGAGGCCATCCCTGTATGTGACCCAAAATTACTGCAGTGACCAGAGAGTAGCTCCATCAGACTTTACCTGTGCTATTGTACAGGCACTGTGCAGTGAGCACTAAGCATGTCCTATTAATGAGGTTTCACCAATTATAGCTCCCTGGAACTACGTATCAGTTAATAAACTCTGTGTGATTACCTAGCATTTGGCTGGTTCAGTTTTGATCCCACTGCCATCTGGGCCCCTGGAAAGTTACTGGAGAGTGCACGCTACCAGTAAGTCTGTAACATCACAATGGTCCCAAGCTCTTGCAGCTATCAGGAGTGCACTGACCTTACTAAAGTATGAGGGCTTGCCTGAAGGCACTCAACAGTGCTGTGCTATGCTTGGCGTCAGAAGGGTGCAGGTTGCAGATTGTGAGGGTTTACCTGAAGGCATTCTACAGCGCGGCGATGGCTTTTATCTTAGAGTATTCATCCCTGGAGATATTAGTGTAAGTGTGAGATTTTACCTGAAGGCACTCTACAGCACAGTAATACGTTTTTAAGATTTAAGACCATTCCTCCCTGGAGATATTGGTTTAAGTACAAGGGTTTACCTGAAAGCACTCCACAGCACTGCGATACATTTTAAGATTTAAGAGTGTTCATTTTGATTTTGATGTGAGTGTGAGGGCTTACCTGAAGATTGTCTACAGCACTGTGACGTGCGTAAAACTTTGAGAGCATTTGCCCCTGTGGATTTCGGTGTTAGTGTAAGAGGCTTACCTGAAGACTAAGCACTTCTCAGCAGATTCGGGTCCTTCACACCCCCTTACCTCCACCTCCTTCCCCCCTTGTGTCCCACAGCCCAACAGCAGCAGCCAGGTGGTGGGGAAGGTGCCGGGCCACTTCACCCCGGTGCTGGCCCCCTCCCCGCACCACGGCGTGAGGCCCGTCTCCCTCTCCATGCCAGACACCAAGCCCATCACCACATCCACAGAAGGTGAGCCAGCCTCGCCCAGCAGCACCTGTAAGTACCGCTCGCTCGCGGCGGGACCTACGCCACTACTCCGCCCGCTACGCCACGTTCCGCTCCGCTCTCCTCCTCCTCCTCTCTCTCCTGACTGCCTGTCACTGCAGCACCTCAGAGAAATGTCTAACGCCTCAACAGGTTTGAATTTTTTCTTCTGTTTTTGGCCTTATACTTCTGTTATATCCTTTTAGGATAAAGTGCTGGTACCTAATAGTTCCCTTTTTATATTTATTAATCTCAGTTAGGTTAGAGTTTTAGAAGGATCAGTCTATTTGGGACACATTTATTAGAATAGACCTAGTCCTTTGCAAGACATTTTTTATTTGTTTTTCTGTACCAGTACACTTCCTCTGCACTACTTGGAGTTTACCAGTGTGTGAAGTTTTAAACTTTTAGTCTCCTTTTTCTCTTTCCTTCCCTCCCTCTCTGCCTGTCTTTCTTTCTCTCTATCCCTCTGTCACTCCTCACTCTCCTGTGTTCTGCTTCTTGCGCCGTTCTGCTTTCCTACACACGCGAGGGAACAGCACCAGGCCTTGTTCTTTGGTTCCAGTGAACAATGGGGAACCTCTGCCTCGGGGATATTTACCCAGGACCTGTTTCGTGCCGCACATGACACGACCGTCCCGAAATTCCCCAGAGCGCCCCGCATCTGCCCCGACTCGCTGAGCCTTCATCCAAAAATGCCTTTTCATTCATGCCGCAAATGAAGTAATGGGAGAAGCATTCCTCCTCCGTGGGGTTTGTCTCCCTTAAGATGGCAGAGATAAGGATAAGATTTGAGATGTGATATTAAGTTAAGGAGATTGAAAAGAGCACAGTATGATATGGCTCAGTAAGGGCAACTATTCAAATTTGTTTCCATGGTACAAATATTGTGTTAGCTACGTTGAAGCAAGCATGTGTTTGCCATTTAGGTCTTGTCTTGTCTGTTTTACACAGATTTTCCTTGTGAGTTCAGAAAGGTATCATGTTTTTTCTTCTTAGTGATACTGAGGTAAATGGTTTTTAGCATAACAGATTAGCAACAGCCCTACAGAGTTGTAACACATCCTAAGTCCTAACAAGACATGTTTTGTTTTCAAACGTGGAATGGCAGAACTAGGCAGTCCAAGCTGTAATGCTCCCAGCTTTAGGGTGCTTTATGAGAAAACCCATGGAAAGTGTTTGTTTGGACACAGCGGGTATTTATTTCTTGGTTTTTTAATGTCTTTGTGTGTGCTTGGTTAAATGCTTTCCTTAAAGGTCATTTTCAAATATTTTTTACCAGAACATCCAACATTAGGTTCAAACACCAAACACATGTCAAACTGTTAAAAGATTCCCTTTAAAGCTTGGAGCTGTTGTCGCTAATTAGCTGAAGGTTGTTCTCCACAAGTGGCTGGGACTGGCATTATGACACAGCGATATCTCTTTGTACGAGGACGCTTAAATCATGAAATAGTTATTGATTGTTTGGGTACCATTTGTCAACGTGATATGCAGTCTGATTAAGTTCTATCAGACTTTACGAGCAATATAACTACCCAGCAGGAGAGGTTGGACCTGATGCAGTGCATTCTCAGTCCTTTTAGTTTTATGTCACATATATTTGCTCAAGGGCTTTGGAACAAAGAGCACTGTCAAGGTCATTTGGATCAGAGTGCAGTGATGATCCATTCCTTCTTAGTCCTTAATCACCTAATTGAGCTTATTAATGAATTACTTGATTAGATAAGTTCAGGACTGGTTGAAGCTTAAGTACCTTGCTTTAGCATCTGAATGTGGGGGTGCCAGGCTTGCACGGTGTGGTCAGAGGGCCAGCCCTGTTTGGTTGACCGTTCTGTTTTCTGATTTAGGCTTCTGTCTCTGTGCCCCCTTTTCAGCGTACTCGGCACCAGGCACTCCCCACGTCGAACCGCTTCGTGGGACTGAGCTCCAGGGATCCGGCCTTCCTCCACCAGCAGCAGGTAAGCTCCGCCCAGTCCGGGGCCTTACCTGACCCCGCCCCCCGGCTCCCCCTCACAGGACCCTCTTCAGAGGAACACACCCCCCCTACAGTCAACTCCTGATAACTGCATATGCTCGAGACTGTTGTGGCGTTGTGCATCTAACCAGAGTTTGCTCGTAAGTGGTACTAAACCAGGACCAAGTCTGCACTGTAGACGGTGAAACGGAGAATGCAGTTATTTGATATGCAATTAGACGGAGTTGACTGTATTACTACATTTCTGTTATTTTTTTAGTTTGTTTTCTGTGTTTGTTTTCTCGTTTGGTGTAGAGTCTTTTGGCCAAAACAGAGCAATGAGTTCATTGCTTTCAACTCGATGAGACAAATTATCTTGATTAGGGGAGACTCCCATGTTCATTTTTGAAACATACGTAGCTGGATAGGACAGCGCTTTCAGGGGTTCTGCAGTCAAGATATCGGAATCTGTTTACTGCATTTCAGGCATTTCAGCCATGGCTTCCTTGTTCAATGTCCGAGTGAGTGTGCGGACCTACATCGCCGCAGCTCTGACACAGACTCTGGGGTAAATGAAGTCAGTGAAGGGTCATGTGACCATCATCCGCCATGTTCCCATGTCGCTGTTAGTGGCTCACGTCATTGGCGGCAGAAAGGGTCCTGTTAGTTTTTTTAAAGGAGCATAAGCAATATTGACCAGCGGCAATCGCTGAATGTGCAAGTTTGCCTGCTGCTGTGACATGGGCACACCTAGAGGAGGGTCAGTTTCCCAGAAAGACGAGCGTGACAAAAATGCAGAGGCCTGGGACAATGGGGCCTCCGCCCCTTAGGTGAGCTGGGTTGTCGTGCCACGCCAGGATGAGGTACGTTTTCAGGGGCCATTCAGACTGCAGGATCCATGCTGCACAACAGTCCCCCCGGGGGCCGTCCTTTCTTTTGAGTCCAACATGCCTCCTGTAGGGGCACAGCGCACAGAACCGGGGTGGAGTCCTGTTTCAGCTCATTGTGTATGTTTATTTATTTTTTAACGGTAGTTCAGCACAGTGTACACCCTTCGTGTAAGACCCAGCCTGGTGCCATTGCGTCGTTAGGGAAACGGGGGATGGGGGGCGGTCGAACACGAGTTGCAATTGGGTGGCGTGGGAAGTAGGGGGAGGGGTCTGGGCTCTGCTTTGCATTCTGGGGGCGGGAGGGCTCGGCGCTACGTGTTTATTTTGATTCCCGAAATGTGAGGATTAGACCAGTGCGGTCGGGCGATCGGCAGCCCCCTCCATACAAAGGACTGGTCCCGGGCCAACATTTTTCACTGGGCGCTAATTGAATTCATCTGCACACGGCTAAATAATAATTAGCGGTTTCTTCTGTCTCGTCCCTGCGCAGTATAATTACAAGTCTGCTGTTATTGCTCTGAAGCCAGGCAAAGGTGGGATCTGCAGAAAATTTGTAGCTCGTTAGTGATATGAAATTACTCATTAAACTCGAGAAAAGCCCGCAAGTGTTTTCTGTTTTTCTGTCTTGGATCATTTCTTTTACATTTGTTTCTTACTGTAACGTATTTTTCGTCCGTGACATTTTGATAATAACTCAGAACAGCTGTAGTAAAATATTAGCGGAAATTATGGCGCTCATTAAAAGAACATGCGACACGAAGGGCTGGCCCATGGCTTGGAGCTGTCAGTGTTTATGGTTGAGTAGTATCTCGCAGACTCTGGGCACAGTGCAGTCATTTTCAGAGACGATGATTTGGACTGTAACAGAAAACAGCCTCTCACACCACAAATATGTTAATGTTGACAAAGCGGGAAGCAGCCATCTTAAATCAGCATGTCTTTGTCCATTACCAGACTGGTTGAGTTATAAAGCCACTGTTGGTGTTTTGTCAAGCATGTCCATCTCACAGATAGTGTTGTCACCCATTAGCTTTTAGCATACGGATTTAATCATTCCAGCATACTCCTTCTGAGCGACAAAGTTGTTACATTCACCTCCAAAACTCCAAAACTGCCAAATCCTACAAAGAAAGATAAATTAACCTGATCCAAATTAACCCAAACCTGCCCCTGGATTCGGACTCCAACAAAAGTCATCTCAAAAGGAAAAAAGGCACTTTGCTGTTATACTGCAACAGATTAATCTGGGAGTTTTTATTTGGATTGAATAGCACCTTCCCTTAAAATGACTTTGCAGTTTTGATTGAATCCAGGGGTTAGCGTTTAAGAGGGCAGGAAGGCAGATGTACAACATAAGCCGCTAGAGGTGCTGGATTTGTTATTATATAATTATACAATGTTTGGGTTTGAATACCAGAGAAAGGGAAAACTTGCCACGGCGGGTGGATTGAATCCCTCCCCTTCTCCATACTTCATATTACAGATGAAAAGGCCCTTCCGCCTCACCCAGTGGTCGGTAGGATTAAATGCTTTCCTCAAAGGCATTAATGTTTGAGAGTAAATCCCATTACTGCAGCTTTTCAGTGTTCACACAATGAAAGTAGCCATGGCAAACAAGCCTTTGAGATAGGGGGAGGGACTGGACCGAAAAAAAAACAACCTCAAGAACAAATCTGATTGATTTACAGTGACACTTTATTTTTATAAAAGGACTGGGAAACGGAAATTGTCCGAGAGAGAGGTACTTAGGACGCTTTGTTTAAAGCCACAGACAGAATAAAAAGGCTCGAAATGGACTGAATGAATTAAGGGACCATTCATCATCTTTATATTAGCTGGGGGTTTTCTGGGAACCATAAAGCTTGATCAGCGCAAGAAGGTTAGGCCTTTCAAACGATCGCCGGGTGCCGTCGCCGAGGCCGATCCCCGAGGAACTCATAATAACCAGTGCGCCATTGTCTCGCGGTGGAACTCGGCCTGTCCCGTCTAGTCGGCGAGGGGTATCGACACTTGAGTTGTCACGGCTGCGCCGTTGGCTTTTTGTTCACACTGGGGGGACCAGCACGGAGTATATAAATTACGCCAGCACAAAAGCTTTAAGTTTCAAGAGCAGCCTCTCGTGTTCTGACGTTAACTTCGAGCGTCCAGGTGAAACAGGCTACCTTTTGTGGCCTTAAGCGTCTGTTTGTAAACCGAGACACTGTATTCCCCAGGATTCCAGTCAATTCACGCGGCCATTGTACTGTCTACCGGTGTCTTCTTGTGCCTTAATTACAGTTTGTGGAGACGTTTCAAAATCGGCGCAGGAAATCACACGCTGCACTACATTACATTATATTACATGTATTTATCAGACGCTCTTATCCGGAGCAACTTCCAGCACAATAGAACATAAGTGTATCCATTCAGGTTAAACGAGCAAGGCCAGTGAGTGTGAGCGTAACACCATTCAAGCCCCACCACAAGTTAACTTGCGCAATCTGACGAGGCAACAGAAGCCAAGTACACTATCGTACATCAGTCACTACAACACAAAATCCAAAAATACACATCAAATACTAGAGTTAGCAGGTGATAGGGGGTGGGGATTGAAGTGGGACTGGGATGCAGTCTGAAGAGGTGGGTCTTCGGTTTGCGTCGGAAGATGGCCAGTGATTCCGCTGTCCTAACCTCTGTGGGGAGACTGGAACACAAGGGCCATCATATCTTATAAAGTGATTGCGTATTGATGTCACAAAAGTGACCCTGTTTGCACTATTTGCTGCATATAGGTGTTGTGTTCGTTCACAACACGTTGTAACCACTGGCAAATTGTTACACATAATAATGCCGAAACAGATTAATCGCCTCAGGCCCTGTAGCTCAGTGTGATTCATGTAGTGAGTGAGAGAAGAAAGGCCGCACTCCTTCCTTTTCGAACACTGACGTGGGACTTTTTGATACAGAGCGTTCCTGGCGCGGGAGCAGTCCAACACAAACAGCGGCGAGCATGAGTTAATGCGCGGTAGCGGCACGTGGGGAACGTGTAGCGCTGCATTCTGAGCCCGTGCCGGATGCGGCCGTTAGGTTAATGGACAGCTTCCTCTCTGCCTCCGACATCTCTTGAGAATCTTTCGAAGGTCGCTTGCGTAACGTGGCTCGGCCGGGACCGGGTCACGCGTGGACACGCCCCCGTCCCGAAAGGAGACGCAGAAGAAGCGGCGGCGGGGGGCGCTTTGACGTCATCGCAGGTCACTTTTGTGGTCAAAACGGGTTCGTTGACCTCGCTTTTTAACTAGATTGTTTTGAAAAACTGCAGCCCTCCCTGCCCCTGAGGAGAAAATAACCTGACAGCTCGAGGTTTGGATCCAGGGTCCTCCCTCTTTGTGACGTGTCATGTTACAGCTCGGAGCTGCGAGTTCAGCGCTAACTTGATGCTGTCAGTCTGCTGTCAGTGCTGTGTAGTGCGACTCTCGCCAGCCTTAAAGAGCACTGTATCCCAGACTCATCTTTATTTATAGGCAGTATAATCAAACGGCCTCTAAAACCCAAATGAGCGCTCTTGCAGATGCCTAGTACCGCCCTTCGAGGAGGCGTGAAGGCCTTTGTGGTCTCACTGTGTGGTGGTGTGGCGGAGGGGCTGTCCAGATGCGTGGGGTGGCCGGCCTGGCGGATCAGAGTGAGGGGACAGATGCACAGGCCACCACCCCACCTCCCCCCCCCCCCCCCCCGCCCCCAAACCCCGACATCTGCCCAAGCTTTCAGGCTCCACGTAAAAAGACCCAAAAACTGGAGCCTGGCACCGCCGGGCACTTCCTTAAGCTGGACGATCTGCTCCCGGGCCTGGCCGCTCCTCAGGGAGGCAGAACCCGCCCACGCCAGTGCCAGCCTTGATTAAACGTATTTGCCTGTACGGGGTAAAAAAACAAAATGACTGATAATATTCCTGCCGCTCCTTCCTTAATCAAAACCGCTGGCAGTGCCGAAATGAATCGCCGGCCCACCTCGGCGCTTTGATCTGCCGGCGCCAGGCAGATGGCGAAATCCTGTCTGGGAGAAATGGCGCACGGCGTGTGTGTGTGTGTGTGTGTGTGTGTGTGTGTGTGTGTGTGTATGTGTGCCCGCGTGGGTGTGGAACACTGTGCAGGGAGATGGGGTCTACTGTGCTACTGTGCCGTGACGGGTAGCTGTGTGTTCAGCCCTCCGATAGGTCCCTTGGTTCCGTCCAGCTGATTGGTCGATCACAGGAAGCCGAGCACCATTGCCAATAAGCCCGCAGATCAATGAAACTGAATATTCCACCCTCTCAAGTCTATTGAGCCTTTTGACTACTACTGGATAATCAATCTTTAGAGGTGATGGTTGATATTTCTTCGCTGGCCTGCTGAAATAGTAATGAGCCCTGTGTCAGCAGTCCCACATTGTTCCCAGGCCTGCACAACTGAGTGCATTTTTAGCACCGTTAATAAGTCCAATGGCAGGTACAATCTGAAAAGCTTAGTAGTGAGGGCCAGGGTTGTGAGGGGAGTGAGCAAAGTTGGCGCTGAAGTGATGGGATGTCTGATAGGTGAAATGTGGCACGTCCTTCCCGTTCCACTGCTCCAGGATGCTACACCCCAGCCCGCCCCCCACAAATTCCACATCCATTCATCTGTCTCTTTGTCTGCCCAGGGCCGGCTGCCGCGACACTGTCACTGTGTCCCACATAGTGCAGGACAGACTGATCAGAGTCCGGGGGTGATGTGCAGGGGTGGGCCTGCAAAGTCACCTTTCCCCGTGGGCCTAGACAGTTAGGGGCTCAACTTAGGGGGTGTTAGGGGAGGCTTTTCAGTCATGGCATTTGGGGTGCCTTGTTTCCACTGGAGTTCATTACCTGTACATTTTCAGACAACACCCCCCAACCCACACACACACACAAAACACACCCAGCCCAAAAATAATAAACTGGCCACACGCTGATTCCATAATGTAATTGCTTAGGGGGCTAAAGTTTGCATTTGTACACGCAGGGCTTTCCAAATCATATTGTTTGTACTTTCAACTAGTTTTGATAACATTCACACCAGCCGGACTGGTATCCCTGCAAATATATTACAAAAGCCCGTATGAGTGCCAGTTATGGGTCATGTCAGGTCACCTGCTGTTGTGAATTTCAATGCAGGGTTATTTATTAAACTTTAAGGCAATTCCACAAATGAAAGCAGAGCCGGCATTCATGTCGAAATAAGGCCTAAATATTCATGGAAATGTTGATGGATGTATTTCTGGAGATATTGTTAATTTCAGTGCCACCTTAAAGCGCTGCTTGGGGCGGGGGTGGGGGATGGGGGCTGTAAGGGAGGCCTGTGGCAGGCGCGGATCGATTCTGTGTTCAGTGATCCGATGGCGAACCGAAGTAATTGCATTATGATTCAGTGTGACGTCCGCAGGGGTTAGCATTATGATGTTTTTTTTAAATGTCCTGAGCTAATTTGTTTAGGTTTTTACTTTGAGAAATTGATAGCCTTGACTCCTGAACCTTTTCAGAATTGCATATCAGAAAAAAAAGCAATCATCGAGGTAAACAGAGGAAATCAATGATTCGCTTGCAGATTCATTGCCATGGAAATGGATGCATTCTGAGGGCCAGGAATTATTGGATGAATATTCAGTACATAAATATACCTGATTCCATCTCCATCAGAGCCTGCACCTGCAGAGACACACACACACATGCACGCACACACACACACACACACACACACACACACACATATGTAAGCATTCACCAACACACACACAAAATGCACATGTACACATACACTCATTAATGTGTGCACACACATGCACACATACACATGCATACGTATGTACAGAAACGCACACACACACATACACATACACACACATACACAAGCGTATAATTTTTTCCTAAGGAGTGGTTCTGCAGCTCCAGACAGCAGCCAACCCAGGGCCATAAACCCAAGGCCCGCTGTTCCCAGCCTTATCGCGAGAAAGCCGGCGCGCCGGGTTCAGATGGATTCTGCTCGCCTCGCTGCTTTCGGTCCAGCTGGCGAGATTTTAAACACGGTGCACGCTCTGACCCTCCGGCTCCTGCTCACAGCCTCCAACACAAAACAAAGAGGGGCAGCTGAGGCGGCCAAGGCGAGGCTTTGTACGGCTGGGGCAGCGCTTCTCATTAGCGGCTTTCATTAGCGGCCCGCTCCGGCTGTGGCGTTCCGCCGAGCTGCTCTCTCCCATCCTCCCCGTCCCCTCGAACGAGAGCGTCGCCTCTCCCCCACGAGCCTGCCTTTGTTCCCAGGAACCTCGGCTGCAAGTGAACTCTGCCTGACAGACAGAAAAGAAACACAATTTTAAGTTCAAGAACTGGTTACGTGCTAACTGCAGTTGATTAGCGCATCATTATACATACTAATGTTTGAAATGTAATGGTGGTGCTCAGGATCATTGGAAAAACATATCATTGATAATTATAGTCCTATTGCATTCCAACACTAGCATTTCTCAGGGTTCCAACCAGTCCAGGGCTGGAGGTGTAAATGTCTTAAACTGACGGAGTTCTGGGCCCTGTTCATAAGTAGTTAAACAACCTTGAAGGAGGCTATGATTTCTTATATGGTTCTTTAAAGACTTGCTTTGGAAGCCTCAATCTGACTCCCAGTCTCTGCAGGGGCCAGGGGGGAACACCTCCATTTTAAGATCGATGTGCTTGTCTGTTTTGATGATCATGAAACATCAAAAACCTCCCCCAGCGAAATGGCTGCTGTGTTCCTTTTCTTTGCCCACAAAAGGTGATATAAATCCTTTTCGACGCGGTGGTATGTGTGAGTAACGCACGGTCCCTAGCATGTTTCCCAGCAGGCCTTTTGGGTTCCTCAATCCCTCGTGTGTGTATTTAACAATGGGGCTATATCAATGACCTCAGCTGCCATTTTTTTTATAGCTGTGTGAGTTGCCAACCAGACTTTAATATGTTTTTTTAAAGACGCCTTCCCTGCTGCAACCTAAGTGTCAGATTTAGCACCCTGGTTTCTGGACAATCATTAATCTGGTCCAGAAAAAATGGCAGGATTTCAGTATGAAAGAAGCCGTTTTCTATCTCATTACACATCCTTATAGACTTGCTGTGTTGAAACCATCTGACACGAAACGCGAGTGCCTGTTAGTCCTGTTTAAATATTGGCAGCCGGCTGTGTCGCCGTCAGCTCGCGTGCACCGTGTGAGTGTCTGCGATCGCAGCATTTCTGCTTTGTCTAATAGGCGGTTGGAACGGAAGAGTCGCCATGAGCTCCTGTCGCAAAAAATACGCTAATTAGCACTAGCTGCAAATGAAAACACTTTGTTGCGCGAAGTGCCCGGCAGCGGTTTACTAGCCTGGGAGAAAGGGGCCTCTTCTTGGGGGCAGTGGACCATGTTCGCCGTGGGCGGGGCCCTGTGCATGTATCCTTGAATGACTCGATGCTGTGGCAAACAACTGTCAGGGCCGCCTCCATCTCACGTACATGAGAGGAATGGATGCGAACTCTTGGGAAAGAGCCGGCGCAGAGGGGCTCTTTCAGACAGGTGCTAGCTCTGCGGAATATCCTCGCCGTGGAATAACAGAGCCGGGAAAGGCATGCGTTAACCAAGAGCCTGAGAGACCTTTCCTGGTTTCCTCCAAACTTCTCAGAGGCCTCGTGCATTAGGAGGTGCTGTTAACCACCCTACCCCACCCCCACCCCCACTTCTCCTCCCTCAGTTCCCCTGCAGTACGGTGGGGCTCTCTGTCTGAGACACTTTTCCTTGGCTACTGATCCAGGTTCAGCACTAATGACTGATTGCGTGAGGGTGCATACGTGCCAGGTCAAAATGCATGGGTTATGATAACAACATGACAAGGGAGTGCTTCGTGGGCTTTGGATGATTTAACATGACTTTTGTTTGTATTACTAACATCTCTTTTTGTTCCCAGGTCAGTTAATGATTGCACTACTAATGTGATTGCATGCTACATACAATATACATTTATATTTTATTTGTTTGGATGTATATTTTTTGTTTAACATTAGACAATAAAATGTCATTGAATGATGGTGATGTTTTATAAGATAATGCCATAGAAAGCAGAGGCCTTGTTTTGAAACCTAGAGTAAAGTACTTTTTTGCATGCATGATTCTGTGTAGATAAATAAAGTGTAGTTTTGCTCGGCCCAAATCTGACTGCTAGGTTTCAATTGACAGCTGAGGATATGTGACTGGACCATGAATCAGAACGGCAGACACATATACCACAGTGGCAGTGAGGATACTTTGGGGATTGCTTGGCAAAGGTAATATTTTCATTATTTCATCAAAAAAAAGCAAAACAAAATCTCTCAGTATCACGCTCTCTGCATTTGCTTTGGCTGGCCCCTGTATTGATTGTACTCACAAGCTACTAGAATCAAATCGCCAAGAGTGGGGGTGGAAAAAAATGCTTTGTGTCTCTTCGCCACGTGCATTAACGTTTTGTGTTTTCCAGAGAGTAGCTAGACGGGGGGTGTAAAACTTGGTGTTGAGTGAGATGAGGCCTTACTTGCAGCGGTTTGGGGGGGAGTCAGTACGTGAGGGTGTTTCCGGAGGGAGGTGCGTGTCACCAGCCTTCCTCTTCAGCCTCCACAAACGTCCTTACCTCCTCAGCCTCTTCTGTTCTCCTTTAGACCTGGCTGTTACCAGAATATGGAAGCCCGCAGGTGTCACTCTGTTCTAGAGCCCTTTGGTAAATGCTTCCAAGTGGGGTGTGTAAGCACAGTGTTCTTTGTGAACATAAGGACAGTCTTGCCTTTTGGCAGTATTGAGGCAGTACTGCTTGCACAACGTAATTCCACTGTATCTCAAGTATTTATCCCAACGGCGTATTGTATTGTACATGAAGGTGCAAGACTCAAGCAATATGTCATTTGCTGAGTACATACTATTTGTGACAGGTATACTTCGAGGATACCCTCAAGCCTTTCGGATTTTGAGGCCAATATATAAGCAGAACAAATACAGAGCCACTGTCAGACAGCTCTTACAGTGACGTTACATTATACAACATTACATTTGCAGTGGAAATGCAAGTGGAAGTCAGAAAAAAAAATCTAGGTGTCCCTCATCATTCAGAATAGACCACAGTCAAAAAGTTGAGCAGCAGATACCTGGGTGGCGTCTTTGGTTTGTTTTCGTTCCACCCCGTTTTGATTTTCCAAGCCAACTGACGCATGAATCGATGGCGGCTAGCTTTAAATAGCTGCAGTTACTCCTGTCAACAAGCACCGACAGCTGTCACAGAGCGCATGAAATGTGCTGTCAGACCTATGTTAGCAGCTGGCTGGACTGAGGTCACCTTAGTTAACATAAAAAAAAAAAAAAACGCAACAGGAATTAGGCCCCATTTTCAAAGAAAACCAGGTCACTAACGGTTAACCTGCCCCTCTCTCTCCCTCGCGGCCCCACCCCCTTGCTTTGTGCGGAGTTGTTATGTTTAACTTCAGCTTAATGTAAACTAAGAGGACGGCCATGGATGACTTGGGCAAACATACTTCAGCGAAAGCAAAGCATACATAAAACATCTGTCCGACGCTCTTCGCAGTCTGGCCAATCGGATCCCGGGACAAGGCGAGCCGGAATCGTCATGCTCGGTTACCGTTGGAGTTTGTCACTGTGGCATTCCATTCTGCACTCCTCTATGCATTGTTTTTTTTTTTCTGGACCGTGTGTGAGACGGTTCAGACGTTGTTTAGATGTTATTATTTATGCTCTCCCTACGTTAATGGTTTAAGCGAAGCTTCGTCGGATTTTTACAGTAAAGAAAATCAATTTTCATAGCTGTTAGCGAAAATAAAAAAGGCAAGCTATAAACATTAAAATGTGCATTCCACACCAGCACACACAGACACACAGACACACACACACACAGCTCCCAGACAGGATCTATGGGCTAACATCTGTTTAGGGCTTTGAAGGAACACGAGGGAGCATATTTCTAAAGGTCACTCAAAAGTCCTACTTAGCTAGAATCAGATAGGAAGGGGTATGAATTTATGGGCTTCTTGCCGGCCGCAGAGAGAGAGACAGGGGATCCCGCCGCATGCACCGGGCAGCCAGAGTCCCCCGTAAAGACAAAGTGCTGCTTCCTGTTTCAGCAACTAATTAAAAACAAAAATATACTTGGCTGGCATGTACCCCATCGAGATCCAATTTGTCTTGTGCCACTAACACATTGGAACCGCCACAAGAGGAAATATATCTTTGTTCTTTTCCGGCCTTGTATGATGCTGCCTTTCTAAAAGATATGAGGAAAAATGACTTTTTACTCAATGTGTTCTTTACTGGCAGCTTTAGTAATTCTTATGTTATTGTTTTAATAAAAAAAATAGACTGAAGGAATATTAGATCTGCCATAGACCTGTTTAATGATAAAAACAATCTGACTGAGTATATAAATTGGCATGTAAGCTAACACTAAACCTCAAGAATTGTACAAATACCCAGGTAAGACCATAACAACATATTATGATGAGAACAGGCCATTCAGCCCAACTAAGCTCGCCATTACAATTAAAGAGAGTCCAAAACTGTATCAAGTCTGGACTTGAACACAGCAAGGGTCTCTGCCTCGACTACATGACCTGGCAACCTATTCCATATTGATAACTCTTTGTGTAAAATAGTATTTCCTTATATCAGTGCGGAACTTACTCTTCACTAGTTTCCATTTATGTCCCCTTGTTCTACAGACTGAACTCACCCTAAAAAAATCTATTATAGTTAACCTTATTGAGTCCTTTTATAAATTTAAAAACCCTCTGTTAGATCACCCCTAAGTCTTATCTCGCTAAGTCTAAATAGGTTATGTAACTTCAGTCTTTCCTCGTAGCTTTTATTTTTCATGCCAGGAACTAATTTAGTTGCCCTTCTTTGAACTTTTTCAAGAGCCTCAATATCTTTCTTATAGTGCGGTGCCCAGAACTGGCGAGGTATTCAACCATCCACCAAGGCCTGTCTAATTAATATCTTAATGGTTTAAGGAATAGTACACATTTTAAAAAGAATACTTTTCATTTGAGGTTTTGTATGGAAAAAAATTCTAATTAATCCCAGGAGTAGCTTAAAATGGTTCCCTGTGATTGGTCAGCGCTAGCTTCTTAGACTCAAAATGGACAGGAGGGGGATTATGGTTTTACACTGTCATATGATATAGCCAGGACACTCATTAAAGCCAGCAGAACCTGCTAGCTAACTCACAGTGTCCAAAGCATGACAGAGTGGAGTTGTTCTCTGTACCGGTCCATGCGGCAGCCACTACCATTTATTTTATTTGTGTCACAGTGTCATCTCTCGTCTGATTTGTGAAACCAGTCATAGGGGTAGGCATTTTGGGGTGTCGTCTCCAGAGGCATGGGGTCTGGTGTTTGTTGTACAGGGAAGAGGGGGAGAGAGAAACTAGTCGTAGTGAGGTCAGTGTGGATGCTTGTGTGTCATGAGTGTTATTTTCTGTTCACTCCCTAATTTCCATGATTCTCAGCCTTCACTACTACAGCTTGTCACTGTTGTTGGTTAATTAAATTGTTGCTGTGATTGTAATGACCAGCCAGGTGATTCATAATGTTTGAAATGGGTTAATTAAATATGTAGCATTACAACCCTACAATGAGAGAGTTATCTAATCAACAGTACAATTATGAATGTGTTTTCATTATTACAGCACAATGAATGCTACTCCTTTTACAGACAGTTTGTCTATATTATTGTTTTTTTTTTTTAAAGAAGAGAGAGGAATCGTAAACCATAAAAAATGGCGGTGTCATATAAGGTCAATCTGTGATGCATACACACACACACACACACACACACACACACACACACACACACACACACTCGCACTCCCCTCCGCTCCCAGGAATGCTCCTTAAGAGTTAATGTAGCACTGCTCAGGCAGGTTCTCCAAGCAGACAGGCTAGGTCAGCGTTTCCTGCCTCCAGCCTGTTACACTGACTTGTAAAGGGCTGCACAGATCCCGAGGGTTGGGGGTTTGGGGGAGCATTCTCTCGGAGAGCCCGGTTTCCGCGGCAGCCACTGGCTCTCTGGCCCCTTTCTGTGCCTCCTGCCACTCCGCTGGGGGTGAGAAGGGGAGGGGAAAAAAACTGAGTTCAGAGCTGCAGCCGCTCAGCATTTCAGACCGAACAAAGAGGCGACCCCCGTAAGACTGATCGCTGATGAATTCTGTTGAATCGGCATTGATACAGATTGATTTTTCAAGACAAAGAGGGTACATGTTAATTAGTCTCCGTGCTGGAAACTCGGTGCAAGAAAGCAAGGAAAGCTCAATAGATGCAATGTATCAGATTACCGACAGACAACTGGGGCTTTCTGTGGATGCCAATATTTCAGTCCCATCCCAGAGGACTTTCCTGTTTGTGCTCCTGCAGCTTATACCTTTCTGATTTGTACTTTTTCTGAGCATTAGACATAGTTTCTTTAGCGGTCTGTACCGCAGTTTCTTCAAAGAACCACAAAAGCTGCTTGCCATGACTATGAATTTAAAGACAATATTGTTTACTGACAGAAATGAATGAGTGTTAGATAGATGCATAGTCTGTCATATGTTCTCTGTTGTGTTAGTTTTTGGACTTACTGCTGGAGAGGGGTCTATTACAGTAGACAAGAACATGATTAGCAACAAATTGAACTGTAAGAACAATACTCCTCCGATACAAATTTCAGTGCCTGTACATTCACCAAGTCCCTGCCATACCTTCATAACCAAATGTTATGTCCAGTTGCAGTTGGAAGAGGTGTTCATAGTGGTGCACAGCTTACCTTTTTTAACAGGGCACCTTCTTTATGCCGTACTGATTTGAATGAATAAATCAGTCAGGGTGGCTGGGGTGTGGCTGCACTGCTTTGATATTTCAATAAAATCAAACCTTTAGCTTGTGCTCATCTAGTCGAGTGTCCTGCTCAGTCTTACCCGGACCCCAAATTGAATTGCCGCCAGGCTCTGCATTCAGCCATTCTGCAGGAAATGGGTCAGCAATCCATTAAGATGCCATTAGATAATCTAATTTGGAACTTAATCCCTAAATTAACCATACTGCCTACTCAAGGCGTGCTAGCGAGAGGTCTGTAGCCACGGGGGTGCATCTGAGAAGTTTGGGGCAGAAGGTAGTGACGTGGGGGGGAGGGATTGGGGAGCCGTGGGGGTGGGGCGGGAGTTTAAAGTTTGAATCGATAAGGGAGGTGACGCGTGAGGGGAAAGTTTGTCCTCGCTGAAGTGGCAGTCACATCTCCTGCCGTCTGGTATCCCGGGGAAACGAGACATTAGGTAATGCCAGATTGAACTTGAACTTTGGGGACTTTAGAAAAGGGGGAACAATGGATCCCCGCTATCAATAAAGTCCCTTTCCCACACAGTGATGTGGACCGAGTTTGAATGAGCCGTTTCAGGAAGCGCCTGGGTGAGGGGGGGGGGAGTCACGGACCTAGCCCGTCTGCGGGCCCTGGACCAATCCGGCGAGCTCCCAGAGTTCTCCTCTCTCTGGTCTGCGCTCAGCTAGGTCGGAGAAACATAATCTCTCATTTCCCTCCTGATTGTGGGAGTCCAAAGTGACAGAAAGCCTGCCTGTAAGAGACAGAGGGACAGAGAGCACAACAGCAGAGAGTGAGATAAAAAGAGAGCAAGAGAGAGGCAGAGAGCAAGTGACAGAAAGAGAGAGAGACACAGAAAGAGAAGGAGAGGGGGTGGGCAAAGGGTAGAAGGCGGAATACTGCAAAGGGGGAGGGGGATAGTCCTGCCCAGATACCTCACACATATAATCCTTAATTTTTAGCCTGTGAAAAAACATTTTGCTTTTTCTGTTCCATGTTTGTTTGTTGGAACAGAGCGAGGCCATATCCCTAGCTAGGAACCTTTGACTCAAGCTCCCATCCTTATTGTCAGGAAAAGTCCCTTCCCCTCAGCCTGCTACTTGCAGAAAGGCATTTGTATAAAATGCAGACCAAGTAATTAGCAGCATTCATCCATGCTTTTGAGCTCTGTCGGCTCGGGCTGCGCCCCCGAAAGAATTAAGTCAGTGTCCCATGTCTTTGCCCCCTTCCACTGCACGAGACGTTGGCTTTAACCATCCCCCTTTCCCAGCAAAAACAAACAACCCCCTCCCCAAAGTCTTTTTCCCCTCACAGAGGTCTTGCACCTGCAAAAAAAGGGAAAAAGAAACTGAGATGAAAAAAAAAGTTCAAGTTTTTTTCCACCCTTTTTCTTTTCTCCTTCAAACAAATCTGTCCCACCTTAAAACAAAGATGGGCCTGTGTGCATCAGGGGCCTGCCGACGGAGCACGGAGCGTGCAGCCTAATCCACAAACAGAGCAGGGCCTTTAAGGCAGACAGGTATTTAAGGCGGGCAGGCTCTTGTCCGCCTAATTATTCAACACATATATGTACTGTTAAACCCTCCCCTGAACAACATGCCGAATGTCTGCTCCCACATTTTCGGTTTGCGCCAAAGCACCCCCCCCCCCCCACCCCCAATTAACAATCCCACCCTTGTTTCCTACTGTATTAGCATGCCTTGGGTGACACCAGATCCTGAGGGCTCTTCCGCTGCAGATTAAAAAGTGGGCGGTGGCGTGAGGGGGCAAATCTTTTTGGGGGGGGGTCCTTCACAAAGGACACGGCGTGTCATCCCGCACCAGGGCCCTTTTGTCCGCCGCCGAATCCGCCCGTCCCCCTTTCGTCGCGGCGCGACCGGGCAGCCGGCGGGATTAGGCGGCGCGTCTGGGAGAAAACCTACTGTGGGAAAGGAGCGGGAAATTCAAAAACAAACAAACAACACACAACAAGGCGCCTTGTGCTTAAACTCCCAAACCCCAGCAAAGCTTTAGACCCACTTTGGTCTTTCTTTTCCCACCATATGCACACAGTAACACAGGGGTGCCTAACTCGTAGCTTCTTTCAGATGCTTATGTGTCTGTTATACATAGTTGTTCAGGTGCAAGAGGCAGCCATGGCTTGATGTCTGAGTTTTGTGAAAATCAGGGTGCTTGTTTGCAGTGGTGCCATAAAATGGGTGATTCTGTTTAACTTGAGACTGGTCTCTTACTTACTGTCCTTTGAAAGCCATTTTTGAGTTAATGCCTTTAACATTTGATTTTTATAGGAACAGAACTGGTCGTAGCTGGAGGTTATTTGCATTTCTTACAGGAAGCACTTTATCTAAAGTAGGCTTATTTTCACCAAAAAACTGGCAGTAACATATTTTTAATAGAATCAGTCTGCTCAAGATTCTTTTTGTAAATATTAGGCAATGCCGGAATGTGCAAACATATCACTTGTTATTGCTGAATGCAAGCCGATAAGAGAAACAAAATTCGATTCATATGAAGCCCAGACAACTTATGAAATTTTACGTCTCTTTTTCTTTAAAAATATGTACATTGTGAAACAATAGACTCTGCTTTGCCAACGTAAGTCATTTAAAAGTAATAAAATTGAAAATATGCAATGAATCATCATAAAACTGCAGGTGACCCTAAGGAGTTATAAAGTTTTTACATTATGAAATGTTTATATGTTTAAATCCGAAATGGAAAAAAAAACAATAATGAAATTATTGTTGAAATGAAATGAGAAACTATCTGATGGGACTGAGGTTATTGTGCAATAGAAATATTGCCTTCACTCAAGTTGATGGACAGGAGCTAAAATGGTTGACATGTACACTTAAAACCTAAGGTGAGCCAGTAAAAACGTTTTGTGGTAGAGCCCAGGTTAAGATCTACAGTGTGCTCTGGCGTTGTGAAAATCTAGGGGCATTTTTGTGCAGAAAGGCCAAAAAAACTTACACGACTGTGGCCAAGGAACCCTCGGAAAGTGTAATATCCCTGGTTTGCTCACTGACTGACTCAGTGTGCCTCTCCCACAAAGCAACAGTTGTACCTTACCTCGGCAAATACATGGTGAAAAGCCATAGCAAAACAACATGACTGTTGCTCAAATTGGTGAGCTGTTAATGGCAGATAATAGCTTCAAATGTTTTTGGATTCTGAGGTGCGCTGAACTTTCCAATAACTCGATATTTGGCTTTACAAAGGATGCCTTGTGACTTCCAAAGTAATCTTGCTTCTTACTCCACAGTAACCTCAACTATATGTAGTTTTTTTGGGGAAAAAAATCTATTATGAATTAGGTGTATGTTTCATGCAGTATTCAGATATGTCAGGATGATTTTACACCGATGTTATGTACTTCCTCTGAGTAGCTCTCAGGCAGGTTAAAGCGGCTATTTATGAAGGTGATGTCACACCATTCCCTCAGTACTTTACAAACTTCCTTTGATGTAGACAGGGCAGGCACCAGCTGGCTGTAAATCCATGTGATTAGCCTTTGTCAACATGTCTCCTGTGTACGTTGTCCAGTCACAGTGTATGTTCTGTTGTACAGAGGGTGTACAGAACTTAATAATATTCACCTGACAGGACGTCTTACACAACCTCAAGAGAAATATTGATATGTATATGAGTTGGGGGAAATCCTAAAATTTGTAGCATTATGTGTGATAAATTGTCTGTAATACTACAGTTTGGAATAAATCTCTTTATCTTAGATATAAGAAGAATCTGGATTTATTGAAAAAATTCCTGCATTAAGAAAGTTTATCTTGGTTGCAAACAAATGTCAAAAACAATGACTCAACTCCTTGTTCTCTCTCTCTCTCTCTCTCTCTCTCTCTCTCTCTCTTCATTATACCCTCTACCTCCTTCTGTCTTTCCCATGTTTTCTCTGTGTTCACCTCTTGTTGTCCCTCTCTGTCTTCCTCCCCCCCGCCCCATTTTGCAGTCCTGGTACCTGGGCGAGCTTAGTTCCATTCCAAGTGTCGAACGGGACTCCGATTCTACCGGCAAATGTCCAGAACTACAGCATAAACATCATTGGTGAACCCTTCCTTCAAGCAGAGACGAGTAACTGAGGGCGGACCCGGAGGACAAACCAGCATGCAGCACTCATACAATCTCCACTGTCCCTTTGCAAGGGCACTGGCCAGGAACACTAGAGGGTTGGTGGAAGCACTCTGACAGCGAGTCACTGCTTATGCCAGGCAGTCTTTGTGTGAAGAAGTCCCCCCTGTTCAATACTGTGATGTACCGACACGACTTTAGAGGCCTTATTGTCTGTATGAAACGCTAGTTTCTGTTAGTATTTTTTCTTGCTGTTGTGGGAGCCGTAGTTGGGGTTTCCAGGCAGGTTAAATCGTTTGACCATGCAAAGACTGTCTGGCAAAAGACAGACTGCAGGCGTCTTTTCAAGTAAAACTAGCCTCGGATTAAAGAGGCTGATGAGTCGAAACTTTCACCGCATTTCCATAGGAGCAGAGTGTGAAATCCGATTTCTTTCTCTCAATTTTCCACGGTTCAGTTATGTTTATTAATCTCTAAACTGTAATCCCGTTGATGCAGCGCTGATATTTAGTTTAAGGTAAAGTTTAGCATGTACACAAAAGAGTTATGAACTCTTTAAAAAAAAATTTTAAAAGATCCAATCAAAAACCTGTATTGCTAGGTTAGAAAAATGACCCCGTCTGGAGTGGGAAAAAAAATCTGATTTTTCCTTAAAAAAAAAAGAAGGAACAAAAAAAGTGAAAAAAAAATCTCTGGAGGCAAGTGCAATTAAAATGTTGTAACTGAAGGGAAGCTATCCAAGTCTGTCAGCCCTAAGACTCTAAATGGAGGGAGATTAAATGTTTTTCAAGAAAACGAAAAAAAAAAAAACATTGAAAATTTTTAAGTTGCATCCTCAATTGTAAAGGGGGAAAAAATTTGATGAAAACATGCAGACAAATCTGTGTCTGACAGGGAGTGTGTAAACGGATAGAACTGAACATAAATGAAACAGCACTTATATTCTATTGAGCCCTACCTTCCCCGAGGGTAGCTTTTATTTATTACAATAGAAAAAAAAGAAAGGTGAGACACTAATTGTGTATAAATGGGTTGTGATTTCCGTAATCGCAAAAAAAAAGTAAACAAAAAAAAAACACAAGGAGCATATATATTTGGCCGTCAGCTTATAAAGCTACTGTTTACAAATCGTTTTTTTGAAAATAGGAATGCAGGATGTTCAAGTTTAAAAAAAATACATAAACTTCTGAGTGAAGTCTGCACTCGTTTGAACACTAATCTGCGGAGTGTGGAGCAGTTGCATGGTGCTTCGTAAACGCACATACCCGACGAACGTGCAATGTTCCGGCACTGTTGCCCTAACATCGCGCCGACACCGCAAAGGTGTGGCAGTGTCGTGAGAACAGTGTCCGTTTCGCCGGGCGATTCAAACGGATCCCAACGATGGCAGAAATGTACAATACAGTTCGCATGGAAGAGCCTTTGCCTTCACACCTCCAATCAAGATATATTTAATTACACTATTCCAACAATCTTAATTTGCACGAAGATATATAGCCCACATTACGTGCCTTGCCTTTGAATATAAAAGAAAACATCACTACACTTCTTTTTGCTGCATTTTGCATTTTATTACCATTTTAAGAATTAACATTTTTGTGATAAAAGTATTTTGTACTCTGGATGAAATTGTGACATCGTTGATTTTTAACATTTGCTACTTTATCTCACATTTATAATGCATATCATGGCTGTGTATAGTTGCCGTTTTAAAGTTTATAATCAACCAGCATTATTTTTCAGTATTTTTTGGTGGTTTTTCTAATAACCTTTTTTTCATCTTTCAGTTACTTTTTTTTTTTGGAGGGGGGGGTCAGATTTCTAAAAATTATGCAATACCAAGTTTTGCCTATTGTAGGTAGTGCTTTTAGCTCAATTGATTATTATAAGCTAGTATGGAGATAGTATATTGTATACATTTATTTTGTTGATGTTGTTGTTGTTGATGTCGTTGTTGTTGTTTTTTTTTCCTTTTTTTTAATTGACCAAAGTGGGAGCTGCTTTCTATGCAGAGTGCGACAAGGTCTTCTTTTAGTGTACTGAGAAATGGACAAGTGTGTTGTTTCGTTCTGTTTTTTTTATTATTCCAGGGGAGGGGGAATTATTATTTTTTTAAATCTTTACAGCACGTCTGTGAAGAATGCACTCTTGGTCTGACACGGCTGCAAAGTTACTGATCTGTCTACTGTGACAAACTGGTTCCTTTTTCTTTTTTTTTTTTTTTTAAGAAAAAAAAAAAAACAACAAAAACTTTCCCACCTGGGGTGCTAGCTGGATTCCCGGAAGAAGCTCTCATTATCACAGGAGAGGAGGTCTGTGACTTGGGCGTGACAATCATGAAACCCAGATTTGCTAACAGTATGATGTGGGCGAAAGGGGTGCAGGGGAAGTTTGGCACGGGCTGTCCTGGTAATGGTCTTCCAGTCCCCCCCCCCTTTCATTAAATGTGATGCGGGGGTGGTGCGGCCTGGGCTGTTGTTACTACGTGGCACATTTAACGAAACCCAGTCCTATTCACATTGCTGCTGCATTTCAAAAATATATATAGACATATGAACTTATGCTTATAATATTGCATCGTCAAATTATAAGTAGCTATATGCAAATGACTTTCATAAGCCGATGCCTTAATAAACTAAGTGACTTTCAAATAAACGCGCTACAATCAGCTACATAGAGATGCAAGTAAAATGACACGACAGCACCAGCTTGAAAATGACTTTGTTGATCCACCGTTAGGTTTCCCAGTGCTTAACTTAAGATGTGCACTAGATCTCTGTAAATCTCTCTGCAAATTCCAGGGAAGAGCTCTCCTTTTGGAGCTGTAGTCATTTAAAGGTGTGAGGTGTGAACTCAAGAGGAGCAGGGAAGCTGCTGTAAGACAGGAGCTAACCACACCAGGCTTTACAAGGCAGTGTCCCCTGTACAGTGCATATCTTTGCCAGACTTTCTGCCGTGAGTGTCCTTTCTGTGAAGCACGGAAGATGAAATCCGTCAAACGAAAAAAAAAACAAACTCAGGCGCATTGGATTGCAGGGCATTACCTATTTTCCACTGTCGAGATCCCTTCTTTGAAACAAAACGGCACTTTATTGCCTTATGCGAGCCCTTCATCTCCAAGATATCATTTGCACTCTTCCCCACTGCGGCAGGAAGGCTAGTGTGCGTGAGAGTAGGCTAACGCCCCCAGCCCCAACCCCAACAATGCAGCGGTCAAAAGTTAATCTCAAGTCCGGCCTCACCTCTCCTCCTTCACCCTGAAACTTATTCGGACAGATTTTTTAAACGTAAAAGTCACCCCGTTCTATGTGCACTGTTCTGCCTGTTGGAAATAAGGAAAAAAAAAACAAAACAAAACAAAAACAAAGTGCTTTGCAGCCCTGCAGCCAATAGCTGAAGTGCATTTTCCCCTAGCGTGAAAAGAATGTTTTCAGACTTATTTTTAGGGAAGCTAACGCAGTGAAGGAGATGTTTCCGTAGAGACAAAACCATGGCGATGGTAGAATAGCAATAGTCCTTGGGGTATCGATTGGTTTGGCAGCTCCGTTAAAAACAGACAGACAAACAAACAAAAAACGAGCAGGAATGACAGCAAAGCTGCAAGAGTGAGGAGAGAGCCAAGGGTCTTTCGGGTGAAATACCTGCCTAGTAGACAGCAGTTTGTACACTGTATAGTTTTTTAATCTTTCTTTTTTTAAATACCCTGTTTTGTAAAGGTAAACTTTTAAACATGCTAAGGAATATGTGTCATTTCCATTTTAAAAATCATTTTGTATAGAAATGAGTTTTTCAGTTTTCTTCACTACATGAATTCAGAATCAAGCACTGCCCATTTCCCTGTTGCTGTGCATAAATTCAAGCACTTCTCAACCCCATATTCCTGTGCTTAAAAAGAAGAGGAAAGTTATCCTTTACAGAACTGTAAATGGTGAAAAGTTAAATCTTATGAAGGTCTTTTTGGTTGTTGTTGTATTTAGTGTTAATTAACTTGGTTTTTGGAAACATTTCATAAATGTTGGAAGTAACACTGTCGTTTTTGTTAGTATGGCCATAGAAAGAGTTCGTGTGATTTTAAATTAAAGAAAAAAAAATTGGTATTTAAGATGAGGGTCACTTTGCATATTATGAGGGACAACAGGAACAAAGTGGTCACTTCAGAATGAGGACTGTAAGTTTCTGTCAAAAGTAACCGCCAGACATGATGACAAAGTGACACCATGAGTTCCTCTGTCCCCGTATGCAAAAATAAAAAAGCATGCATTGTTTCATAACATGAAGTCTTCAGCATAGATCCCAATTTACAGTGTACAGAGATGTGTTTTCTAAACAGCGTTGTAACAGGACAATGCCAGGTCTCTGGCAGTCAGGCCTTCCCAAACACAAAGGTTACACGTATCCACTGCAATTGTGAACGAACTTTGCATCAAAAATGAATGAAACCGAACGAGAAAAGTGGACAGCTGTTAAGCCCTTTCAGTAGTGAAAAGAGAGCGAGGCTTGATGGACCCCCATAACAAGTGGCACTACCAATGCACCGCTAATCAATAACTCGCGTCAACCAATCAGAAGACTTTGCTCTCCACAGAGGAAAAACACGCCATATAGTTCAAGTCAGTCTGTCACTGATAACGCATCATAACTCGACCCATTTTTGTGGGTTCATGAAGCCTCACTCTCCTGATGCCTTTAGCCTTGCATCTTGGTGCCCCATGGAGACCTTTGGTCAATCTAGGAACTGAGTATTGCATCCACACATTAAACTCCATCGAATTCCAGGACGACAATGTTAATTTTTGCTATCAAGGAGTAATCCCGCGAAAAGCTACCTTCATATTTGCACTTTCTGATAGTTTCTCCTATTCCTTGACTAAGTGTGGTTGACATCTAGGACATATGTTGAGTACATTGCCAGAACGCTAGAACGGCGGTCTAGTTTGCCCTTGGACCTTGTGTGACCTTCCTGGATGGGTTTTCTCCTTTCCCCATGCTAGCTCCTTATCCTGTTTCCTTGCCACAGCACACAGTGTTACAAGGGGAAAAATAGGAGTATGGTCAATTTGTAACTTTGTCATTGCAGTTTGTTCTGTGTCTTTAGTTTGTGTTGTTTTTTTTTTTTCAAAGGGCTGATTAGTTTAAATATATGGAGATATATGTACATGTGAGAATTACATGTATGAAATAATTTCACAGCATTACATTTTTTTAATCACATCAGTGTCACTGGCACATCACAAAACCTTATGATTTCGCCGCTAACGAGACAGCGTCGGCGCTCCCTGGATTTTAAAGTATGCAAGGACGGCCAGTGACGCTGATGTGATGTCTGTGTGACTCATGGCATTTTTACAGAATGTGTTCTAAAACAACGCTACAGGGACTGATCCGACAGACATATTTGCGAACTGAAGAGCGGCTTCGGGCGGCACGCTCAGTGTTTTGGTTTGGAAGGCATCGATCACGAACATGACATCAGGTGGTGTAAAGCAGAACATGACAGAAAAAAAAACCAGCATACGTAACGTTTACCAAAAAAAAAATTAAAAAAGAATAAAAAAAAATATAATAGCAGTGCCTGTTCAAGCCCAGACTCAGTGGAGTTCAGTTGTAAATAAAGTTCTTGATAGGAATGTTCGGCAAACTTCAACAAACAGAATGTGTGGGGTGGCTCTTTCCTAGTTTTTATCCTTTTGTTATTTTCTTTTTCTTTTAACTTCGGAATGTGTCTTCAGCTGAGCTTTCGTGCTTCATTCGTTTGAATCTTTTTCGCTGGTTGGGAGAGAGTGCCCCTGTCTCTTGATATAAAATGTAGTAGGGCCGTGTGTTTCTTTAGATTGTCAATGCTACATTTAGTACAACATTAGGTGACAAGTTGTCAGTTTAAAAAAAATGCTTGCTAGCTACACAGCAGGGTTTATCCATTTTGGGTCTTGTGGCATTTTTACACCCTCCGCAGTTACAATCACAAATGGACAAGGACAAACATAACATCAAAATGAAACAACAAAACAAAAAAACCAACTCTTTTGTATTTGTTGTAGCTACTAGGCAAGTATGTGCACACTCACACATAGTTACATAAATGTAATTTTAAGAAAGGCTTTCATGGCCTTTTGTGTATTTTCCTTCTGCTGTTTAAGAAACGCCAGGAGTCCTTCGAGTAGCTGTAGAAGAAGGACACGTTTTGCCGATCCTCCATGTCCTTTATGTTTGAGTTGTTTATATATTTTCCTGTCAGCGGAATGGTAGGGCACTGCCTTTTGACATGGTCACATTTGGTGCAGGGGCTAAAATTGCCACAAGATTAAAAAGAAAAAAAAATCAGTGTAAATAAAGCTTGACTTATTGTGATTGTTACTGTTATATCCAGCCTATACTGCTAGCAGCTGCTCATGCTCCAGTCAATTACTGGAAGTGGATACATTTCCTATGCAAAACTGTTTAAACAATAAAATGAGCTATGCTACAAACGTGTTGTGGAATGTGTGTCCTCTTTTTCTCATCGAGCTTACATTTCCACCTGAATGTCTTCTTGGTGACCTTTTTTGAAGGGTCTGGTCAGTTAAGGGAACAGAGAAATGTCATAGGATTGCCTGTCTGGCTGTGCTAAATTTTTACCCTGATTCGACATCTGCAAAATGGTTGAGAGTTTGTAGCTAACTGCTGTGCTACACACAGGGGTAATAGTTCTAGTATTAGTAACAGTAATGCATTCATTCCCTGCAGAGCTTTCAAATTCTGTAGATACTATAGAGGTTTTGAGGAAGGTGGACTATACATCCAGCAAAGTATTTTACAGAATATTATGATACAATGAAATACCTGATATTATGGCATTTTGTCCACTTGATTTCATTATTTACAAAAAACCATTACAGTAATTGGATAGATATCAGTGTAATTTTAACAAGCAATGACCTACTGATTTAATTGAGTAAATGCTTGCCATGTATGGGTATGTTTTTATTATAGATATGACCCCTTGTTTCTATGGTCTAATATGACTGTAGATGTCTTACACATTACTTCTACTAACTCTGAACCCAAACTTGATACCCTTAAGGTAATTTTTGAAGTGTTTACTAGCATAACAGTTAAACAATACATAATTCTTTAACATTTTTCCAAGGCTGTCTATTTTTACATTTTCTTGTAGCGCTACTTGTAACTTCCACCTCTTTCAGAAGTTTTGCTTTTGTTGCCTTTCCCATTCCAATCTAGTCAAGTCTGTAATGAATACTTCAAAAAGAATTGCCTATAAATCCAAGGTGATTTCTTTTCATGTAATCCTACGTCAGAACCTTGGCAGAGCTTGCCTTTCAAGCTCTGCCAAGCCCTCAGAACTTCGCCGGCTGGGCTGTAGAACCGTAACCGTGAGAGACCGCTGAGGTCATTTCCTGTGTCTGTCTCCATTGCGGCTCGGCCACGCTGACGTCAGTTTCCCTAAGGCCCACTGTACATTCATGGCCGTGAGGCAGACAGGCCGCTGGTGCTCTAGTTACCCAGTGTAAATAAGCTGGCAGACTGAAGCGGCCCACTGGGTGCCCCCTCACTCACAGTGAATCCAGCTACCACCACCAGCTCATCACTGTGACAGTGTGATAATAGTGGACAGGTCCCTGCGAAGACCCTGTCCCCTATAATGGGGTGCAAGGTGTACCAGGGCTGGAACTCCTTTGATATTTCGCCCCCCGTGGGGTAAGTCGATTCTGCATGGGTGTTGCTCTGGAAGGACATTAGAACCGGAGCTGGGCTGAGAATGGTTGCATTTCAGGGGGGGTGACAAACACCTGGACACAGGCGCAAAAGGAGTTCATTTGGCTCTGAAACAAAAACAATATGGGACCTCGCTGATATAAAATTACTCAACATATAATGATTATCATTACGCCATTTATCAAAATTGGCCAGTTAAATAAACATCTGGATTCAATAGCGGTCTGTGGAGTGTTGGCTGTTCTCGTGTCCTGCATATTTGTCCAGACGTTTTTATCAGCGCCTGCCGTCAGTGATACGATGAAGTTAAACATGTTAAATATTATTTTTCTGGTGGGGTTGTGGGGGGACAAACATGCTGAAGACGATGGTTAAATTGAAATTCGCGATTGTCTTCGGGTCCCGTGCTGTGGACGGAAATGGAGGCGCCTCGGTCTTCTCGTGGAGAGGTGAAGCATGAGCCAGCGCTCCGCCAGCTGGCAAGAAATGGGGAAGGTAGGGCTTTAACGAGTGGGGACTGGAACGCGCCGTAACTTGAATTTGGGAGACCCTGTCACCATGCCGGCGGGCGGAACACCCAAGTCGATGGACCGTTCTTGAGACAAACTGTGTCGAGACTCCAAATTTGTGAGATGACGCTGACCGCAGATATGGAACTGAAGTGAAAAAGTAACCTGTTTTTTTTTTTTTAATAAATGAATTCTAGGTAGAGAAACATGATGACCTCAATGTTCCACCAGGAGCTTCACGTTATGGTAAAGTACGCAGAGAGAAGAGATACACGCTTTGTTCAATATCCAGTGCGGTGTTACTGGACTCTCATGGACCACCATGAGAGGTGGCAAGTTTATAGTAACCCTGGCCCGTTGTTAGAACAGTGAAGTTTATTCAGGCTTCCAAATCCCAGTCCATCAATAATTACCATGGACTTGAACTTGACCATTGAGCTCCATCTGTGCAGCAACTGGCTAAGAAACATGAAGAACACAGCCTTAAAGTAAGGCCTCCTTGAACAAGTGCTCTAACCGTCCCTGACCTTCTGCTGACTGACTGTCTTCGCAGCAGTTTGTTTCAGCAGTCTGTTTACACCAGTGCAAAGAGAGTGCACTGCCCCTCTTATCCACCAAGGGATCCTTTGCCACTGATGAAAGGTGGAGCCGTGGGAACCACGAAGATTCTGATGATTTCGGCATTGTTTCAAATTAGACGGAATCTATGAGGCTGCAGTTGAATGGGACACAAAGTGTGGAGTCCCCTCGCCTTGCAGTGTGGATATGGATGGGATTGTGTGTGTGTGTGTGTGTGTGTGTGTGTCGGGTGTGGGGGGGTGGGAGTTGTGAACAGGCACCATGCTGAGCTTCAATGGGCCTTTCAAACGTACCAGATTAGCCGGCGGACCCCGGTTCCCATGGAGCGGGTCTCGCCCTCGGCCCATTTGCATACGGCGTAGACAAGAGAGACACTCAAAAAACCCGCCACAGATTACCAAAGGCCCCTTTCACTCTCGCGCTTCAGGGTCTACCGCGCATGCAGAAGTCAACGTTCAAAAGTGGGGTGCATCGCAATGAGGGGAACACCCGGCCCCCCCTCGATTCACAAAGGAGGTGTCGGCGGCGCAGACGCTCGGGGGAGGGGGCTGCGGGGGGGCCCGTCGCCGAGTCGGGGAAAAGGTATGCCAAACCGAACCGGCGAGGGCCGCGCACGTGCGGGTGGGGGGGGAAGAGATACAGTCGGAGCAGCCGCTTTGATTTGGAATGCAGCGTGAAGGGGCTCTGTCAGTTGGGAACTGGGAATGTGCGCTGTCAGAGGAACTGCACGAGTGAGGGCTTTCTCTTATGCCTTCTCACCTGTGCTGAGAGGAGCCATTCATGTGGCAAGCATTCACCTTTCTGCATATATGCTGTACGTTACAACTCTTTAGGGCGCGCTGCCTGCCAAATTCCTGTTGGGGCTGTGATTTATGACACTTCACACATTCCACAGCCCCGGTGGATGCCATTTATCATAAATATGGAAAGGAATAGGCAAAGGATTCAGGATTCAGTGCTAAACACAGACCTTCACTGGACTGGGAAGTTTCTTATCCATGGTTTCATATACACAAAGTTGGATCACATTACACAAATAAATTTTAGTGTGAAGGGTGTGTTTTCGACCTGTAAAAAGTGATGAGGCAAGCCTTGTAATGAATTAGACATGAATTTATACAAGCTGTCGCTGATGCCAAGTTGAAAAAGAGACACAATTGCATTTTGTTTTAAGCAAATACCTCCAAGACACAAAGTATTTTAGCTATGCTAAGGCTGTCTGATCCGTCAGCATGGCTTATCAGATAGAGAGAAATCCTTTCTGTTACCCAGTTTTTGTGAAAGCATTCAAAACCAACCGAATCCTTTTGTTGTTCACAACATGCTGTTTTCAGCTCACTAAATTACTCTTGGATTGCATACATTTACCACCAAATCACCAAGCCCCACCGCAAAAAAAAAAATGGGTATGTTGGACAGTGTGAGTGAGGGTGACACTGACAATAAGTGAGCCATGTTCTGTATGTGCAAGCATAAGTGCCTAGGTGATTGTGCAAAGTGTGACCCACTGCCGCTAGTGCTACACCTGATTGACTTACACACAGCAAGTGTAAAAAGAACAACATGCTTTCTTTTTTAACCTTTCGCCCATTGTTGGAGAAGCCTCGTGAAGTAATGTCATTGTGAGGAAATGGCGAAATTGTCACCTTTCCGCTCAGGCATTTTGCCCTTCCTCCCTCTTACACTGTGAAGAGAAAGATGATATTAACTTGACAATGTGTTGCTGAGGTGGTAACATCTCTGAAGAAACTGTGCTTTCATGTGTTTGGGTGTCATGTATTTATGACAGTACAGGTGTGGAATATGAGTTTTAAGGTCTAAAAAGTTACACTTGTTCATACATCTCATGCTGTTCTTTGCATTGCTTTCAGTGTAGCCCAATTCTCCCTGCTATGCAGCCACCAAACTGGCTTTGCTTTCCATCACATCCATCAGCGATTCATACCCTGCTAGTAGAAGTCCATAAGTAATTACAAATTGATGGACTCACAGACCCCACCCAAAGAATGGTACACAGGGTGCAAAAGCTGTGGCTGTTAGGATGGAACTGACGCAGACGCAGGTACAATTTGGCAAGCAGCAAAGCTGAGTGAGTGTTGCTGGCCACACCAGGCCGGGGAACGCAGGGAACGAATCGACTCAGGATCATACCGGAGCGCAGATGGAGCCGCACTAATCCTAATCTCATTGTAACTTTCGCAGCCCTCTACAAAACAGACACGCTAACGTCGCTAAAGTGCATTCCAGCCCTCTCCAACAAAGAGGAAAAATCCCGTTCCATAGAGGAAATTGGATGAAAATGAGTAAACATTTTTAATTACGTGTAATTATGCAGCGATTAACAATGACGGGGAACAAAGCCCACGGGAGGTCTTTAAGGAGTCCACTACAGCACCTTGGCACGTCGACACAGAAGCACAAACCGGCGGCTAATGCCGCGACAATCGCCGAGGGATTGATTGGTTTGGAGCCCCAGAGTGCCTCACCTGCCGGGAACAGCGGAGCGGCAGACAGAGACGGCAGCTGTTCCCATCTCGCTGCTGGATCCCCCAGATCTCGCCTAATGAGTGCCGAAAATGGACTTCCAACTTGTCCTGCCAGGCCCAGAGCCTCAGACGCGGCACTGAGATTTCCTGTCGACGCCAAACAGTACTAATCCGACCACAACCAAAGCGAAGTGGTACAGCTTTGCTTAATGCAGTGAGCAGTCCCTCATACTATGCCCCATGAAACCCTCACACAATATTACTACATGAAACCATGAACTATTTTATGGCTATGGCTTGTACAGTATGGTGACGACTTTTGGGTTCCCGCTGTGCGAAGAGCAAAAGAATATATCAACAAACAGGCATACTTGATAAGTGACTGTGCCTAATTATTCACTCTAGATGTCTTTTAGTGTCTGTTAATTCGTATTTGTCCACCACTTATGGTAACTGCGAATGACAAGTGACTATTCAATTACAATGACAACCTGGCCAGGAAGGTCATAGCACTGCCATGGTAACACATAGAGACAAAGACAAAAAAACATAGCTATGAAGAAAGTCTTGCTTTTGTATTTCATAATTCAAAAGTCTATGCTTTTGTATTTCATAATTTTTACTCAAGTTACAGCCCTCTGTCCTCTGCGTGTTTCCATGTGTAACTCGTATTGCTGAGAACACCAGAGCTCTGATGGAGCGTTGGCGTTCTGTTAAAGGTGTTCTGTTAGAGGCCGGTCAGCGGATTGTGGAAGGCGCAGTCTCACAGCACCCGCAGCACCCTATTAATTACCGCATGCGCTGCTCTTTTACGTGGGAAGACAGTTCATTGCCGTGATGTTCGGGGATGCACTCGCTGCCACTTTCGTTGCGGTCATGTGTTTGAAAATAAAACAAAAGCAAGACTGCGGCGCGCACTCAGAGCCTGGCGCTGAGAGAAACCGCGGGGGGGGGAGGCAAGCTAATCGGTTATGTATAACTGTAAAGCGTTGCTTCGGGATATTTCTATTGTAATCAAACCAGCGCAGCCCTTTAATGCCGTCACTGTGGGTGAGCCGCTCTCTGTTGTTGTTGTGTAATCACTTCTTACTCTTTTTTTTTCCCAGTTCTGTTTCATGTTTGCGCTTGTCCGTCTGTGACAATTCCTTCCTTTGGAGCTGTGTGTTAGGTAAAGTTAGACTGGATGTGATGAAAGGCGACGGTGAACAGTTTGAGTGGAACGCAGGGGGACTCTGAAAGGCTGAGCCAAGGTGAGAGTGCGTGTGGAAACGAAGGCCTGTCTAATTTAAGCCCTGCAGTGGAGAGGGCAGGCCTAGCTTCACTGTTGCCACGGCGCGCTGTCACATGGCACAGCTGTCAGAGCAGGACTTGGGATAGGGCAGGTCGGCACTGTGAGGCTAAACCTGATTGGCTTGCCAACTTTTGCTTGTGTTTTCCCAAACATGAACAGATTCCACATGTTTAGGCACTGCACATCTGTCTGTGAGACTTTACTCACAGAAAAAAAATCATAGCACAATAACACAATGCGAGCAAAGTGATTGGTTTATACATGTCTGTGATTGGCAGCAGATGACAGCCCCACTCATTATGGGGCTTATGAATGCTTGCTCTCACTAGTGCATTCTCACCGGCATATCTTATCAGCTGCTTATCTTATCAATCGGTATGGCATGATAATACTGAATTAAGGGGGTCATTTACTAACGCAAGCGCAATTGACTATGTGTTGCTTGTGATCTAGGTACTAGTAATTTCACATTTGCAGGGCGTATGCTGGCTGCCATCATGTGACTGGCACTTGGTGCAAAGATGCCCTTCACTGAAAGTCAATTAGACCTCATCTATGATCATTTTGGTCTGTGTCTTTGAACTGGCAACAAATGTGGGTAGTGAACAAGCAAATACATGACGGTGAAAGTAAAAAAATCCAACCAATAGTTCTGGAAGTGTTAATAGAGGAAGCATTTCTTCATTAAATAGGAGCCCATGGAGCACCTGCTGGCCAAACAAAAAATTTTGCAAGCAATCTGTGATGAGGTAAAGTCAATAACAAAAGAAAAACAACAGAAATTTGTGGCCAGGGGGCATAATATCTGAATGGTTTCCCCAATTTCAGATCACAAGGCCAGGATAGCAAAACACTTCTGCTAAGTAAACCTGGGACAACAGTGAAATTTGGTTGACTTATCAACATTTTGCTTCACTCATAGTCTTGTTTAAGTCTTTTTACACATCACAGTTGATGTAACTGATCTGACACCTCGACTTGACCAAGTCAAAACATCCTATAAATGAGTCCCTGTTTGAGTTATTAAGCATTCTCGCAAACACGGTCCAAAAAGAAAGAAGGAAGGAAAAAGGAGAGGGAGGTGTTAAGGAGGAGTTACAGCAGTGCCAGATGAGAGATTTACCACAAGGCAATTTTTGTCTGCTGGCCTTTCTCTTGTGATTTTTAAAACTGGGGCAGGCAGGGCAGATTGTCAACAAACTAAGGTCATGTCTAAGACCAAAGAATGTGGACATGCTTTCTATCCCTGAACCCAAATCACATTGCTGTAGTTTGCCTTTAGGGCTAACACTGCACATTGCTATTATTTGTTGGACATTGTTATTGTTTATGTCTCATTTTCACCCTCAGATTCTTTCATATGAACCCTGATAAAGCCTGAAACCGATTTACATTCATATTGTGCTTCATGACTTTAGTTTGTTTATCATGGACTTTATCATGGACTAAAAATCATAAGACTACCACTGAAGTTATCTGACTTTTTGGGAAAAAAGTTTATTGGACACAGCTGGGCAGCTGAGCTTGGAAAACCACATGAGAACTGCTTCATTTAGAAGCCTTGATAGGACTGTGTTAAGGGTCCGCCAATGCAGTGGCAGAAATGAATAATTAAATTTGCTGACAGGAATAAATAATATTCTTGAATGCCGTTACTTCCACCTACCATTTATTATTTTTTTCGAAATATATCCATTTAATTCTTTCAAGTTTTTAAGGTTTAATCCATCATGTAGCAGACAGCTAAGAAGGATCCATGCTGAACAATATTTAGCTAACAGTTTAATAGCTAGCTTTTTTCACCAAAGTGTTTTTGATCTCAGCATAGTCCTCACACATTTTCAGCGGGTTTTAAAAAACGCAAAAAGACAGGCTCACACAGAAAAAAGCTGCCCCTTGGTAAACCTCTCATCTAGTTCTACATTAGATCCTCTCGTTTTTTGTGCAGGAAGGTAAACATATGTGTGAGGACTTGCGTGCAGGCCACACTCAAGCAAAGAAAGTAAACGGATCTTATCTGCGTTTAACGCGCTGTTAATAGTTACCCCTGGACACAAAAACGCACTCAGAAGTGTGTTTGTGGTACCATAAATGCTTCGTAAATCAGGGCGTAACCTGTCTCTCTGTGCTGCTGAGGGACAGATTTATGATTCAGGTACTTCATTCCACAGACACAGCAAAAAATCTGCATACATCTCAGTACCAATGCCTTAACCAGAGACTTGTAATACAGCCAAATGCTCAGATCTTGTCTTGTGTAGTGGGAGTCCCCGATTTCATATTTTGTCACTGTATTCAATACTGTTAAGGTACCTGAAATGGAAATGTGACCTTGGCTGACCTTTAAGCCATTTGCGCCTGTCCTGTCTGTGACCGTGAGAAAACTAGAATGAACCTAGTTATTAGTTTAGAGGTACGTCTGCATCGGGAAGTGGTCACCGGGGCAATTAGATGTACTGACACAGGAGAGGAGTTTGAACCTGAACGAAAGACAGACATAACAAGCACCCTCGACTTTCCACCAGTCACCACCAGTCAAGAGTCCATATATTATGCATTTTCCTGAAGCTAATATGCTAAATGTCACATGGTTAGCTGAAAAGTTCTAGGCCAAGGAGTTCTCACAAAATTATGCCACATTGACTTAAATGGGGGTAGGGTGGGAGGCGGTTGTGGGATTTTAATATTTGATCAAAACGTGGTGTACTGTACATGTCCTCCTCTTGACTAACTCAGAGCACCTTAAATACCCTTTTCAGGAGCTGAGGTGCCATGTTTGATATTTGCCTCTCAGGCGAGTCAGAAGATTTTCCTCCTCACATGGCTGGCTGAAAGCCTCCTGCCAAAGGTGTAATTAAAAACTCACGTCTCAGCCTTTTCAATTGGGTCAGTTGTTTTAATGATTCATTTGGGAAGAGCGTGCCGGACTGTACCATCTTTGCAAATCTGATACAAAGTACTTACAAAGACTTCATAAGATCTTTTTCTGCAAAACTCAGTGATATGTCCCAGTACTCTGAAAAAGTGCCATCAAACAGCTAATGTTATGAAATATATTTCTGGTAATGACAGGTAAGTGTGATAATGTTGACATTAAGACTGATGAAAACCAATAACCAAAATAGCCAGCGTAAAAATCATTTAGAAAACCCTTTTTCCTAGCATATCAAATATGGTGTATCCAGCTGGTGATTAAAAAAAAGAGAAGAGATGCAAGTTTGTCACAAATAATGATGTATTCTGCTCCCCTGGCACTGCATTAATTGAGCATTGATTGCTTGGTTGTGGGCATGGGCGCTGGATTTATCTGTGGAGGGCTTTTATTGTTTGTGGTTGGTTGGTGGTTTCGAGTGAATCCAGCGCTCTGCCAGCTCCTAACAGCAACAGAAATCACCCTCAGACATGCTTTATTCAATACCCAGCCCTGTGTGACTCCTCCATTGTATTCCAGGATGAGGAGAGGAAAGTGTGCCTGCGATGGCCATTTCCTGGTTTGGAACACATGGAAACGCTGAGGGAGACGGAGGGTGGCCACATCCAGCAGCCGCGGCTTCCTACCCCCAGCCAATCGCGGCGGAGCGAGGCTGCCGGGCCTGAAAAAAAGGCAGCGCTCATTCCTCTTCTGCCGGGGGAGGCCTTCAGGTCCCTACCACATCTGAAGGAAAGCTCAGCTGTGCAACGTTAACACAGCTATGGGGACAGGGGACGGGGGGAGGACGGGAGTTGCTTTTCATTTAAAATTACACTCCCTCACCAAATACAACAGTCTTGATCTTATGGTCTGTTAAGTGCTGGATTGGTTCCTTAACTTAGTTCACGTGTTTCCACAAATCTATTGTAACAGTTGGTGAGCTGTTTATTGCATGAGCACAGAGAGTGGTGGAGGACTCTGTTGTCCAGATGCAGGAACCACAGTAATGAGGGGACATTTCTTTGTCGTAAGTTAGCAAAAAACAATCGCAGGATTGTGAGGCAGCGCTCAGAAGCTTGACCAAGCATGTGAGTGTCCTCTAGAAGTTGATGTCATCCCTCCCCTCCTTTACATGCATATAAGAGGCACTTAGTTAATTTGTTGGAAGTGTATGACCTCAGTAACCTTTCACATTCTACAGAACCAGATTTTTGACATGCTGAAGGGAATGATGATTATACAAAAAAGCCTAGACAGAAATATAGTTTAATAGTTTTGCTTGGCATTACTGACTGCAGTTTATTGGTTATGTCATTTCCAATCATCGCTCCAGTTTTTTTGCATTACATATAATAAGCTAACATACATAGGTACAGCACACAGATGGGTGGGGGAAGCATGAAAAGCCAGTAGGATGGTTGCCAGTGTGCACCTATTTACTGTAGATTGAGAGCCTTACAGACATGGCACCCACGGTGCGTATGTGTCCGTGTGGTTCTCAAATGGGAAGTCTGGTAGAGCGTTCCGCTGAGCTGTTCGTGAGCGTCGTGGCCATTTCATCATTTAGGAAGTGAGTGAAAAGCTATAACAAATACCTGGGGAATAACAAGAAAATGGTTCTGTTGGTTACTTCCAGCCACACCTGAACCTAGCATGCATGCGGCGGTGTGTTTTTTTTTTCCACATTTTAAAAGCGTACCAATTTGCAGTCTACGTGAATCTGTTTGTTATTTCTGTGTGTGCGCGGTGTTGTTTTTGTGTGTGTACGCGTGTTTTATTTGGGAGGTGGAAGTGTGTGTTTTTGTGGGGGAATTGGGGGTGGGGTGGGGTGGGGGAGCCGCATCTTGGCAGATGAGCGCCGTTCCAGCCAGCAGGTGTGGCTTGCGCACCTGCTCTCCATTAAATCCAGAATCCTGGCTGGCGAACAGCCGGCAGAGAGGGGGAGGGGGGTGCGCTAGCGACCCGCCATTTGTTTGTTGGCGATTGTGGCTACAGACAAGCTGTCACTCCGCTACGCTCGGGCTGGAGATTAAATCATTTTGGTGACGGAAGATGTTTTGAGCGCTCTTCAATGAAACCACGGTATTCGCCTCCCCCTTCCTGGCCCCCCTTCTGCCTCTCCCAGGCTTTTGCTGCCAATTACGTTGGATCATGGAAATGTTTTAATTGCTCTCTTCTAGGCTCTGAGAGTGAAGGATTGTCCGTGGCAGGCGAGATAGCTGGGGAAAGGGAAGCAGCTCGCGTGCTCTCGGTGACGGCCGTCTCGGAGGACGCGTGACAGTTGGTGAGAAAATAACAAACATCATATCCAGCTAATTGCGTGATGAATAACCTGATATATGGGTTTTTACAAGCATATTGTGTGCTGCGCTGTCCTCTCAATGCATACAACGCAGTTTGATCTTGGCTTTTCAGTTACAGCCGTCACAGGGAACCCAGTTCTTCTTCCAATCAAGCTCACACATTTCATTACATTTAGTACATCTGGATTACAATTTGAAAGATTAATTTTTATGCTTTTTCCTGCTTTATGGAACCCTGTTTCTTGGAGTCGCTAACTGTGTACTCAGCTCGTCTCACCCCAGAAATCCCATTCATATAGGATGACATGAATGTGATCCCTCCATTCACTTGTGTGCTGCCAATGACTATTTTTCACGTTGCAAATTGCACAATGCACCACAGTGGAGTGGGTGCTCATTGGACAGGTGTTACTCTGCTCCATCTAAGCAACTCACAGGTGCCTGATGAATCGCAGCGTGCTTGAGAGCAGTGAGATGAGGAAGCCCTGGCCGACCTACCCACACCCATCCCCGGCGGGAGTCTTCACCACTGTGGGATCCTGGTCAAAGCTGGCAACCAGCACTGCTGGTTTTGTAGCCAGGCTGCAGGCCTCATCCTGCTCTCAAAACAAACACCTAGTCAACCAACCACTCGGGCACCCTGTGACATTGTATTCAAAAGGACTGCGAGTCCAGAAAACGATAGAGTGAAACAGCAAGCTCAGCTGTTTGCAGGTCTTGGCTGGCTTGATGTGGGAGACTTCAGATTTATTTCGTGACACTCGTCCCTTCTTTAAATATTTATCCAAACCATTTCGAGCCTGTCAGTGTCTTAATTGCCACCCGTGCATTATTGCTGTGGAGCTTCGGTGTTGGAACACGCCGGCATCACACAAATCACCACACAATCTCCGCTCTTCTCCTGACACCTCCTTGCATTGTGTTTTATAATGACCTCAGCGCTGGGGGGCGAATATGAACTGGTTCAAGAGCTCCAACATGCAGAGCAACGCCCAGGCTCAGAGGAACACTCTCTGTGCTCAACCATCTGACCTAGCATTCTTACATGCCTTACCCTGTACAGTGAGTGAGTTTGCTATTATTGTTATCATCACCATTATTGTCATTTATTAGCTTAGTAGATACCCCTGTCCAAGGTAATATACATGACTTTCATTCATATGTATTATTCCTCCATCCATACAGCTGGATATGCACTGAAGGAATTTAGGGCCTGAGTCCTTGAATTGAACCAGCATTCTTCTGGCTAAAAGACCAGCTCCGTAATCTTCAAGATAAAATGAGTCTATCACTGCATGCTTTTTACCAGCAAAACCTTTTACTTATGATTGAAAAAAACTTGATTTAAAAGCCTTTAAATTTATATTGCGCCCCAAAAACATCCCATCCCAGGAAATATATACAGCACGTCAAAACGTAAGTGCGAGCTATGATTTTTTCACTCTTCTAGACGTTTGTGTATTCAGGAGCGGATAAGACGGCTACCCTCCCCGTGGCCTGTGATCGCTTGCCCGCGAATCCCTGGCGTTGCATTATGGGAGTGGCAACACCACTCTTCCTGTGCTTCAACGCCATGGACGCGTCCCACTTGTGGGGAGCTGATTTACGGAGCAGGTAGAGAGAAATACTGCGCAGGAACGCACTCCAGAGAGCAGGCCCGAGAGAAACACGGCCGAGGAACTGGCTGCTCGTCCACCGGCTCTTTCCGTAGCTGCTTTTGCGATATAAATTTTGGCCTTTCTGGAGCACTCTCCTCTCTCTCTTTCTCCGTACTCCCATTCCGGTGACTCATCAGGATTTGGCGCCCGTGGCGGTCCCTGCAGCGGCCTTTGTGTTTCGCTGGCTGCTGGGACGTGGCTGATGAATCTAGCGTAGCCCATGGTGCGGGCGCAATAACAGGACCCCCAACCCCCCTGCTCTGCTGCACCTGTACCGGCCCGCAGACATGTCCACCCCGCGGCCGCTTTCAGGGCCTCCTGATAGTGGTGGGCCGGGGCGGGCCGACCGCGGTTTTATCTGCGAGCGGAATCCGCGCTTGGCATTCTGGGAGAGCGGCGGCTGAAGCAGGATTTATTGCCCGCGGAACAATGCTTCTCCACGGAGGCCTGTAACTCCTAGGGTCACCATGGAGACAAGTTGAACTCCGGTGCAGATGCAGCGGTCCCGTGCAAAGCGGGGTTGGGGGGGAGCGGGTGAGTGGTAGCGAGGCGCCTCTTTTTCGCCGATGGGAATCAGACGAGCTCGGGACTCGCGCTCGTCTCTGTGGGGGCGGAGAGCGCGGGCGGCTGCACGGAGAAGGACCGTTTCGGTTATTCGGAGGTTAGATCCGGGGCAGTTGCTTGCGGATGGCAGCACCACGGATACGCTGAAATTTACAGGCTTGACAGCCGCCGCTTTGAACAGCCCTTCCACACATCTGCTGATAACATTGTGAAAACACAGGAAGACACTTCAAATAAAGCGGGGAGGCGAGGGGGGGTCGGCGTGCTGGCCGATCGTGACTCTGCCCCTCCGGTGATGGAGGGGGGAGACCGATGCTGGCCTCAGGGGACGCATCAAAACAATCGGATCCCACAAACAGCGCGGGGATCTGGGAGCCTGACCTCATTCGGTCTCCTTGAACTCCAGCCGAGCTCCTTCCAAAGAAAACACGCAGCGCTCTGCTACACCAGCTGGTGCCTCCAGCCCTGCCTTTGAAGGAAGTCGAGAAGCTTGTACAGTTACTGCACAGAGATTGTGTGATTGCTTCTGGGGGTAGGGGGTTGGGGGAGCGGGGTGGTCTTGTCTTGTTCGGAATATCCTGAGGTTTGGGGGGTGATGGCGGTGGGGGAGTCTGTGCTCTCCGTGGAGCCTCTGCAGCCCGTGTGATAAACGGCCCAAAAAGTCAACAAACGCTCCATTCCTCGCGCGCGTCCGCTTTTCTCACGGCTTCTGGAGCTCAGCGCTAATTTATTTCTCATTTCATAAACCCCCCGGCCAGTCTCTTTCTTTCAGCAAGACTTACCGCCACCATCCCTCCATACGACGTTAGCCTTTGTTCACAGGTACTGAATAAGTGCAGCTATTTTTCTCCCTGAACCTTTTTTTTCCTCTAGAAGGGCCTTGATTGCCTGGGTTGATGAATGGATGACTCTGAAAAGAAAATTCATCAAAATAAAAGGCATTAAACAGCATAAGTCTGCTTCTTTTGTAAGTTTGACGTAAAGACCTATCAATTAATTTTTTGGCCAGTTTTGGCTTTCATAGTCCCTTCACCGTACCGGGGAATTGATCCATTCCTCTGGTTTGAAACCATTTTCTTTGAACCCAGTGGCCTTTTAGTGGAATGAATCTGCGTATAGCATTACCCAGGAATCCATTCCAAGTGCGTTTTCTTTGGAAGCCTGGAGAAGCCAAAGCCCTATTGTGTTTTTGTGAGGCAGCACACTGCCAGCTCTGTAGCACCCTATGAATTACAGTAGCCGCGCTTTGTTGTAACCTCAACCACTCCCCCCCACACACACAGCTACCCCCTGCCCCAATGACTATAGCAGAGTTTGAACAGATCAAAGTTTAAGTCAATGAAATCATATTTTCATGCCAGGGAAACCGGATGCACAGAAGTCCGTTTCAAAATTTTTAATGACCCCTGTGCATGCTGGGATATCCCCTTAATGAATGCTAATGGGTTAATATCATGAGACTGAGCCCACATAAGATCTTTGATACTTTGTGGTAAAAAGTATTCTTTGTTCTTGGTTTTTCCTTAAAAAAGTATTTATGCTAAATCAATCATACAAAGTTTCAGGGGGCTTGTAAAATTTGAAATGCACACCAGTTGCTGCCGTTCCACAGATTGACTGACAACGTTTACGTTTTAGGAATATCAAAAGAATACGAAGCGATGTATTTGATAAACGACTTAAAAGCAATCACTGCCTTTGCATTTTTAAAATTAAAATCTCAGAAATCCATTCCAGCTACATTTTCTTGGAAGCCAACCAAAAACTTTTCCCAAGCTGGAACAATACAAAATAAAAATCAGAGCAGTGTATCTTTTCTTAAATAGCTTACCTGTGCATTGACTAAAGAGACATAATTCACTGTCATAATCCACTTTAAATGAAAGCATCAGGCTTGCAAACATCTCCTGAATGTACTGTAAAACCGTACTGCATGAAACTTAATGAGTCGTGAATTGGTCTGTGACTGTTAATGTAGACTTTGGTATGTGCTGGTTCAGCTCTGCAGAATGGGAGAAGGCCTGATAATAAGGGTCACAGCATTAGGGGAGATCAAAAACAAGAAAAAAAAAAGTTTTATGATGCTGCACTATATAGCATCCCAGTCTGACTACCACCACAGGTAACCAAGCAACTTGCGCCATGGCGACATCACTTTGTTGAAGTCTTGGGAGTAATGGCTGGTGAAGAAATCCATTACTTGATGAGATCACATCAAATGTCCTTGTAAGGTGGCAATAAGGTCCTGAAACACCTGTTATTGCTGTGTAAACCTTTTCAGCTCTCTGTCTGTCAGACCAGAGCTTAAGTGCGTGCACTTGAAGTAATCAGACCACTGCTGAAGGCCTTGCCAAAGCCCCAGCTTTAAATGATGAAAACAGAGGAGAAATGCGGTGGTTCTGGAGCTCCTGCCGTCTGCTTGTGGCCAATATGAGATGCAGCCGTGTGGACTTCAGTCAGGCCCTGGAAGCTGAGCTGCCACATTCGCATCGGTCAGGTGCCATTAGGTTAGTCCTGTGCTGGGTCAGTGCGCTACTCGGCAAGCACGCCTTTGGGTCAAAGGGTCTTTCGGTCAACACACTGTTGGGTCAGCGGTTGGGTCAGTTTGATGTAGGATCAGAGCTCTGTTGCTTTAGAGCGTCATTGGGACAGTGTACTGTTGAGTCAGTGCATCATTGAATCAGTGCGCTGTTAGGTCAGTGCTCCATTAGGTTTGTGTGCTGTTGGGTCAGTGCTTCATTGGATCAGCATGTTGTTGGTTCAGCTTGCAGGAATGCTGGTGGATTTCAGCCACTCTCCCCTGTCCTTTCAGCTCTTGCTCTCTTCGTGCCTCGTCAACTCCGCTCACAAGCCTCGCTTATGCCTTTGATAGATGATAATGTGTCCCTGAAGTCCCTCCCACCCTCACAATTTGTGCACAATGAGTGCACGTCAGTCCTTGCCAAATGCACCAATTAGATCACTGCAGAAGCCTTCTGCGCGAATGTCTCGATGCCTTAGATGAGAAATGAAGGACCCCATCACACTGCTCCCTGTCTTTCCCATTGAGCGGAGCATTTTGATGCTGATGCACTGGCTTGTCTAAGGCTCGGGTAAACAAAAGGCTCTAATATTTAAAAGGATACTGTCAGGTGCCACTTCAGCAGGTGTGGCCAGAATGCACCTTGGAAAATCATGCCTGTGTGTGCTCTGATTGGCTGTCGAAGCACAGCGGGCACTGACAGTCCATCGGTTGTCTCCTGGCAACTCAGAACATGATTGCATACCTGAAGTGAGGTCGCTGTCCAACAGAAGTGAGGGTGGGGGTGGTGGAGGGGCTTAGCGAGATTTAGCGAATTTTTAGGGGATGGGGGTACCCCCCCACGCTGACTGTCACAAAGAGCCGAGCGGGGCGGAAGCGATCGCCTGCGCTCAGCGAAACGGACCGGCCCAGCATGACCCGTCCCGCCCAGGCTCAGGTGCCAGTCCGCACCCCGCCAAAAGCGTATGTGCCGTGAGCGACCCGCCTGCCGCTCCACGCTAACGAGCTCCGCCGCCGTACGCCGGGCCTTGCTGGTTTGCCAGGACGGACGGCGCGCTGAAATTAGGCCGGCCGTCGGCTCGCGCCCCATCTGGGGTCACAAATTGACTGGCTGATTGGCAGGTTTGTTTGCGAGGCACACCAGCTCGGCGCCTCAAATGGGCGCTGATTGTTCCACAGCTGGCGCTCCGAAATGACTGCACCCCCCCCCTCCCAAAATAATAGAGGGAGGAAGAGAGGGGGTTACACCTGTTTTCCACCTATTCTCGCGCCACGCCCGAACACAATGGTGCTACAAATGGACAATCTGCCTCTCCCCAACGCGGATGAATGAAGCCGGCGTCGTGCGGAGGGAGTTCTTGCTTGATTGACAGGGCCTTGCAGCACCACAGTGAATTAATCTCTAAATACCCTCCTGGAGGCTGAATGCAACTCTGGCAATGCGATGTTTTCATTTTTCACTTGCACAAAACAGACTCACTTATATTGTGGTGCATTGACCCGTAGGTACTGCAGATAGCCAGAACACATTGGGCCATCTTCCCCGCAGATGAGAGATGCTTTATTTTGACCAGTTCAGGGGTGCTGCGTTCTGGTGATGGCTTGGTACCTCACACCTGCATCAGATGTCCCTCCCTGTGGGGCTGAAGATTCAAAAACACTGACGTGACGAATCGCGTAATTGATCAACATGCAGGGACAGGCAGGTAGAGGGGTGTGAAACTTGTGCCGTATTGACAGAAGGGACCTCGCTGCAACATCTAGCTTTCAGTTTTAATGTCAATACAGTTATATCTACCATTTGCAACTCAAAAGCATTGAAAAATTTGTGTATATGTAGATCTGTCTATAATGTTGACTTTATAATATAATAATATAAAAATACATGTAATTAACATACAATGTATATATAATGCTATATATAATGCTATATATAATGCTTTTAGAATATACATCTGTAATATTATCTACCTATCTACCTATTATATATATATTTTAGGTTGACAAAATGTCAGGTTACCAAAACCTGGCTTGTGGAGGTGTAGCCCTCACTAATTGCCAGATGGAAACTATTTGTGCAGTCTTTGCCCTCTAATCTTCTGCTGGTGTATGTGGTTTTATAAATGGAAGAAACGATTCTGTTTTAAAAACCTGCTACAGGTTTTTAAAAAGTACATTTTTAGTAAAGTATACATGTTTTTATCCAGCGCAGAGTTGTTCAAGAACCTTCCAAACAAGGAAGTATCATCCAAATGTCTCACCTTAGTCAACCCCAATTCTAAAAACATGCCTCAGACAGAGAAGCCCAGAACTCTGGCAACAACGCCTGTGATTGACATCAGCTGATTATCTCACCCTCCAGCAGCCTGCAGCGAAACAGTATTTATATCCAGTGGCTCTGTGAGGAGGTATATCTGTTTGTTCAGAAATACACAGGTCAACCAGTTTAAAAAAACATTGGTCACACCTTTAAAATAGGTTTTAACAATCATTATAACCTGGTCTGCTATGCAGTGGACAAAGGAAGCTCAAGATTGGTTTTAAACTAATATTAAGAAAAGTCTATTTTGTCTGAGAACTTCGACAGGCAATATTTAGAACATTGACAGGCAATATTTAGAATTCTGGAAGATGGTATGTTTTTTGATGGGCAGTTGTGGCCAGCCTATGAAATGAAATGCTGGCATCCTTTGGGATGCTAGGACTTTCACCTGGTGCATCCAGTTAAATTGGGCTGCAGTCAGTATAAATGCTGCCTCACCTAGGTTTTTGTAATTTATTGGTCAAAACTGAATTTAGTGACACTTTCTGTGCTGTAAAATGTTGCTGTAATAACCACCTTCCTTACTGTAAATCTTGAAAGGCACGATGTAAGTACATTCATTGATTATTGCTTTTAAAAATACCCCCCCTACTCCCCCAGTAATAGGGTGTAGAATTCCTGGCCAACTGCGCATCTTCAAGGCTGATGACTGCAATCTGAAGGAATGGCTCGGTTTGAATGTCAGCCATAAACTGTGAGAGCAGCGTTCACTTCACAAGTCCTCACGCCACCGCACACAGCGTATAGTGGAGTTATTATTAACTTCTGCTCTTGAGGTATTGGCACGTAAATTATGCCCTCTCTATCTGACTCTTTGACGACTGATCCTATATAATTACAAGGCCACACAACACTCGAAAAATGAAAGGGTTGGATTACTTTCTTATTTTGGATGGGGGAGACAGTAGAGGTGGCATCACTGGTGGAGGAATACCATTTGACCAATCAGACCCAAGAGGGGGCGGGATCAGGATCCTCACTGTTGGCGTGGAGTATGGTTTTGATTGACAGGCATGCACGGAACGAAATTCATGCCCTTGATTTGACTGGAGGGAAGCCTGCAGTCTTCTTTGGAGGAAGTCTGTTGCTTCTTCGTGGTGGGGTGATTGTCCAGCCCGGGGCAATACAGCAGGCGCTGCCAAAAACTATAACTTCACACTGCTGTGTCATTTATGACCATGCCATCAAGTGGAAAATAGAACGCCCATTTCTTTGAAACAATGTACAGAACAATTTTGATCATTTCAAAAGATTGTTGCCTGGAGTAAAAATTTCCCCACCTACCTGCACCCAAATACATATGTGCGTTCAGAAATGTTGATTGATTGATGTCAAGATGTTGATTCAGAGAGGCAACCGAAAAAGCTCGTCGCGGTATGATACACAGAGCTAAAAATGGCATATAAACACACATGTATTTATAAGGAGGTCAGTAACTGCTCAGCTATCACTAAATATAGTAATAGCAACAACAGCAACTACCACTTCTGCAGCTGTGACATATACCTACTGCTTATACATGACTTATACATCTGCTAGTACTGCTACTACTGTCTTATGAATGAACAGTTATAAAACATGAGGTCCAATTACAAGAAGTCACACAAAATAGGTGCTGAAAGCTGGAATATATTAGTTTCTCTGACTTCCCCGGTTTTCAGAGAAGGACACTGCTGTCCAGTGATGTGATGAACTGCCAGGATGCCCCGCCCCTCTCCAGCTGTGGCTCCCATTGGTCAACGCTGTAGCATTCTGACAGGGGGAGATGCCACTGGGTCGTCCTCATTGGTCAACACGTTGTGCCCTTCTCTGAGTGAGGAGGGGGAAGGGGGTGGGGGGATGTATATGAGCGCGGTGATGAAAGGAATTCTGGGAAGCCCCGCTTCCCCTCCCACGTCCTGCGAGCTCCGGTCCCACCGGACGCCTGACTCACGGCAGCGCTCTTCCCTTTTCCTGTCAGGGGGCCGACGGCGGAGCCCTGACAGAGGGGGGAAAAAACGCGCCTCCTGACCCAGTGCGAGCCCTCCCTTCTGTGCTGAGTGAGCATTTCTGACGGAAATGGGGCTGTCCGCACGTTAGGCGGTCTCCCGGCAGACACCGCTCCCTCCCTCCGACCCTTCGAGCGGACGGGAGAACACTGAAGGGTGATCCGAAAAGCCTTTGAAGAGTTAGAGGCCTCGGAAAAACGCATGCTTTTTTATCTGCAAGCGTTCTTATCCTCGCAAACTCTTCCTCCTCCTGAGGTCTCAGCCACCACATAGGCTTTTTATTGCTAGGGAGGAGACATCATTACTGAAGTACTTTAATATCATACCATACATACCATACAATACCATGCAAGCGCCTTACTGTTTTTCAGGCCATTCGTTTCCTTTTCATCCCTGTAAACATAGGCAGAGTTGGGATCCTGTAATTTAATTAGCACACCTACTGTATCTGCCATATCATGAATTATAGAGCACACATTTCAGGCTCATCTCAGCCCCGGTGGGTTTTGATGTAAACATATACTGTTTGTGACTTCAATCAACGAGGAAAACAACAGCTCTGATGTTTCTCCCGGGGGCTGAATTTCTCCACAGGGCTTTTCCATTCTGCTCCTCCTCTCAGGAGGTTCTCTGCCCCCACACAAAGCACACCCCCCCACACCTCACCCCCCCCTCCCTGAGAGCTCAATCCATCTCCATTTCCTCCCTGGACGTCCTCCACCCCACCCTGTCCTCCATCTCCTCATCCCTCCATCTGTTTTTATTTTGGGGTTTTGACTGTGTGAGGAGCAGGAGGAGGAAACGGCAACTGATACATTTGGCGGCGAGGCGAGGCAAAGAGGCAAATGCATGCGGGCAGGAAGCATTAGCCTGAGCACGGTCAAGGACAAGGGGTGGAATGAACCTTTTAGAACGCCTGTCAAAGCAAAGGGCTAGAGCTGACTACAGACTGAGGGAAGTGATGTATTAATGGCGCAATCTGCTCTCTGAGTGAAAGTGACTTTTCTTTTTTTAGTCTTTAATCTGATTGTCTTTTCATTTATCTCTGCAAGGTGTTTCTTCCTTCACTACTGCTCTGTTTAATGACACAGTGAAAGTTTTCTGAACCTCTTTCTGTATCCATACACCTGTGCGGCTCTGCTTTCACCCCCCCCCCCCAGCCTTGTGTGTCCTCCACCTCCTGGCCCTCTGTGGGAGCAGGCTCAACAAAGTCTTGGCCCCATCTCAAAGAATCCTGCCTTTGCCCTGTGACATCAGTACTGCCTCCTAGTGGTGACGGCTGATACTAGCAGAACTGCAAAACGCCATTTTGTTTGGTGGAGTAGGACAAAATCATTTGCGCCCTGCTTATGTTTGTCTGTCACTGTTCACATTGCGCACACAGGGCGGGGTATCTGGTCTGTGTCAGGGGTGCTTGGTGTCAGTGAAATAAAAAAGGCAATGTGATTGGATCAATTGACATGCCAGTCGTGTCTGTCTCTGGGAGGTTTGTGGAGCGTTTGGAGGGAAAAAACTGCTCCGCTCTAATGTTCTATTGAATTGTCAGCCAATCACTCTGCTTTTATTTGCTTTTGCGTCTGTTTCAATGAGATCGTAACGGAGCACTTAACGGCGAGCAGTGCTTTTTTACTAGCTCTCATCAGAGTCCTGTTTATGTGCGCTGAGAGCTCCTGTCTGGGAAGAGGGAGAGTGAGTGGGAATGCTCTGCCGTTCCCCGCGGACGTGCGGTCACGGCGTAGCCGTAGCCTGGGGGCTCGTTTTCCTCACAGCCAGCATCATCTCACAGCCTGCCGGCCCTCCATCCACCCACCACCAGCATCCTCTGCCCCTCCAGGACGCGTCTCAAATCCCAACCAGACTGCAGCGGGGCGGGCGGGGGCGGGGGTGACGTGGGGGGCTACCTGACCCTCTCTCACCCTCCTCAGAGACCGCCTCCCCCGTGTGCTTTCCTGTCCCAATCGCATGCGATACCGTGTCCCCCGTCCTGATAATTATCCGGAGCATTTCTGAGCCGCACTGGTGCTTGGAGCATGAGGGGAAGCAGGATGCCGCTTCTTAAATGTACCCATATGTTGCTCTCGGCCCCCCCGGGGGCTGGCGGAGGGGGTGGGGGAGGTGGTGGTGTGGGGGGGTAACAATGCGGGGTTGCGCTAACTCGCCAGATCGAGTTGTGCTCCTGAAAGCCCCCTGGTGATTTTCCCCAGCCGTGCTGTTTAAGGCCGTCTCTGTGCCGATGTGTGCGCTGGGAATACAGACACTCTCAGGAGAGGGGGATTGGGGGGCTGGAGGCTTTAACTACAACACTCATAATACAGATAGCCACAGGGAAACAGCTAGATGGAGGAGCGCAGAGGACGGATGTGAGGAGATAGAGAGCAAGAGAGAGAGAGGAATAGAGAAAGCAGAGTAAAGTGGAAGCATCTAGAAGGTTCCTACAGGAGTTCAAGTGTTGCGGGGGAGTCCTGTGTAGCACTTTCTAGCGACAGTGGAGCCAAGTTATCCCCTGTAGAACCATGTATTTCCACTTCACAAAACAAAATGCAAGGAGACAATGACTTTCAGCGATGCTGAACGCTCATCCCCACACAAGTTTTTTTTTTTCTTTTCTTCACGCTGATTTTAGATTCCTCTGATTCGCTGTCCAAGCTGTTGTTGGACTGAATTTCATACGGTGGGTCCTTGCCAGGGAGGGGTTAAACGGTGAGAGCGGGACGTAACGCTATTGGATTCCGCGGATGCGGCTGTAATTGGTTCCAGGAGCTGGCACCCTCCTGCTGTCTGTTACATGTAATGCTGATCAAATGAGAATGTTCTCCTGCATCTGCCGAACGACTGCTCGACCCACCCTGCGGGACGCGAAAGCCACAGAGAGAGAGAGAGATAGAAAGAGAGGGGGATAGGGGGAGAGAGAGAAAGTGAGGGAGAGTAAGAGTGGAGTAGGGACAGAGATGCGGGAGGGAGAGGAGGAAAAAGAAGAAAAGAGTAAGCATGAGAGAGTGTCAATGCAAACAACTATTCTCTCAGACTGCACATATTTTTAATGGCTTTAAATTTCAAAGTGAAGCAATATTATTTCAGTCCATATGCCTTGTTTTATGGAGTTAGCCATTGATTTCACCATTATTGGCTAATTTGGACTGTGCCATTATTATACAGAATTGTTGGTCTATGACAGAAACAGCATCTTATGGGTAAAAAACATTATTCTTAGAGCTAGCGATTAATAATGCTTCATGTGTCTATAATGTCCTATCAGCAGCTTATTGAATTTAACCTGCTAACACGATGCTGTGGAAAACAGTCATACATGAGTCTTTGATTGACAGCACATGGCTAATGTGCCCATAAGGGGATTCGTGAAGCCTTGTCAACCCCCCCTCCCCCCAAAATCTCTTCCTGCACCCTCCTAACGTACATCTCGGCACAGCTCCCAAGGAAAACAGACAGGCGCAAAGGAACCGTCAAATGGACGAATGACCTTTGCCCTCCCTGCGCGATGGCGGGAACAGATAAAGGGAAGAGCGGGCGCGCCGGCTTCCTGTGAAGCTTTAACGCGACCGAACGCGCACCGGCTCTTTTCTGCTCACCCACTCCCATATGGAGTGCGAATCTGTCCGCGGATATCGCCGGCAACCAAGTCCCATATGCGTGTCTGTTTCCCTTCATTAGCCGCGAACGAACAGAAGCTCGGCCAACGGCGGCAGATTTATTGAAATTTATGTCGCGCGAGATGCCCGGGAACGCGGCTCTATTTGCATATGGCCCCAGCATCTGAAGGAGCGCCATCAGTGAGCGCCATTCCCACGCTTGGAAACCTATTCCGTTTCGGAAAGAAAAGAAGGAAAAAAAAAAACGCCCCCAAATCTGTTCAGATTAAAAGCCCTTAAACGCTATTTATTTTCTTCAAGGTAACCTGGCGAACACAAAGCTTTCCTGCTTTTTTTTTTGTATCCTTCTGAGACAAACCTTGCGTGTCCTGCAGGCTCCAGGACTTGGTACGGAATCAAAGTGCACGCTGAACTCCAATCGGGTGAATCACGCTGTACAGGAAGGGTTTTAAGACACTTCTGAGATGCTGACGGCGTCCAACGCAAACTGCGTCTTTTTGGACACGGCTCCCTGGAATATATGGTGTTTACAAAATATAGGCTGGAACAAATGGGGGGGGGGGGGAGGCTGACGTGCCAAATATAACCACCACACACCAGCCATCTGCACCGCCATCTGCATGGCATTTGGAATTAACACCTCATATTACTTGTCCAGGTAGGCATAAATTCAGTTAAAGATGCAGTGAGGAATGACACGTTGCTGCAGAGCAAGGCTTTCTGTTACAAACAGGCCGTGCGGAATACAAGCGCAGAAAAAAAAGCCTTGGCATAGGAGCAAATAGGATACCCGACAGAGGATCATGGTACTGCGTGGACCAATGTGGCGTTTGATTGGACATATCCTGATAATGTGGTGTAACAATGACTGACTGTTAACATGTAAAATGTCTGACTTTCAATGAAATGATACCCTGGTACTGTACATGTTCTAAGGTTGCAGAGGGGGCCAGAGGGGTGCTGTAGGTTGCAGGTCTGAATCCTGTGTGGGGTACTGCTGTTGCGCCGTCGGGCCTCGCTGTTTTGCTTAATTGGCTTTGCTTCGGTAAATGCCCAGATGTATCGAAGGAGCGTGTGTCAGACATTAGCTATGTAAATTGCCCCGTTTGAGGGCGTTGGCTAAGCAAGCTATTGCATAATCCAAGCCTCCCGAAATGAAGGCTGGAAGACTCCCCCCGCTGCCGAGACGGGCAGAAAGCGTTCCAGAGCGCGTTGCCACTTCCCCGGCGCGGCCAAGCCGGCAATATGGTCCGGCGGAGGAAGAACGGCGCCGTGTCCAAGCTCGCTGTCCTCATCTCCACCGTCGGGGCTGTCTGATGGCGGAGCCCTGCGACTCGTCACTGCTAACGGCTCACCCAGCGAGCGCCCGGCTGCGGGTCCAGCGGGGACCGGCAGACCATTACCGCGAAGAAACGCGATCGATCGGTGACGCCCCCGGGACCTCCCCGTCGGACACGCCCCAAAGGGCGGAGCAATCGATCCAGCGCTCTACCGATACTCGCGCGCATTTCTCCTCTTTGTGCGGGCCGCGACCGCGTCGTTCGATTGATCAGGCCTGTTTTGCATCAGCGGAGGGGCACTAACAACTGCGAGGCGCCGCGGCTCGGATACGCGGGAGTGCTTTCGCACAGACCCGCAGCCGAGGCCGCTAGAGGGGAGGAAAACATGATTAAGCCCTTCGCTTAAAGGTTTGAGGTTTGCCGTAAATCTCTTCCAGTGTGTATTATATTTTAAAAGAGGCCTTAAATATGCTAAGCACTTTTATGTGGATTTAATCAGCATATGAAATCCAACAAATATTTAGTCTGAAGCAAAAGCTGAAGAGAGAAACAGTTATATTTACGATATATGTCGTATAATGGTAAGCTTTTGTGACTTTGAATGCTTTTTTTTCTCCGCAACATTCAACCATAGAGATCAGTCTGATTTTCTGCAGCAATTTCATGTTTTCTGGGTTTTCCTCTGGTGTTCACAAACAGTTTTTGTGATGGATTGAGGGAGGGGGGAAAAAAAAAGAGAAAGAAACACCAGAAGGAATGAATTTGCCCATTCTCTGCCCGCTATTCAGTTATTGTTGCGGTAGCATTTTTCCTGGCATTACCCTGTGGGTGACCTTCCCTGTGCATAATGACTGAATTACAGATGGGCAGTGTGCCCACGGTTTGCCAGAGGAGCAGAATCGGGCTTGTTGTTGCTTTAATGAACACGGCGTGGCCAGTCTCAGGAGCGTGTGGGGGAGGTCACTGCGGTTTCTTATTTGACCGCGTGGGGTGTGGCGTCGGGTTGGTCAGACGAGTGGGGGCGGGCTTGCAATCCTGGCTCGGCAGTAACTGCGGAGGCTTGCAGGCCTTAAGGTAAAGCGGGAGAGCGGACTCCCACCCGAACAGGAAGTGAAGCGTTTCAGAGCATGCAGTACTAAAAGCTTCAGGCTGCCCCCCCCGACAGTACCGCCATTTTGGGACAGCGAATAAACAGCGCTGGTTTTCCCCACCACCTTTCCTTGAGAACTGTTAGCGCGCGGCGCAGGGAGATTGGTTTCTCGCGAAGCCACGCGTCACCTCGTGGTGAGAAGGCCCCGTGCGTCTCTGCTGCCTCCAGCAGGAGCGCGCCAAGGGCCGGCAGCCAAGTGGGAGCGATCCTGGGCGACAAAGACATCTTGGCTCCGCGCGTCGAGCCAAAATGGCAGGACAGTGGAAGTGCTTTAAAGAACATTCAATCCAACTAACACTGGTTACGTGGTGTGGCAGGAATGTGGTGGTGAATCTTTAATAAAACATTTTTTTGCAAGTGTTGACTTGTAATTCTGTAGAAGGATGACTAAATTTACAGAAAACTAATTTGAAATGCGCTTGGAAGCAACATATGTGAGTAATACAAAATGATGTCAGTGAAATTTGGCATATCTCTTCTGGCTACTACTTCAGAGATATCTGATGAGTTACACAGTTGGAACGAGGTGGATGCTACACATTGGTGCCGAATGAGGCCGGATAGTTCAATATTATATAATACACTCTCAATAAAAAATCACATAACTGCACATAAATGTATAAAAATCAACCCATGATGCCAAAGCCAGGAAGCTGAAGCTTGCACACAGTACATGGATTGAGCCCTTACTGAGAGAACACGCTCAGACTGTATTCGTATGTGTTATCATAAATACAATAGAGGGATTTTTCCCATATTATACAATTTGGACTAATTTCATAACCTCTCCATACCATTCCTCACTTCATTGCATTTGTCCCTCGCACAGTGAAGTGTGTATCAGGCGCGTGATTTACGGAGCTTGCCAATGAATGATTGCACCCATACAAAGCACGCTGTGAATTATTTAATCCAATATAATTTAACGTGATTATATTTTGCTAAAATATCGAAAGCGGGGGGGGTCTGAGGAACATTAGTCACGCCAAGAGCAATGAAATATGAACCTTTCTCCGCCTTATACTGGTTGCATCTGATGCAGTTTTGCAGGATATGGGGCTAGGCCTGAGCTGACTGAGGCCTGACCCCAGACAAAGCTGTGAAGCCACGCTTGCAGTTCAAACTCCCTATCAGTGTTACTCGCTATTGAGCACAGCAGTGCATCTGCAAAGATTTTGTTCTAGTGACTTATCTCTGTTGACTCTGTTGCTTAGAGATGAAGTGAGAAGGGCTTCACAAGAGGCATGAAGTATGCGATGTCTTGTGGCTTAATGCCTCATAACAGTCGTACCCAAACAGCTGTTGCTGCTTAGCTTTCATGCAGCTTGCCCTCCTCGTTACTCAGCTGTAATGAAACTGAATGAGAATATGAGTGCCGGGGCGACGCTTCGGAAAATGGCAAAGTTATAAATGCTCGTGTGCATTACGGCCTACTTCATTAAATGGGGAAGACGGGGGATGCCAGATTGAGGGAACCCCACACGAGGTTGCAATGTGCGCTGTTGCTGTGTTGTACAGTCCTGATCTAATAAGTGCACATCTGGCAACCCTGGCCTCCTTTAATAAAACATTTGCTAACATTTATCCATGCTGGATATCAATATCAACAATGTATTTTTAATGTTGTGTAAAGCATTCTTTAAAGAAACAGCACCATATTTTAATTCAAATTATATTACCCTGCAATACCTTGGATACAAGCACAGCACTCTGAAACAGAGAATATTGTCTGGTTTGTTGAGTCTTTATTATTCTAGTTTACAAATGCAAAAGTGCACAAGACCTCTTGTTGATTGAGATTTATATTCTGCCATTATAAAGCACTGCTAACCACATAAAGCATGTCGTTCAACACCATGAATAAAGATTATTAAAATGCAGATCGATAGATCCCTCAAGCTGGCCCAGTAACACCTGAAAGTTTCACCTGAGCTGTGAAATCCAGGTGCTCTGATTAGCTGACCTGAGACCTGTGATTCACTCTCCTGCACACGTCCTTCTCCACCATGCAGGTGCTCTGATTGGCTGACCTGAGATCTGTGATTCATCTTCCAGCATACGTCCTTTCTCACCATCCAGGCTCTCTGATTGACTGGCCTGAAACCTGTGATTCACTCTCCTGCACACGTCCTTCTCTACCATGCAGGCACTCTGTATGGCTGACCTGAGACCTGTGATTCAGACGCCCACACTGGCCCTTCTGCACCGCAGTTAAAGATGCGAACTCTCTCCACAGTAGTGCTGTGGTTTTGAGGTCTGCCAGCAAACTGTGTGAACAATGCAAAGTATTTTAAGTCAGTTCAGAGAGGAGGGGAATAAGCCTGAGCAGGAAAGGTGTTAAATGGCAGTTTAGATCATATATCATGCTGTTTTATGTCCGATAAAATAAAACACAAACTTCTTCTTTTTGTCAGAGCTTGATGAAGTAATACTCATGGCCATCAAATGCTCACTGCCCGCATGCTCTGGGCTGTTGGTTGTGTCTGTCCCTGACCACACCCCCCACCCTCCTGCGACGGCTCACAATCCAATCAGACTGGGCCGTTCAGTGCGCCTCAGGCGTTGATGATTGGACACTGAGAGGGAGAACCGTGACTGCACTCCTGAGCGACCAATCGGAGAGAGAGGCACAGAGGGGCCACAGAGGTGCGGGCACAGCTGAGATGAGAATCTGCAGGGGGAAGGGGGGGTTGTAGGGGGTGTCCAGATGGAGGAGGCCATGCGTGGCGGGGGGGAGGCCTTGGGGGGGCGAGGTGTGACCGCGAGGGGACCCGGTCATGCCTCAGGTGGCTCAGCGGTTCGGCAGGCGTGTGACGAAGCAGCGCCGCCCTGATTAAATTACGGGAGAAGCTCTCCTCTTTCGAGTACGCCCATCTCCTTCCTCTCCTCAGCCAGGTAAGCTCGGTAATCCTGCAGTCGGCACAGAGAAAACGCTCTCTCCTCCCTGGGAACCGAGCGCTCATTACCGGCTCTTTGTGTGCATTTTTGATATGGAGATGGGACAGGCCGAGCTCTTTCACACGAACAGACATGTTTTAAGCTCCCGATCACACACTACACGCCTGAGTTCCCTGTAATCCTTAACAGAGCACTCTAATCTCATGTTTGTATTCACATAAACACTACAACAAAGACCAACAAATTCCATCATTGAGAGCTGTTTTTATTTGAAAACATATATATGTGTTCTGTTCTGGTCGATATGCTGTGGCATGTATGGTTTGTTTTGCATTAGTTGGACGTGACACATCATGGCTAAGTCACGGGCCCGATGACAGCTTGGAAATGAGATTTTTCCACTGGGAAGATGGCGGTTTTTCGAGCAAATGCCAGAAGCTGACCGAGTGTGAACCGCTCCTACCCTGTAATTTATTCACTGTACGATTTCAAACAACGCAGCGAAATTCGCTGTGCTCATCTTACTTGTGCTACACGCTTTGAGGTTGGCGAGTCCTGTCGGGTTCGAAAATGGAGGGTGGAGGCGATTACAGTTGTCCTGACGATGTCTGCTCTGCCCCTCTACTTTACTGGACTTCGTGATAATTATGATGTTTGTATCACATAAACTTTGTGAAACTAGTAAGTCTGCAGTGTGACAGTTCCAGTCAACCTTCGAACCCCAGGAGCTGGTACCTTGGTAAAGTTTCCAGATTTTGCTTTTTGTGCATAGCTCTTCATGCATTGTGAAATGTCAGTCCAAGAGTACGAGCCTCTGATAAGTCAAACAGTTCAGCCTCATTAAATATGTGGTTGCCTGGGTTACACCAGCGTAGGGGGGTTTGTCTGCCTCTGTAACTGCAATGAAAATGGGGGCGTTCTTTAGAGACTTCCGCAAGTTTTTAGACTCCTGATTAGACCTCAGCAATATGGTCCTGTTGACTTTCATTGCTGTCTGACCATGAAAAACATGGCCCAGGTGACTGTGCTCTCTGGCGCCACCAAGGTTTTGAGCAGCGCAACTGCCGCTGAATGTATTCACTGTAAAAATTCCCCAACAGAGGAGTGCAGGGGAATCTTGGAGCTTGAAGGTACAGAACCTGCACTTAATGAGGGAGTTTGGAGTAACCTGCCCATTAATCACTGTGCTCAGCCTGTATCTGTGGCCCTCGCTAGGGGGTACCAATTAAGTCCTCCTCTGGACCAGTGTGCACACCACTGGAGAATGTCCCTTTGCCACCCTTCCGTGTTTCCCTTCATCAACGTCTATAGAGGAATCCTGTACCCCACAATACGATAAGAAGGCAAGAGTTAAAGTGCGACACATAATCTTGCACTTTGCCTGCTTTTCTTTGGAAGCGCGCTGGATTGAATTGAAGGTACGGGCAGTGAAAATGAAGCCGTTGCCTGGGTATGTGAGCTGGGCTCAGCTGCCAGGCCGTAGAGGGTGGGCATGTGGTTTGTGGGGAGAGTGTGTGGTGTCAGAGGGGGGTAACCACTCTCCTGCCCTGTGGTGAGAAATGACAGTGCAAATCCTCAGGCCTTGATCCTGTAAGAGGGGTGGTGGGGGGGAGGTGGGGCTTAAAGCGAGCCAGCCAATCGGATCTAGTTCAGCCCCCCTGCCGAGCGTGCCAACCCCCTGTGTGCCCGGCATTGTTTCAGATTACGCCCCGGACAAAGTCGCGATTGTTCTGATATTTTCATTCATGCGCGGCGGCCATTAATCAAGTGGCGACCTCGCCCCCGGAGGAATTTCGCTTTCTCCCGGCTGACAAACGGGCTCAGAGAGACGGGCTGCAGTATCAAAACGATCCCTCGCCTGCCCCCCATAAAAAAAGCCCATGCAGCCCCACGCCACTTACACAAACGTGCAGACAGGTCCGTAATCCCCAAAAAATTCTCAGAATTAAATCCCCTAAAATGCAAGGTGAACTTTGTCATTGTAAGTCCCTTTTTTTAAATTCTTAATTTTTTTTTTTACGGTGGCCCATGCGGTTTTCCCTTGTAGCTGACATTCCTGGTGACTCAAAACCAAATGGCAGGGATTTGCTGACATTCATTGACCACAGTATAAAGCGTATAAATCAACAGTTCAACAACCAACATTCATAAATACAACAGAATTCATTTCCAGCCCCATACTCTCTGATCATTGGTTGTCCTGACCTGGTATCAGTGATCTTAACAAAATCAAATCACGGACTCATGATGTACTGTAAATGCCCTCACAATCCTTCTAGAATAACATTTACGTGAAATGTAATTGTGAATATGTGCTGGAGGGAAGAGCTGTGGTTATGGTAAGGAGACTGGGGGATATGAACAGTCTCACACTGCTCTGGTTTCGGCAGTCATTTGAAGCAGGATGTGTTGTGATCGTCGAGAGATTTACAAAGGCGTGAGTAACTTCAACCGAAGCATTTTATGGGGCTCAGCCCCCCCACCCCTCCCCTTCAAACTCTCTGAACCAAGCCCCAACCCCACACACACACGCACACACACACACACACGCACACACACACACCGCCAGCGACACAAAGGTGCCCCCGCGACGCCCGGAGCAGCCGGGCACGCCCCCGTCACAAAACAAAACTGGGACAAACAGTACTGTAACAGAGTCCTTTCATATGCCATCCCCACAGTTACAGAACAGGACGTTCCCAAAGTGACGCGTAATTTATATGGCGCAACTGGCAATACCCCCCCAACCCCCTTTCCCCAACACACCCCGCCAACTCGACACAAACGGGGCCGAAAACATAATAATAGCTCCTTGCAGCGGCGGACACGCCTGGGGTTTCAGAGTGCCGGGTCGGGGAGACGGGGCGTAGAGACGTGTCCATCTCGGGTTACCCTGAGCGAGAGTCCCCGTGTGACCGCGGCGCATTCCGGCCTGGGCCTTCAGAGGGCCTGCCGCCGCCGCCGCCGCGCGGAGAGAGAGGGGAGAGGCGCTCTCCCTCCACCTGTCCGCCCCGTTCCGGAGGCGCGGCGACGGCCTGGATTTTTGAAACGGATTACCCCGCTATCGGCACTGACGCCCCCAAAACCCACCCCATCCCACCACCCCCTCCCTCAGGGCCAGGGATGTCAAAAGCTGAAACCCCCCAGCTGGGAGGAGCCTGTGATTTCTGAGCCCCCCCCCCGTCGTACGAGGTGAGGTAACGCGGTGTGGGCGGGGCCCCCCATCTGCTGAACCCCCTTGTCAGGGCGGCAGAAGGAGCCACTAATGAGGCCTGATTTGCAGCGCCACCTGCCACTGATCTGGGCCCACCCCTTCAAGGTATAATCGCCGCTCGGCTTTACAGGAGAGCGGGGGATCGGAACCTGGGGAATTCATTAGAGAGCAGGGCGGGGGTTGGAGGCGGGGGGGTGGTGGCTGTGAGGAATTTCTGGCTTTCTCCCACGCTGCAAAGTTCAGGGGAGAGGGCGGGGGAGAGAGGGGAGGGGGGGAACACAGTGCTGACGGAGGGGTACTGCATGCTGGATTTGGATTTGGATTGGCCCATGGCAGCGGGGGGATGGGGGTGGCACACATCAACGCTTTCCTGTTTCGTATAAATGCGAGGGCAAGAATGGAGTCATTATTCCCTTGCCTTTTTATTGAAACTGTGAGGAAAAGTTTCCTCTCAGCGAAGCCTCCGCTCTCCAATAATGTGTTCCAACAGCACATGTTATTAACATTAATTTGCTGTGCCGGTGCCCTCGCTCAAGGGGGCTTATAGCTTTACATGTCGTTCCCTTCATACAGCTGGATATTTACTAAAGCAATTAAGATTAAGTGCCCAGCTGATGGGTACAAATGCAGGAAATACTAAAACCTACAACCTTCTGGTCACAAACACGGCTCTGCATCCACTGTACCACACTGCTACAGAGTCGAAGGAGCCTCTGGTATACTTTTGAATTCTGCTTTTAACAGTATGCAGGGCATAATGACTGCACTGCAGGCCTCCCCTTGATGAGCTGAACCCGTGAGAAGACATCGCGCCGCTGCAGAAGATCCCCGAAGGCGACCCGACACTTGAGACCGCGTGCACCTGGGCATCAAGAGCGGAGCCCACCCCTCCACGCTACGAAAAGCTCCGCTTAATCTCCGATATCCCGGGATGCTTTTCGCTCCGATTAGACTGGGGAGCCAGCCCGAGCGACCGCGTAATCAAACGCAGGCGCGGAAACCCGGGACCGCCATACCGCCATCCGGTTGATGGAAATTGACTTTGATACAAACTCTCTCGAAAAAAGAAAAACGTTCCTCCGTCCCTCCCTCCTCTGCCCCCCTCAGCCCCCACCCCTCCACAGAAAAGATGTGATTCTTGAGATTTGCACAGAGGTCTTTACCGTACAGGGCAAAGGGCGGTGGGGTGATAAATATGGTTTTCTGCTTTTTATTTTGGGAAGGTCTTCATGTGTTGTATTTACCTTGGAACACCCTTACAAAAGTGCATCGTTTACAGCAGGTTTACCCCAGCAGTCCGCATTTTGGGGAAGGGGGTTCTTCCAGCGTCCCCCCGAATTCATCTTTACGGTCTCACTTTACTCACATGTCTCATCTGATTCTGATGATCTCATAGCGTGAGATGAGGACGAGGATTCTCCAAGCAGGACATCCAACATTCAGCCGCTCCGCCAGTTCAAAAAAAACATCGTAAATCAATGGTTACACTTGGACACTGTCGGACAATTTTATTTCAGACTGCAAGTGTTTAAGCTCAAGCTGTGGAGCACAGCAGCCTGACTTTGAGGACAAAATATTACGCAAACTGGTGTGTCCTCACAGAGGCCCCAGTCCTGTCGTAAATGCCGTCTACTTTAGTTGAGTGGAGAGTTGTCTCTAAATATAACAGGATTACAACGCCTGGCTAACACGTCCTGTGCATTGTCAGCACCTTTTAAATGAGTCCAGCGTTAATAACAGCGTTTCTATGCCTGAAACTGAGGGGGAGTGTTTCGCTGCCTGACACATAATTCGATTTCGCAAGGTTGCCCGGGACACGCCGGTCGGGCCTGACTCACTCTCGTGTGAAGAGACGGTGTCTGTGGCAATGTCGTCCCCCCGTCGGGCGGCGTGGGTGTCAGGGGCCTGGATGTGGAGCGCTGGCAGAGAGGGGGCGGGGCCACTGGGGTCACATGACTCATCAGTCAGTGCAGGACCCCGTTCGCTAGGTGGGAGGTGCGGGTCGGAGGTGTGTGTGTGAGTGTGTGTATGTGTGTGTGGGGGGTGTTTGGGGGGGGAATGTGCGGGTTTGGCACCCCGCGGCTGGGGTCCCGGCGGTCAGCGGCTAGCCGTATCGCCGCCGCCCGTCTGTGCGCTGGGAGTTAGTGGCACGATGCAAGTGGGACCACTTTGTCCGTGGGTGACCGTGTCTGATCGGCTCGCCTCTGCCGCGGAGCGGACGTCCAGACAATACCAGGAAGGAAAGCCCTCGTGTAAACTAAACCAACAAAAAAATAAACAGCGGGACGTTGCGGAAAACGGAAAATACCCGTGGCCTGCGAGCGCAGGGAGGTCCAGCTGCTGGGCTCTGCTGTAGCACATGTGTTCCACTCCATATGCCAGCTTGCACTGCGGCGCAGAAAAGGGGTCCCTAAAAACACCCTCTCCCCCACCATCCCCCTTTCCCGCACCTCCAATGAGCAAATTAAATCTTCGTTCTTTCCGAAAAAGTGCAAACACCACACTGTTCACTCACTGTGGCCAATAGAATTACTGCCTGTGCACTTTCCTCAACAATGTCTGCTATTACCTCAGGGAAGGACAGCTGAACTCCAGAAAAAATAACACAGCCACAGACATGCAGGGGTAGACCCAGGATACCAGTGCATGTAAGTACCACACATGTTCGGTCGGTTTCTCAGGGAATTAAAGATTTGTGGTGCGACGTGTCATTTTTCCCAGCACCTGGTGACCGCAGCTGACCCCTGACGGGACACAGAGGAGGGGTCGCGACCTGTGCTTCGGGGATCGGTAGTAACGAGGGGTTCTGCCGGTAGCAGCAGGTGACAGATTGCTCCTGCAGGGCTGCTACAGGCCCGTGGCAGACAGGCCCAGAACCTGATCGCTGGGAGGCACCTCTCTCGCGCCTGGGTGAAAAATTACAGACTCAATGGTGCACGGGTCAGCAGGTTGGGACATGTAAATAACCCCTTTAATAAATCCTCCCGCATTAAAGGCAAAATAAAGAGTACAGCTGGAAATCCCTTCCCAAATGGAGCGTTGCTGTGCGCAAGGGACTGTCATACATACATACATACAAATTGTGCGGTCGGCTGATTTGGTTGACCGTGCTGCAATAAGAAATATATTTTCAGTTTGTCATGCATATCCCCTTCAAGTTACTTCAATGCCTTATATGGCAGCTAAGAAAATAATAAAACAACATTAATTATTTCATAAAGTTTCATGATACAAAACATAATACACTTTCTGTCCTAGACTGTGAAATAGGTCGTCATTTTCTTTAGCTTTTTCCCACCCTTTTTCTCGCTCCCATAACCTGGGCAGCGGGTCTTGCAAACATTTGGGCTAACCCCCACACACCGCTGCAGCTAAAAACAAAAGTCCACAGAGTGCACTAACACAGAGCTGGAATTTCCTGTATTTTGACAGAGCGAAAGATTTCCCGAGCGCAGACGCGGACAGCGAGCTGCCTCCTGCAAACCTGTCCCGTGGTGGGACGCAGTGCCACGGACACTCTGTCAGCACCACACTGGTGCCGCTTTGGGTTTATTTAAGTACATTACGGGTCCTTGCCCCACAAGCTGTTTTGAACGGTCACCGCCCGGTGCAAGCAAACTGGGTAGTTCTTTTTTTTTGTTGAACGAGAGGTCACGGGGAAGGAGCCATGTAGGCAGCGTTGCACTGGATTTCCACTGCCCTCCTCTGGCTGAATGTAGTATTGCAGGAGCAACTCTGCAAGAAGTTCAAGAGCTGGCCTTAAATGGATTATGTCTGAATATGAGCCGAACAACTGTGCCAGATTATGTGTTTCGCAGTTCTCCCTTTTTACAGCGTAACCTTCTCCAAAGACTTTAGTTTAATAACTTGCACTCTGTATATTTCAGCTGATCCAAGTCCTCAGCCTTTTCAGACTGATCTGAGTACAACCACATGGATGCATGCATGCACATGTGCATGCACCCACAAATGCAGGCACACGGGATGGGCTGGTGCTCGTGCATCAATATTTCACGTTTATTCTGCAGCATCAAAAACAAGGGTGGACCATTAACTGCTTAGGATCCGAAATGCATCTGAAAGCATGTAGCAGGTTATGACACTGCGTCAGTGCTAGAGAGGAAGGGTTTGGTGGTAGCAGTCACTGCCTTGGCACAGAGAGGCCTCCAGCCCTAAGGAGGAGGCAGCCTGGCTTCAGAGGGAAGCTGGATGGTCGGGCGGCCTTTGAGAAGTGGACCCCTCTCTTCCTGCCATCCTCCTGGGTGCGTTTCTCCCATCGCAGAGACACTGCAGCCTAATCAATGGACGAGAGTCGCTCTGCAGAGGAGCGGGGTAGGTAAGAGGCGGAGAGGGGTCAGAGGATGAAAGCTGGAGAGAGAGGGGGAATCAGGTGAAGGGCGTACAGTCAGAGAGAAACAGAGTGGGGGAAAAAGAGATGAGATAGTGAGGGAGAGAGAGAGACAGAGTGGGGGAAAGAGGGATGAGAAACAGAAGAAGAGAGAGGTAGGAGAAGGGGGATGGAGCGAGAGAAAGAAAGGGAGAGAGAGGAGGAGGGGAGAGAGAGAGATAGATTAGGGGAAAACGAGGGAGAAAGAAAGATCAAGAAGAAAAAGAGAGTGGTGGGAGAGGGGGATGGGGAGAGACAGAGAGAAAGAGAGAGGGAGAGAGAGAGAGAGCGAGCTCCCTGCTTACGCCGCCTAATTGGATCCCAAATGGAAATGCCAGCCGAAGTGGTATTGATTGGTTACTCATGGTAATAGAAGACAGTGGGTCGTTCATCACAAGGGACAGGGAGACCTGACTCATCGGATCTGCACCGCACGGCCGCCCACCTCTCCCTCCGCCTCGGTCAGGAGCACCAGCAGAGCGGACCTCCTCTCTCCGCTGCGCCATGTAAATGAGCTGGCTTTACACCGCACGCAAAGTATCTTAATTCACTTTACGTTCGAGTTCCCCCTCTCTGGCTTGGGTCTAAATGCCTCCTCTGTCACCCCGGCCCTGCATAGGAGGCAGCGAGCCTCTGTCAGCTCCTCGGGCAGGTGGTTTCTCTCTGAGGCAGATGGATGGTACGTGAGAGGACTGCGAGGCGAAGTGGTGCCATACCATGAGCCGCATAGATTATCTGGCGTTTGCAATTAGCCCTCGTTTCTGGGAGAGCGGAGCTTTTGTTAAACCGTGCATTAAGTCTTAAATCAAAGCCCGCTCTTGGCTCCCAGCGTCTGTCTTTCCCTTTGATTAAACGAGCCGCCCGTCACGTTGCTCCGTGTGCTAGAAGCGGTGCGGGTGAGGCGTTCGTGAACCAGACGGTCGCAGGTTTAAGTCCTTGGAGTATGTAGGCTAGAGATAATCGTATTCATCATATTGAGCTCTGGGCTTTTCCAAAAACAGTGGACCACATCCGAATCGACATTGCGCACATTCAAATAAACGCTAGTGGCTATTGCGATGTTTCTTTTCAAGTAGATGTGGTTGGGGCTTTCTCATTTTGCAACACTGATTAGATGTGTTGCACATCCCCGTGAACATAAGCAAGCACTGCATTAAAGCACAAGAGCATTACAAATCACATAAATAATGCATACTTCTCGGTTCAGAAGTCTTGGCACGCAGGAAGTAGCCCGTAGGCCTGCCATCGAACGTCTCTGAGGCGGGGAAGCACACCGTTGCGAGAGAGGTCCTCCGATGGACACACACACGCGCACACACACACACATGCATACATATTTACACACGCTCACTTTGCAAACGTTTCATTCAGTTTCCTAGGAGACGGAAAGTGTAGGTGTCGCCTGTAGAGAGTATAATCTCGTCTCCGTCAGGAGAGAAGTTTCCCGCTGAGCCCGCCCGAGCGCCCGGCCTGCTCGCCACTCCATCATCCGCAGCTGCCCGTCTGGAGCGGCGCAGCATATGGGTAACAGTCGTCAACTTTTCCTTTTTTTTTTTTTTATAAAGAAGAAAAATAAATCGCCGACAACCGGGCCCCGGCACCTGCGCGCGACGTGAACGCGGCGTTCCCGGGCCGTATCCTGGCAACGGTGCGCCTCCCGCCCTGGCTGTGCCGACGCAAAGGCCCGGTGCCAGAGCTTGGCGGTCAGGGACGTCGCGGGGAGCGCCGTCGACGAGCGATTTGGGTATCAGACCGGGGCTGCGGTTTTCAGAGCGGGCACCGCGTGTGATGAATTACGCTCCGGAAACGCAGGAGGGATCTCGTTGGCACGGCTGATTTCATTAGCTAGAAATGCATGAATTCGACCTTTTGGTTAATGCTGAAATGGTAACGTCATAATGGTTTGGACCAGGATGGCAAATTGCTATATCATTCAATAACGCAATTCGTTTTCAGTCTTGCCTCTACTAAATGGTGTAACATCATGACTTGTTTGGTAAAAAAATACAATACGCTTTATGTATCTCTGTTTTCATTTCTGTATGTCTTCAAATTATACTGATTGTTATAATACGTTGGATAGGAAAGAGGGCAATTTGAGATAATAGGGTTTGGGTTATGGATGCTGATTATGTAGTAAATTGTATAGGATCCTGTAATCAACGATGACAACTACAATAAGTATTGCAATAGTACTTGTGCTGGTATTGTTACTGCTATTACTACAACTCCTACAAATGATGGTGGTGGTAACAGAAGCTGAAAACAGCACAGAGAAATGTCAGACTATAAGTGAAATTAGAGCAAAGTAGTGCAGCTGTTGTATTTCGGTTGGGAACTGTTTTGAACAAGTGCCGAGTCTCCACCTCATTCTCCCATCTCCTGATTAAAGTTAAGTCGGGGCATGTGCAGAAGTGACATCATCAACCGTATCTGTACATTGGAATGACGAAGCCGAAGACGCACTCTGTCCTGGGACAGCCATTCCGGGATTTATGTGTTGGGGTTGTCTCCCACATCTTTGATTTAAGACTTAAACGACCTCACTTTCACAGGATTGCGGACCCTTTTTGATCTAGCCTCAGGCTGTTGTCTTTAATGTTTTTAATTAAAGAAATATATATACGTAACACATACATGGTCCTGTTGAATCGCTCCCTTTGACAAATGTGTGTTATGGCCTCTGGTTGTACAGAGAAGGTGAGAATGAGAACGCCAGGTGTGAGCTTTGTGAATCACAGACGTGCTTTCCATTAATGAAGTTCTGTTGAGTCTGGACCTGCGGTCGGTTCAAAGAAAGCTAACGGCTCGTTTGTGGTTTTTGGATTGTTTTTATGCCTTGCATTACTGCATCCTCCTTGATGCAAAGCACATTTCTCATCAAAAAACCTGCCTTCCTTTTTTTTCTCCTACCCAAACTGTTCTGCCCCCCCCCCCGCTTTGATTGTCCGTCGTTATCGTATTTCTCTCTTCAGAAGAAATGAAAAAGGACCACAACAAACTTCACGTAAGCTGATGGGATGCCACATGCCTGACTGCTAACATGTGACCTCATAACGTGAGCATGTGCGGTGAGAAGGTAGCCAACTTGCTACTGGGTCACAACAATGTTGCGAGAATGTTACATGTTAGCTTGGACGTTCTCCTACTTTGACTCTCGTTGACGTTATGCTGATGCTTCCACTGAGTTGTGGTTAGGGAAGTTGATTTGTAACCATTGCAACATGTTAAATTTGCCTGATAGATGCAATTGTCCAGAGCAACTTGCACGCCTTTGGTGTTTTCATGTTGTGCATTTATGGAGCCGGATATTTATGGAGGCAATTCAACTTGAGTACCCTGCCCAAGTGTACAACAACAGTTCCCTACTGGGCAATCAGACTGGCAAATATTGGTCTACAGGCCTTGTTTCTTAATACTGTGCAGCTTTGCTGAGGCGGCAGGTGGTTCTGACTCCAGGAGGGACACTGTTGCTGCATCCTAGAGTGTGGCACTTGACCTAAAATGCTTCTGTAAAGATATCCAGATGCAAAGTGGATAATACATAAAACGTTAGCAGTGTAATTCACCCCAGATAAGAGTCTGCTAAGCAGCTAATGAAATGTAGTCACTAACTCGAAATGCTTCAGCTTGGATCTTCTGGTGGTTAAGTCATGCAGGTGAACAGAGGGGAGAGTAATAAGTCTCTTTCATTAATATGGAAACATTGCTGGGGTGGGAGACTTCTCACTTACACTTCGGGAAAAGGTGCTTTGTGAAGTCGATTCCATCCTCAGCAGGTAAAAGGACTGCCTGTGAGAAGCCTTCTCTATCGTTTTATCTGATAAATCAGATAAAAGGGTCAGTCATTCTCTTTATTTCCTGTTCTCTGACAGTGCTTTTGGCAGCTCCTCTGACAAAATGCACCCTACAGCACCGCTTAGAGCTACAGAGAAGCTGTGCTTTATTTTCAGCTTTGAACACACTGTTTTAGTATTATTTATTGCCATTTGCTTAACTGACAGACAATCTTACCCAGAGAGACATACAGGGCTATCATAGAAGGGAACATTTCTCAGGTGAACCAGAACAGAGAAGCTGTTCTGAACAGCAAGCATCAAATCAGTTGCAGAGTGTCTGTCTGCAGAACAGTGCATAAACCAAGCACACAAAAGTCAGGTAGCATGTAAATGTAAGCATAGCGTTTTCAGTACAGATATTATTTTTTCTGAACTCACCACACATTGTAAACTCTGTAACTCTGACAGAGGAAACACTTGTGTTCAATTGCCAGTCAAATAATTATGGATAAATGTGGACTGAATCCAGGGAGGCGTTAAAGTAGTCGTAAGACTAACATCACTTTCTGTCATAGCATTGATATGCTGTCTAACAGTACAGACCAGTGTTTCTCAACCCTACTCCTGGCGGCACCCTGTCCTGCATATCTTCTATCTATCCTTGCTCTACCTACCTGACTGAACTCACCAGTGGCACATTTTATTAGCTGAGCACACCTGATTTAATCAAGCAGCAAGGATTAGATAGAAGATATGCAGGAGAGGGTGCCGCCAGGAGTAGGGTTGAGAAACACTGGTATAGACAATATTACAGTATTACAAAAATGACACTGTTACAGTATCACAGCATCACACTATTACAATATTACACTGTGTCAGTGTTATTTCTGAGTCCCACTTGTCCTGAGAGGTCACAGAGTGTGGATGCATCAGTGGTCTCAGCAGTGCTTGGCTGTACGTCTGTTTCCAGAGCCACTCCACACCCAGTGCACTGCGGTCACCCTCAGCTGCAGCCGGTCCCCTCGCCAGCGCTGTGGCGGGCGCCGGGTGACTCTCCTGGCCTGGACTGGCCGTGGTGTGGCGAAATGTGTCGGCTCGTGTCGCTGCGGGAACGCCAGGCCGCGGGGCAATCCCCAGACCCCCCTACCTCCGCCCTCGAAGGCAGCCAGCGCGCCGCTCTGAGAAACCCAGCCGTGTCAGGGCACTCCTTGGGCACGTGCGGCCCGGGGCGATCGCTGACCTGGCACCATAAAGCCCATGAGCCTCTGGGGGGGTGACAGCTGAGGCCCCGGCCAAGGCTGTGCGTGTGTGTGTGTGTGTGTGTGTGTCTGTGTGTGTATGTGTGTGTGTGTGTGTCTGCGCGTGTGTGTGTATGTGGGTCGGACACCGCTCAAGCTCCAACACTATGGGGGGTCGTGCAATTGATGGGCCCCCCTTCACATCTGTACTTGTTCTTTTGACTTTTTGAAGTGCTTGTTGTTGATGATGTCATCAAAGCTGGCAGAGCACGCTTCATGTGTGAAGGTAAATATGGGGGATCTGCCTGATGGGCCCAATGGCAGTGGCCCCCTCCTGTCAGGCTGCACAGCATTCACACTGAACACGGCTGTGGTGTGTGGCGTGACAGCTACATCCTGGCCTTGTTTAAATCTCTCTGCAGTGGTTAAGGGATCCATGTTAAACAGCTACAATATATATTTGGGCATGTGGTGAGTGGGAGGACACACACGCATGCACACACACATACTCACACACACAGACACACTCACATGCGCCTGCGTGGATACACATATCCCAAGACACACATGCATCCGCGCATACACATATGTATGCGCGCACACACACACACACACACACACACACACACTGCCTCTTGGCATTACCTCCAGTCCCCTCCGGCTCACGGGCAGCCATTCTCTGACAAATCCAGTCCATCTGTTTTGTGTTGCACGGTTCAGATGAATGGCGGGCCTTTCTCTTCTCCGCAGTAACTCCAGCCCTTTTGATTCCGCATTCATTAAAGAGACACCCCCCCCTCCAGCCAAGGGGATGCCATGAAGAAAGAGATCACGGAGGCTGTGATAAAGGCCTGAATATGGCACGGCTTACTCACAACAAATACCTAAGGGCATTTTCCGTGGAGGACCTTATGGGGAAATGAATTATGGGAGCTTAGGCCTTCATGTAGTCTGACCACAATGCCCTCTGTTCTTCACTTTACATATAAAACATAAGCAGGCTGACGTGTTTTCTATCCTTTCTCAACATTTTTCAGCAACTACTAATGATGTTGTAAGTAATAAAGCAAATTCTGCTGAAATTTATGCAGAACCATGAGTGCAGTTGTTAATGTAGTTAGACTGAGCACAGGCTTTGGTGAGCCTATGCTGTATATTGAGGGTTTAGCAGACAGTGATAAACCGCAGTGAAAGTCACAACTGCAGCAAAAACATAAGCACCCGCGCACTTTGAGGCGTCTCTAAAGCCGCGTCCTTTCGAGGTGGCGTCGCATCGCGCCAGGTAGGCGCCCGTAATGAGACGTGCTCACACGCTGAGAGTCTGAAGCGCCCGCTTTGATTAGACACCGCGGCTCCCCGGTAATATCAAAGGCAGGTAATCTGTAAACAGCCCCGACAGAACGCGGGCGATGAAGAGGGTGGGGGGAAAAAAAAGCGTCTGAAACGATGCGAGCAAATCGTTCCGTTCAGAGAGCTGTGTTCTTCTGCTGTTTCTGTTGTCGCTGTTCTCGCTGTTTGAGAACGAGAAGATTCGTCTCTGTGAATTCCTCTGAAAAGATGCATGGGAAGAGTCCCAGCATAAGTTTGGCATTGAACTCCAAAGTTTGGAGGACTTTGAAGAGCCAGAGAAATAACTACGCCTCACTGCCTTCATAATGTTCACTTTCAGCACTCTTTGTGCTAGGTACTTTTAGAGCTGTATATATGATGTTCAGAGAATGGAACACACTGAATGGTTTGCTCTGTGTCCCTCTGTTTCATAGAGCGGTTCTCAGCCAACGTCTGGAATCTTGTTTGTTATGGGCTGCACTGATTGGCAGATCCAGTTACCTCACTTAAAGAAAAAAGAAATTTACTCATTCTTGATTCTGAAACACAATGTAACCAGTAGGAGTCTGACTTCACAAGTTCAGTTCCCGCACTTCTCTTTGCACGCAGATGGCATTTTGCCTAGCTGGTTGGGACATCTTCTTGCTGAAGCATTTCTTAATTCGTAAAGGTGTCACTCAACCAGACAAACAGAGCTAAACACATTTTCTCAACGCTCGCAAATATCCATTTTTATCCTCCCCACCCCCTTGTCTTCCTCCTTTAGGTAGCAATCCCATGAGATCCAACAGATGAAGGGGCAGGTGTGACCCCTACTTCAGTCTCCAAGCCAAAGATGTCACATCCATGAGACTAATTTTGCTCAAACTGGTTTCAGTGCATACTAAACAAAACAAAACAAACATGCAGATGCACTATGTAATTGACCTTATGTATATATCAAATAAAATAAAAATGACATTTTTAAATATTATGCATTTCAACAAAAGAATTTACAATCTTAATACTACTAGGCATCCTCAAATTCAGCATGAAATAACCTTATGTGGCTACAACGATTTTAATTCCAAAATGCTTCTAAAATACATTTTTTCATATGAAGATGCATTATGGTTTTTATGTGTTTTATTTGCATATAGCTGAGGACACAATGGACGCATCCTCACACAAAATCTGAAATACGGACCCCCAGGGATCACGTGGAAGAACTTGAGGGCGGCTGCGTGCGGATGATTTAAGGATCAGATCGTCTATAGGGTGCCAGCAACACGCGGTTTCAAAAGCGCCTCAAAAGGGGGCAGAGATTGGGACTGAAAGAGACTCCCGGACCCTTCTGCAGCGATCATATAGAGGCAGCATTGGGGAGATGCACAGAAACAGATTGGGGAGAGGTGTCTGAATGGGAGGGGGGGGAGAAATACCAATATGTTCACCGGGAATAAGAACAAAGCCAGATGGCACAAGCTGGCAGTGTTTAGGATTCGCGCGGCAGAAGGCGATAGTCAACGCGCAGAAGCGCCGGGGTCAGCGTTTGATGTTCCCTCCTCCCCGGAGCCATTCCTTCCACCCCTTTGAACAAGAAAGCATCCCCATACAAACGCGTCGGGATTTCGCTGCGACCACTTCAAAAGCGATAACACCCCCCTTCCCCCCATCACCCATATTCCAAACATATGTTATCACGGATGCATAATACGTTAGGGATAGCATCTCGTGATATAGCCTACCTTACGAAGATGCACGGGATCGGGAAAAAAAATTAACTGCGTAATTTTTCTTTTTCTTGTTGACGGTGCGAAGTTTTAACCCTTTTACAATGCGGTCCTGTGGAGGTGTGGTAATTGATTTCTGGTGAAATTGACATGTGCGGCTAATGTGGCTTCCCACAGTATATGTCTGTATACGTAGCGACCGGCAAAGATTCCTGCACCTGTCATTGCGACGTATAATGCCGTGATTCACACCAGTGTTATTGCCAATTAAACGAGGGAGAAAGCCTCCAGCCATCTGGACAATAAATTCTATAGTGAAAAATAATTGGCTTTTGAGTAGCATGAACAGAAAGAAAAAACAACCCTTTAATATCTATAGAATAATTTAAATTTTTAGAGCTGTGAAACCGTAATTAATGAGATAGTTTAACTGCAAACCCAGGGGAATGTGTATTGGAATGAGAACTTATTCTTCAAGTTGTTACATATTTATTTATAGGAATAATCAACTTGACAAGGATTTGTAAAGGATTTACTCTATTGTACATTCTGTTCTTTTTATTGCATTGAATTCATTTGTACTTTTTTCATTATGATGTCAGTTGATTTTATGAAAATATATTTATTAAATGGTTGATCGGTCCATTGATTTGGTTGATTTGATGGATTGATTTGAATAATGTGACTTTGAACTATTGATGCATCCCTAGCAATTCTGATATCAGCCCTGCAATATATCAGAATACCATAATATAGAGACAGAAAAATACCAAACACATTAAAAATTAGTCTCAAAAAGGTATGTTAATATTACCAGGGGTTTTGAATTTTTGAGCCTGTAGACAACTTCTGCAAAAATCCACAAATGTGTAACCTGTCATCAATCTATCAAGGGATATTCTTTTGATAAATCCTTTCCCTTTGCATAGTAATATGAAAGATAACTAGGCTGCTCACATTTTATACATTATCCATTGTGCATCTAGATATCTAATAAATGCCGTATGTATTGTCAAACAATGAAAAATAGATTTATTAATATTTTTTGTGTTTACATATTTTGTGTGTAACCTTGCAATTTTAATTACGTTTTTGAACAATAGCCTAACTGACTAACATTTTAAGTGAGTATGTTCTCCAGGAAACATGAAACAACAGTCTCAAGAAATAGGTTTTGTTTGGAAGTACTTTATGAAATATAAGCCAAGTACATTTGTAAGGCTCCTGCAATTCCATAAGTCCCCAGGACAGGAGTCGGTGACTTTGCCAGACATTTTGAGGGACTCTCTTTAAAACCCTAAATTCTGTGTCATGTAATCCTCTGCCTTGCAGTTAGGCTCTGGGATTTCAGACTGTTCGGTTTAGTGTATTTGGTTTGGTTTGGCTTTTCTGAGAGAGGATCCCACACATGGGAAAGCAGGTCCATACTCTGTCATGCCAGCACCATGAGCTGGTCAGTGCGGTGTCCCCTGTCTGTCAGGGCGGCGGAAGGGTTGGAGTGGGCTGGGAAGGGTGGAGGGTTCAGTGACTGGCGGAAGCCTCTGGGCTGGTGTTGGGGGGGCGGGGACAGGGTGCTGGGGTTCTGTCCAAACAGTGGGCCCCGCCGATAAGCAGCCGTTGCTGAGGTGACAGCAGAGTGATTAGCAGGAATGTGGGGAGAACATATCGCTCCACCCCCTCACTGGGGCTGAAGGGTTGCATTTTCTCTTCCTCTCTGTCTCCCTCTCTCTGTCTCTTTCTCTCTCCTTCTATACGTCTCTCCCTATCTATCATTTCTTGTCTCATTCCTTCCCCCTCTCTCTGTCTTCCACTACTTTTTCCCCTATTTTTGCTCCAAACCCCATTCTTTCTCTTTCTCTCTCCTTCTCTCCCTCTTTCTCCCTTTCTGTCCCTCCCTCTTTCTTTCTCTCCCTCCCCTCTCTCTCTCTCTCTCCATCTCTTGATTATGCAGCAGCCTCGTCGCCGGGATTAGACAGGCGGGTTGCCTGGAGACGATCGCCGAGGAGGTCCCCGGCACACCTGCACCGAACCAAACGCCCGACCGCGAGCCGCGCCGCGTCCCGGAGGCAGTCTGCCGCGGGAACAATATGGAGATTAGGCCGGGTGAGGGTCTGCGGGGCTGCGCCGGCTGCGAGGGAGTCCCCCTGCAAGCCTGGGGCTAGTCCCTTAATCTGCGCAGACCCCGGGCGAGGGGGCGCGAATTAACACTCAGAGCCCCGACCAGAGCCAAACCGAGCTAATCGGCCCCCTCCGCCAGCGCGGCTGCCATCGCTGGTTATTAGTTTTCCAGTTTCATTATGTTCCCAGCAGTGGCAGCTCTTCATATGTGGGTTTATAGAATACAGTAATTCTGTGCTCGAGTAACTGCACCTTCAACCAGTGGGTTGCGGGTTTGATTCCCTTAAGAAGAGCTGCCAATGTACCTTTAATATTTAATATCGTTACACATACAAGGTTATGTACATTGTAAATTGCATGCAATTGTACAGGGGTCCATAAAGGCCCTACTTCTTTTGGTGCTCTTGTAAGATGTGCAATAAGAGTGGCTTTATAACCTCAGACTGTGGAGGTATTTATGGGCCACGGGGATTAAAAGAGAGTCTGAATAGGCGACAGGCCATTGTGATGCAAACAGACTGAATTTAAATAAGAGATAGCCTCCCCTTTAAAACAATGGCCTGGTAAAGGCTGCATCTGAACTGGAATCTTAATCAGGCAGGACATTAAAGCCCACAAACATGCCTTTCTATGGGCTGCTGTTTTTTTCTCAGCGATTCTTTTCTTAAAAAAAAAATTCCGTTGGGCTCGTATTCTCTGAATGAAAATGGAAATTTAAGGGGGTCGTGGTGTTAATGTACCAAGATTACACTCAAAATAAGTGCCTTATCTTTGTGTGTATTAATATCATCAACCACTCAGACTTATGTATGTCCCTAACCTGCAGTGACCAATACACTCGTGATATGATGTATGTGGTTTATGTATGTTTGTGCAAATGGATTAATGTCGGGCCGTTTAAAATGGAAGGAGTCACCCATGTGTTAATGCCCTTCCACACTGAGAATGACGACTGAAGCATAATGATAACCATCTATCCTTTACCATCAGTCACAGCAGAAAATGTTTTCTTTCAACACACCTGTCAATCAATCCTTTTCAAGAGAGGAAGAAAAAGAGAGCGATGGAGTGAGAGAATGAGAGAGAGACAGAGAGAGAGAGAGGAGATGCAAACTAATCAGTACTTAGTACTGATTGCAATCCCCCCACCCCCCAAAAAAGAGCTTTTGAAGTGCATTCGAGCTGCTGTAAGCAAAACTCAGTTCATGATGGATTCTTTTAATTAAGCGGTTTCCATATCACAATGGTCCATCCGCCCACATTAATGGGCGGGTACGACCTCAATTAGCTTATTCCAGGTGTGCTGACATATTGGCACGTTTGGCAGAGCGCACGGCCGTCATGACGGGGTAATTGATTATGCCCCATTTAACGGGGCCTCTTCAGAGTTGTCACTTTGGGCCGGTGACAGATTGTCCCGAATTTAATTCCCCCCCAATCCCCCCCGCCCGTTGGACGCAGGGGCGGGGAGAGCAGCCAAGTGGAAGCAACCTTGAAGAGCTCTGGCGGCGGAGCCGGGCCCTCACCTGCCCTGACCGTCCAAGCGGCAGAGACGAGCTGCGGCTCTCTCCGCTTGTCTGACGGTAACGAGCTAGCGGAGGATGAGTGCTCTCAGTCAGTGCCTGGGCCTCTCCCTGATCATATCGTACAGTTAAGCTGGCCAGCATTCCATTGCTTTCTTCCTTATGCTGATAAAAATCAGCATTTACTTTTCAGCGCAGATCACTGACATTTATTTTAAGGAAAATGTGTGAGAACCTGATGGATAACCGGGGCGGCAGCGTAGCATAGTGGTAAGGAACACGGCTCGTAACCAAAAGTTCCCTGGAAGGGCACTGCTGCTGTACCCTTGGGCAAATACTGAGCCCAAAATTGCCTCACTAACTATCCAGCTGTATAAACAGATGACATGTTAAAATCATAACCTATGTAAGCTGCACTGGATAAGAGTGTCTGCTGCATGCTGAAAATCCAAATGTAAACAACAGTTTACTGATAGGAATAAAACCCTGGAAAGTCTGCATTTAAATCTGCCCAGATCAATGCTCTAACAGCAATACAGTGTTCAAGCAGTGCTGTGAGAATGTTTGCAAAGTTCATATATGACTTAGGTCGTCTTGCCAAGTGGTTCAGGCCCAAATTCGGAATATTCATGAGTGCGTTTCATGCAGTTTGCTTTTGCTTAATTTTCACGGGCAAATATGAATAAATGACAAGCGGTTTAATTTTGTATCTCCAAATTTATATTCAGCGTATGATCCAGCCTCACTCATAATTAACGTTCCATCTGTCAAACTGGCTGGAGCACAATTTATTACGTGTAACTCAAACCTTTCTAACCTGTGCTTTTCCCTTTAGTAACAAGTACTGGCTGAAGCACTGAATTATATCGTATACCTCTGAGATGCATGAAGGGATGCAAACTTAAGGCGTTATTCAGGATATTGACTTTACAATCTGTTTTTCTGTGGTAGCTGGGAGGCTACCCTGGCATGCAAATAATATATGCAGACAACCCTCTGTTTGGTCATGTTTGGTATATGAATGATCCTTGTTAGGGGCATTGCTCTGGTTTGTACTTGGCACAGTGCATAGAAGTAAACACTCTTCATTCTCAAATACATTTTGATGTAAGTATGTATGAGAGCAAACTTAAAAATTCATTTCCGCTGTCTGAGCAGCCCCTTAAGGTGGTGGAGATTGAGAATGCCAAACTCGCCGTTCAGTCCAGACAGATGCAGGAGCGGGCACTGCAGTGCGAGAGACGACATTTTCCGTTTCATTTTCTCCTCCGAGCGCAGACAAAAGGGGGTCCCGGAGACGGGCAGCGTGCCGAGAAAGGCCTGGCGTGAGGCCAGGATGCCGATGAAGCGGTCACTGCGGCTGGCTGCTGCACCTTGACACGCAGACACAGCATCTGAGGCCTACCAGGACCAGGAGCTAGAGTAGTAGCTTCCACCCGGGGAAAGGGGAAGGGAAGAGGGCTGGGGGTTATCCCTCAAAGTGGGTTCTGGTGGCCGATAGTGGATGTGGATTTCACACAGATTTTTTGAACTGTTTGCGGAGATGACGCTTCACCATTCCGGCCCTAGTGCTTTGCTTGTGCTTGTCAGTTTTGGGCCTCTGATATAACATTTTTTTAAATTATCTTTGTCATCAGTAGCGTTAGCAGTGGTGTAGCACTTTCTAATTTCTGGTGAAGCAAAAGACAAAAAAGGTTCTCGCTAGTTTTAAGAAAATGACAGAAAGACAGGTCAGTTTGTGTAAAATGATTTCTTTTTTTATCAAAACTTTCAGACCCAAAATGTATTTAACTCTTTTGTATTAACTCTCATCTGTTCTCACTTTCAGCTCACCAGTCAAACACCCCAGTTTTGAAGTTATACACATGGTATAATTCCACAGCTCAAAACAAACTTTTCAGCAAAACCACTTGGCCATCTTAGCCACTATTACACAACACTGCGATGCTTCTAGTGGTGACTAAACAATATAGCACATTTCCCTCTCTAGAAAGGAGAGACTTTAATGGCATTAAAGGGAGTATTTAAACAAAACATTGAACCACCCAACAAAATAAAACCATAACAGGCAAGCTCACACCAAAAAGTGTTAAATGTTTTGACTTTGTCATTTTAAGTGGCAGTTGGTGCCATATTTGCTTTGAATATCTGAGATAAAGAAAACCCGTAATGGTATGTAAACCTGTAGTTATTAAAAAATAAATTGATGATTACACTCCTTTTCAGGGAGTGCATGACCAGAACCCATATGCCTGAAAGTGATTTTAGATGTTAGGCATTTACATGCATACTGATGAAGCAGGTACTGAAAGCCAAAGTCATGCCAAATCAGAACACCAATGTGGACCAATAAAAACTCTTTGATTTGGCGGTCACACTTTGCAAACCTACTGCACCAGGCCATATAACATATACATCTGCAATATATTGATGATAAATACTGACATCATAAATGATAAATGATAAAACATAATCAAATTTAATATATAATGAAATTGAAACTCTCATTTTGGAACAGTAGTGTGATTGTAAATTGTTTTTTTTTTTTTGTGTAAACGAGGACCAATCAGTAGGGTGACGTTATGGCAAGAAAATACTGGGAAACCTCGGCCCATTATTCCTGTCAAACAGTGCGACATTCATGCCTAGGCTTCCACGAAAACGGCCATTAGAAGTTTGCAACCCGCAAAACAGCGCGCGCTGATTAACAAAGCTTCGCTTGTCCCTGGGGTGGCATCTTAACCGGTAAAGACGTCAGTTCCAAATGAGGCGAGACCATAGGCGGCGAGCAAACATTCAGTTCTCTGGAGTGCGTGGGGGGTTGGAGGGGTTGGGGGAGCGAGGAGCCAGTTTTGAGACAATCCCGCGATAATCTCTGTATCTATTTTGTTTTGTCCCCCGGCAGATAGCACCGGGCCGGTTATTAAAGCCTAAGTGGGCTTTATGGGCTGTGAATAGCGGCGGCGGCGGCGGCGTGGAGACATCTGTGGTGTACGGCTCGGAACAACGTGAATTGAATCGCTGGCTCGCTTTCAGGGCTAAATGAGAGGATCCCATGCCTTTTGTCAGAGCGACACCTATTATGGAGGGATCTAAAGGTGGCGTTCTCGCGCTGCTGGCGGCGGTGGCGGCTGCCAGGCGGGGGAATAGGGATGTATGTCGCCGACGCCGTTTGGACCGGCTGCCTGCATATGGCTGGGCACCGCTGAGAGCGTGTAGCAGCGGCCGGCGAAACCGCCTCCCTCTCTCCGTCTTCTCCCGCCGAGACCGGCATTACAGAGAAAAACACGGACCGACTGAGTCATTCACGTCGCTCGTTTCCGTACACTCCACTTTACTGAGGCCTCAGAGAGTCTTTCTCCACAACGCCTATCATGTGAAGGCTTCTGTCCTTTTTAGGTGCTAGGGAAAGTAATACTGCCACTAGCTGGTTATGCTCTTTGCTGCCCCCTGGGTGTGGGGTTGTGTACTGCCTGCTCTTATGGTGTCATTCCTTTTTTGGAGAGAGTGCCCTTCTTCACAGAAAATGCTAGCTTGTTTTGAACAGAAGCTGTATAACGTAGTTGTGTATGTATGTAAGTATGGATTCATTTATTCATGCAATTATTCTCATCCAGGCTGACTTAGAGAGTGCTAGAGACTACAAGTTCAGTACAGAATATGGTACGACATGCAAATGACAATTATTGAGTATCAGCACAGCCAAGACCATGAAATGCCAAACACAGGCTGCCATCAGTGATACGCTAAAGTGACTGGATCAGAGTGGGGCCTTGTCTGTTTATTGTTTCGGTGACCTAAAGACGGCGGTGATAAGTTCAGTTTCAGGGGGCAGGGAGCCCCGCTTTGTGATGGCAGTGTGGCGTAGTGGGACTCATTTCCAGATGGCTACACCTTCACTTCCCAGGTGGGGCAATGGTGTTGCACCTCTCAGAAACTAACAACCTGATTTCATTCTATAATTTGATGATACAAACAATCGAAGGTGTGTAAAACCCCAGAATATGGCAATAATGCATAGTTTGGGGTCCACAGCAGACGAAACCAGGCTAAACTCAGAGAAGGATGAAAAGACAGATTGCATATTAAATACCATAATTAATAATGCATTCTATAATAAACTACACAAAGCTGTTTGTTTGTCCTACCATTACACACCTCTGTCATTGATGAAATGCTTGAGAACATTCTGTTGGTTAATGCCCTTAACCCAATCCACCTTCAGTCTTATTGGACACATTCCAATAAGACATTCTCCACTTACTCCTAATATCTCCTTTGCTGTAAGATATTACTGTTCCTCCTCTTCCTACAAACATAGTATCAAAGATATCCTCTTTAATAAACAGATGTGCAGCTTGCCCTGCTTAGCATTAAAATTTCAGTTTTGATGCTAGAATGTTAAGACTAACTGGCCATCATGAAACAGTGCGGCCAAATGACAGAAAATCCACAACTACAGTTGTTTGCTCAGATGTACACAGCACTGGCAACCTGTCTCAGAAGCACAGGAAATATAGGAGCTGAAAGGGTCCCATTTAATGGTCTCTCAAATTACAACATTATACAATATACGACATGCATACACATTTTTAAACAAGAACATATATTTATATACGACACATTTAGTATACAGCAGGTGGCTGGTGGAGATTAAGGGAGACCAATTAAAGCTGACAAGATGGTCAAAAAGGTTAAATAATGTCAATCCAAATATTATCAGCGCAGCTTGTTTATCTGTGTCTTATCTGCTGCCTCCGAGCGCTGATAAGGCAGGCTTTCGATTTGATGCTACCCACTGAACTGACTGTTTTACAGTCCTTCAGGTGTTTACCCTGTCCTGGTTTAGTCACACACAGCTGTGAAAACAACGCTTACTGACTCATTGTGTTTTGGGGGTATGCCTAGTTCAACATCATTTGAAGTGCTTTTTTTACAGCATGTGACACATAAAAGAGGATTTGAGAATAAATCACCAACGAGCCATTTCATCTAAAGCAATCAAATCTCCTTTGAAAAATATGCATACTAATCTAATAATCTGTTTGTTCTTTTTGATTTTTTGTTTTTTGCAGTTAATTCTCCATCCGGTGTTGCTGCGTATCTGCGTGTATCTGGGAAAAGCACTTCCAACAAATTGGCCATGAAAACAAGAACAAATCGAAGTGCATTTCAAACGCCAGAGTACATACAAATGACGTCAGCGCCGCGCTGTTTATGATTATGAAATGGCCGCCTCCTCATTTTTCAGTTTTAAACTTAATACTCTTATCAGAAATTCCCTAACGCTCTTGTTTATTGCGCCCAGCGTCATCGGTGGAAAGTGTTGTCTTGCTGCCCAATTACAAAGCCAGATTTGGTTCACAAATGCGCCACGGCTTCTGGAACGTTCAGCAATAAGAAAAAACGGCAGAGAATAAAAACTCACAGAGCATATTTCATTTTGCGTTGGCAGGAGCACAAGGCAAATGAGTGCATATTACACCCCAGCTTAAGAACCGGAAATGAATTTGCATTCATTTATTTGCAAAAAACACCTCTCAACACCTATTATTTCGATGGAAAAGCTGATTTGAAAGCCTGGCATGAACATTCTGAAACTTCACATAAAGTTCAGAGAAGAAACTGTGTGGAAGAACAGTAACAGCTTGCATGCTTTCCTGACGTGGTCAAATGTAATTGTTTGGTGCATCGTTAGCAAGCCAACAGTTCATCCCTGATTGGGGGGTTATATGAAAGATACTTACAGATTTTGCACATGAGCAAGCACTTTGAGAACCTCTGGGGATGAAGTCATGAAAAGATCAAAGGCGGAACAGTTCGGCTTTATTATTTAAGGTTTACTGCATTGTGAAAGCAAGCCTTCAGCATTGTATCCTCTCAGCATTGTTTGCGTAATTTGTGCCATGTGTGTTTGTATCATTTCCTATTACTTTGATATAATTGGTAATTGAGTTCATGTGGTTATTATTTGATTGATTAGTTAAAACTGTCATTTCATTAAGAATGTTTTAACTTCCTGCGAAGGTTTGTTGTTGTCATATGTTGTGTGTATGGTCTGAGACACGAGAATGTCTAAAATCGTCATTATTATTTGAGGATGATTACTGGTGGGTTGAGGGGGACTGCTGGTTAATCAGAGTTGTGTTTGAGTTATTATATTTCTTTTGTTAGTGAAATCTCAATGAACAACACCTGTTGGGGAAGGTGAAATAAGAGGGGATTTGAAAGAGCCATCACGGGCTCTCCTGGTTTCGCTGGAGATCAGGGAGAAAGCCAGAGGGATGTCTCTGTGAGGGTTCCCTGTGAATGTACTACTCTACATGTCACTGTGACTACAGTAATATGTGCTTTTAGTGCACGTGTTTTTTTTTCCTACTTGTTTTTTTTTCTAAATCCACAAATGAAAACAAAACCCCTTGCTCCATTTTCCTGAAAATATGTTGAGATAATTCCAATCAGTTTGCAGTCCGTTTCCTGGAATGCCACAGTGGCACTTGGTTAAAAAGCGGCCTGTATGTGAAATGAGAAATTCCTGTTTGACACTCACACACAGTGCTGCATGGTTTAGTTTTCAATGAAAGTTAGTTGTTCAATGAACGCAGGTGTAAAATGCATACTCTCATTTGAATAAATGGGTTGCAACTGGGCTATGGAAGTGTGAAATTTCAGTCACCTCCTTGTATATGCGTCTCATTACAATCATTTTGCTGGCTGTTTAAAACGGAAGCAAAGTACCACTAAAGCCACTGGCATAGTTTTACTTGATACTACCTGTTTTTTGTATGCTATAAAAGGTCATGTAATACATTATTTGTTAAGCCATTTAATGCCAAGACTGGCTGTATTCTCTGGCAAAGACAAGAGTTCATATGCTTGTTCATGACCCTACGTAGTACACATCTATATGTCATGGGAATGAACTCTGAGATAACAATGGAAATGGTAGTTTCTCAATCAGTTCCTGGTCGCGGAAACAAACATGGCAGTATCAGTCAGTATCCTAGCGTAAATCTATGGCAACATGGTGTTGATGTTGCTGTTTGTTAGTCTGTTTCTGTGTGTTACCCTGGCTGACATTTCCACTTACAGGATTAAATGCACACACATCCATCTCCAGCACAGCCAAAATACTGGGCACAGTGACCATTAACTGATATTTTTGTTCTTATCGGAGAATTTTGCAACCGACCGTTTGGTGTTGGCAGCGTTAACCACCATGCCGAGAGGAACAAGCTCAAGATGCCAAAAGTAGCGAAGTGAACCAGTAGGAATGCTTCCCTGGACACTGCGCCACGTCCTCTGTTACCTGGAATAACACTCTCTAATGCTCACTCATTCTGCAATAAAATGGATGAGCTACAATCTCTTACAGAACCCAAAAAGGACTTCTCACTGTTGAGTGTTTTGTTTCACTGGAACTTGGCCCAGCGACTCTGTTCTGGGCTCGTCAGTGGAATCGCCTGGTGTCCCACTCCGCAAAGCAGGCCGCCAGCCTCAACTATCAAACAACAAACAAAGATGGGGGTGTTTGTTAATCAGCTGGGATTGGGGAAATGATGTGACTGTTCTTTCCAAAACCTGCTTGCTGGACCTAGAGACAGTAGTCATAAACTGTAACTTTCCTAGAGGATTTTTACTTTCCTAAAGGAGTCTCATCCATTGTATTGGTTGGCTTGTATATAGCACCCCAGACGTCCATACCTCTCGCCACATACTGTTTATACACTGCCTTCCCCCACGGTTTGATAATGTTTAGTTGTCATGGCAACTGGGCTTTTGCACTGCTGTCACAGGATGTGAAGTCACAGGATGTAGCTGGATTATTTTGCTCATGTTCCACCTTTCAGAAGGAGAACCATTGTGCTGTTCCCAGCTTGAGAGCTTCCAGAATGCCTCCCATGATTCCCTCTGATTCTTTGTGAATCCAGTGTGTCCTCCATGTTAATGTATTAAAGAACACTGGGGCCGACTGTATCATGAAAAGTCTCTCCTCACCTCTGCCTCCTGCGCTCGCTCCAGCCAAGTCAATGCTATTCAAGGTCTTTTTTATTGACATGAACAGAGATTGCAATAACATCCTTCCATCCACACAGTGTAACACTTTTGTGTCTGATTTAATATGTCATTGTCATAAATACTTTGTTCGTGATTGATAAAGTTTGTGGCTGATAAAGTCAAAAAGCGAAGCCCTCGGTGAAGCGCTGGAGAGTGGCGTGTGGGGGAGGGGCGCGGGGGGCGTTGGGTGCGGGATGGCTGCCTGATTGAGATCCGCTTGGCGCGGGTCTCTGCCGAGAGCCCCCGCGGCCACGCCTCGCTCGTTCACACGCCTCGGCCCACATCCTGTTTTGCGGGTCGCTGGAACAGGAAGGGTTCAGGGGGCAAAGCGAAATTTCAATTAACGGGAAGCCGCCAGGGATTCCCCCCAGTGCTCCTCAGCAGTGAATCACGCTCGCTTTGAACGGCTTCCTGCAACGCGCATCTCAGCGCAGGACATCTGACCCACACTCTTTTTCACAAATTAATCTAGCAGATGCGTGATTTGGCTTGATCTGATTTCAATAAACGCATTATGTACTAAGAGTTATAAGCATATTATGAGATCATTTAGACAAATGTACCACAACTGGCTAAATCAATATAATCTTTTTTTAAGCACAGATTGCTAGAAGTCATGTTTGCCCTGTTTGAATATAAACATGTAAAGTTAAGATCACATCAGGACATGTGAACAGAGACACTGGTGCACTGGAATCATTGGTGCAGTGTTAAAAAAATGATGCCTGTTGGGGTTCAGCATCGTGTCATGGCTAAATAGGAATAGTGTATATTACACTCAAGATTAGAACATTTAATTTAAGTTCCAAAATTTAGTGTACATATTTTCCTCTCACTTTATATGTCCAATAACCATCTAATGTGAAGTTACCCAAAGGTTTATAATACTTTTAAAGTTTTATTGGTATTTTAAGACATATCCAAACGAGCCACAGATTGATGACTGCAGTATGATCACCCATTATTGTGTCTCTTTTTTTGTGCCTTGGCAGTGTGGCATAGAACCTGATTACTTGGCACATGCGTGACACATACTGACAGCAGCCAAACTGAATCATTTGGTCTAAATAAGGGAATCAAAAGGAAGGGAGAAAAAAAGGAAAAAAGCGCGCGTTGCTGTTAAAGAAAGAAAAAAAAACAGGGAATGAGAATTTAATCAAGATTTAACCAGTACCAGCTGTGGAGGATTGGCTAAACAAACTGTGGCTGTACTTTAAGGGCGAAGCATCCCGCCTTTGTTTGTCCAAGTTCCGCGAGTTATTTTAGGAAGTGAGAGCATCTCCCTCGTTGGAGCGCTGCGCTGGCACGGGCCGGCCCGGCAGGCCTGTTTACCGCGCCTGGGACCTGCGGCTTTAATAGGAACGGCGTGCTTGGCAGCGGCCTTTCCTGTTTTTGAACATTTTCGGCCCGTGCGCCGGTAACTCTCTCCAGGTACAGTTCCTCTGGAGAGGGATCAGAGGGGGAAGAGAAGGAGGAGGAGGAGGGGGATAAGCCATTGTGCTCCCACTGTATGTTTGCATCCCTCCGAAAAACAAGCGTTAAACCTTCCCTTGTCCGTGTTTGTTTGTTCACCGCTTGTCTTGACAAAACCAATGACCCAAACTGCAGTAAAGTCAGTTCTAGTTCTGGCTGGGTACACAGCAACATCTCTTTGACTGTTTAATACTACCTTGTAACAATGCAAACATTCTCTGTACGTTAGGGATACGGCCTTGACTGAGGACATGTATTCATTCCTTCCAGTTCTGAGACTCTCTCATAATGTGCACCAGGAGAGATACCAGAACGGGCTGAATTTTGTCAAAAACCATGGCATACAACAGCACAGCAATGGTGGCTGTATTCTTTTAAATAAAGTAAGCAATAATATGTAATTACACTGTAAAGGAAATATACATTGTGGAATTACAATTATGCCATGCAAGTGCACTGCATAAATGCATTGATATTCATATATTAGTATGCTGTAAAATGTAGTATTTAGTACTTTTATGAACCACTATAGTTAAATTCAAGACTGACTGTTTTTATGACATTAAGTCAACATTCCAATTATTTACATCCTCATATATAAAGACACAAGCACTCAATAATTACATAGTAGTTACATGGTTGTTAAAGTGTAATTACATGAGCATATTGATGCATTAATGTTCCTGCGAATAGTTTGTTTTTTTTAAATTGATGGAAGATACATCCTCAGTCATTTGAGTGGTATCAAAGATCAAACACAGTCCAAGAGGAAGGTAGGTAAAGGTAGTAAACTTTACAGCTGATAGAGGTGAAATTATTATGCTGCTGCTTGTCAATTTTGTCGGTAATTTGTCTATTGATTATTGTTGTGACGGAGCGCCAGTATTAAAAGAAAACCAGCAAAACTGACAATTGTATCATCAGGGGAACATTGAGGGAAAATTATGGTGTGTGATGTACTCTCTTCTACTCTCTAGTGACTAAGAACTGCAAACAAGAGTTGGGGCTCTGAATTTTATTAAAGATATCAAGGGAAATAAAGTAAGTGTGTGTGTGTGTGTGTGTGTGTGTGTGTGTGTGTGAAACTGCAGCAACTTTGTTGGAGTGGTGTTGCTCTGCCGTCACTCTCGGGCCTGGTGTTGGCATAGCGATTTGTGATTGACTGTTCAGAAAGGACACAGCTGAAAGAGAGGGAGGTTTGGGGGTCTTCCAGAAAGCGCACCACACATAATGAGCCCAGAGGTTTCAGAGGAAGCATTAATATACTCTGGTGATGGTTGAGTAAATTAGAAATATGGGATGATAAAGACTGCCAACTTCTGATGATTTGGATGCTGAATATTTTTAGGAACTCGCAGTTGTAGTGTTTAAGCGTTTTCTACCCCTTCCAAATGTTGGTTTAATAACCTCTTATAAAGACGCGAGATGTGTTTTGGCCATCTCTATAAACTTGGAAATGAATCAGATATGTCCATGTAAGGAACACAACTGGAGGGGTTTTTGGGTTAAAATAAATGATTTTTACAAGGGTATTGGGAACTGCCCAGCAGTTTTTTTACAGTCGATTTACGATATGTATGTTCAGCAGGGAGCATGGAGAGGGTCTAGAGTACACATCTTACCCAGCATGCCTTAAGGAGGATTATATATTGGCAGCGCTCTGATTGGCTGATTAGCAGGACTCTGTGTTTGTGCATTAATTAACCTGCATATGGTCTGTCTTCTGGAAATGTGTATAGGAAGATAAGCCACTTAGATGACTGAATAATTTAATACACGTGATTTCTCTTTGATTGCCATTGTCTAAAATTCCGGCGTAATATGGTGACAGTATGGAGAATGATTATGGCTGCTTAAATGTGTGCCCACACATGCGCGTCCATTCACATTTTCGTATGACTGCATGTAATTGGCCGTGATGACAGCTCTGCCCCGCCCACTTTTGTAGGCGAATTCCGAACAGGACAAACATGGTGCGACCGGTGCTGGAAATGGCACGGCCGTTAATGCCACGAAGGCAGGCTGCAAGCCCTGCGTGAGGAAGAGCGGAGCCTATCGCTCTGTAATGAATTGTACCAGAGGAAACAAGCGCCTGGCTGTCCTGGACGGGCGCCATTGCGGCTCCGCGGACCGAGCAGCTTGAGCTGGTGCAGCTGGCACACGCTCAGCCCCGGCAGGTTCGGGGGCCGGACTGCGCTCCATGTGCGCTCCACCTGCGGCCCTGTCGCCCGCGCCAAGCGTACGCCAGGCCCCCCGCTGGCGTAGTGGGGGAAGGGGAGGTTGCTATGGAAACAATCAAGGGAGTTTGGGGGGTGTGCTTACGCCAAATAAATGAACCCCCATAAATGGAGTTTCACATGTGGAGCAAAGTAACAAAAAACAAAAATGGACTGCGCTTCATGCTGCAGGTAAGCGTAAGGGCAAAACCAATCCGATCCAAAGCAGTTCCCAGCCCTGCTGGATCTGCGTGTTCTCTGTGTAGTAAATCGTTCTCAGAAACATAATTGCACCACTCATTAGCTGGTTGAATCATTCATTTGGAGTAACGGCAAACCTAGGAACCCTGCTTCAGTAAAGCTGTCTCAATAACACAAAATGCATCTCCGTACAAATGGACAATGGACAACGACATATATCATCTCATCTGTCTCATCCCCCAGTGCGCCACGGAGCACAAAGTTCTCTTGGTTGTCCTCAGTCTACGGTTTTACCCTGATTTTCCACTCACTAACATAATGGATTTCATTAGACGGAACTTTAAATTCCCACAATCCCTCTCACACTTAGGGGAGGCGATGCAGATGTAAGTCCCAGCTGGGGGAAATTGCTGTTGGCAGACAGATATCAGCAACAAATTACCGCCTCGGCATATCACGCATAGAACAGAAAAAAACCCCTGCTCTGACAGGATTCAGATGGTCAGCTGAGTCAGTGATCCCTGGGTCAGAATCAACCAGATTGACTGCAGTTGTTCCACGGTCATGTGCCTCTCGCAGAGACTTTTCCTGATCTTTCAGTGAACTCCTTATTGGTCGCAGATTTTCGCTGAGGAAGAGTCCACGCTGGCTACTCGGTGTTCACATCCCGGGAGTCTTGGGATTTGATGATGGGTTTCCCTTCCTGGCCGTTTCGGTCAGATCGCACTTTTTTCGTGTGTGATGTGATCGGCCACGAGGTGAGGCGTAATGAGAGGGTCTGATCAATCTGTTTGCTCAAGCATGGGAGCTGAGGAGGGGGGCAGATATAGTTGGTGGTTTTTTGGGTGCTGGGGGCTTTGAGTCTGATGTTTTTAATAGTCTATGAGGATTAGCGGGGCCGAATCTGCCACGGGCGGCAGCTGGAGGACCACTGAGGCCTTGCAGCTGTGGGCCCCACACAAGGCCCAATAACACTCCCTGTCCTGTGCCCCTCCACACCCTTTACTTCAGCTCCTCTTCACCTCTGCTCATTAATGCCATAGCCCTTCCAACCAACAATGATTGACAAGTGTGATTGGCTGCCCACCTTGCGCCCCAATACCTATTGTACCCTATGGGGGGCGATGCCACAGCGCTGGAGCCGCCACCCCCTTCACCTGCGGCAAAGGAGTGCAGAGGATCGTTAAACCGCTTCCAGGCGAAAATTCACTGGGAACAGCTCCCAGTTCGCATTTCCATCCCAATCTTTGTTTTTTTTTACTCAAAGCCATAAAAATCTATTTCAGGCATCACTTCTGAAGTTCTCCTTTTTTTTTCTTGCGGATTCTTGCACGGATGCCGCTTTTTCCAGCACCTCGCGGTACGTGTCAGGCGCGTAGGCGTGCACGAGGGGGGGAAATGTCACAGGGAACGTTGCGGAGGCCGCGGATTCAGGCTCCAACGAGGCCCGGGAGAGGCGACCTGTTACTGCTGAGACCCGGCCGTTTCCGTATTGATTTTAATCAGCCCGGTTCGTGCGGGGCCAGCTGCTGCCCAGATTTCCCAGTGTTAAGGTATGCTTTTTTTGGGCCCGGGTCCTGCGATTGGAGTCGACTCCTGGGAAAAAAAGAAAGCAGCGCGGCGAAAAAAATTTGAGATGCGCCACGGATAACGATAATTTCGGGGAGTTTCAGGCCCCGCCTCGGTGCTCCTGATTAGAGTCAGATGTCCTGGATGCATCGGGGGTACTTTGAGTCGAAAGCCAACCCCGAAATATGTTTTCATGCGATATCAAAAGAATCCTGTCTTGGAGAGAGCGCTGCGATTGGCTCCAGCACGTTCTGCTGTTCATTTTCATACGTGTGTCTGTGTCTTTTCACTCTGCCTTCTGTGGGAAAGTTTAGTCTGGGTTCAGCTGATAAAAACCAATGAACCGTTTAAGCTGTGACAACAGTAAACTTTATTTGCTGAGTCCAAACAATCCAAGATGCAATACGACAGACATAAGACAGGGGTTTGGTGTGTCTTTTTAGTCACTGAGATCTGTAGGCCGCTCGCCTATTTTCTGCAACAGCGTATCTATTAGTTGGGGTGTCACACTGTTGTCAAGTAGGACAGGCTCCCGTAAGTTTCTGAAGTGGAGACCCATAAGGCCAGGGCTTCCCTCGGACACTTCTGGGTTGGAGAGACCAGAGAGGGTGTGCATTGCACTAAAGCTCACTGACTGTAAAGAATGAGCAACCACACTGACACAAAGACAGGCTGATAGAACAATGTGACTTGGACAGTAAAGTGACCCATTGCCACAGAACAGTCCCAAAACAGTCAGAGACCAGATTAATACAGGGAACCTGGACCAGCCCCTAGTGTTATTTTTACTTCCACTATTGACAAGAGAGGGATAAACAGGGGAGAAAGCAACGTACCTTTACCTGCAAGCTATCCCAAACTTGCTTCCAATTGCCACGTGTGATGAACAACTGTGCCCTCGTGGAAGAGGATCACCAGTCACTGGCTGGTTTCTTTTGGGCTTGACTGCATCTGGTGTTGCAGCTCTGTCTTGGTTCACTCCATATGAGAGCACAGTAGCCAGAATTTGCAAAAACAAGGCCAAACAAGAACATGTGTCTGCCTGGAGTAGGCCCTGAGACAAGCCCAAAGCCTCTGAGTGCTCAGAGCTAGTTGAACGCAAAAAGCATGGGCCCTTACAAGGTTAAATACATTATGATCTTTAGGAAAGGCTTTTCTGAGGCATGATGGAGCATCACTGATGAGGCCCTTGGTTGTGATGGATGTGACATGGCGGTAATATTTATGTTAAATCTCTACTCTGTACTTCACACCACCGTCAGGGTTGCTTAATCCTGACCTTTCTTGTCAGTTAAAACAGGACAGCTCCAGACTGACTGACCCACAGGGGCGTTAGCAAACCTCTGTGGCCGTCAGCTCAGGCACACACACACACCCCCTCCAAACCCCGCCCCCCTCCTTGTGATTGCGACAGCTTGGACACGCCTGGGCACCGATTCACAAAGACCTCCGGAGGGCGCCGGAGAGGAGGAAGGAACATTAATCTCCCCAAAGCCTCAAAGAAAAAGCCCTCCCCCTACCCCACCGCCAACCCCCCCCCAAGGCCTCTCTCAGGGTGGGGAGGGAGAGGGGACACAGCATGGGCCCCCTCAGGGCCTCATTTGGCCCCAGATCAGAGGGCCGGGGGCACTGGTACCTGTGCCCTTTGACAGATGCAGCGGGGTGGGGTTGGCGGGGCCCGCCGGAGATCTCGCAGAGCTGTGCTTGAAAGGCTCGGCCGGGGGCCCGGCTGATCTCCGGTGACCTGCTGAAAGAGAGGTAATCCACGCATCTCAGCCCAGAGGACTCAGCCATCTCTGGGCGAGGAGAAGGCATGGAACACTGCCACAGTTACGGGGGGTGTATGGAGGGTTGAGGTTGGGGGGAATGAGCAGCAGGCTTGTTTTGCTGCCGTTCAATGCAACTGGCCTTTTAAAACATCTGTGAGATGTAAAGGCGAGGTTTCCAGTCATTACATTATAGGCATTTAGCAGACGTTCTTCTCCAGAGCGACTTACATCAATTACAGGTTATTACAAAGTTATCCATTGATACAGCTGGGTATTTACTGAGGCAATTCTGGGTTAAGTACCTTGCCCAGGAGCACAGCAGCAGTGCCCTAGTGGGGAATTGAACCGGCAACCTTTCGGTTACAAGTCCTGCTCCTTAACCACTATGCTGCACTGCCTCCCCGCTCAGAAAACACGAGTTCCCCCACACAGGCTGCGGCTCTCTGCCCTCCCCGATTCTCTGGACGTCAGGCTAATAGCCGTCCGGCAAGACACAAAAAGTCCTCCCTGCACTGCATCAGCTTTCATTCGAATGAAAACTACCACATCTCGAGTACACACAGTTTCCCCGTGCCGTGTCAGGCATTATCCTGCTTGCAGTGAGCACTGTGCTCTTTCTGTGACTATTCTGATCAGTTCTGTTCATTCTATACAGATACCGCTCCTGTCCTTACATTCTATGTCATTTATCTTGTAGTCTCATGCCTTTGCACCATTTACCTTTTTTATCAACAGGCTTTTCTTTAAAAAGAGGGCAATGCCAGAGTGTGATTGTCTGAGATTACTACCATCAGCAGGGCTACTTAGAAAGGTGTCCACTATGTTGCGCAAAGCTTTGTAGACTGAACTGCCAAAATCTGCACTCTATACTAAGCATTAGCACTGTGTTAGAGATGGGAAGGCGGGGGTCATCCAAAGCATAACAGTACCCTTCCTGATTGGTGTAACTTTGTTCTAGTGTATAATTTTGTAAAATGGTCTGTTTAGAAAGGAAAAATAGAGCAGGCTTGCCAGGGTCTGTTCAGATTATATACAAGAAAACTCACAGTTTGGTAGGCCACACAGTAAAGAAAAACTCCACGCCCTACTGCACACTCACACACACAGACACACACAGACACACACACACACACACACGCACACACAGAGGAAGATGACATGGATTTTGCAGCTGGATCATAGGTGTCCAATCACTGACACACTCACACTCTTCTCAAAATTTTATATGACCTGTACTATGATAATCTACTAAATAATTTGTTGATTAATGGGAGAACACACAGCAGCAGCACAAAGACCTCTTTTGGTTGAGCCAAAACTAATGAAAGCTGAACCTGAAATAACACTGTGTTACAATGACAGATGCAACTCATAATCTCTAAAGCCCCGCTTTTCTGTAAAGAACCTGTAACGCACAACCCTTTACCTAATCAATTATTGCAATGGTTCATGGTGCAATGGTTCAATGATGGTCATTCCATCATCAAGGTAGCCTACATCTTTCTTTGTCCTTCTTACTTTGTTAAAATGTGCATATTTAATGCAAAATACCTTCGGACTACCTGCTTTGAAACTCACATGCTACACAGAGCAAGAATGTTTTAATGTGTTTTAACCTATTCAGACTTGTTTGAACATGAACCTGCACTCACAAAGACAACTTCCTTATTTTTCTTTCATATTTCCTCATATTTAATCCATGCTTCCCACTGGATGACATGATAATATCTGTACATAAAGAAATGATCTGTGGCAGTGTTTGCCAATCCATTATATATGGTTAAGGTGCTTTTTATTCTTAAACTGAAGACATTTGTAAAAGAAATATAATGATTCAAATGTTTTGATAAAAATGTTAAAGGCTCCCTCTTCTTTTTAATTTATTTTTATTTTTGAAGTAGGCTGCTTACTAGTTATTTAAAGGATTTGGCAAATTTTTGCAAACTGAATTCCATGTTCTCTGAATTGTTAACACAGCTGTCTAGACTTTTGATAATTTTTGCAAAGGGAATAGAACATTTTCATGGCTTTTACACAAATTATGTCTCTAAACACAGTTATTAAACCAAGCAGCTCAAACAAAACTCTACATTTAAGTTCAAAATTCATTTCAGATTGGCCTGATGTCATGTTATGATGTCACATGCTCAATTTCCATCATTTTGATGTCAGCTGGGTCAGCGAAGTGGCTAGCTTAGAAAGTGCTTATTGCTAAATTGTTCATTTATCAATCAGCACATCATGTATAAAGGAGTTGTTCACTACAGTAAATGTGTTTTGTAGTTGTCTTATTTGAAATACATTTTGATATCATGTGTGAATCATAAGTTTATTTTCTTACTGTAAGGTCAACAAATAAGAAAATGACACATATGACAAAGCCCTCCTGAAATCAACAAACTTGCATAAACCAACACATCAAAAAACTCTGCATCAAATGAAAAACCTACAATTTTATCACACACAAAAAACACAACACACACACACACACACACACACACACACACACACACACACACACACACACACACACTCACTTCAGTGGAATTGGACTGTTTTGCAAAGTGGATACTCTCTGGGAATCTGTCAAATTAATTGAAAAAGTGTAAAAGCAGAACATAGCAGTAGCTGTAGTAGTAGTAGACTTCTTTTGGTTGAGCCAAAGCTATTGAAACCTGAACATGAAATGACACTCTGTAGATATATTTAAACAACATATGATGCAAGTAGAAAGAAACAACGCAGTCTCTTCAAACGCTTTTGCGTAAGGACCCATTATCTAATCAATAATCATAATCGATCATAATCTTTTACTGTTGTTCCACCATCAAGATTATCAACTTCTTCATTTTTCCCCTTCATATTTCCTCATATTCTGTCAACTGGGTGGTGTTAGTATTGACATATATATATATATATATGTATATATATATAAAATGTATAAATGCATATATGCATTAGCATTTGCATATATAAATGGTCTGGGCTTGCACACTACTCAGAGCAAGAACAGACCAGAGAAATGAAGAACTTTGTAGTGATGCTGGGGTTGCTGCTCTGACTAACAGCAGCACAGGCTCAGAGCCAGAATCCCAACCAAAACACCAAATCTGCGGCTGACATGGGACCGTGCCCACCTGCCTGCCTGACATTCGCTCCGTGCTGAAGGAACTGAGAGGTGTGGAAGCCAGACTTACTCAGTTTTAATTTAATATTAATCAACTCTGACATTAAAATGGATTTTCTGATTTGGATGTTCTTTACAGCTGTGAAGCTTCTGTCTCAGGGTGAACCCCCATACAGTGAGATACTCACTGCTCTGTCCTCTGATCCCTCTAGACCTTGTGAGGGTTCAGGTATAATTTTCAATGTAATAAAATCAAATGCTTTCTTTCAAGACGCCTTTTCTCAAGTTGTCTAATGTTTTTATTCATCGGTTAACTTTATTTTCTCCATCTATTGTTGAAAAACAAGAATCCTGTATGAAAACACTGATCTCCTCTTATCTGGTTATTCTAATTCTTGTTTTATTGTGGTAATGACTTACATGAACTACCTACTCAGAGCATTCATAAAACTTTCATGGGCACTATATACACATGATATAAGAGCTACATAGAGAATTATAAAAGACAGTGTTTGACATAGCACTATATCGTACTATTATGGTATAGAAAAATATATACATTCATGAATGCATCATAAAGCTTTCAAAACACCTTCAGAGCAACCATATGTACAACTCATGTCGAGACCTTGGGTCCATTTTACATAAGAAGATTGCTGACTCAGGCCCATGAGTTCATGGTCATTTAAAAGGTGCTAAAAGGGTGCAATTTGGAATTCAGTAAAACACAGACAGACTGAAGACTAATAAATAAACTATACTATACAGAGTTCTGTAGTGAGTAACAGTCCGTCACCTCTGTCTGTAGCCTTACGCACTGTCTCACTTCTGTTTGGGTAACAAAAGTACACAGACAAACCCCTCCAGCCATTGCTCTCATGTACCTGTAGATGATCCTGTTTGACTTCACCAGACACCCAACCACATAAACCAACAGTCTTCACCACACATACAGACATACACACATGTAATGGTGATGATGATGATGATAAAAAAAAACTGAAGTCTTGTTTTCCACCAATGAGCTGCAGGGAAAAGGCACTTATCTGACATCTTGAATTAAAGAGGGGACATTGGGGCATCTTAATGGAGTTTTCCTCTGGAAAGAGATTTCTTCTGCTGATGTGCCATGTTTAAGTGACAAGCATGCACAATTTATGTGACACACGTTTCCTGACAGGGAAAAATACACACACAAACAACCTTATCTGATCTCCTCAATATCTCACTCTCATCTTTCCTGTTTTCAGGGCAAAGATAATCATTTTTGTCCTTTTTATTTTGCGTTAAGCTTCATAAACCATAAGGCTTTACTGTTCCCCAAGAGTATCGGAGCAAGGGCTAGTGGATGTTCTTGCCTCAGAGTATCTATATTTGAGAATCCTTAACAGGTTTGCTTTCAAATTCTATATTTCCTGGTAGATATTTTCAGAATGATTTGATGTTCTGATAAAAAAATGCACATGAACATTTTGAAAACAGGTCTGACACCAAATTAAATAAATCAATCATTAGGCACAATAACAGTCTAATATGACAGGAGACAAAACAAAATTATGCTTTACCTTTCAAAGCAAGGCACTTTCTCCCCACTGTTACTTAAAATGCACTGGCTGAAACCAAAACCCAGGGTAAGTGTTTGGTTGGACGAATGCCTTGAAAAAGACAATTTGCTGCGGGTGTGCTTGATACATTAGGTTCAAAACTTTCTCTAGGGGGCTGATGTTTCAAACAGAATTTCAATTTGAGTTTTCTCCAGAAAAATTTCAATCTCTAATTAGACGTACACGATGAATGATAATTGTAAGGTACTGATTGTATCTTTTGTTTTCGGGGAGAGCGGCCCTTGATGCCTTTTAAGCACGCCTCCGCAGCCATGCCTGGCTCGGGAAATGGCGTTTGTACGCTCCCTTTTTTGGCGCCGTGGGTTGCGCGCCGAACGCACGCCAAAAGATGTCACTGGGTCCCGGGTCCCGATCCTTCTCTGAATGCTAACTGGCGCCGCTAAACGGGCTTTAGCGCAGAGGGCGCACAAAGAGCACCACTGATCATGCAAATGCGTTTGCGTGCGCCCAGCTGCTTCGCTGGCAGAAGGCGATGTTCCCCCCCACCCGCCGCGCCGTTCTCTGCATGGACGGAATCAGCCGAATGCGCTCCCTTCACACGGCGAAAGAAAGGCTTGATACAAAAGCTATCTGCATCACCCGCTAACTCCGACTACCTCATCGAGCCGCAGGGGCTGGGAGAAAACTGGATTTGTAAGTCCACTTTCATCCACAAGGGGGTGCCATAGTCTTCATTCTGGGGTTTGATGTTGATGTCTCCTGAGAAGGGTTATATTGCCACCTAGTGTACACGTGCATGCCTTCAGCTTGATACAGCTCCCTTCGTCTGTATTTACACATTGTATTCTGTATTGAAGATTAAGTAAATACCTGTATGAGCGAAGTAACATGCCCTAATCTAACATTCACAAAGCACTTTTCCATCATGCAGATATATTTATAGAATTCTTTCCAGGTAAGACTTTGCTCAAAAGTGAAACCAGTGATACCACAGCATGCATGTAGTTTACAACTGTCACAAAATGAAATTGTTTTCCCCCCTTTCTCTGATCTACTCCTCCCCCCTACAGAGGGTTAAGAGAACATACCTTGTGTACCGCTGTCACAGGGGAACACACACACAACTGTAAATCACAACAGAACAGAAATGTAAAACCATGTACAGTTAAAATGTGCTTCAGCCTCATGTGCTGTACGAGGCAAGCAGAAAATTATTTAAAAAAATTAAAAAACATTTTACACTCCCCAGAGGACACATTACAATCTGTCCTTTGCGATAAGCTTTGTGCTCATCAAAATAATTCAAAAAACGGAACCGATTATCAGTCTCCTCAAATGCTCCAGTGAAAAAAAAAATAAAACCCGAGCATGGAGGTACATTTTTAGTTTGTTTTTACACTTCAAACCACCAAGCCTACAGCAGCATCTGTTTACATAAGCGTTTGCCAGGGGAGTGTGCGTGGCTGGACAGGAACGCACACTGACAGCTGCGGGAAAGATTAGAAATGATCCGTTTGATTTACAGAGCTTTTTTAACCGGCGCCCAATTTGCATCCTATTTAACTCGACCGAAAACGAAATCTGCACATGGCGTCTGCGGACACCTTATGCAGGGATGTGCTGAGGAGTGAATGCACCAGAAGGGACGACGAGGGAGAAGCTGTGCGGCCCTCAGTGCAGATCAATGCGCTTGAAAGCTTTGGTTTGAAGAAGACAAACAAATGTAAAATGACAAATGGGGAGAGCACATGTATAATATATTATGCTGCCAGTGCCTTTATACCTGTATAATTACAGTGTATTTACATGTATAGTACTGCTACATACCTGAACCATAGTGCACAGTACAATATTGATATAATATTACATAAAAAGGTGAAATGTGGCCACATATATACATGTTGGCAATTACAGTGTATGTGTATAGGTACAAAGGGAAAGTAATGGGATTACAATGTTACAGATTTATCATTTAAAGACATCATTAAGAGGCTATTATCAATTCAGAAGGATGGCACTGGGTTGAATGAAGACTTTAACAAAAATACAAAACTGTATGTACTTTAAGAAAAATATAGCACCTAGAGTCCTCGTGTAGGATGGTGACTGCTCGTGAGAAAATTTCCTCTGGGAAGGTAGAGTTTAAATTGTAATTGTTCAGCTGTCTCTATTTAGGATGCACGAGGTTTGCTTTATCCTTTGTTGCATCTCAGATTAAGAAATTTGGGAGGAAAACAGATGGGGCCGAGGACTAATCCGTGGGGTACGCCTCAGGGAAAAGAGAGCAGCGTGTCCGGATCTGTTTATGCGGCCTGAGGGGAAGAGGTCACAAGTTGCCCAGGCAACAGCGAGACTGAGAAAAAGCATGAAGGGGATTCCCATTATCAGAGGGAAGGAGAGAGATAAGCCTTATACCTGCTTACATTTCCTGCCCGTAAGCCCTCTAAAAGGAATTACACAGCAGGAGGAATACAGAAAAGGTTTAGAGTATTAAATTGCTTGTGAAAGTGCGCATATAGTACATGTATGCCAATCTTTTTGTAATCAAGTGTGGAAGGCCAAAACAGGTACAATTACCTTTCTGTTCCATTCCGTGTGCAATATTTAGTTGCTTTATCAGTGATAAATGCTAGGAAAGGAATAGGAAATAGATGACAACTAGAAAGAACATACTTAGAGAAAAAAACAGCATGAAGAGTGTACTTATTTCTGTGGCTCCTTCTACTGTAATGCAACTCAGAATCAAGACAGTATTATAAACCAGTTAACTTTCAAGGGCTTGAACATTTGCGCCGATATCAAATGCTATCAGGTCTCAAACAAGCAGAAAAAGCCCGCTGCGCGATGACAGTAATGACGAATGAACAGCAGCGCACCGCCGCCTCATCGCCCTCAGAAGCAGTACGGCACCTCAAATGGTATGGAAAGTGACTGGATTCAAACACAGCTTTCCGGGGTACTTTGAATCACAAGCCAGCTCTCCGTATCAAAGCGAAGTTCCCAGCAGCCCCCTCGGGACCTCAAGTTACGAAGAATCCGACTGTAAAAACAGCCGCACCGCGACGGAGGAGAAGGATGAAGCGGATGAAAGCGTGCATGGAGGAGACGAGTGTTTCATAGGAATAACTGTGCTCTGCGCGGAGCCTGTCTGAGGGGCTCACCTGCTAAACACACAGCAGTGTTGGTTTTATCTGTCAGAACAGATAACACTCAGATACCCAGGACGGTGGCAGTACAGCACATACTCCTCAGTTTAACACTGCCTTCTGCTTCAGGTGAAGCTTTTTCTGCATCCAAAAACGTCTACGCAGAGACATTGCTTCCCAACAAAGACTCAAATCAATTCCCAGAGCTTAGTATCATTTTATTGTATAGTCTGATATATATCAATTGTATATTCCATCAGATTCCATTTTATATTTTGATTTTCAAGAATTTATCCCTGCTGATTTACTACTGTTTTATTATTATTATTATTATTATTATTATTATTAGTAGTAGTAGTAGTAGTAGTAGTAGTGTTATTGTACAGGGCATTTTTTGGTTACTCAGTTTTGGATGAACACTCCAGCAACTAATAGTCTGAGAGCACCAGTTGTGTCCCATCTGAGACAATGAGCTGCCAATGAGATGAGAGTGAGAACCACGTCCGCTCTCGCTGAGCTGGGAGAGAACACCACGTGCCGGCGTCCTCCCCGGGAGGCATTCTCCAGGGAGACCGCGGTGAGAAAACACGCCGCGCTGCCAGAACAAAGAACACAATCCTCCAGGCCTCCGGCCAGATTCACAGCAAACACACAATGAGAGCAAGTCTGAAGAGTCCAATATCCAGTTCTACATCTACACGCCTATACGGAAATGAAATATATTATGGTATAGGTTGTTCAGCTCAAGAATATACTGCAAATGCAATTACAGCAAAAGATGTTGCAATACACCAAAGCAGCAATAATGTGCACATTTTCTATATATTGCTTGAGCTAAATAATATATTTTCCTAAATATATACTCAATATATCATTTTTACGTATGGAGGATATTTTCTTCTGTTGAAGGCTTGCAATATTGTAAACCAATAAGTATGCCATGGAGGAAAAAGAACATATTTTTTTATTTCAAATACTGGCCTCATGACAGAATGATAAATTACTGTTTATGTGGAAATATTTTGCTTCTCCTGTACTGTCAGGGTCTCTTGCCACCAATTCTGTCACTACATTAGATTATGCAGAAAGGGATGGGCTTCTGTTTTTCAAAAAGTTTCAACCCTTCACCAATCAGTTACTATTGTAAATCCTTGAATGTCAAATAATTGGGAGATTCAGGACAGAGAGAAGTTTAAAGGTGTTTTTTTCAGTTATTATGTGTCAAGCTCACAAGTCTCCACTGTTTTCTGCACACTGCTGGGAGAATTGCCACTCAAAGCTCCTGGCATCTGTCCGTCACAACGGCGTCATAGCAACGGAAGAGCCTATCAGTGCTGGCTGAAGTGCATGCGCAGCTGAGTCCATCTGCCTCAGCTCCATGTCCGCCAGCCCTGGTGAGCTGCTTTCTGCGCACGCCCGAAAGACCTGCAGCTTCAGCTCTTGAAATGTTCACCCACTCAGCAGAAGGCTGTAGACTGTAGCTGGAGCTGAAACGCCGACACCCCTGTAAAACCCCAGGGAAACGGCGCCTGCCTCTGGTCTGTCGCTGGGTACGACACGCGGTATTGCTGTGTCCACAGCGTGCGTTACCCTAAAAAAAAAAAAAAAAAAAAGGCATCACTAGTTGAGTGCCGATCCTGGCAGCAGATCAGGCCCTCCTGTGTATTACCAAAGGCCTCCCCCGAGGGCTTGGGGGAAGACTCCTCTTCATCTGACTCATAGGACAAGCTGTCAGTGCCGGCTGCTGAGCCTCTCTGTACTCAGATCAGTGGGCTTTTCGGGTAGGCGGCCAAATCTGTAAGTGTGTCGTGCAGCAGAGCTCTGTCACCACTGGCCTCAGTCTGTCAGGGAAAGCGTCGAGCCACTGAGGCTCTCTGGGACTTCTATCTCAATGAAGCTCAGGTAGACGTGAGCGTAGAAGAGCACTATGCCTACACCAGAATCTGTCTTTATTTTCTGTTACCCTGCAGGAGACGCTGGAGGGACCTTAAAACAGATGAGGAAATGTCAGAGAAAGCAATGAAGAGAGAGGAATTGCATTAATAATAAAAAATCATGTGGAGCAGAGAATGATTATGTGAGAAGTCTGAGGTATATAGTCTGAATACAGAAGAAGGATCTTTTCACATTGAGCACACTTGGATTCCGAGACGTGCGAAACTATCTTCCATCAAATTAGGGAAAAGAGCCTATTGTTAGAAACGCATCACACTAAACTGTCCACTAGGTGGCAATACAAACCAAATATTTTTCACGGAGCCAACAGGTCTTTTGAGTAACGGTATATTGGATCAAATCCTTGCAAACGTTTTCATGGTTAAAACACCACTGAAAAGGAACAGATTTTCAAAAACAAATGGCTTGAATCTCCTGCGCCAGTAGGCTGCTTTCTGCGCAAACAGAGCTTGAAACCAAACGTGAAATTCCTGTTCTGAGCAATCAGTGGAGGAAATAAATTTAATCAAGGAGAAGGATACACTCAATAATGCTATCGATTGAGGCGTAAGTACTTTAAGTAATGTGGTGCTCCACTCCAAACAGCACAGCATTATTCAACCTGAAATGGCCATCTACAGCGATGCTTACAAGTGTTTTCATGCAGGTCCAAGCCATTTCACACATGCATGGACACACGCACACACACACAAACACACACACACACGCACACACACACACACACACACGCATACACACACGCATACACACACACACACACACACACACACATGCTCACACACACACACACACACACACACTCACACACACACACACATACACATGCACACACACACACGCACACACACACACACTCACACACACACACACATACACACACGCACACACACACACACATACACACTCACACACACACACGCATGCATGCATGCTTCTACGCATGCACACACACACACACACACACACAGACACACACAAGCACTGAAACACTCTACCGCTACATATTATTTGTCACTGCGTGTACAGCAATGATGGGTGTCAGAAAGGTACTTTATGAAGACATTATTATCATTGCTGTTGCACACACTGCACATGCTCAAAACGCGCACACACAATCATCGCATACATTATTTCTGTGTTTGTAGACAGCAGAAGGTGCTATGTGATTTTGGATCATTTATGCTGCACGCATGCACACATACAGACACGCACACAAATGCACGCAGTGATTATGAGAGAGGAGCACAAGTCCCTCTCTCAGTCTGTAAGCAGCAGTGCTGTGGACGGCTCGGCTGCACTCGGCCGATCGCAGCGGAATCCATCAGCGCGCCGGAGAATCCCTCCCTGTAGAGGCAACCCTCGTTAAGTGGATATGAAACCCGATCGTTAGGAGGGCTGACAAATGCAACGCGTGATTATGGAGGAAACCCCCAAGCCACTAGTGGCATTCACCTCAGGGGATTGGAGTGAGGGGAAAACGTGGGCCATGAAGAATGGCTGCTACCTGTGCCTCCTCTCCCTCCCCCCTCCCTCAGGGTGGTCTCTGATTCAGTGCAGATGGGCTGTCAAAGCTCGGCTTCTGTTTAAAAATGATTGGTGTTCGGCGTGGGAGGCGGGGATGGAAGTGGGACCATTGGGACGAGGGAAACCAGATTTCAGTGATCCTCTAATGGCTCCTTATCCCCTCACCACCCCTTAGGTAAAGAGGTGCAGCTCCAGCTAAATTGCACGGTCTCACTTGGACGCAATTGCTCTCTGGAGGGGGGAGATTTCTCTCAAGGATGAGCTTGATAGGGTTCAACCCCCTTGCCACCTACTCGTCCTGAAAGTGGTTTGTAGGAGCACTTTGCAGAGGCCAAACGTGTTGCCCACACTGACCATGGGGGCGGCGCGGCGTGTGGGCGGGGCCGGGTGAAAGGGAGGCGGGAGGACGGAGGCGGTCGTGCTGATAGGTGGGCTCTGGGAGGAGAGATGCTGCAATCAGACTCTCCCATTTCACCAGCCTGACATCCTTCACTGCCTTACAGCACCCACACACAGCCCTGACTGACAACAAGGTCAGCAGCAGCTTTACCACGCTTTACCACTTATTTACTGTACATGTTTTGTTTTTTGTTTTTTTTTTTTTTGCATTGTTTGATTGATTCGCACTGCATGGTTTGGTAACTGACACCCCGTTACATTTTAGAGAGTTCAGCGCTCTGTGTACATTCTATTTCTTCCTCTTGTTATTTGTCAACAAGAATTACATACTTTATTCATGTGTTTCTAGGCAGTTAAAGGTGCTGTGTGATTATTTATTGATTATGATGTTCATTCATATGGCAGCATCACAGATCTGACCAAAACCCTAACCTCACCCATACATCACCCCTCAAACTTGGAATGCTAACTTTACCTTTAACCAAAAACCTGAATCTAACCTGTACAACTACCCAACTAACATGCAGGGAATGGAACCCTCCCAAGGGATTACATTTGTAGAGTTTTATAACAGTTTCTAATAAATATTGTTGCATGTCATATTTGATATCCATCTACTGGCAGAGAGAGGTGTTCACTTTGTTCCTTGTGGCTGTTAAAATATATTTTTTTCAGCAAAGACAAAATGATTTAGCACACGTGATGATACTATACATGTTATTCTTGCCCCGCTGAAATAGGACCATGATGTTTCTGCTTTCCAGTTTTTATGCTGTGTAGAGACCTGGCCCCTCCATTACAACACAAGTCAAGGCAAGAGGGATATGCACCGTGTCACCAGCCGTGGACCGCCCGTATGTGAAATTGGTGATGCCCATGTCAAAAAAGAGGGAGATGTTATCGAAGCACATCGATGTGGTACTAACCACAAGAGCAGGAGGAAACACATCCAAAGCTCCGTCTAGCATGAGTGAAACGCTGGTTTTGGCCCAGCGTTTGGTAAATATTTACCCCAAACTTGAACACGCTTGAGAAAAGCTGAGAAATGCCCGCAGCTCTCGAACCGGAACAACCGCTTCCAGTGCCCCGCTGTGGGTAATCCTTTGGCTCACCGCCCGCTCTGTGAATCAGAGCCGGTCGGTCCACCGTTGAAAAATGAAGACCGCGCCATTAACTGAACACTTACCACACGTCCATCGAGTCTGGTGTGAACGCAAAAAGTGGTATGAGAACATTCTTCACCACAGATACACATCCACCTAATCTCTTGCACAAACACGCAATCTTTGCAGTGGCATCTAATACAATTCCACATGACAACCAAAGATATTATTTGAAAATGCTTAGGGTCAGTGTAAATCTGAATGCAACAGCCTTTAATTATGAGGAAGACATTTAGGCAGATGTTACATTTTTCTGACACCTGCATGACATGAATTTAGGAATCACTTGATGTTAATGGAAACTCCTGAGTTCAAGGCCAATGTGCCTGTACTGGCAAGAGCTCTGACAGTTCTCCTGTAGTGCGTGCTGTGCCTGTTGATAGAGGAGGAATTTAAGAAAAGATATGACTGCTACAGCATTCCACCTTTCTTGGACATCAAAGAATGAATGAATCAATCAATCAAATAATCAAACTTCAGTTGAAACAAATCATTCAAAATGAACACATTTTCAATCATTTGTTCTTGTTTTTAATCTTGTTTTTACTCTGATTTTCACACATTAAATTCATTAATCACTATCAACAAGCATGTAGTTCTCTTTTAAAGTATCTTCTATGATTCATGTGGCTGGATTTAAAAAAAATAATGTGGGTCAAGCCCTCCTCTAATGGGAGCATTAGCTGACCACAATGTAAACTTTGAGCACAGGTTCAGTAGCCACATCCCATTGCCCATGTTCAATCACAGACTCTACCATAATGGCCCATTTAATTCCTGAATGGAAGGCAGGCACCTGAAGCTGAGGCCACAGGCCTCCATCTTGTGCTGACACAGTCTGTGCTGTGCATGTCGATGGAGCGTTTCCATAACACTGACTGTTTGAGGGTTCCTTTCTAAGTCACATCCTTGTGAATAAAAAAACTTAAAAAAAATGACATTGTAATTGACAAATTATTACCAAAAATTTATAGACTACTTATCGTCAACACTGTTCATAACCTAGAGCCTGGCCCCTCTGTATAGCACAGTAACGTCGACCACCACAGCCTACCCTGTCACTCAACCTGCTCACATGTTGTTGGGTATGTTATGGGTGTGGTCTCCTGTGAAAATAACAAATCAGCCATTGGTCACATCCAAGCTGACAGTTTTTCCAGTTTACAACAGATCATCAAATGAAACGGGCAGTAAATACTGGTTCTGCTCTAGATGACAAACCATCAAGACGTAATCATAATATTATCTGTGAGCTCTTTGGAGAGCCTGTGAAATGACTAATTAGGGTTGCCAGATAACGCTACAGACCTTCAGAGTTAATCACCTTGTCATTCAAAAGCCCTCATTCTGGATACAATTAAGCACGTGTGCTATATATTACCATACACTGAACGTAACACTGAATGTGTGTATTCACTGTGCAACAAAGAGGCAGGAGGGATCACATTTCAGAATGAGTTGTGATATAATTGAAGGGGTGAGTGTTCACCGATAGGACTTGTCCTCCACGGCTTCCTGCCACCATTCAGCTCTATTAAACGGCCACCTACTACGCCTCACATCACCATTCACAATGACCGAAATCCATGTGCGATGTAGGCACGGTATTATTCATGTCTTCTTGTGCTTATTAAAATAATGCTATGAATCATTTTTGTCCGCAGCATGAGGTGCCCAGTGCCTGTCCTTTCGGTTTTCTTTTAGTTCTGCGTGTGAATTACATGGCGCAAGGCCACGCTGGATGCCCGAGGTACTCCGTGTTGTGTGGGCATCCATTTCCCTTCTTGCAGTATTCACCTCAGTCCACCAGCATAGCTGGCATTTCCTCAGAAAGATAGCCAAAGCCCGCTTCCTCCACGCTTTGTTTGAACAAGCAATCTTTAACATTTGTGGTGACGTAGCTTTGACACAAGACAAAAAAGCCTCCCATGGTGTATTGTATTGCATTCTGCCTCACTTGTAAGTCACTTTGGATAAAAGCATCTGCCATATGAATAAATGTAAATGTAAATGTATTAGATATACAATTATATAGAATTATATTTTTAATGCCTAATATGAAATCTGGTCCAGTTTGCTTTTACCTGTTTGAATGGGAAGAGAAATAAAGCTCTCGTGGGAGAAGAGGGAAAAAAATGATTTGTAATATCTGCCAGCACCAGTGGATTGGTACACAAATGATTTAAACTTGTACTCATTTACGATCTTCGCCTCTACACTGAGACTGACTCAGATGTGTTGATTCTGGGCCTGCTGTCTTCAAAATTCAACCCAAGATGTGAAAATTCAAATGATTTCACTTGAATGCTAGCTATTTCTAGGATTTAATTTTGTCTTGCCAGATACATAGAAAACGAACTACTATTTAGATGAATGTATGATGGATGTACTGTCTGCCTTAATCAGAGGGGTCTCTGCTAGGGGTGGGGAGGGGAGTGGCAAAAAAAAAACAACAGCGTGTCACACTGCTGACAGTTCACTGGGGCAAGCCTGATGATCTTCTTCATCACCGTCATCGTCCTCCCCCTGCACTGATGAGATTGACTCTGAACTCATGTTCGATATCCATCACTGTGAAACACAATGTACATGCACTTCAGTTGCAGAGCAGATGCATCTGATCATCAATAACTGACAGCACCAGTGGGTTGGTACACAGATGATTGGTGCACAGACGCAAAGGGCTCACAGTGCAATGTAATCATAGGACGGGCCGCCTTCAGTGCCTTCTCCATAGCCCTGTGACGTATTTCACAGTGCGCGACGTTCTGCCTGAGTAAACGCCGAACCCGTTACTGAAGCTGCTCTGAGCTGCCTCCCCTGCTCCACGGACGGGACAAAAAGTCAGTTCAACCATGTATCATCCGTTACAGGCAGTGAAGACAGAAAAAAATCGCGACGTGACACGCTGGAATGCAGGGAGCAGAAACGCGGCTGTCAGATACGCCGGTGCTGCCGGGCTGATAGCGAGTGTTGGGGGGAAAGGCGGTGGATTAAGCGAATCCACTCTCCGTTCCAACCAAAAATCTCAACGCATCAGGCGCGTCAAGGCGAAACAGCGCGTTTGCCAATATGATTAATAGCGACTTTGGAAGACACTCAGCTGTCCAGTTGTTGTGACTGCTTCCATGGAAACCGGTGCGTTAAGCGTGGAGTTAATCACAAGCTAATTTCGTCTTCCGTAAAAACAGTTATTATTCTCTTCCCACAAAATTATGCGAGTGAACAGGGGCAATAAGCTACAAGCAGCCAAAAAACCCTGTGCGGTGTAAATAAACCGACAAAACTAGAAAACGTTAATGTAAGTTGGTGTTAAATTGGTATTACTGTTGTTCATTCAAAATGAATCCCATCTAATACATTTTAATGAACTATTTTAGTTTTCTTTTATGTACAAAAAAACACATGAAAACATTCATGTGCATTTAAATAGGCCAGAAGTGGTGGCCACAACAGAAGTGCTTTGCAAACTAATCCAAATCCAGTCCTATCAAATACACATTTTAAACATATCAAATTCCCTATGCAACAGCACATTGAGAAATGTTGGAAGGGTATTGGGTTCTTGTTTATTCTGACGACTGTTTGACTAGTTTGCTTTCCGCACTATTGTCGTATACCGTGTGATACAATATCTGTAACAGCAGGGCAAAGGAAAACGCCTCACACTCCAACATATTCCACCAAACAAGCAACATCTTCTCTTGTTATGCTGTTACTTAGCAACACAGCAATTCGATAATAACACCAGCTCTTACCTTCTTTTTCAGTTTTAATAATGCTAGATGATATATTCTGAAATATTAATATATTCAGTCAAGGATAATAGAGGCAATGGATACGTAAGGGCCGCTAATCATGTACCACAGCCATGAAGCATTTGAGAATAATACTTTGATGTTGGACACTGTTACAAAATGAGGTCTTGAGATGTGCTTGAAATGATGAAATATTTAAATATTTCCACCCTGAGAAGAATGGCAATTGTGAAACCGTGTTATTCTGGATAGATGGATATGGAGAGATACTGCCCCATGTTCCGCAAGATTAAATATTTACTCTGTTTCATAATTACGTTTATGCATTTTGATTTGATGTGCCTGTGCATTTTTATATGTGTGTGTCATTTGTCTCACACACATTTTTGTATTGGCATAATTATTAACAGCCTTGAGCAATGTGTCAGTTGAATTAAACCCTGTTGCTTTCACTGTGTGGGGAAGTTTTTTCCTCTGTTGTTATGTCTGGTGTAATAGCATGTTATGTCTGTGTTAATAGCAAGGATGTCTGAAAACATGGCCAAAAAGCACATTACAGTATTGACCAATTTAATGACATGAAAAATGTTCTGTGCAACTACCAGTGTGACAGAACAGCCATAAAATATCAAGACTAATTCTTTCTAGTTTTTTGAATGAACATACAGTTTACAAACAATGACTGCACTGTACCGTGTAATACATTTGTTATAACCATAATAAGAGCCATTATAAGAATGTTTTGTGTCCTGCATGACAGTATGTTATCAAATGTTAATAATATTAAGTTAAATTACTTCTGTTTCAGAATTTACAGATTGAAATAGTTTCCTTTGGCCTTTTATATCTGCATTACTCCTGTGCTATGATATGACAGGTATGAAGCACGGATAGCATCAAACTTTGTAACCAATGACAGCGTACCAAGGCACCACTGACCCCTCCTCGAAAACAGTGATGTGCATTGTTGAAACGGTAATTGTACAACCATAAATTCACTAACATGAACTCCTCAGCAACACTGACGACAAGACATTTCTCAAAAGAGACTACATGGGGCTCCCTGAAGAGTGGCATTTTTCACCAAAAAAATATTGGAGTTTTTCTAAGCTTTTGGCTTTAGTTAAAAAATATGAGCCCATCAAAGCTGTTTGTGCACCTTTCTGATATTTTCTGACATATTGGCACAACGCCTGCAGTTTCACGCACATTTTATATAAAAATCCATCTGAGTTTTTTTTTCTTTTATGAACTTTGATGGAGCGCAATTAAGGCCTCTAGTGCATCTACCCGCTGTGCACTTTGTCCTCAGCTCTGAGTCATGGATTTCAGCAAACATTATGTTTTTTTTTCCCTTTCTCCCCCTGATTCTTACAGAGTTCGCAGGCGCCCTCAGACCCACGCTCTGTGTAGGAGAATCTCTCTGCTCAGAGGAAGAAATGGCTGCTTTCAGATACATCCCTCTCTCCCTCTCTCTCTCAACACTCGCCATCTCTGTACACAGTCATCTCTGACAGGAGATAAGACGCATCCTCAGAGCGTGTGAACCGGCTGTCAGGGATGTATAGAGTACATATGGAATAGAATGAACATTTAAAATGCAGCTGTTAGGGGAATGTACAAGAATCTACTCTAAATATAATTGTTTCATCTGAGACAATGATACATATTATTTTCTGTGATATGCTGTATTTAATACAAAATCTATTATCTATAATCTTCAGTCTGTTTTTTTAGAGGGAACAGGCACATTCCCTAATGAGGAGTTGGAGACAAGAAGCAGACCATGCACCTCTTGCCCTCAAACCAACTTACAGAAACGTTCCACTGCCATGAATTATTCATGTGGAGGATTATCACTGCAAAACATGCTAATGGATTATTTTAAAGCTGCATTATCACATCCATTCTTTATTGCTTCTTTTTTGTGGGTCTTGATATCTGTTCATGTGCTATGCCACAGTTCCCCAAATGTACTGAATGTCCCTGCCACTGATTTCATCTGTTTGGAGGAGAGGTGTCTCTGGACCTGGTGCATTTTGGAGGGACCGTTCAAGGGCGGCGGGGTTCATGTTGACTTGTTTCCGTCAGCCACATTGATGGTGCACAAGGCACAAAGCAACATAGAGTCATCCCTTTCTCTTCTGTGGTGTGCAATCCAGCGATGATTCGCTTACCCTTCTGTCTCAAGCTGCGCCCCCTGTTGGGCTGGATGCCCTGCATATTCATGCATGTTTATGAAACATTCACAGCTATTGTCAGCATCTGGATGCATTGATGATACTGTACATTCTGGCCACTTCCAAACACTTTCCCTGGGTTACTTTTCCAAATACTTCATGACCATCTCCAGCAGCTTAAAATAATTTAGACAAAATTATTTTTTTTACATTTGTAATGTTGCAGATATATTTAAATGGTAATATCAGAGTAAAACACTGTATGTTCAGAAGAGACAAACTGTAGTTGCCTGTGTCTATGTATCTGCCTGCAGCTGGCCTTAGCTATTGGAGTTAACCTGCCTGTTTAATATGACACAGCACTGAAACACCAAGAGCAAGTACATTCACAGAAAATGAGGCAAAACACTGTATTGTTGTATTACCTTAATGCACAATTTTGTATAGCCCCAGGTTCAAGCTGAAGCTCATCCAAGTCTCTTAGTAATAAACTTGGCCAACCCTACTTAACAAAAGAGCATTGCTGTCATTGTATTTAGAGATTCTGGCATTCAGGGCCACCGGGGATTTTCATGACAATTAATGCGGTAGGATTCTTTATTACTGGTTGGCTGTGTGAATAGGGCATTTAAGAGGGTTACGGTAAATCTTCAGTTGCATAAGATTGCACATTCCAAGAATTCCCCTGCTCTGTGCTAAAGGTATTTAAAACTTTGATATTTGAGTCTGCAGGCTATTTGTGGACCCATTCCCAGGTCTGCCTCACAGCTGATCAGGTGCAAAATTTTCATTTCAAAACTTTCACATGGTATGCAAGGGTAATTAAGGGCATCTTATTATGCATTCCATTATTAGACATTCTGAACCCAACTTTGAAACAGATTCAATACCATGTTTGCTGTACTCTCCCTCTGCTTTGTGTAATACCAACATTCAGCTCTTGGTTTAACAGATGCATTATCACCTCTGTCTTAATAAGCATAAAATGAAAGTGGGCAGGTGCACAGCTCGAAATCCAAACCGCATACACAGCAATGAAAGTTTATTCTACTGTAAGATCCAGTTGTGGCGCAGTGGTGCATGATGGGAAGGAATTCCTGGCAGTTTGTTGCAGTTGTGTTGAGTTGTGGTCACACTGGTGCTCTTCACTGCACTCTACATGGATATTTGGATAAAGTGCACTGTCAGTCCCTGTTATGTTTCAGCACAAACGTACACAGCTTCTCTCATTTGCTTGCTGGCTGATAGAGACACCTTTGTCAATCAGACACACTCTCAAACCACACCTTTTCAAAACTCAAAATAATTTTACTTCATATGGAAAACCAAAGAGATCTCATTTGTTACCAAAATGCAAAAACTGAACTGTCCATATATTTTAATTGAGATTTATATTTAGGTGAGCGAAGTAATGGTCATAGCATTTTTTGTATGATTTTTTTTCTTGAATAACAGTAACAAGGCAGAGATCATCCATTGAGAAGCCATGCATTTATTGGGCATTAAGCTGCACAGAGCTTTGCCAAGTTAGTATTATGCTTAAGGTCCAGACATTTTTTGTTTTACACCTGCAGATGGTATGTAGGCTATCCACATTAAGTCTTTGTCAGGCTGTTAAATATCAAAGGTTGCTTTTTTCTTTTTTTTATTAATGAATCATTTTGTTGCACCTCCTCTTTTTGTACATTTCCCTTTTATTTGTGCAAAACAAGCGACTGCAACAGTGGATTTGGCCTGGCAGGCGGTGAGCTGCAGCATGTTGAAATGCACAGTGCTTATGGAACATTAGTGGGGACTGCAGCTGCTGGAGAATAACTCACCTGTGTAGGTGGTGGCAGCGCACATTCACCATAATTAGATTGGAGACGGAGAAGCAGAGGAGATGGCGAAACGATACTAAGTTCCCGTGGCACTGCGTACCAAGGGTCTGTCTGCTCCGCGTGGCCTTCACAGCTGACTCCCGACCTTGATTTGTGGCTTTTTTGAACAACTAGACCTAATCACAAACCAATCCACAACCACGCCTCACATAATCAAATTATGGCTCCATTACACAATTAATTGTCATGCAAAGCTTCATTACACAGCACATTCTGTCATATTGACAAAAAAAACCTTTGCAAAAAGACCAAAGTAATTGCGTTCTGCTTTACACATGCAGTTAATTGAATGGAACACAATTGAATCACTGAATTCAGACAAGCCAAAACTGAAACTCTCAATGTCAGAGCTGAAGATGGTATACACTCTTGTGTCAGGACAAGACTACAATTTGTGCAGCTGCATCGCCTCTGAGCTTAGTGGGCGAATCGTATCTCTTGGATGGAAGAGTCCATGGGTAAAAAGCTGTGGCAGTCCCATTTCCATTACTCCATTGCATGACCTCTCAGGAAGACTCAGATTTGGAGCAGGACTTAAGTATCAATGAATCCTGCTTGAGGCAATGGGGCAATGCACAAGACTGCCTTAATAGCTCAGCTCAAGGAACAGAGACTTAAGCACAGGGTTGGTCATTGGGAAGGAAACTAGAAGTTTTGGTGACCTGATGAAGTCAAATAAACCATCCCATTGGAGGGGAATTCAGCAGAACTCTCAGTGAAAACTGGGCATCTGAGGCCACGGATGTGCATTAGACTCTAATGTGTTGCTCCTTTCATTTCTACAAGCTACAGAACCTTAAATTCATCAGATTTAAATGCAGTTCTTTTAAATACAAAATACTCTAGCAGTCAGGAAATAAGTGCAACTTCAAGATGGCAATTTTGAGAAGTACAGCTATTTACACAGTTAGAGATCTCAGATCAGAAAAAAATGCACACATATTTGGGGAAAAAAAGAGGCTAACTGAAGGGAAAAAATGCACTTGAAGTATTTATGGAATTAGCTTCTCCTTGGCTGATTTCTGTGCCCACTTTCCTGTTACTCAGATTGCTCAGTTGCTCAGAGTTGCTCAGATATCTCTTCACAAATGCAGCCACCAGGTGAGGTGATAACCAAGCAGGATCCTCCCTCTGAGACAAGCAGCACGCAGTTTCTTTTAGACTTTCAGCAATGTCCTCACTGAGCTAAGAAGGAACTTGTGCAGCGAATTGCTGAATATATAATTCCTCTCCTTCTGTCTCTAAGGAGGGCTGACTGCCCCCCACGCATCTCCTTACACCAGATGCCTGAAGGTGGCGGTCTCGCGGCTGGCACTGTCCACAGGGTGAGAGGTGGTGCGGGCTCTTGGTGTATTGCCTCAACTCCACGTTCGCCTTGGGGAACGCGGCCCAATGAGGATCACTCGGAGCAGTCTCCGCCCTCCGGCGCCGTCCAATCTACCGTGCCCATTTCCAGCCGTCAAAACCCAAACCCCTGTAACTCGCTCTACCGTGCCTTTTTTGTGGGTGTGTGTGTGGGGCCAAAAAACCTTCTCACTTCTCTTATCATTACCTTTGGGATGTGACGGGCATTCAAGCTGAGTCCTGATCCGCTGTATGAATCATGAGAGCATTCACCAACAGGGAGCCCGCGGTGAGAGAGGAAGGCCTCCGTACTTGGAAGTGGTTGAGAGACTTGGTTTTCCTCCAGGAAAGAAAGAAGAAAAGAAACCTCAACAGTTGGAGACAGTCTGTGCAAGTGAACTAAGCTGTGAGTTTTCCACATAATCCATGGCTTTCAGATATGGACCACTGCATCCAGGAAATCAAAACCAAAATTTATGACAGTAGGAAAGGCTGTATTCTGCACAAGGCCACACCAAAGATAAGCATCGTTTTCATTAATACTCTGGGGCAGGGGTTATTTGATCTTGAATGTGATTCTAAAGTTACTTCACCATCATCACAGTTACCACAGTTTCATTAAAACATGCATCATTTCTGTACTATTATTGAATTTAGGTAGCACAGAAATCCAAAGTATTTATGTAACTCAGAACTGAATAGAAGTGATCTACAATATGCACAATCACGGACAGTGACACATGTGGTCATCATAGCATCACTAAATATATGCCTAACAATGATATGTTACCACTCTCTGTTATGCTGAATTGCTAAAACAACAAGTGTTGAGGGAGTAAAAATAATTTCTAAATATATAAAAATACTAATTTGGGGGTCTTCTTAATTGTTTACTATCCATTTACAGACTAAGATACGTCATATCATATGTAAACGTAACTTCTAATGTAATTGCTGTTTAGACAATAAGTTAACTTACTGATTAAAGTTGTCCTGTTCTATGGGCTCATAAAATATCCAGACTGTTGAATATGTGCATGCAATTATCAGTATCTGTGTGCTATTACATGTTATAACTTACTTTTATAACTTACTATATTCCCGTTACAGACATCAAAATTATTACACAAATAACCTAAATCAAATCAAACAGAGCGCTAACCACTGTCTTACAGGAAAGCAGTCTGAGCGCCAAGGCAAGTTTGAGATCACATAAAAACCAGACACCAGATACCACAGCAATGTGCCTGAGTGGTATTTCAGTAACTCCCACATATGCGCTAATTTTTGTATAAAGATTTACCAAGAAATGCATTGACCCAGTGAATTGCTATTATCGTGAAGGTACAGGTGAGAGCAGTGAGGTGGCACTGGCTGAGCAGGTGTCAGACACACTCCCCCAGCACAGAGCTCAATCTGCCTACAGGGAAGCTGGAGTGTCTGGCCTGGCTGGAGGGCCAGGCTCCTGCCTCTGCACTGCGGACTGGAATGCCTGACACCACCTCCTCTGAACATCAGACCGTGTCTGCTAGCTCCTGCCACAGGCTCCTCCTAGGGGTTTGCTTCATTCCCCTGTCTTGCTGCGTTCACCTGAACAAGTTCAACAAGCACAGAGGCCCGGTTCGGAGTCTGAAAGATCGAGTCTCCCCATTGTCAGCTATAGCACTCCTTTGAATGAAAGGTGATGGGGAAAATGAACAACGACATACAAATGTTTGCTTATTCAGGGTGAAAGGAGACATCTATGTATTTATATGATAGAAGGGATATCATGTCCAGGTGGTATTAAACAACCAGTATGTGCGAACAAGACTATTGAAACATATCAGGTGGGACACTCAAGCACACACAGCTCAAGAGCCGTAAGTGTGGGTACCCACTTCAGTTTCCTTTAGTTTATATGCAAAGCAAATGGTTGCCTGAGCATTGTCTATGCATCTCTATATTCAGAGTATAAATGCAAATACTGTATGCAGCAACTTACAATAAATGCAGGAGAAATACATTTTAATGGAATAATAAAACATCTTCAGTCAATTTTGTTACATAACTCACTCCATTTTGTTATAATTATTGTAAAAAGAGGATTAACACTGTAAATATCAACATTAATGTAGTTCACCGGCTGGTTATGTAAGGTGCATTATCATCCTCATTCAGCAGCGGGTCTCCATGGCGATGCTATCTATTGTCCAGGAAATGACCCTTTCACTGCTGTACTTGAGATCCCCGCGGCGGACAGAACGACGCGGCGCTCCTACTGAGTGTTCCACGCAGCCTCCTTGAACACCTGGGCACCCTGTGTTCGGCCCTAGTTGTCATGACGATTTGTTTTCCAGGAAAAGGGGGATGCCTGTGAGCAGGTCTGCAACATGGCAGCTCACTTGGCAGAGTTGCCCTTGTAAGTGCTGATCTAAGACCTGTTTTGCTGGATAGCTTATAGTTAAAGTTACATTCGTGGCTGGGGGATCTGATCTGAGATCAGCTCTTACAAGGGCAACATCTGTCAGGGCCTCTCAGGGCACCCGCCTTTTCAGCTCGCCAATCAGAAAAGACTTCTGCCAGCTGCCGTCAAAGCTGACGCAGACGGGGCCCACGAAAAGAACGATCCTTGACCCTTGAGCCTGAATCCTCGCCCCATTACAGACGAACCGAGGGCGCGCGGGGAGCCCTCCAGCTGGCCACCGCCTCGGCCGGGATCCCGCCGGAACCCGGGCGCGCCCACTTATCAGCGGAGGCAGCGCAATTGAGCGCCGCTGCCAGGGCGATGGATTTATCGGCATCTCGGCGCTGTCCCGGCGGGAGATGAGAAATCAAACCGCTCCTCTCGCGTCTGATAAATAGAGATGGAAGCCGGGGGGGGGGGGTCGCATCGGCCGGCCCGGCCGTCTAAAATTACAGCAGCGTCACATTTCCCCGCCGCAAGTCGGCTGCCATTAAGGAGATGCCAATAGCGGAATGAATGTTATTAATGCCCGCGTATCAGTCCGGCCTCCGCGGCTAATGGCGCGGTGTGTCTCGCGGAAACCGAGGGGGCCCCCGTGATAGAATTTTAATGAAAAAAAAAAAAAGCTGGGGAAACGGCTGTCGCCAAAGCAAAAAGTCAGCGCAATTACACCACACCGTGAAAATAATGGCACTCTAATTAATGCGCTGCTGTTTTTGACGCCGAGGTTCGGAGAGCTTCACTGTTTTAATTGGACGGACAAAGGGCCATATGGTAATGTTACAAGATGGACCCCGTCACTCTCATTAGGTGCAAAGCAATGTGTAAGACTAATCTTTTATGTGCTGTAAGAGAACATGATACATTTGATTAGAAATTACAGGCTGTGTTTTTTTGGATTTTGTTTCATACAGGAATTGGACTTCACTGTGATATTTCAGTAGTGGTTTGATGTTGAAACTTTAACCTTTCTAGAGTAAAAGGCACATATCTCTAGGCGTGAGTGTGTGTGGGTGTGTGGGTGTGGGTGTGACTGCACGTGTATACATGCATGGTTGCATGCGTTTCCAAGAGTGATACATCTTCACTGTCTCTAATTACATTGCATTATATTACCATGTATTCACTTAGCAGACACTCTTCTCAAGGCCAACCTACTGATTAGCACGTATAAGTATAGACAAACAGCAGTTTAGATATCAAAATAAGACCATCCTATAGCAGATCTATCAGCACTGTCTTTGTATAGCACAATGCTACAAGATACATACCATGGACAGCACAGATCAAGTAAAAATACCTATATAATACATCTATAAGATCAGAAGTGTGGTGTACATGTAAAGGGTAGGGCTAATAGCCCAAAGGTTGCCAGTTCAATTCCCCATTAGTGCACCACAATGTACTTAACTCAGAACTGAGTCAGTAAAAATCCAGCCACATAAATGGTTAACAAGTAAAAATGTTAAACAAGTAACCTGCGTAAGTTGCTCAGGATAAGAGCATCTGCTAAGCAACTAAATGTAATGCATGACTGAAATCACAAAGCGCACCAGTAATTGGGGACCTGTGGGTTTGGGATGTTAGTCCTCAGAGACGGACATGTAATGCGAGATGATGAAGGTACGCCGTGCTTGCTAATGCCTGCACACACGCACACACACACACACACACACACACACACACACACATTGCCTAATGAGAATGGATGATGTGTGATGCATTCCTGCCTCCACGGCAGGCCTTCTTTCTCTTTTTTTTAAAAAATGGCTTTGTTTGCTTTCCACCTGATTTCCTTGTTTGCTCAATGCCAGAACATGTCCAGTGTTAATTACAGCTCTGTGTGTATCTAATTATGTAGAGTGCATTGTTTTCCTATTTGGACACACCCTTTTTAAATTGGACTGTACTTAATTAGTGTGGCATAAACACAGGCTTACTGACCACACTTTTCGATTCATGTGCAATGCATCCGCTTTCCCTGGAAACGTAGATCATGCATGAAGGGAGAGGAGGATGAGGTGAATAACGTTTAATGCATTGTCCACAGTTCCATTCAAACAAACGCTTAAATGCGAGGTGACGGAACAGCATACAAGCTGACTTGTGAGAACTAGGGCAGCTGGGAGTTTTCCGGTTGCCTGTTGATGGAGAGATTCCGGCTTGCTGAATGCCTCATGGTGTAGGGGCATTTAACATGGCTCATGAGATGGTTTCGATGTTCCCCCGTTTGTGATCCGGAGTACGTCTTGTTGACAGTTCCCCCCATTTTTCTAATTAACTGATGCCATCTCTGCTCAGCGGTCACCGAGTATTGACCCAAAGTCTCAGGACGATTCCCCAAAAGGGTTATAAGTCAACATGTTGGATAAGTGGGAGGCGTTTGGGAGGATGGATGGCTAAGGACAGCAATGATGAAACAGTCTTGTCCTTTTGGCCTCTCCCAGCCCACAGGGACAGCAACAGACAGGTGCGAGATCCATCCAAACCAAACTCTGTTTCTATTACAGTTGCGCGGCCAGAAAACGCAGTCTTTTAACACGTACCTACTGTGTTTCCCGTCTGTCAGGATGGTGAGGCGTACAGGAAGGTGCTTGTTAAAAGTGACTGGACCTTTGCGTTTGCTCTCGAAACCCGGTCAGCTTACAAAGTTAAAATGAGGCCCTTTCCGATGGGGGAAAGAGAGAGAGAGGGAGAGAGAGAGAGATCAGCTTCGAGCGGGTGCAGGGCAATGGTCCGTGTCGTGCAATGGTCTGTCCCACAGCCACCCCAACAAACATATCCACCCACTCCGCTTGCCGGACCCCCCACCACCCCCCCTTTACCGTTAGCAATTCCCACCGTTGCTAGGAAATAAATGATCTGGTACCAGTGTCCTCAGTACTCGCCAAGGAATCCTCCTCTAAGAGAGCGTTTTATTTCCAACCGTGAAGAGAACGCCACAGTGTAAAGGTGCCTACAGTATATGCTGGTCATTAGGGGCAGCCGGGTGACTGGGGTGCAGTGACGCGAAGCTGGAGGACATTGGTGATGTTCCCGGACAGCGGAGGGGAGGTGGGTCATCAGTCCCTGCAAATCAAGCCTGCCCCTGTTACTCTCTGTTTGGGTGCATCAGAGTGCCCTTGGGGATTTGTCCAACTCTCTGTAAGATGATGAATCACGCTGATCGCTTGGTGTCGACTCTATGTTTTTTCATTGTATTTAAAAAATATATAAAAGGTTTGTAAATTATATGAGTATTTTCCATTGCACTTTCTTTCACCTCATTGTTTAAAATGAAAGGGTTGATGAGTGAATCACTTTTCTTGTTGAGCACAGTTGCTTCAGCACAGATGATGGTTGATTAGCTGTTTACTTAGCTGACATGATTGAAATTGATTTTGACGGTGTGAATTTTAAGTATCAGAAACAAAGTTGTGATTATAATAGCAACTATAAACACCCAACGACAAGCCTAGAATGACCTACAAATCAAATTCAATGGCATTATTCTGCTGTAATAGACATTGGCATATAAAACAATATACCTATACTAATGTCATATGATCAAGCCCATGTAATTTTAAAAATAATTTGGTTTTACAGCTGAAGCAACATTAGAGCATGTTCTTGTTAATTTAATGTCTGTGAAAAAAATTAACACACAAGAATTTAACACATTAACACTTTAGAAATCAAATTTCTGGTTGTAAGAAGGTATGCCTTCTTCACCGATCAAAGGCCACCAAAGCGTCGGTTCCATGAGAATGTAAAAGAATGCGGGGAAGGCACTTGGTTGAACGAGCCAGACATTTATTAAATCAGCCGTGTAATTGCTGCTAACTTCGCCTGCGTTCGGTGCTTCAGACTTGAGACATCAGCTTTGGCTTTATTTTTAAAGCTCATAACTGACTTTTTCCCTCGGAAAATATAAAATTAATTTCAAGCTCCAGTTACATAGACATTTGCATTAAATGATTACTCTGACACCGATGTACAAAAAAAGTCCGCTGACAACCCTCGGTTCCCTTTTAAGAATCTACCACCGCGCGGTTTTGACGCACTTATGCCTGTATCCGATCAGCACTGACTCAGGATCTGTCGGTTCTGCTGGTGGCAACGTCGCCTGTAGTAGAGTGACTCCGTAACGGACGGAGTCCTCAGCAGACCCGATCCGAGCACAGCTTGCGACTGTAATGAATAGGCGAGTGACGTCAGCGCTGTGCGGTGCTGTATGAAGGGTTACCACACGTTTACTGTAGCACGCGCTTCTCGGATATTTGTAGCGGGTTGTTAACACTGACGGTGTGTGTGTGTGTGAGTGTGACTGTGTGTTTGTGGGGCGGGGGGGGATGGAAGGTTTCATTACCGAAAATGTCAATCTTTACATAACTAAATGAGATGTGGAATTTAACGAGCGGCTAATTATCACATGCACACAGATGTTACTGAGGGATTGCAGAATATTACCAAAAGCAGTCCAATGATGGAGTGAATGAAAACGGATTCAGTTTTGTCTCACTGTCATTTTAATGCTTGGTTCATTTTGTTTTGATTGTGTTCATATTATGTTATTGTTTATAGCATTCCAAGCCTTATCTTTGCAATGTGAATTAGCAATGAGAAGAGCAACATGATTGCACGTTACTTTGACTAAATTTAATGGTTACACGCATACATATTAGCATACCTATTAAAATTTTTATTGCCCATTAGCTTGTAAATGTGCAGCCCTAGAACTGCTAAACCCCTGTCCTTTGCCATATCAACATTAACAGGGGTTGAACAGGGCAATACTCTCACTGTATCAACATTTGAAAACACACCATTAGCAAGAATTTCGAGCACTATAAGAGTCTTAATGGATGCAACCAACCCAAGACCCCCCCTCCCAAAAAACCCTGCATGTTATTGAGTATGCTTGAAAAAACAGCTTTCTCAATTTGCAGGGATTTTGCAAAGGACATGGTTGTGAATCAAGAAGAAATTGGAGAGCAGTGCCTGCATATGCGGCCTATGTGGACAATTGGCTACATACGTTTCATTTCTTATGACCGGACGCCTTGAGGCATGAGGGCGTGGTCCAACAGTGTGGCTTGTTCCACTCAGCGTGGACGGCGGGGGAGGAGGGGTGGAGACGTGGCTGGCTCACAGCAATGAGCCGACCCCCCAGTCACGAAATCCCATGGGCTCGCCTGCTTCCCCCGCCCTCTTTCACCTCTTTCGTGGGCTCGCCGCCTTTCCTCTTAATTCACGGAGTGCTCTGTCATCAATGACCGCTGGACACACAGCTCTATTCGTCTCTCCCTCTGGCCCACCAACACTCTCCATGGCATGGCACTCGTGTGGTGAATCCTGCACGGACACACATGGAATTAGCATGAGGCTAACAAATGTTTTCATCAACATGGCAATGGCCCGCTGCATCATGGGAATTAATGTTTGTTTTGGTAGGTGTTTGTTTTTCTCATGAATGTCAGCCATTGGAATGGACTGGAGGTCACTTACACTGCACAGTGTAAAGTATGAAGGTGTGTGTGTGTGTGTACCTTTTTTCTTGACATCTTCCCCATATTCTGCAGGAGGTCTCATCACAAACCACACCCCCTAAACCACACTAATAGACATGCATGAAACAACAATAAGGAAAGATGGGATGATGGACAGGTATTTTGGGCGCAGGCATTTTAGCAAGGGCAATCTACCTTACTGAGGATCCTTTTTTCCATTTAGACCTCTGTGGGTCATGTTTTTGAGTGCTGCCAGGAGTAACAGCTTTTACATGAATCAAACTGTGCTGGCTGTCAATGGGAGTAATTTTGTCCTTTGCTACAGGAATCCATTTGTTGGGTGAGATGACCACAATAAAGCCTGGTCCCGCCGGGGCCCGGTGAATGTCAGAGGACCAGGCACCTTATCGCGGCCGGCCAGATGATTCCTCTGAACTCGTTGTGAACCGCATAATTCACGCCACGCGGCAAAATGAGCCGCCGTGAAATGCGGGGCGCTCAGGGCAGTGCCCCGGACACGGGGGTTGGGGGGAGGGCGGGGGAGTTGTGCTAGGCTGTGCATTCTGCAGGCGCGTGTCTGAAGATATGGAGCTTGCTGGAGCTGTAATTCATGACCGACATTTGTCTGTAGCGGCTGGTGATTTGAGGAACTCAAAGGCAAGACAAAAGAATATGAGCCACTCCCCCTGGCCCATTCTGACCAATAAAATGGAGGGAATATTCTGTGTCAGCCTCATCATTGGTATGGCTATATGTAAAAACTTGATAGACAGTATCAGGAAATAATGCTATGTAAATTTTTATTAAAAGATATCTACTATTTTGAAGTGTGGTGCTCATTCGGTCTGATACTACACATTTTGTGTGCTATGTATATATAGATGAAAATGGTGGTTATCCATCAATACACATCCAACATCTTAATAGCTAGATAATGAGTAATTAAATCCCTCCCTCCCAGGGAAACAAAAGTGATCACTTCATGCAATAAATCTGCATAACGGGAGCAAAAACCTATACATTATATTTGTTTTGTTTGTTGGGTCTTTTAAAAGATTTTAAAAAGCAAGACCAATTTTGAAAACTCATGAAGGCAGTGTTCATTCTTGAAAGAATATTCATACAAAAATGGTAACACATTAGTAACAATGCCTCACCCAGTATGAGCAGGGGTGAAGAGCAGTGGTTGGGGACTCATGTACCCCAACAGGTCATGGGTACAGCTGGGATACTGCTACCCTGCACTTTGGTGAAGAACTGAGACTAAGAAAGAGTAAAGGACTAGTACCCTGTATGAATTCTACTGCTTGTGTAAATCAGGAAGTTGCCAGAACTTTAATGAAATATTTATGGAGCCAGTGACTCAGATGCCTTTCCTGTTGTAAATTATTATTACCTTCCTGCTTTCTATCAAATTTATTCAGGGAATAAGCAGATGGGTCAATGTAAAGCATGGTGATCATACCTGCTGTGTTTCTTATAGTCAAACAATTGTGCGGCTCAGTTGACACGAAAAGTTGAATCACATGGTGTCTCCTCCTTTCCTGAGAAAACAAATTACTAACCAAACGGAATGACAACCGGCTTGTACGGAAAGAAATGTCACACTCGCTTCAATTTATTTTTGTACGCCGTGGGTAACAAGCTTTAAAAACTGCATCACATGCCAAACCGCGTATCAGGCAATGGGGCGGCTTTCTGTCGGGCTCCTTGAGCGACGTGTTTTTAGGCTTCCGTCTGCCCCTGTGGAGAGGAGCGCTGGACTTCCTGTCAGAACTTCCTGTCTGTGCCGCTGTCCTGTCAGGGTTTGTCAGAGAGCCGCTCTCTGGAGACCGGCGCTGTTGCCACCAGTTCATCTTTATCTGTGCACTCGATTTTCGGTAAGAGCAGGATTCGTGATATCTGTCAAGTTCTTTGTGCGAGGCACTGAGTAAGTACAAAGACTCATTTTGAAGGCCTCTTGAGCACGCCTCAAAATTACTTAATCTACTTACAGTTAAATTTAGTCATCTGGCAGATGATCTTATCTAGAGTGACTTGCAAACAGGAGGAACATAAAAACTTATAATAAGGCCGAATGAGCAACAGTACACATAGAAACTGGCTGACCACATCTGAACATGTGTTAATATGTCACACAATGCTGTAATAACCAGGACAATTCAGAATATTGACTGAATGCAAAAACAAACATTTTAACTAAAAAAATTAAACATTTTAATTTTAAGTGCAATAACATCTAAGAATAATATACAAAATTAGGCAAGGCTCAAGGTGGATAGATGAATGCTGCTTTCACACTAACATCCAGCATTTGATGATGTTACTCAATGTATTGTGATTTCTAATGTCAATAAGATGCAAATTTTCCATTTGAAGCAGGTAAATGTTGAGAAATTACATGTGTGCGCTTGGATGGCTTTTTCACTGTTTTGTTTCTCTGATGTGTTATGGCCAGCACAGACATGGCTGCTCACAATCAGACGGTTGGCCCAACAAATCTTTCTGGTTGTAGATGGTTGTGGTCTGGGACTGACCGAGACAGGGATCATCTGGGCTGGGCTGGCCCTTTAACTGCAGAATCAATCAGAGAGCAAAAGGGCCATCTTGCAGCGTGAATTAAACATCATAGCAGATTCAGTACAGAGTGAGTCAGGGAGCATCCCTTATTGGGAAGCAAGCGTGGCCTGTTCTAAAGATCAATCGCAGTAATTTCACAGAGCTTATACACAGAGGTTCACACACAAATATTAGCCCATGGTTATGCTAGTGTAATGGACCTCTGTTGCAGTTAAAATAAAACAATGTCTCCGTGCTGGCTGTATTGGCAAGTCACTCATCTTCAGTGCAGGCTAAGTCCTATGGCCTGGGTTCGAAACCTGGCTATCTGCTCCTGTACATTCACTGTTCGTTTTGAGTATGGACAAAGTTTGGCCCAAACTAGTGTACTTCCCTCATTTGTGAATTAAATGCTGCTTTACCAACTGCCTACAGATCCTAAGTGTTTCTTCTGTTTCCCCTGTTCCAGAACGGATTCAGCCTGAAGTTAGAGTGGAGTTTGATAGTGTTTGTAAGAACATGTAGTGAATAAACACCTGCAGTCATTTGTTACAGTATCTGCACAATACAGATGGCAGTGTAAGGCAGAGGGGGAGCTTGTAACTCTGAGGCTGCTGGTTTGATTCGCAGGTTGGGCACTGATGTAGGCCCTTCGGGTAAACTATTTAACCCCAATTGCGTCAGTAAATACCCAGCTTCATAAATGGATAACACGAAAAAAACATACTACAAGTTGGGAAAAAACGGGTAAGAAACCATAATGTCTGCTAAGCTATCATAACTGAATGTAATATAGGTATGACTTTGCATAGCTAGAAAAGCAGTGGTATGACCTTCCCTCTTCCTGGCTACTCACTGAGGTTAACTCAGTAAGTGTGTGCTTTCCGAGGAGCTGAATATGCATTAGCTCCTGTAAAGACAGGCACTGTGCTGCACAGCGGATTTACTGAACACCTCACATTCGAATGGAACCAAAGGTCAGGTCATTCGCACTTGCTGATACTGCTTTTTAACATCTACAGGGAAATGCAAGGACTCAGAAAGACCACTAAATATTCATAGGCAAAGACAGCGAGAGAGAGAGGGGATTCATTTTATCAAGTTAAGTGGAAGGATGGAGGAATGAATGATGAGGGGGAAAAAATCATGCTTTGTATTTGATCCAAGGCTCAGCAGCTAATTTCTTCTATGAAAGCGTACGTGAATATATTTGTAACACTATAATAATTTAAACGAAGAAGTAGTACATTTATGAATGCATCAGATTCAAGCCAGACTGCTGCCGTAATTCCTTTTTCACACATTTCTCAATTTTCTCCAGTCAAATTTCAGCCAACTCACGAAAAACTCCACCATTTGTGACTTTGACCTGATCTGAAATTTAATGCTTTATCTCTGCTTTTAATAAATGCAAAATGAACCCATCTACTTTGACTGAAAATTCTGTTCAGCTTATCGGATTAACATTTTGAATTACAAATTACTTTTATTACAGTACAAGATAATCTCCTCGTTACAAAACACAAAGCCGAAATAAAATAATTAGTCATTTGGACACAATGATATATTTTCATTTTTCTTGCGGTTCTTGAGTCCCACAAATGATTTCATGCTGATGTCTAGTGTAGTTTATGATGTCAGGTGAGGGAGACAAGAGTATGATTTATTTTTCACAACCAAGAAAAGCAATAAAGAGACATTTGCTCCTGCATCTGTTGTGAAAGTATGAGTATGAGTATCCAAATCCCTATTTCAGCATGCAGTAACATTAAGATAAAAGTCAAGCATTATGCATTATGAAACAGATGGAATGTTCTTCCAGCCTCCTATCGACAGGTATCACAGAGGTACATATTTTATGCCTTGAGTCCAAACAAAGACTTAACAAGGCGGCGGCGCTCTTGTTTGACTTTGATCCTGATAACAAATGGTGATGTTTTTCCCTGCTGTGTGTTTGAGTTTGTCATGGCAACAGACATTAAGGGATACGGAACTGCAGGTTTATACTTGTGCGTTTGGTCCGGTAACTGATTTATGTGGCGGACACCAAACGCTCGCGGTCACCATGACGTTCATCAAACCGAAGACCCCGGGACTGGCCCGCCCCTGCTGTTGCCGTTCTCTCCGCCGCGCAGGAAGTCCGCATCTGATCCACTGTCTCTTCTGAGGAGATTTGGGAGGCCTGAAAGCGGAGATAAACAGGCGGCATTGATGCGCGGGCCTGAAAGCCACCCTCTCTGAAAACCTTATCTGCTCTATTGACAAACCAGATGGCATTCAAAATGGCCACCAGTCTTTGAGCAGGCATGGTCTCGTGGAGAAAATCAAAGGCCTTCTTTGGTGAATAACAACTTCATATGGATTTTTGTAACCAGGTAACCCATATCAAAAAGTTTAATTTATTTATTTCCTTGTTTGTTTGCTTGCTGGCAAAGGGAAATGTTTGAAACTTCTCAGAGGGAGTTTTGACTTTGTTTTCGCTGTAATATGAATAAGATCTTCACAAACAGACAGGAAATCAGTGTATCCTTTATATGGGACAATTTTAATTTTTGAGGACAATTCAGCATTTCAAATTACAAATCGTCTCTAGTATAACAGCATTTTCAGTTGTAACTAGACTATTTTTCCCACATCATATGCATAAAACTACCCATAAAACAAGCAAATGGCCTGTCTTTCAATATGCAGGACTGCTTAATGCTGGCAGTGTATTTCACTGCATTGGAAAGTCATACCCAAGTCATACACAAGAGAGAAATTTTTACAAAACCAGTGATAGCCTATGAGTGAGAATTAAGTGGAAATGGAAAGCTTAAAACTAGTAATTGTTGCATCGTGATCATTTCCATCATCATTATCCAGCCTGCTGATTCCAGAGGACTCTCACATGCAGACTGCAAGTGGTTTGCAGCCTGGTGCCCTTTCAAAAGCCCCTTTTAAATTCGGGTTGGCCTCATTTCAGTACAGGAAATGTGCAATTGTCTGCAAACAAATTCAGGTTGTGTTTATGTAGTCTGCTTGCTGCTACGTTATGCACACACCAGAATCCCCTTGGTTTCATGTTGCAGACCTTACACTGAGCGAGGCTTGCTTGCTGTTCATATGCAGCAGAGGTTCTCTGGAGAATATATAGGCATGGCGAAGAACAGACACCCAGCACACAATGTTCTTGTGTTTACCATGTTATTCTCTGCTGTCACTTCTGAGCTGCAGCTGACATAATACATATTGAAGGACTGTTACATCTACCCCTGGAAGGCATATTTTACATTAAATTGCTCAAGGAAAACAAAAACAAGTCCATTTTAATGGGATCTAATTTTCTCTATGTTATCATTATCAAAGTCACATTCAGGTAGATCATTGAATATACATTGATCCTGTTATAACTAAAATTATTTAACTTTAAGTGCACAATGGGTGGTCGTGCTCCTAGACATCTTGCAGATACTTAAAAAATAACACCAACACCCTTTTTGTGACGGATTGTGTACCAGGGGAAATCCAGATAAGTTGCTATATTAAACAATCACTGGGGAAACGTCTACATTTCATAAATGAAAAAATCAAATGCTCTTACAACGGGACAAAGCGATTTCTGTTTTTTGAAACTGCTTACAGTAACCACATCTTCAACTTAAAGTCCTTCTGCCGTTATTACTTCAAAACCTCTCATCACCATCAATCAGGGCTATTTGCAACAGCAGCGATTTAAGAAACTTAATCAACCTAAGTGTGAGAAGCGCGGGGTTTTTTTACGATCAATCCCATCTCACCCCTCAGCTGCCACTCCACTTTCAATTAAAGCGACGAGTAATTCACGTCGGGGAGAGACACCGGAGCGTAAACGCTGATAAATGTCACCGTTCCGCAGGCGTTCGAAGAAACGGCGCGCAAAGCAACAGCCTGTTTTCCCATTTATTCACATCCGTGCGCAGCCTTACGTAACCAGATACATGTTGCGCATTCTGACTGGGAACAAATTAAATAAAAAAAAACACCCACACTATCGAGTAACCCATAGCTATCCACTGCTTGTGTAGGGATAAGGCTTCCATTAGCATTTTAATAACCACCTATATCTGGAAAACAAAGGACACTTTGTACTCTGAGTATAATTATAGATTAGGGTGGACCAGTTTTTTTTTCCATTTATTTTCATTCCAGCCTTCGTTTGCCTGCAATGTTTCATTTACTAAAACTACTGGGCTACACAATCTTACAGATAAATACCCTATTCATGCACTGATTATTTTCTTAAGTCGGGTCACTTTGATGGCTCTGAGGGGTGTGGATGAACCAAACAGAGGTTGTTGCTTTTCTCGTAGGCCTATTCGTAATTTGGCCCCTAAATACACAGCACATTGACGCCGTCAGCCAATGAATGGGGACCATGCGTGGATTTTAGGTGTCTCTATGGCCAAATGCAAAGACCCCCAGTTAACGGCAAGCGAGCCTCGCTGGGGGGCACCGCGCCGCGGAGACGAGCGAAGGGGTTGGGTGCTGAGACGGCTGTCGGAGGATGCGCGCCGCCTAATTAAACCGGAGCCGGTCGTTCAGGGGAGAGCGAGGAGCTGCGGTAATTACATACAGCCGTTAAAGCTTCCACTGGAAGCAACTGATGAAGAGCTGTTCTCACATCAAACCCGAATTCCCCGGGAAGACAAATAGGATAAAAGGAACATAAAGATGAAATTGCACGAGGTGGTTTGGATTCGAGGAAGAAGCGCTGAGGGGGTGAGACGGCGGATGGGGGTTTGAAATGGTGCTGCTACAGCAATGCATTCTGGGTACACCCATTTGGGCTGACAGGCAAACTGTTTTCCCATCGTTATATGAAGTTGTCAAAATATGAAGCAGAATATTGTAGCAGTGTGTTATTTGAGATCAATGATATCATTCTGGCAGCATAAATGACAACAGTGCATTGCAGCACTTGTTTGAAAGAGCTACCTGGTATGCTCAGACTGATGATGACAGCCATACATTATCTGAAGTGCAATGGGTCATAAAAAATTACCACATCAGTGTTGGCTTACGGTTATCACTCTCTTTTTTCTGCCTTACTTCAGAGCTGTTTTAACTATTTCATATCCCTGAGGATAAAGAAGACCTTGGCAATATGCTAGATTTAATACATTTTGAAAGTGTTTTTTCTTTCTAATTCCCTCAGGCAGTGGTAATGGCATTATGGGTATTTATTCCAATAAAAGTTGATGTGTGGTGAGAAATCTGAGACAAGACGATTGCCTCGCATTACCAAGGAGATGACAGCATATTGGTGGTGGTCAAAGTCTGAACAACCCTGCTCCTCCTTCAGTGTACCAATTTGAGGATTTAGGAAGGAAATATATACATTTAATTTATTCACTCATTCATTCACTATGCTGTTGCCACCAAAAGCTTTCTTCATCACACCATTTTGCACCAATCACTGTGCTGTCCCCCAGAATTCTATGTCGTGCTTGGCAATGGGGAGTTCATGACCTAGTCCACACAGTAGTCACCTGCTTCAAAAAACATCTGCCACTTTGAAAGTGCAAATGTAAATTTTTCAAACTGGGTTTCCTGCCTAGCTGTAACTGTAGTAGCAATGGTCTCTTGCCTATTGTTCCAACAAAGGAGTCTGCAGCACAGACAGACTTGCATCACAGCTTTGAATGATGAGGGGAGGGGAATTTTCTAGAGTTCACATTTTAGGGATTCCCAGAGCTGTTGGCTGTGAATAGCAGATTTTCTGACCCATGAAAGCATTCAGCCACACCAGTTTATTCAGTTTTTCCCCAGAATCTCAACAAGTATGCCTATTTTGTAATACTTTCACATCAGTATAAATATCCTGGTGGCTTTGTGAAAAGGTCTCCTTGATGAAGAGTAATTATCTCACACAAATGAATTATTACAATTACTGTACAAGCATAATGGAAATAAATCCTCTACATGTACATAGGTTAAAAATAATACATGGAGGAATAAAAAAGGAATCCTTATCACACAGAGATAAAAAAAAAAACCCCTCAGCATCAGTTTTCACCAGAAGAACCACAAAGCTGGCATTTACTTGTTATGGGTCACTGCTATTGCAAACATAGGCCCAGTGAAACAGATCAATGAAGTGTCACAGACTTGCTATTACCAGCTAAGAAACATTTCCAAAATGAGGTAATCCCTGTCTTTTACTGATACTGAGATAGGCACCCACGCCTTTTTCTCCTCCAGACAGGCTTACTGTAATGCTGCTTTCTTCTATCTAAATGTCCAAGCCTTGCCCTGCCCTGAGCTTATTCTGAATGCAGCCGGTAGGCTATACACAGACAGATTGGTAGGCCCACATCAGCCCTGTTGGTGTCCCTGCAATGGCTACCAACTGCATTTGGAATCAAACGCAAAAATTCTCTACATGTAGGGTCTTGGAAAATGTGACCCCTGTATGTACTTTTGAGTTACTGATCCCGGTAGACAGCTCCGATCTTCCATTAAATCTATGTGCCCCAAAACCCAGTTTTAAAGCCAAGGCTTACCTGACTTTCTCTTTACAAGCCCCTAAATTATAATATATACTAACTGAATCCAACAGTCTCCAAGTTCAAGTCCTGTTGAAAGGCATATATTTTAAAACTTTTTGCATCCGACTTGGATAACACCATGACTTGTTTTTATTGCCTTTTATTATCATTGTTTTATGTTAAAATAATAACTGTCATTTCATATATAACCTTTGGCATCATCTGTTTTCTCTGTTATTTTTATCTTGCTATCCTTTTATCTTATGCCATGGATGGCCTTTTTTTACCTTGAGTGGCAGTTCCATCATCTATAAGGTATTATCATTTGATCATAATTATTTTTGTTTTCATGACACAATTAAACTGCAGACAAGTTAAAACAATGGAATGGAAGACTTACACTAAGGTGATGATGTGCAGTTGCATTACTGTCAGAAAAAAAGTGTTTCTTTTCACTTGTGGAGAAGTGTGGGGCACTTTAGCATTTCTGGAACAATGCAAAAAGATGCTGTAGCTCAGCAGCTAGCAAAGTGGACTTTGCAGAGAGGTTGCAGGTTTGAATTCCCCATGGGGTGCTGAAATTGAATCCTCTCAGTGAATAACCAGCTGCATAGGTGAATCATGACACCTGATACCTCTAGTATCTGATACTTATTTTAGGTGTAGTATTGTGATGTATTTCGGATTCTGTGTTCTAGGTACTGTTGTATGGTAGTATACTTTACTTCTGTCAGATTACACAAGTTAACTTAACTTGCCCTTGTGTGTAGGGCTCAAATAGTGTTATGCTCACACCCTAGTCTGGGAGTGTTGTTAGCCTGGCCTGAAAATGTTACTAATTTAAACTGAATGGACACACTTATGATCTATTGTGCTGGAAGTCACTTTGGATAAGAGCGTCTGCTAAATGCATGTAATGTAATGAGTAACTATGGGTGAGCTATGCTGTTCATCCTGGATAAAGGCTTTGATTGAGCAAATACAGGGTTCAGTTTAGGAAGACAGCTTAGCTTATCTTGCATTTCTAAACAATTAATGACATATTATAACTAGAGAATGTAATTCCAGGGAATTACGAGTGCATGAAAATGCAAACAGTCTAATTTTACATAGATAAAAGTATATAGGCTTACATCAAACAGATGTAGGTGGTCAGAACAGCTGCCACAAGATTCTAATTGCTTAATGGCTCTATTGTGATGTCATAAAGGCCAATGTTAAGTCTATGGGGAAAATTTTGATAGTTTTTAATTAATAGTTTAAAAAGTATAAATGTTACAAAAATAAAAAATACATAGCATAAGTGTCCTTTGTAAGACCTATTTGAATGAAGTTTCTCGTTAAACAGTTGAAGCTGATTAAACGCACAAAATTGGTTAGAAGAAGAAAAAGGAGAATAAGAAAAATTCGGATAACAATAGAGTGCATTTTCATGCACTCTAATAATAGCATTATGTTACATTATGATACTTATTACAATACAATAATTCATGATGGGAATATTATGTAATAATATAAATATAATGTAATGTAATATAATTATTGCATTATGTAACAGCATGCTTATAAATAATAATAAGTCATTTTCTAAATAAATTTTGAATATGTTTCAGCATTGAGCAGCAGGAAGTGTGTCTCTTTCAGTTCTCTTTTATTAATAATACAACCACCTGATCTTGTCATTAATAAAACATGTCTCTTGGAGGCTGCTCAAACTAGAATGTATGTAAATATTTTATGGGAATGAGAAACAATTACATAGGAAGACTTATTGTTTATAAATGACATGATAACCTTGAGTATATCAACTTTATCCATGTAAACATAATATAATTGCCACCATACCAGCTGCAGCAATCTTATGCATTATATCTCCGGGTGATTGTTATCAGGACTGCAGATGGTGATCTGAACTAACATTTTTACACAAGAAAACCCAAGGCCACGTTACAGAGAGGGTGATATGACACAGGTTGAATTGCAGCAGAAGAGATGTATGACTTCAATACTGGCTAGGGGCAGCTTTATTACAGTGAGCTATCAATTAAATGTTGCTTAGTTCTGAGCTCGCTTTAAAGAAATAGGCACAGAGTGTATTACAGAGAGGCAATGCAAATTAGAACAGACACAACATTAACCAGCTTGGAAAAAGAGGAGCTGTTCTACCTTCACAAAGATGATATCTAAAACAAAGAGATATCAGCTGTATGCTGGTTTATAATCAACAATATACCCTGATGTGATATCTTGCTGTTGTATTTGTTCTTGGGAGTATGAAGAAAATCAACCCATCTGCTAATTACTAGGGAAAAATGTGAAAAAAATCAAACAGGAATGGTTGAACTAAGTGCAAATCCAACTTTTGGTTGATGAACCTTTTGGTAGATGAGGTAAGATCACCTGAAAAAAAAACAGAAATTAATATGTAACGTATGTAAGCAATCACAATTTTATCACCTATTCACAGAAATGGGAAAAAGCAACATAAAGCAGAAAGCAAAGCAAAGCAAGGATGGACAGAAGAAATCTAGCTACATTAGTTAGACAGAACCACTTTCCTCCCAGATTATCCTCTGTCCGCCCTCCATGACAGCTTGGCAGTTGCTTTGTAGAGGTCCTCAGTCAGCATTGAAGTTGCCTTGAAGACCCAATCTGTATCCAGATTGGTGCTGGAGTTGAGATGGGGGTCTCAACGGCATTCAACAGCCACGGATGTAATGGAGAGGAAGAACAGACAGAGAAGAAACTCTGTGTAGCAAGGGTTTGACAATACAGAGTCCTGTGATACAGTCGCACGAAACTCATGTATCAGTCAGTCATATGAAGGGTCCTCAGCAGTGTCCATGTATCTATATATGGAGGCTTAGTCATGGGCAAACACAGTGCGTTCTATTGAGAGCTGTTATGAGCTGGTAGGAAGGCAAAAGAAATGAGTTTGTAGTCAGGATTTGAGCAATGAGATGGCAAGCTGGTGAAGGAAGTTACTGCATAAATTAATTAGCTGCCCTGTGGCCAAAAGGCCCTGACAAGTTGTTCAAACTGTCTGAGACTGTAAGGGTCCAGTGGGATTACATTCGCACAGAGTAACAAGCTCCCTCAGGTACTGTGTGACATGGTACCTGATTACACAGTCTCAGCACACACAAGCTCAATACCAGGTGCTAGAACGTTATGCAAAACACCGTGCATCGTTTTGCGTAACTATTCAGTCATGAAAATATGATTATCATCATGAATAGTAAATAGTCCATCTTAAATTCCTCCCAGAACAGAGATTGTACAAATTGTATAACTGACAGCCGATATCGTCCTTTATTTTCGTGACAAAATTGATGTGACAGCTGGCTGCTTACTTATTAAACTTGCTTGCTAATTAAATTTAGCGTGATTAAGCCCACCCACTAATTACAAATTACACACCTATCGCTCCCGCGTCTATATTTAAGCTTACTGGTGTGTCAGATGAGCTATTTGGTCAGGGAAATTTCATTCAGTTTGCCTTTTAGGCCTGAAATCTCTTTGGCCATTCACAAAAGTAGTACAAATACAGAGGCTATTATGTTATTTGCTTATCAGACACACTTATCCAGAGCAGTTTACACATGATAGGTTTATACACCTGCATATTTACTTGGGTTAAGCACATTGCTCAAGGTCACTATACCACCACACCTGGAAATTGAACTGGCAACCTTTGGGTTATGAGACCTGCTCCTTACCATTATAAAACGCTGTCAGCAAACTGTCAAACCACACGCTGTGTATACTGCATGGGTAGAATGAAAATGAATAGCGAGGAAACGCAGGTGCTCTGGTCACACATGTAGGAATGCGGCAGCTGGTCTCCCCTGCATGCTGCTGTTACGTAACTTGGTGCTCCCCTATCGGCCGCAACACCTTTACGCTGACTTATTGCTGCCGTCTGCTTTGGGTGCACTTTTTCCACCTCAAGTTAAGTGCGTTTGCTCCGGCCCCGCCGTCTGATATCGGCGCGATTCCGAGAATTTGCTTCCACTTTTAGGCACAAAATGGAATCGGACGTTTCGCCGAGGGTCTGTCACTTTAATCATTAACCACAACCGTGGGCTGCCGTCTGGCAGAGAGCGTTACGGGGACTGGGGAAGCGACCGGTTTGTTTCAATGGCTAAATTCATGCCTTATATCGTGTATTCGCTGCGGGGAGGTTAAGATGGCGAAAAAAGTTCAAAGCATTCCCCGCTTAATTTAAACCACAGAGTGTAAAAGACACAGAAGGCACGATACGAACTTCTGGGGTTAGAATCACAAAGAGCTGGCGCGGAATGCTTTTTGCCTTCAGAGCCATCCCTCTGGATTAGAACAGAACAAACACGGCGGGGCCCTGGATTTCAGTCAGCACACGCTGTCTGCACTACTCCCAAACTGAATTTCCTTTGAATTTACCTCCCCGATTCACAGGAGAGGAAGCCAGCGAGGTGAAATGGGAGAGGAGTAGCGCACCGAAAACACGGGCGAACAATGCTGGTGGGAAAACAATAAGCTCTGCTACACCATCCACTACAGCACATGCAATGCACAGGTGGCTGTTACAGCGCCGCGCTGACTAATAAAAGTGATATGATATACGGCACTATTTGTTCCACTGTGTTGGAATATGTATTAGCTGAAGGATCCTTACCGCAGATCTCACCACATGTAGATGTCATTCAGAGCGTTCGCATTCACAGCAGTCTTTCTCATGGGGTAATTTCATATTTCTGCTCCCTGCACTTACACAGCCAGCGTAATTGCTTGTCAGGCCCCAGACAGTGATAATAAAGACCCAACCAGCAGAAAGCGGCCGCCGCCAGCGCACACTCCAAACCAGCGTGGCCATTATAATTATCGCCGCGGCTCCGGGTGTTAAAAAATCAGATCGCAAAATACAAAGCAGATTAAACGCTTCAGCAACTGTTTATCCCGATGTGACAAGTTATATTGTCTGCTGTTCCTCTGGCTGTGTTCTCCGATTACTGGATCGCAGACTCTACATGCGGTATGAATTACTGTGGATTCTGATGCCAGTTTTGAGAGCAGTTGTACAAACCAGCCACCTTTTGGTTGTGATATTAAACCGTACACAGGAAATGTGTATTGTGATGATGCTGAAGGCATCCTCTGTCAAGACCTGAATGTTTGCTTTATTATTACAAGTCTACTGCTCTAATTGAGTTGTTTTCACCCCTGTGGCTGGCTTGCAGATGTAGACTGACACACTGATGTCATTTGTCAGTCTGCTTCTTCTGGTGACAGCTATACTGTTAACATTTTTCACTGTGCACTTATATTTTAGGGGAGATAACTGATTGGTTATCTTCCTGTAAACCACTCTTGTCTCTGGGCAAAACAGGAGAGGCAGAAACATAGGAAAAGTAAGCAGTTGTGATTGGTTAAAAGGTCATCTCAGAATCGCTAAGCAACACCCCGAGGCTGAACCATTAATATCTTATTTGCAATGTAATGAAAACAAGGTGACACTCTCCAGTCTGTGAAGTAAATATTTTAAGCTGTGCATGTATTTCCTGGCAAGACCATTCGCGCATCTACCAGAATGTCAGTTACAGAAATACTTTTTTTGCACAACAGCTGGCAGTAATCAAAATGGTTCAATTAAGCAGCTGAAGTTTAATTAACTTTTCAATTAAGTGATTTCAAACTCAGAAGGAACAAACTGCTTGTCCAGACTCAGATCATAACAAAATGACAATAAGGTCAGCTCCCAGAGTCTTTACTCAAGGCAAACAAGTCAAACATTTGGAATTGCGTCCAACAATATAATGTTTCATTAAGGAACAAGGAAAGGATATAATAAACACTGTTATTGCTGTTTGTTAAAAATATTGATATAATAATGCATGAGGGTAATATTTTATAGTAGCTTTTTTAAATGTATAAAATGATCTGCTATTATGAATTACAAGATCTGTTAGCTACAAATTATAGTACTACTATACCTCCAGTTACCCTAAATCTTACACGTACTTTTCATATGGTTACGTAATTCCATGTGTAGCACAGTGTGTGGCCTTTCTTTGGTATTATGTGATAAGACCTGGAATTTCATCCACAAATCTAATCTAATCCAGCAGCCTCCTCCTGTATGAAGTAGCCCTCAGGGAGATGGAAGATGCTTCCGTAGAGATGAGGCCTCTTTCAGATCCTCATCCATTTGTGACTCCATCAATCACACACTAGGCTTTCCTGTCATGCCTGTGTAATACTCCAGTGCTTTTCTCTCTGCTGTTATTCTAAAGGGGCCAAGAGCTCTGGCATCTTGTTCGTTCTGTCGGTTAAAGCACACTGAACACTGCTGTTGAAAACAACCTCTGCAATAAAAGAACCAAACAACCTCTCCGGTGCAAGTTCGCCACACTGCTGCAGAGATTATGCAATATCAGTGTGTGCCACTTTTCGATATTTCAGAAATTTTTAACGCCAACTCCAACAAGTGCAGCATGTGCACACATATTATAGTTACTTAGCAGATGCTCTCGTCCAGAGTGAGTGACGCAGCATGTACATTTTCATATCCATTTATACAGCTGGATATCTGCAGAGGCAATTCAGACCTAAGTACCCTGCCCAAGGGTACAACAGCAGTATTTCAGAGAGGAATTGAACCAGCAACTCATAGGTTACAGGCCCATTCAATTTTTTTCATGCTAGTTTTATGTGTTTATTTGGCTGACGCTCCTGTTGAGGCACAAGGCCACCATGGTAGGGTGCAGAAAGGGCACGTCACAAGGAGCACAATGGACAAGGACGTAAGCAAACAGCAAATCAGCAACAAAGCGTCAGGCTGAAAGTACAGCGGCAAGAAAAGTGACGAGACTCACTCAGAGTCACGGTCAACTCCGTTTCAGTTCATTCGTTTCAGGAAATGAACTAAAATTGAATTCACAGATAGAGAGATCTTCATAGAAAACGGTGCACAATTTGAATTCATTAATACAACGTCAGTTCGTTCCCTGAATTGACTGAATCGAAATAGAATTGACCCCACCTCTGGATTCGTCTTTGTGTTGCTTCAGTCTGGGCACAATCCAACACAATCAGGATGGTGGGCATTGCACCGTAGCTGTGAATGAGTGCAATTTACTGTGCCAGAGGATGAGTGGCACTTTGTAAGTCACCCTGGATGAGATAGTCTGCTAAATGGCAATAATGTAATGTAAAGAGGCCAGACAGAGTGGTCGACATAGAAATAGAGACTGCTTCAAATCAGTTTTTTAGAAGAGATCTGATAAATGAGTACCTTCTCTTGCCAAATGGTTCTGTGTTTGAGCTGAGATGGGAGAGATGAGAATTGAAAATTGAAATGAGATTTTTGGGAATACATTAGTAAATTGTGTTTATGTTGTTCCTGTTATTTTGTTGCTGTTGTTTTTTCAAAAATGCAAATCCTTTTTTCCTGTAGTGAAACAGTGTATTCTTCATCTGGGGATTTGACCTTCTCCGGCAGAATTTGCAAATTCGAAGGAGTGCAGGTGTTGAGGTTTTGTGTGAGGTCGCAAGAGGGAATCTATAACAAGGTAGGAAAAGTATGGGGAAAAAAACAAAATAGGAAGAGAAAGAAAACACAAAACGAAGCCCACAGGGTTAAGCCATCGGAGCACCGGCGCAGCCGTTCGGAGGAGGTCGTGCGCTCGCCCCGCGCGAGTTCACCGCGGTACCCCGCTCGCAGCCCTGCAGTGCCCACTTGAGCGGTAAAAATAGAATGAGTTATTATTATCGCCGCTTCGGTACGCCACAGTTCCACTCCACGCTGACACAATGCGCCAGCTTTATATAATTCCCATTCTCTTTTGTTATTTCATTTGTCGCTCGCTGAATTATTGCAGTTATTCCGCCCGCTCCGAACTATTTCTCCCCGCACTCCGACCTCATTTCCTCTCTCGCACCCACACGGGCAACTTTTTTTTTCCCCCTGTACCGGAATGGCCGGGGAAATTAGAATAACGGCCGGTAAGAAGTAGTCCAATGCCATTCGCTCAGCAGTATCCCGGCGTTGAGCGAGAGGCGCTGCCTCATTCGTTACTGCAAGTAATCTCCGCAGACCGTGGCCGGAGCAATCTGTCTGGTCTGCGAGCGCAAGAAACCGCCGTTCCCAATGCGGTGGTATCGACTGCGAATCGGTGGGTCCTTTCCAGCATCTCGGGCGCTGATGGCTGCGTAATCAGGGCCGCGGTACATCTTGTATCACTTGTATTTCCCTCTTCCTTCCTCACAGTCTCCAAGGTAACAAAGTAAGAACAGTCTCAAGCCTTTGGAGTGCCCGGGGAGGGGGGTGCACTGTAAGAGCAACCCTTTTTCTATCAATAATCACCACTGATATTATACTGTTTTCATTAGCATGGCAATAGCGAATCCATTAGTGCGGCAACATACATAATTCATGCCGTTGCTGTATCCTGTGTGACATGAATATGTTCTCATTACAGGAGAGTTCTTTGCCAGAAATAGTTGCGGGCATCCTAATGAAAACAAGCCTGCACAAACAGCTGAGCTACATGCAACAACACAATTAATCACGTGGTGTTCTGCAGTGGTACCGAAAGGTGGATCAGCCTCAGGTGAACAGCAGACAAACCCCTCACAAACGACTGGATTCAAGTACATCTTGAGCATTTATTTTCAAACAAGAAAATAAAAAAACCAACATATTTTTTGGTGGAGGCAAACAGAGGCATGAGGTTCAGACTGTAGCGGAGCGAGCGGGGGGGGCAGAGGATGCGGCTGCCCCGGGCCCACGGTTCTTCCAATTACAAAGGGGCCCACCTTGGGCCCAATCTGCCTGACTGAACATGCATTTTTGTTGTTTAGTTGAATATTTTGAATAAAGTTTGTTTGTGTTGAATGAGCAGAGACACAATAGAGTTACAGAAAACTTTATTCGCTGTCCAGTATCCTTGTGTAAGTGTACAAGTGCCCTCTGTTCGAGTCCCAAAGTAGGAACTGGGTGATCGCTGGCTGTCTTGTTTTACTTCCCATCGACGTCACTGCTGACGGAGCCACAGTATTGGCAAAATAATGCCAATACTGGTCTCAAGCAGGTCACAAAATGGTCTCAAGCAATGAGGTGTGCTGAAATAGCACACCTCATTGTAATCCGCATTTCTCTCCGTTCCGCCCTTCCGTCTTTGTAAGTTTCCACTTGGATCTGTCTTGCATCTCCCTACAGCCTATAATAGGCTGTATAAGGGCCCACTACAGGTCCTCGCCCCCTCTGCAGTGCGCCATCGGCTCCGCCCCTGGGTTCAGAGTATGCTCTAAGTTATTTTGACCTTAAACTGAGGTCTGTCCTAGAGTTTAACTTAATGTACCAAGTAGCATGCACAGTAGCTGGACACATAGACATAAACCTACAGTAGAACTGGTCTATCTACCTACCTGTCTACCCAAGTCTCAAACAGACCCATGAACACCTCACTGAAGATAGACACATGCACACACACACACACACACACACACACACACGCACGCACTTACACCATTATGTGTATATACTGTATGCATATGCTGCTAGTAGTCTGACATTCAGAGCTCACAAATGCTTGGCAACACACACACTTTTTGTAGAGAAATAAAAAAGCACACTCTCTGCAAATTTTCTATACAAATACAGCATAGCCACCAGTTCAGCCTGCAAAACCCACGTCAATCAAAGGAAAAGATATTCAACCCCCCTGCCCTGAGCCAGGCGCAAAGCATGACAGAGGCTGAAAATGTACTGGTAGTCTATTTCGGTGCCCGACAAACCATCTGTATTTTATCTCAGACTGACATCACTTCAAGTGCGCCGAGGCACATGAATGACACTGTGGTCTAATTACGAGGTGATTCTTTTAACTCCATTTCCCATTGATCAGCCATGTGTGCAGTAATGTAGCGTAAGACTACTGACTAAGCAAGAATGATACAACACTGTCACGTGGCACCGAGTCAAGTGTGCTGGCATGAACTTTATTGATTTGCAAATTGACAAGTTATGTTTTGGCAAAATACATATGCTACTTAGCTGAGATGCAGAGTGAGACAAAGAGAGGACAAGGACAAGAGGACAAATCAGCAAACAGCAATTTTCCACTGACTTGATAGAGCTCCATATCCATTCATCTAAAGACTGAGAGGAGCACCTGTATTCTGTAATTGCAGGAGAACACACATGTACCTGAGATCAATTTGCCTGGACTAAAAGGTATCTTGGTCATTTCAGTGTGATGTTACAGCTTGATGGTAGCCAATGAGTGGTGGTGAAGGAAAAACCCTTTGGGGAAAAAAACTTTACTTTCTTCCTGTGGAAACAATCTCTCTGTCAATGCTGAAAGTCAATGTGGTATAATCCTTTCTCCCTGCGGAGCACTCATTAAGCAGCACTTCCAGGCTGAGGGAGATTTCGCCCATACCAATCCTTCTTTATCACTGATTACCATCCCTTTTCTCAATTAACACTGCAGGTGGAGGAACACTGTGGCGATTCTGACACCTTGAAACAGGACAACCACATCCTCAGCGCACATTTCACAGACCTTGAAGCCGTAGAGATGAAACTCTCACGATTTGTGTGGAGGACAAGAGGAAGGGCCCTCGATGAATGATATGCCCTCCCTCGGTCACATTGTTTTGGCTATACTTTATACAAAAAAAAATCCAAGCCGTTCAAACATATCCCTCTCGTGAATGATGAGTACTGAAAAAGGGAAATGGCCGAAAACATTGGTTTTTCATTGGTTGCATAATGTGGTGGCCATATTAGATTTTGTGAAAAACTTACATTTCCAAGTATTTCCAAGTATTGAGCCTCTTAACATCTGTAAAATGTCTACTACTAACATTCATAAACCCCTCAGAAAAAGGAGTAGTGGGATAAGGGTAAAGTAGGATAACACATATGAGATTGAGTACCATGTCTTACAATGGGATCATAACATGCTTAGGCCTTCATCACACTTTCATAAGAAGTTGACCTTTGAGAGCTCATAAAGTCTTAGTGCTTGCAGACAGACCTCATAATGTAATGAAACACAAACAGGACAGAGTGGTTTTCCAGGTAAATGTGTCTTCATTCTGGAGTTCTGACCTTTCCAAAAGGCAAACTTAATTCTGCTGTTAGCACTATTTTATTTTAGTCTGCAGTTATTTTCATGGCCACTAGGAAAGTCCATTCACCCCACTTACTACATTTACACTTACTTATGCAGTAGCACTGAAACTGTTTGCCTTTCTTCAGTTGTTTTGTACTTTTGTCTTTTATTACCAAAAGTAGGTAGAATGAATACATTGTCGGAGGAAACCAGTGGAGCCTAAGTCAAATACATTGCACTTTGTTTCACATCTACCCAGGACCATTTGATTGTCAATTCTTATAACAGACTTTTAAATACATTGGCAACTTTTACCTCAAAATATAATACCTGCTCGTTGCTTTGTAATTAGTCCAAGATAAACACACAATGTATTCATATTCTAATATTTTGTTTCATTTATAATGGTCCATTTTGCTCTGTTGAGTATTGCAAGTGAGCTATAAATAGTCTTATAAGGAGAGATTTTAAATAGTGTTAATATAGGAATATTCTGCCCCTGTGTCTTTGACCGCTATATGCAGTTGATTCTTGATATAAGCGGTTGTTATAAGCTGTGTAATTCAATTATCATTTTTTTAATCAAAATAAAAAGAACTTAAGCTCATATTTCCTTTTATATTATTTTATTTTCTGGAAGAAAGGAAACTGCACTTTCCTGCGGTGCTAATTCATGCTTCCCCTTCTTTGCTGTGGTTTTGGTATTTTCCAAAACATAAAATGTTTCATTTCAGGTACAATGTGTACCTTGGTACCCTCCGGTTTTGGTGTATGGACATTGTCAGTTTTCCTTTCCTGCCAAGACTGTGAAAATGGCACATTAAAATGGCAAAAATGGTATGCAGGTCAAAGTGCAAAGTAAAGAGATGCAAATATTCTTTAAGGGAACAACCCATGTTGCTGCTCAGTCCAAGGTACATCACAAACCTCTCAGTAAACGTTTAAGCTGTCCTCTTCAATGAAGCCACTAAAACATTCCAGATGATAACTCAATCTCAAAATGACAAAAGGATCTCAATTGAGCCAGTGATAAATCATTTGTCTTAATATTGTGTGAAATAATACATTTTTTGGCTGTCAACTGATGTGGAGTTCTTTTTGCACAATTCGGAGAACACCATAACCGTGTTTTCAAACTATACTTCCCATTGTGCTTTGAAAAAAATCTATCCCAGCATTCATTGTTCAAAGAAGGACCCTGCAGAGAACAGTTTGCTAATAATACAGCCTAGGACTTTGAGCAAGAAGATGCGTGTGGCATTGATGGACAGCTGTCATTTTAAGTGCTGCGGAAGAGTCAGGAAACGGTCTGAGGCAAGCTCATTATGTATACCTGTCAATCATTCCTTGCTATTGCAAAAAAAAGCAAACAAACAAACAAACAAACCAGCCACAGGACTGGAAACCAGAAGGTTGCATGTTCAGGAATGGCCACTGCTGTGACAGTCCTGATCATTTTTATGCATCGTATCTGTATAATGTGAATTGCAATGCATGGAGGTCATGCCAACTATTCCTGCTCGCGGCCATAAGGACCACAATGGAGGGCCAATCAAATCAAAAAGCCCTACTGATGACTAGTGTCCCCTTGCAAATCAAATGACCTGGTTTGGTTTCAGGATGGATGTCTCCAGCCACAGTGGACTGTCACCATGCAAGCACTTAAACAGACAAGCGACAAGACTCAGGTGTGGAACCATCTGCCATTGATCTGCTTGTAAAGTAATACATTTTTTCCAGGAGGTTTTATCCAGATCGATTCAGAACCCTCTTTGAGAGCTGTGAATATTTTGCAGCCGTAGTACCAATAACTGTATCTGCTTCGGCTTTTAATAGCTGATCTTGTAGTTTGCACATAAAGGTTAATTAATTCAGTTCAAAGAGACAGAAATCGTGAACCTTCATTAAACCATTACAGTGCTATTGAATACTACAATTATTGAACTTTTGTACACAAGTTGTAGCGTTGTCACATTGTGCAGACCAACATTTTGAGCACTGAGAATGTGTTGATGAAAAAGTCAGTACAATTCGAGTTTAACTTCAACTTTAAATTCAATTACAAATTGTCTTGTGGTTTGTGTATTTCAATGGAAACAGAACCTTCTTTGAGAGCTGTGAATATTTTGCAGCCGTAGTACCAATAACTGTATCTGCTTCGGCTTTTAATAGCTGATCTTGTAGTTCGCACATAAAGGTTAATTAATTCAGTTCAAAGAGACAGAAATCGTGAACCTTCATTAAACCATTACAGTGTTATTGAATACTACAATTATTGAACTTTTGTACACAAGTTGTAGTGTTGTCACATTGTGCAGACCAACATTTTGAGCACTGAGAATGTGTTGATGAAAAAGTCAGTACAATTCGAGTTTAACTTCAACTTTAAATTCAATTACAAATTGTCTTGTGGTTTGTGTATTTCAATGGAAACCCAGCATGCTTTAAATTCAAATATCTTTTAATGGAAAGAAAGGCCTACCAATCTAACCACAGGGCACTTGGAGCTTACTTTTCAGTGAGGCAACTGCCAAATTCATGAAATTTGTGTAAGATACAAAAATAAAAAATAACACCCCTTGTATATTGCATTAGTGAATCTTGAGGACAAAGTGCATTGTGGGTTGACAGAATTTAGGCCAGAGTTGGAGCAAAATGACCAGTGCCATGATAGTATGAACATTTTGACGAGTCTGATCACTTTGACTTTTAATTATTTACTGGGACTGTGGGATTTGAAAATGACCCATTCTATCATAAAACTCTACAGCATTGTAATGCTCTGCATCACAATAATCTTTTGGCATAAGGTCATATTCTTGGTATCAGTTGAAAATCCATATGGCCAGATTTTAGCAACAATAACAGCAACTGTAATTTAAGACAGGCAATTGAATCTAGCTGAATGCCATCTGTCTTCATAACAGATTCCTGGCACAGATGAGTGTATTTCATGGCACAAATGGGAAAGTCTTCTGTCTTCTTGACAAACACCATAAACATCACAGTACCTACACACACACACACTCCTGCATGTTTACACACACACACACACACACACACACACACACACACACACACACACACACACACACACACACCCTGCATGTTTAAACACACACACACACACACACACACACACAAACATGCACACAGATACAAAACGTCCCGTCACTTTACCGTGTAATATATTCCTTGCCACTATAGAATCTGCCTCAGCATTATCTGAAATGTTTACAGTAACTCTGGCAGCTTGTTGCTTTTATAAAGATACTGAGCATGCAGTTCCAGCATACAGTTACAGTTTCCTTCAGAATGCTCAAAATGAAAACACACCAGTTGCATGTAACTGTGACAAGGTTTGACATCACACACTAAAATAAATGTTCCAGCACCACACCTGTGCAATTCTGGAGAGATCAGTGCATCCATTTTGAATGACATAAATGCACACCCTTTAGTGCTGTCTGAAGGCAGTGACGCTTCACTGAGGTCTTTGGTTATTTGTTATTTTTATGATCTATGAAAACTGAAGCGTTCCTGTTGGCCCAGTACAGAAAAACAGCCAACCAGGACAGTTCCAATGAACAGCAGTACAATTTCCTCAAAACCTGTCCAAATCAGCAACCTGGATGGCCTAGGACTGGTCCTAAAATAATTTCAGATTTAAATCCCTGCAGTAGAGGGAGAGCCAGCTCACCCCTACCTGCATGGCCAAAATGCAGCATGCCAGTGAACCAGATTTGCACTGTGTCAGTGAGCCAGTTCCTGTCTTTCTGGCACACTGTAGTTTACTGCGTTTGCACAGTAGCTTACTGAGAGTTCCAGCACCCTCATTAAAATGGTGGCAGGCGCGAAGCACAGGCGGCAGAAACATGTCAAACGTGGAAATGCAAGGAAAAGCCAAGATGTTCCACCTGTGTGTGGCACATGACCTCAGTGCAGTAAGTTTTAAATGACATCCTACTTAACCATGCAATAGCAGAGCTGTTTTTTTTAAGTAGTAAGGTCCATGGGCCTGTCAATCACCCGTAACTAACAAACACTTAAAGGCGGGCTCAGGGAGTAAGCGGTGTTTAAGGGGCTGTCAGAGTTTAATGTAGCGCAGGCCACGGCAGCGTCATTTGCAACGCAGAGAAAATCCCTGCGCCTCCACCTGGTTTTAATATCGTTCCTGGCAGCTCTGAGGCGCGCACTGCTTGCTCCTGCTGACAAGGGCACCTTCAGGTGTCGCAGAGGAAATATTAGCGGCGGCTGCACCCGCGGGAGCCGCCGGTGACGGCTGGGGAAGAGGGAGGAAAGTCAGATTCAGGACTGGAGGAACGCGAGGCACCGGGTTCTCGCTTAGGGCGGCTGCCGGCCGGCTCGCGCGCGAGTCAGACATGCTGCATGCTGCAAAGGGAATGCTTACAGCGGGTTTTAAATTATCCACTGAGGCAGAGCGGAACAGGCTTCACGCACAGAGAGGGGAAGGGAGGGGAGAAAGAGAAGCCATTAAGAATTGATGGCCGGTGAAAGTGTCGATGCAGTCAAACCAGCCTAAGTTTGATCGATTTGGGAAGTGGCTGTCGATTGCTCTAGGGGCCTTCAAAGGTTCTTGTAAACCCACAGGACTTATCCAGCCTGATGCAGGGGTTATCTGTTATCTGTGTGTCCTGTATGCAAATATTCTGCTCTTTTGATACCACCCTTAATTATCTAGTTATGGTACAGTACAAAAATGAATTTGTGAAGTAAATAATGCTTTTCACATTAGAGGGCGTTTCCCACCCACAGTCACAAACAGCCTTGCCACCCTATAATATTCTACTGACTCATGGCTGAATCGAAGCAGAGCAGAGGGCTTTGTTGGTAACTTGGACGGGAGAGCTAATTGGCTGCTGGAAGTGGTGTTGGTGGGCCAGTAGGGGTTATGCGGACACTATGTTGGAGGAGTGTCTGTGGGAGGCATAAAACTGACTCTCTATGGCCATTAAGGAATCCCATGGCACTTAGGAGTATGGGGGGGGGGGGTCCCATTGTCCTGGCTAGATTCCTAACTGGGTTCTTTCAGCCTGTCCATCTAATAATCCCACAGGTTAATTGACTAAATAAGGTCACAATCTTCCAGCTAGCATGCAATATAAGGTGTTCTCTGTGGCAGATCCAGCCAAACTGACCAACCACTGGTTCTCCTTTGTTTTATAAAGTAGCAAATGGTGATTTTATAGTGGGAACTGATCAGAACATTCACCCATTCACACTCTCTAAAGTTATATGGGCAGCTGCATGGTGCAGAGTTATAAGCTTGGGGTCATTCATTATGGCCAGAACAATAAGCACAGATACTATGATAACACACATGCATTTTAGCTGTTAGCCTTTGTGTGTATATGAACTGTTGAAGTTTGATGGCCTTAAAATTGTGCAAGAGCTCAACCCACATTCATGAGTTACAGTAAAAGGTTGTGCCCATCTTCCTCTATGGATGAGAACATCTATACAGAATTGTGTCATTACATAAAGACAGAGAAACATTGTGTGAAATAGCTTGGATCACTCAATTTTCAAAATGTTGCACCCAAAGCATAATCAAGAAGCACAGAGATACACCATTTGTAATTGACAAATCCAAGACTGCAAGAGCCAAAAATCTGTCCAAGATGGATGAGCAATACTTGGAATTGGCAAAGGAACAGACAGGAGGCTAGGTTTTGTTGTCTGTCCATAAACAGTAGGATGGCCACTCCTACAAGCAAGGCAAAGAGATGTTGCCATAAGAAACCCTCTGGAAAGAAAGGGCAACAAAACTAAAAGGCTTTAGTTTGCTTATGTATCAGAGAATGAAAATGCAAAATACTGATGAAAAATTATAGCCAGATGTATTCAATGTTGCTCAGGTGGTTGCTCTGAAGCAGAGACCATAACAATGTTTCTTGTCTGTCAAATTATTATTTTGAAAATTATATTTCCCCCGGCAATTTTAGCAGGCCAGTGTTTAACCTGACAGGCTTTGTAAACCGAACGGAGCACCCTCTCCAAGACAAGGAAGTGCACCTGATACTCCTCATTTCATACTGTTTTTTTTTCTGTCTGGCTCTCTGCATGCGCAACTGTTCCACAACCGCTTCATTCAACTGCTTCTTGTTTTCAAAACTGCGAGTGAATTGGGAGCACGTAAACAAGCGCAGCCGAGTTGACGCGGGGCCAACATCGGGTTCAGAGCAGAGCGCGTTTTGCCTCGTCAGGAGAGCCATTGTTTCTTGCTCGGTTACATCATTCGCTAGCTTTTCAGATGACAGAAAGCTTGCCAGTAACTGGCAGCATATGGTGGGCACGGAGTTTACCGCAGGCTCGCGGCATTGGCTGCCTGCCGCTCGGGGCTGTTTGCGTTTGTGCCAATTTGTAGACAAAACCGTTCGCTATTTATTGTCTACCCATCATGGGCAAGGATTGCTCATCGCTACTATTTTGTTTTCTTCGTGCTCATCGCAACTGTTTTATTATTCGTAGCAAACAAGTGTGCCGAACGTTTTAGATGATAAACCATCCACAAGCCGGGTAATCTATCCAAGCTGTCGCTGGAAAGGCACACTGTTAAAGGTCGAGGTAGAGGTGTTTCTGTGCGAATGCCGTGCCCTAACCGCTGAGCAATGACTGAAAACCGGCACCTACATAGAGAACAAAGGACACAAGTCCTGAACATTTCAGCTGGCGTCGCTCCAGTGCATACTGAATGTCGGTGTAATGCACGTTACAGTACGATATACAGTATGTTTCCTGCACGTTTTTGTTAAAAGTATTTGGGCAGTGCCAATTGCCTGACGTAAGCCCAGAAAAAGACAGACTCGTTTAACAGTATTGAGATCCCTCGAAGTAAATTCTTATAAAATCCCCTTGTGCGAGTTCTTGGTCTCTTATTTAATTAAGGGCTGATTTATACCGTTAGATGATTACAGTTGAGAAATTAATTGCTACCTATTAATTAAGTTGACTTACATTATAGTCCGCATTAGATAGTGAGCAGGTACTGTATCAAGTGAATTATAAACTTCTAATGTATACGAGTGTGACATTGCAGAGAAATCGTTGTTTTAAAATGTACTTCCTATCTATTAAGCTTTGAAATAACCTTGTGCTGTAACGTTGACATATCGTTTTTGTTAATTATGTGTCTTAGCATTGGTATTGTTTAATAAATGTTTTCTAACACTATAAACAGGCTCTTAAAATACAGTGTGACCGAGGTCTTAGTAAATTACGTGATGCTGTTTTACACTGGAACCGCTGGTAGACTGTCCACGGCAGAGGCGTTTTAACCCTCCCTGTGCGGGACAGCCTTGAGTTTTAAGGGCTTCTCGGTCCGCGGTAATTCCATAGGAGCAGGTTTACGGTCGTGCCTCCCCATGTTTGTCCATTTCACTCTGAAATCGTTGTAATGATTTCTTTACAGCCCTGAAGACGGCGTGCTCCCTCTGTAATGACACCCTGCTTTATCAATGTTTTCTTAGCCCTCTGAGTTTCTCCTCCGCTGCCACGGCAACGGCTTTGCCGATACCGCGGCAGAAATGCAATGCTGAAAAAAAAAAAACACAGAAACCAACGGGTGACGTCTCGTGTGTGTCAGCTGCCAGGGCTGAATTCACGGCAAAGGCACACAGATAGGTTTCGGAGGCGTGCAAATATTTATCTGGCTCAGATGTCAGGTTGGTAATCAATAGGTGGGATTCTCTACCTGAAAACGAATACACGCAAGTGCACACACAAACACGTAGGTGCGCGCACGCACACAAACAACCACGAGTTTATTGTGCATTCGCTGCTCTTTTGAGTGCTGGTGCTTTAAGTTTATGTGAGAGATTCTGAACTTCCAGATGTTGTACACTCACTGCTCCTGCTCTGTGTGTGTGTGTGTGTGTGTGTGTGTGTGTGTGTGTGTGTGTGTGTGTGTGTGTGTGTGTGTGTGTCAGGCCAGATGTAATCTGTTTCTCACATACTAAGGGTTGTAACCACATGCTTGCGTGTGACATCAAATTCAATTAACAAATGTTGATTACCGAAGCCTGAATATGTCTTACACACATAAACATACAGTTTGTGGCTACATGGATAAACATATGGAAAAAAAGAGCTGAATGTCTTTTTTTGTTGAATTGCAATATTAATTAGTGAGCAGTGAAGGAGAGGGTGGGGGAGTTTAAATGTTGTCATGTAAACTAGAAAGTGTTACAACCTGTCATAGCAATGGTTTCTCCTAACTCTGCACTCTATGTTATTGGCCTCTCATTCATGTCCACACACTGACAAACCAATAACTTTACCTAGTCAAAACGGGGGAGAGAGACTGGCAGGTTATTGGTGCTTCACAACAGAAGAAAGGCCTTTGAGACAGAGGAGGAATCAGGAAGTACATGTCGATTTCCCTGTTAATACACTGATTCTAAGTAGGGCACACTCGATTTATATGAGAAGCAAATTAGAACTTTATTTTACCTGCCAGCTTTACCGCGGCAAGAGCTCTTCCTGACAGCTTCACCCAGTGACAGCTTTTATTGTCGGCGTGAGTGGTAGCCTCATAAAAGCTAATGCCCTCAAAGGCTTGAACCAACAGAATGGAAAGTATATTTAAATGCTACTGCTGTCAATTAACAATTCAGCTAAAATATGCCTTCAAGGCATTTCTTTATGCATGCTTAAGTGAGTACTTGCACGGCTTCTTAGAAGCTTGGAAAAGTAATTATTTTAATATGTCCAAAATATATAATTTATCCTGAATTTTAATATTCCACCAAATCAACTTTCATACTTATACCCTGTGATATAGACTGGAGATCCAGTCGTTTCTGCTTTTCGTTCCAGCTCTGACCGTAACACCCTAAGTGGTGTCATTGATTGGATTGATTGCATGGGAACTCAAATTACATGATCAAGATTTTTACCATCTGCTGATTGAAAGGTATCTCAGAAACCCTCTGGATTGTTGTCTATAGGACCAGGAAATGGACACCATTGCTCTGAACTGATGAGACTGCTCTGTACAGCAAACAGGCAGTGACTGATAAGAACAGAGGAATGTGCTTCCAGACTGTAATGTAACCAATCCTCTGAAGCAGAGGAGGCCAGCTGGAGCAAGGCGAGAAAATTACCCAGGATCAGCGGAAGACTGTCATATTATAGTAAAGTATAATTTAGTGTAGTATACTATCAATATCATTTGGTATGGTATGGTATGGTATAGAATGACACAGAATAGCATCATTTACCATAGTATATTATGTTACTTTAGTGCTACAGTATAGCATAGCATACGGTGGTGAAGTATGCTATGTTATTGTATAGTATTGAGGTCAAGTTGAGTGCAATGGTGTACTGTAGCATAGTACATGGGTGGACAGCTCCAGTACTTAATGGTAAAGGTCTATCTGCTTTCACTACAACTCATCACAACTTTATAATTGAAGTCCTCCTCTGGGTTAAAAATCACTGCATCGTGTGAAGTATAAATCAGCTGCCACAGCAGAGGTGGCCATTCCTGCATTTCTGCTATTAGTATTTATTTGAGTGCAGCAACTACGGTATTAATGGTATGGTATCTGCCAAGCAAATAACAATAATAATAAGCTTTATCTTTGGGTAAATTCTAGTCACTTATACTGATATTGTACCATTTATTTACCTGGCAGATTCCATTATAGAGTGTTGAGTGATTTACATAGGTGACATACAGCAAATGATCTTTTCACATTGCAGGTTATTTAGTAAAGAAATACAGGTTGTGTGTACATTGCTCCAGGGTATAACAGTAGTGTACCACTCAGGAAATGAACCTGCAACATGGGGGTCGCAGGGGCACGAGCCTTATCCACGACGCCAGGCTGTGTATCGAGTCGGGCTCAGAACACGAGCTCAAAGCGTGCCCTTCGCTTGCTGCTTCTTGGTTTCACGGGATGTGCATGCCGTACGGGGGCTTACTCCGTCGAGCTGACAGCAGTGGTTATGGCCACAGAGATAACAGATAAACGGAGAGCCAAATGCAAATTCCCATGCCTCGCTGACATCGCGCTGAACTTTCCCCACGTCACGGCAGCCATGTACATAATTCAAATTCACTCGTTTAGGCTTTTTGTCTCCTCCGTGCAACCCTGCTTTTGGAATCGCCAACTGTATACTTGGCTCGTCTCACCACGACAGCCTCTCCTCTTGTTCAGGAGTGCTGAGGCAAGGCGAGTGCAGTCCTCCGGTACACTTGCGTGCAGCAAACAGCTATCTTCAACTCTACAAGTCACAGAGAGCTACGGCAGAGTTAGCTTGTTACTGTATGCACTATAAGTCACACAGTGCACCGCTGTGGAGTGGGCACTCATTGGAGGATAGGTATCACTCCCCTTGGGTCATCCGAGCGACTTGTGGACGCCTGATGAATTGTGTGATGCACTCAAAGCGAGTGCCTCAACCACTGACCTACTCGGGAGCTCTTCAAATTCACTTTTAATGCTTTGGAAAAAATGAGAGAACCAACGATTCCCAGATTATCATAGACTTACAGGCAGTCATAAAGTTTTTTATGTGTAATTACCATTTATAAATCTCTCACACAGGGCAGTCAAGCATACAATTCCCACCAAAGCGGAAAGTTGAGTTGACTTATTGTTCTACCTGTGACAATTTCAGACCAGAGCTACATGTCTCAATTTGCATTGCAAATCCATGCTTGGCTAATGGCATTGGTTAGCACAGGCCAATGACCTCAAGCCTTCTGTTTATGTAATATGAATTATGACTCTGCGTGAGTATTCTCAGGTTCCTTTGGAAACAAAGAGAATTACAGCATTCCTGCCCTGGAATATATGATTTCAGTCCTCTCACACACTTCTGAGAACAACTTCTTTGCCTTACATAATCACGGACTTAATTACATTCCGCGCCCCACTGCATCTCCTTGAGAACTAATTTCAAATTATGTTTCACTTCTCTGCAGTCAAAGCTCCGTTTCCTGTTTGAATGTAAATACATTATCAGGGCCTGTGGTTTCAGACATCATCGCGATTAGAATGGACTGCTTTACTGATACAATGTTCTCTTCATTTTCACGTACAGAGGAAATATTTGGAGAGAAGCAGGGAGGGAGGAGGGGGAGGGAGGGCAGTTATCAGCTATTACAGAATAAATCTTGTGACACAACCACAGTACATCTGTGAATAAAGCACAAGTTTAGTTCCCAGTGCTTTGGGAAATGACTTCATGGTAATGCCTAATGTCTGGTAAACACTAAATGCCTCTGTTTTGATGTTGGGGTGCGGACTGTCTGTAAAAATGAGAAGTACTCTCAAAGTGCATTACATCGGAAGTTGCTATTGATATATGGTAAATGTTATAATTTGTCAAATTTTCCAAACGTGTATCAAATGAGGTATTCTGTGGACAAAACAAGACTGATGCAATTCTATTTATGTAAGAATGTTCCCTTGTAGCCAACAAGCAAAATGATGTGTTTACTGCAACCTAATGTTCCTCAAACAACTGTATATGTATGCAGTGTGTATAATTAAGCATTCCCTTGAGAACCTACAGAAGCAATGCTATTGACTCAAATGGAGCCTTCTACAGCCCAAGGTCTTTTTATATGGAAACCATTAATAACGTTGAACCCTACGTGCAATTCACAACTAACATGAGTTGACACATGAACCTCAGTGACACTTTCTTCCTGGGTATCAGCTAGTGATAGGATTTGGGTTAAACTGTAAGGCGCTTCAGCAAGCGTTCAACAGATCTCTCACAGGGGGATATTTAGGGCAAGAGATGCATTGAGTAGGTGTACAACAGCTCTCAAACCCACTGAATTGGACCTAACAAATACGACAACTGGATGTACAACATGCAAGCTTAACATCTGAATGAACACATTTTTCAGCCCCGAGAGAATCCCACTGTGAAAGCTCCACAGTGTATCATTCAGTAGCAGTGTGTGTGTGGGTATACTCTTGCTGCACGGTCGATTTGTCTAAAGCTCGACACACCACTGGCAATTATTCCCATTAATAAATGATTCCATTGTAAACCCTTGCAACCCAAATTGATGAAAACCTAATAGGGTTTGTATTGGAAATGCAATAGCTGAGATATTGTATTGACAGACCATGATGACTTACAGGACATGAGTGCTTCCACTGTTGTCTTTCCCAAGCAGCCCAAAGCTGTGGCTGCATTACACTTGCCTGGGTGCCATTCAGGCCCTGTAATCTCTCCTGTGTGAGGAATTTCTGCCCTGCCTGTTGACATTTCATGATATTTATGTTTATTAAAAATGAGGCTGCAGTGTTCCTCCTCTGCCAAGAGGGAAATTGATTTTTTTTTTCCAAACAGGTTTTTTTTTGTTTCTCCGAGAGAAGATTGAACCTCAGAACATAACAGAATGAAACAAGAACTTGAGGAAACTTTTCTGGTGTGGCAATGTAATCCTTTTGTCCACATGCCTGACGTGGTTGGTGTTGACAGTGTCAAGAGAGAGCTGGGGGGGGGGACAGAGAGAGAGAGAGAGAGAGAGAGAGAGAGAGAGAGAGAGAGAGAGAGAGAACGCAAAGTGATTGGATTATACAACATTCATTCTTCAAATTAAAATAAATAAATGAAAACATTCTGGACATGTTCTAACAACATAATTGAATTCCATAATTTGTTTTAAATATTGTAAAGATCCAATGATGCTTGTAAATATATCTTTATTGAATTGCTCAATTCCTTACATTCATTTATGTCAATTTAATACATTCCTGGATGAAAAGAAGGACAGTTTTTAAGTATTACTGTTCCACGGCAGCCAGCATATCATAGGCACTGTACTCCCAATGGGAAACTCAACTCTGTTCATTTTTACCATACAGTGTGGACTAATCTAGATTTATTCAGGGGCCAATTTTATAAGAAGTGTCAATTGTTTCATTGTGACAACCATAAATCTGGGTATATCCAAAACTGGTCGATGATGACGTGTGTGTCTGTGCTACCAATAGTGAATGACAATGTCAGGAGAGCATTGACTCATTGACTGAAAAAGTTCAAATGTGTATGATCAAGTGGAACAGTTGCTGCTTCCTTGTCTTGTTTATTGTTTCTGGTCATGTTTCAACATTGCGACACTGTGATAGCTCTAAAAAGGAGGATTGTCCTCGGGCAAAAGCCCACCTACCTAAACCACCAAATTTGTAAAGGACACAAGCAGAAGAAACTTTCAGAGGTCTCCAGAAAAATGTAACACATGCGTAGTCATCTTGTCTGCCAAGGTCAAGAGCCAGTTCAGTGTCTAAATTGCAAAAGGCCAATCTTGACAGAAGACTATGCTTATACTTTATAATCCAAACATTGCAACTCTGAGCTGTCCAGAATAGCTCTCTTTATTCAAGTCTGTATCTGACCTACCATAAAAACCTCTTTTTACAAACATTATATTCATAATTCAATTAAAATTGTACTTGCCATAAGATTCACAGGAAAGTCAACATTATGAATTAGACCTACAATAATATTTGGTAACCATTACTCTACACATGTCTAATGAAAAGAGCTGAATAATAATGTTCCCTACATTAATTTTAACAAATTGCAGTGCACCATGAGGATTACATGACAGAGCAAAAAAACTATTATAAACAACTGTTGCCACGATTACACAACTTCATTTTTTTCAGGAAGGGGTACCAATGTACAGTTTTGCAATCAAAACCCAGCTACACTTTTTTTCGTTGCAGCATTTCTGCCGAAAACTTGGCGAAGCAGAAATATCTACATTATTGTGTGATTATTGCACATTTTTCTCGACCAAGGTTACAGTCTTTCTTTTACCACTCCGCACAAAATATCAAGGATCAATGAGCATACAGTCAAGACGGGGTGCGAGTTTCCAGTATGCGTCGTGACTCGTGCTCTTTTTTTCTGTCTGACATCTAAATTCATTTTGCCTGCGTAACCCTTTACAGTGCGACAACGGGGCCTACTGTTACAAAATTAGCAACCCAGCTAACCTGTTTCCTTTGCTACACCGGTGGCGGCATACAGTAGCCATTAAGTTGCAGAAATGCACATCGTATCGTAATATCATACAGTATTCTGCAAGCGCACGAAAGGCGTAATCCGTTTGAAAAATTATGCAGGGGAATTTGATTGACATTTGGCTTGACCATACGCGTGGCGGAAAACGCTTCCTGGACTAAAAACAAGAAGTTACGCCACCAATAGACAGAGTCGGCTTCGAAAGAAGGCGGAGTTATCCGCACTGTAAAAAGGTAGGTTGCGCTCAGCGTTGGAGACAGAGAAATTGATACAGAAGGAGCAGTAAATCTGCAAGAGCTTGCTGTGTAGAAATTTGTAACACACTTGCAAGTATTTTTGACGACCCAAACTGAAAGAAGCAAGTGAGATCACGGCGGTTTCCCGGTTAGGGGAAAGGTAAAAGTTGTTGAGCAAGGACTTCAGTGGATCATTTTCAGCTACAGTTTAAATCTGATTGAAACATCACGCTGGAAATGTCCGAAAATAAGCCGAATGATGATCCGAAGTTGTCAACGACGGACAGGATGATAAAATGTAAGTACTGCTGCATGATGACCCCGGTAGTTGGAACGGTTCTCTATACTGCACATTTGAATGCAGTCAAGTTTATTGTCACGATTGTAACGACACTTGGTATATTGGCTAATCATTTTTGTTACGCGTGGTTAAAAAAGGAGAGAAAAGCGGATTGCAGAGCCAGAAGGGTGTAGCTGGTAATATTAGCGTTTGTCGGAAGTAAAGGTATCGCAAGCTAGCTATTTGATCATGACCCATCGAGTTTGAGTCGTTGATAAATTCGTGACTTGGATGTCCGGGTGATTTTGATTACCTGCAATTGATTAACATTGCCAGTGTGGTACTACATCCTTGTTTAAAACGTTTACTGCCAGGGGTTCTATTACGCGCGATCAGACGGTTTTAAGTTACTTCCTTCGTTAGCTAAAGCTAGCTAGCTAGCGAGCAGGCTGACTAAATGTTGCTGTGCTGCACTGCTCCGTGGTGTCGTATTGTACAGTGCACGACCCGAGCATGTTGCGTGGTCAGGTCAATATGCCGTAGTTTCGTCGGATCAAAAGACCCCGGTGTTGCTTATAATTGAAGTTTTCATAATATGCTTCTGTCGTGCTTATGGATTTGATTTGAAATATACCTTACAGTCACCCTTGCGAGAACTTGATTTTGCTCAGAAACAGTATAGCAAGCTTGCAAGTCATCTCGCTGCTATGCGTGCAGTAGCTTGTCGTGGGCTGAATATTCAGATCTGTCATATGTTATGACATTTAGGCTCCGTCTTTTCCCCATTGAATGCGAAATTTAAATGGATAGATACCTGATACTGACAACAAGAGATGATCTCATGTAAGCTCTTTTGCGCTCTATCCGTGCAACTGAAAACTGTAACTACCGTGTCAGTAATGTATAAGGTAACTACTACTCTGGTTTAATGTACTAGCGCGGCTACTACTGTTATTACGAATGCTGCTACTGACATCGTGTAATTGAGTGATCGAACGTCTTATGTTGCTGGTCAGGTAAAGAGTTTTTTCACATCTCTGCGGTCGCTAATGCATTTTTTGCAGAACAGCTCTCCAGTGTAGTTCTTTGTGGTATGGCAAGCCTGTGTGTACTGCGACTCATCCACGTCACTCATATTGCAGCTCTGAAATGGAATAATTCCATCCAGTTCCACTGCCCCTAAAACAAAATGCAATGACAGTATTAGACCATGTGGTGCTAGCGCACACCGTGGCTTGCTAAGTCGTTTGCCAGCGACTGTAAACTGCTTGCCTTCCATCTCTTGCAAAGAAAACTGAGACGGTATTTTTTTAACCAAGTATATCAGCAAAGAGGACACAGTGCTGGCAGGAAAACGATGAAGCCTGTTGAAAGGTATTAAACGTTTGAAAGGAAGTTCATGTTTAAACTTGATATATGTAAGAGACCTGAAGACGGACTGGTAAAATCCTATTGGTAAGCATATGGTGCAGCCTTGGAAGAATGAGAATTAATCTTAGCATTATTAAAGTGCTGAACACACACACACTTACACTTGTGTAAATATAAATGCAAGTGAAGCAGTAGACTGTTGGGTAGGATCAGATTCCTGGCATCAAGACCTACAAATCATAGATGAGATTCTTCTGTTTATGTTCATGGTGCTGCTGCATTGTTCATGGTTTTTCTATTAGGTACGTCCTGACACAGTGCAGATCAGCTGAATGGCTTAAGTGCGCAACAGCAGTGTCTGGGATCCAAACCTGCAAACTCCTAGTCACAAGACCCTTTCACGACTGTCATGTAGCCACGCCAGAACCCTCGGCCCCGCGGTGTAACTGATCTTCCTGGCACAGAGCAGGCACCCCCTTTGTCCCGGGCCATTCATTAATGGGACAGTATGTGGCATGTGACCTTTCCAGGGGAAGCCCCCGTGCGTGGGTATGTCCCGGCCCCCAAAAGGCTGGCCATTCCCGCGGGATCACCGAGTCATTTTTAGAATGGGGCGTTGAGTAACTCCGCATGCTTCCCCCCGTGGCCTTTGTGTGACCGCTGGCGGCACGCCCTACAGTGTACTGTCACTCTGCCCCGCGTCGTGCCCGCTCTCTATCCCCCGGCCCCCGAGAGGGGAGTCCGTTTGTCCTGTTTTGGAGAACCAAACAGCTGCCCGCTGTCCCCACCTGGTGAGCCTGCGCTTTAACTCCTGTGCCGTGACCGTCAGTATGATAGGTTGAGGGGGACGGTGTTGGGGCACGCAGTCCAGTGGGCAGTTTTTCCCCCTTGGGGGGGAGCTCGGTGTCTGTGCCTCGTGCCTCAGCTCTTAATCGATCAGTCAAAGGCGTTATCTGGGTAGGAAGCCAGCTCGCACTACGTACCAAGGAATGACTCAGCCGATTCCTGCAGCCCTGGCAGGGTGCTAGACCTCCAGTGCTGCCACAACTCACCCCTGATCTACGCAGATGCACTGAGACCACAGATGCCTTCAGAATCAGACACGCAGCTCATGCCTGTATATGTTTTCTCCAGCAGTTTTTTCAGTGTAATTGAAAGGGGTTAACCAAATATTATGAATCACAAGCTTGTTGCTGGATATCTGTGTGTGGTTATTGCCTCTCCTCAGTGATGTTATCAGTCTCTTGATGTTTTCGATGTCACAACATGAGTAGCACCAACTAAGTTTGATAGTGGGCATTGTGCTGTCATCGCAGTAGTGCTCAGTAACTCATGACCGGGCCCTGTACTGTGTCAGAAAAGTCCGGCAGATCAAACGAATGATGCTGGGCTTATAGGTCTAAGGCAGCTTGCTTAAAGCTTCTCTGACCAAGGGGGTAAGAACTACATGTTTCAGTTTGCGATGAGATCGTGGAGCGTGATGGGGGGGGATTTGGGGGATGGGGGTTAAAATGAGTTTTGCGCTGTGGTTTATCGCAGCCTTAGCTCTCAGCAGAGAGGCGGTAGGTCTTCCTGTGTGTCTCAGTAAGCCCAGCTCCACAGGACTCTGCGCACTTTGCTGCTTTACAGTTAAATCAGCTTTTTGTTGATCCTCTGGTAGCAGATGTTGATGGAGTGGGTTTTGGATGGGGCCTTCACCAGCTGCTCGCCCCACCATCAGGCGGAGGGGCCTGTGGAGGATGGCCTTGCTCTCTGTCCGACCGAACGAGAGCGGTCAGAATTCTGCCGGGGTGTGGGGCGGGGCCGAGTGTAACCACACCCCTTTGAGCCGGACAGTCACTGGTTTGCTGGGGCCACCTTCAAAGATGACTCATCCCTTTCCTTTGCTTCTGTGTGTAACCCAGGTCGGCATCCCTCCAGTTATTCTGATTCGTGCACGTCTCGTTTAATCTTCCCCCCCTGCAGTAAAGTGCAGCAGTCCAATGGAACCTAATTACACCACACAACTTTGAGAAGACAGACAATTTAGGACGGATGCGCTGTCGTCCGTAACAATCCTGTCTCTGAATCTGGAGTAGGAGCGAAAAAGGTTTCCAGCCTTATTGGACTACTTTTGAATGCACCTTTAATTTGGTATCGCATGCGGCGCTCTTAGGGGAAGATCAGGACGCTAAGTGGATTGTTGCAGCTTGGTGCCTACGTAATTCTCATAAGCCTGTGAAAGAGAGGCACTCACTCTAGCTGTGTGTTCTGCTTTCATCAGCAGTAAGGACTGGTCAATTCATGTATGAAGGAAAAATGTGGGTTTTCCAAGTGCCTGTTAGCACCAACAGAAATGAGCTGGTAATAACCGTGAACGCACAGATCAAGGGTAGATTTAATCTCTTCGTGGGCTTGAAGAAAGGTTGTGGGGGTGAGTGAGGATTAACAAGTTGGCGTGCTGAGTTTCAGGTATTTGCCTGGTTGCGCGGCGTCACGACAGGCTGGAAATGCATTGTGCTCTGGTGATTGATGGTGCGACCCGAGCCCGGCGTGTGTGTGCATGCGCTCGCCCCTCGGTTCCCGACGGTAACACTCTAAAAGAAAGGCGGCAAGCCTCCTGTGCTATATGAATTTTTAAGGCCTTTTTAAGGCCTTGAGAGGGTTGGTGGAGGATTACGAAGGCCTTGCGTTTCTTGTGACCAAATGTTTACAGTTTCGCACAAACTGCCCAGGGCGAGGTAACATAGACGCTTGGATGCCAAACAGGAGGTGCGTGGCCCTGCTCATTCCCAAAGACCTGCTTCCCTACTGCTCCTGTCGAGACCGCACATGGTGCATTATGCATGCCACAGGTTCGAAATAGTTTGTCTTCTCCAGTCAGTGCAGAGAAAAAGAAACATTTCAGTCATTGAACTAAACTTGCAGCTACAAATGTGTGCCAATTCCCGTGCACAAGGCTTTGACATGGACCTGGAAGCAAACTTTCGCTTTGTTAGGGCATGCCATAATGTGGATTATAGTGATTATTTTTGGAAGGACGGGGGTTAGGGTTAAATGCTAAGCCCTTGAGCAATCTTGGACTATCTGCGTTGGCACCGCAGCGAAAACGTTCCGTCAGAATAGACCGCATAATTCCATTGTTTTTGGCTACGCCATTACCTTTTGATTAACTGCGGAGCAGGGAGGCTTAAGCTCGTGTATATCTTGTGTTCAGAAGCTCACGGGACTGTTTGCGATGGCTTTGCTGTTGAGAGCAGCCCTCTGGCAACAGGGATACGTTACTTTTTTGGGCCGGCTAACTAAATCTAGTGAGACGTTTGGTGGTAATGTCTTTTCATCGCACACTTCGGTCTGCTGTCAAAGCTTGGTTGAGGGCCCTCCAAATTTCAGTTAATGGCGGTAACTTATAAACACACTGGAAGACACAACCATTTACATGCACGGAATCAAACAGAATAAATGGGACAAGACAGAATCACAGCCAATAGAAAGGCAGGGATTTATTGCTTTACACAGAGTGCTGACAATGTTAACTTCGTGTGTCAACAAAGGCAGTTGTTACATTTTGTCATGGTTGTTTTGTCAGGTAAATGTAAGCTCTTTTCCTCATATTGAATGCATAAACTGTTTTTGAAAACATCAGTTGTTTGTAGTGCCGGGCACTCACTGTCTGCAGTTTATTTTCAAGTGACAAAGTGTCCCAGTGAAACGCTCGCCATTAGCGGCTCACTGCCTCATTTCAGCTGCCTGTCTGACTTGAATGCGCATTAATGCAGCCCTGTTTTCAGCTCTTGGATTCGGCTCCACACAGAGGTGTTCCGCTCCACTTTAAAACTCGAATTGAAATTGACAGTGTAAGTCTGAAGGGCGAGTCAATGCTGGACCCACCATGGCCTGCTTTACTTAGTGACTTTTTAAAATATTTTCTAAATGCCTTTTCTTCTGTTTTCACCCTGGTTGGTCAAGGCAAGCTCGACTCTCTGCAGCACCTTCTATACTTGCCCAGGAGTACTGAGGTGGTGGAACCAGCAGCTACTTCTACATACTACAAGTCCCACAATGCATCACGGTGGAGCAAGCGCTGACTGGAGGATATGTGTATCATCTCAGCTACTTGCAGGCGCCTCACCAGCTATGGACTCCCAGTTATTGTCAGTGAATGATAAAGCCCCAGGCACGCAAACCTGGCACAAGCACATTAACCAGCTGTTATCATTTTATAGCATCACCGTTATTTCATTTATTATTTTTTAAAGGAGAAACTGAGGCTGCTCAACATGCACAAAATTAGATATCATTTTCTGAACAAGCTCCAATAATGCATATGGTAAATATGAGCCCACCCAACCTAAGCTTTTGCAAGCCACAGTAGCTGGATCTTCCACACTTATTATGTGTGTTTGTGAGCATGCTGCCAGCCATGTTTTTGGCACACAGCCCACATTCACTTGTAGGTCACCTTGATGTGCTTGCAAACAAGAAGTTTTTTTTTTTTTTCTTATTTGTCGGAAACCTCTCCCAGCTCCCCAGCCCAGACGGGTCCTGGTTTGTGCACTGATACACCTCCCCTCGTTTTTCCACTTTGGCGCTGGAGGGGGAGAGGGTTTGGGGGGTTGGCCTGCACGCACGGTGATAACCCCTAAAAATGTGGAGCAGACGGAAATAGGCTCCGGAGCTGGAGGGGGAGAGCTCCTCCCTCTCTGCACCTGTGCTCCGTGCTCGCCTCGCTCCCCAGCCCGCGTCCCCGGCAACTTCCGCCAGGCTTATCCTGGCCACCGAACCCCCCGTCTGGCAGCTTTCTGTGGGGTTTTTGACCGTCCTCTTCCCCCTCACACCTTCTGCTTCTTGCCGGATCTAGCCCCGTTCTGTCCTCTTTCTCCGCCGGATCTCTGAAGTCGGAAACCCGCAATGGCTTCGTCCGTTCACCTTGCGGGGAGAGCGAACGGGATCGGGAATGCAAAGAAAGGTAACAGATACATAACCGCTGGCTGACTTCTTCTTTTTTCCCCTCCTCCTGCTACAAATTAAAATGTTTAAAGTCTTTAAAATGTCCTCGTCTGCTTCCTCACAGCCTGAAGAACCTGCAAGATAGCAGTAAGGCTTGTACGTCTCTGTTTGGATTAGCTAGGAATTAGGCTTTGTTTTGGATTTAGGGCGCAGAGCCAAAGAAAGCCATGAACTTGGGAAGATTACGTTCGATCTAAAGGGATTGGGGGTAGTAGGGGGTGTGTGTGAGGAGATTGCTTTGAGAGAAGGGATGTAATTTGACTCGCGTGGCCTGGAGGGCTTCCCACCTCTCTGTTTATGTGGAGCTGGGTAATTTGTCAGGTTTGGCTACTCCTGTGCCCCAGCATCAAAAATGCAGGCTAACTGACGCGCTGTACAGCACTGCTTCTGTGACTGAGACTGCTCCCTCTCCCTCTCTCTCTAGGGAAGAAAAAAAAAAAAAAAGAAAGCGAGTTACACTACAGGTGACTGCCAAGTAGGGCAGGGTTTTTTTTTTTTTTTTACAATGCTGCATAAATTTAAACCATAGCCCATGTCATGCTGAATGTGCTTGCGCAGACACTGTGCAAACAGCGGCTATCTGACGCAGTCGTCTCTCTTTGTGTGGAAAGGTGGCGGGACTGGACTCTCCGGCATGCCCCTCTGTAGTTCAGAGCATTCATTTTTAATGCCATCCCATGCATTATTCAGTGATCGTTTTTGGAAGAATGTGGCGCGCTTATGGAAGCACACTGTCACGGGGAACGTGTGTGCAAATCGTGGGGCACCCCTTCGCAGCGCAGTGAGGTCGCTTATTCGTGGGGACGGTCCACAGCGATGGCTCTGTTTGTAATGCTCTCACCGAACCAAGCGAGGAGGATGACAACCCTTGCCGTCGCTCAAGCTCGTGTTCATCGTTCAGGCGAATGGGCCGGAATGGCTTTCTGTCATTCTGTCATATGTGTATGTACGGTGTAGAAAGAGGCCTCAGGGCTTCCTTGTATTTAATTGGCCAGAGCTTGCAAGTCCACGGACCTGATTGGCTGTGGAAATCCACCAGGATTTCTGGGGGTGGTCCAGGGCATGCGTTGCTGTGCAAGGATTCAGTAATGAAACATTCAGAAACCCACAGCTTGGTAAAGTAGCTGCATATTTTCAGCTGTATGTGAAGCCCTGTTTTTTCACTCATTGTGTGTGTGTGTGTGTGTTTGGGGGGATTAGCTGTCTATGTTGATTTGAAGACAGAGGTATTACAAACAAAGTGGGAGCAGGTCTTTGGTAGCATGTGTGGGTTAATCCATGTGTTGAAGGCATATGTACATTTACATGTTACCCACAAGCCCGCAGGGCTTCTGTTGGCAGTCGGCCAAGGGCTTCTGTTCGTTCTGCTTCCCATTACTTTTAATTGGAGCATGACAGAAGTGCTTCTTGCACCTTTTGGACAAACCTGGCAGTGGCTTTTCTAATGTTGTTCCTTGAAGTTGCATGCCTTAAGCATCAAAAGGCAGTTTTGGTTGAGTTCCAAAAAATATAAAGTCACATTCCATTATAGTCAATAGTTTTTTTTTCCCTGATACGCAATCGTCCAGCTTGTTTTTATTGCTGTCGATCTTCGAGGGTAGAAATCTTTCCGTTTGAAAGGACCGACCAGGAGACGCACCTCAGACCCACTTGAGTTGTGCTATTCTGTTATGGACAGAGCGTAATACTCACTGCAAGCATGCGAATTTTTGCAGGGGACCTTTGCTCTGGGCATCGAGTCAGTCAAGAAAAATGAACAGATGCCAAGAGCACTCTGAGAGGGTTGGAAATGAGTTTCTTCCAGACCCAAATAAAAGAACAGTTGCCTCTTTGCCCTGAGGTAAAATTTTCAGAAAAGTCTAAGACCTTCACACTCAGATTCCCTGAGACTCCCGATACTGCATGCCAAGTCACCATGTCGCTACAGTTCCACTTAACAAGTGACATTCAGTTTGGGCCCATTCTTATTCCAGATTTGTTTTTAACATTACCTGCTAACTGAATTGTCTCATGTTGCATGTGGTCATGTTCATTACAAACTTGGAAGCTGTGTCCCAAACTTCAGGTGTAGGCAAAAATAAAGAGATCTCGTGTTTGCAGGCAAGTTTCAGGAATTCCGTTTCTGAGCATATTTCATTCTTTGGCATCTGCGTCATTCTCCACAATAAACTGTCTGTGGTTAAGTAGCAGCTGTGACGCAGAAGCTCTGATTGCTGTATCCACCCTCATCCGGCCAATGGGAAGCGGCCTGCTCTTGGCCTGTTCTGTTGACCCGGCAGTCGTTGGGAAGCCCAGAGCGGCGCAGGCCGAGGAAGTGTGGCTGGGTGTGTTCGCTCCTGGTGCCGAGCTTTTTTCCAATGGCATGGTGCATACGGTAGTGTTGCGATGCCTCAGGGCAGGGCAGGGCAGAGCTAGGGGGGTGGGTACAGTGTATTTCTGTCTGACAAGTGAACACCTTTGTGCTGGGCCCCAGTGCTTTCATGCACACTCATGTATTACATTTACATTATTGCCATTCAACAGACTTATCCAGAGCAACTTAAACAGGTTACAACTTTATCCATTTCTGCAGCTGTTCACTGAGGCAATGCTGGGTTAAGTACCTTGCCGAAGGGTACAGCAGCAGTGCCTCAGTGAGAAACCAAACCAGCAGCCTTTTGATTACGAGCGATCCTCCTTACCACTATGCTACACTACCCTACCTACCCACACTTTCATGCATAGATAAGCGCACACATGAACACACGCTGACATACAGTGTTTACATATACGCACATACACTGATACACACACAAATGCCAGAGGTGCAGCTCTGTTTTGCCATAGCTCCTCGCCGGGCCGAGTCCCTTCTCCCTCGCACAGGTCTCTTCGTCTGGGCCGCGCTGCAGTTCGGCAGAACGGGCCTGCCCGTCGGTACCCAGGTGAGGCGATCCCGCCATTGTTCCTCAGCCGCCCGGCGAGCGCGGACGCCAACAACAATGGCATCCTTTGTACGACACACAGGAAGCTCGACCTCAACGGGGCCGGCGCGCTTTTTATCGGTTCTCTCCGTGTGCAAATGACTCCTGGCACGCGCTTCAGCGGAGCTGTCAGAGGATGATTTGCACTCACCGTGATGAATACGGCCGTCGGTGAGGAGCATCCCGCCCGATGAACGGCCCTAATGCGGCTCGCTTGAGGGTCATCAGGGCACGGCCGGGCGAGGTTACGCTCGTACGCTCTTCAGAGCTGAGCTGAGGAGCGAAGGAGCGTGCCACTCTGATGCGAACGGCGCCACGCCCTCCTTCCAGGAGTCACCTCAACCGACGCGTGTTCCGTGTCCAACGGCGGACCGCGGGACCACGGCTTGTTTGGCAGTTGGGGTGGGCGGACGAGCTCGAGCAGAAGGCCGGCTCTCGTAGGCTGTAATTAGAGCACGGCTTTACGGCGTGAAGGGAGATCGGATCCCTCTTACCAGAGGCTGTAATTCCGCATGGCTAACGCCGGTGTGCCTGCTGATGTGGAAACGGTTTAAGCGCAGCGCGGCCGTCCCATGCATCACCGCGGCTGTTTGATTAAGAGGAGGCGGCTGTAAGGGTGTCTCCCTGCAGTAGCGGTGGCGATTTGTTCTCTTGTTAAAAGTGCATTAGCATCTGGCCTAGACGCTGGACATTTCCGCGAACCATTGGAACCATTGGATTGACGAGCACAGTCCAGCGTTCCGCGAGGCTCAAACCCGGCAGGTGCGGACGGTTCGGGAGGTGATGGGCGTCTGCTATTCTGTGGATTCCGGAAGGTCCGGGCGCCCCGTCGTTAACTGTGCGGGACCCCGGGCGTGTGTGGTGTGAAGTGAAAAAGCCGCCTGGGGCCGGCGCTGCTGCAGGATCTCCTGGGATAAACCGCCACCCCCGTCCCCCCGTCCCTCCCTCCTCCCAACGGAGGACTCCCTCACGGGGGAACCCTGTTTACTCCAGTTACTCCCAACCTGTGAGCGATCACCGCGGCTCTCCCAGGTGGCCAATCGGAGCGCGCCGCCGGGGAGGCCGGTCTCCGGGGCCCGGAGCCCGCGGAGCCGCTGTAACTCCCTCTCAGGAGCGGTGTGCAGCAGACAGCGCTGGGCCACAGCCCCCACAGCTCGGTATTCAACAGCTTTCTGTTACTTTAATGTGCTTCTGTTTTCAAACCGCTAAAAACCATCCTTCTCATTGTAACACCGGCCTTTGAATGTGCTGTTTTTCGGGCTCTCTCCGTCAGCAGAACAATGCGGGCCTACTTTCTGTCAAAATGGCAGCACTCGAGTCTGAGGGGTCACCGAAAAGCCTGGAATCGAACTATAATTTCTTTCCCGCCTTTTGAAAGAGAAACAAAGCTGTCTCAGCCACCGTAAAATGGCATTAATTGACCATTTTGTAACATACTTTACATTTACTGTATATGGCCATGCAGCTCAGAGCTGGCTTTTCGCCTCCGCAGAAATGAGAAGTGTATTGTGAAATCGGTTTACGAGCGTGTGCGTATTCACGGAGTGAGCAACAGAGCATTGCCGGAGCTTTGAAATGGCAGCGCAGAAACGGGGGGGTAGAGTCGGTCTTTGAGGGGCGGCTCACGTTCCCCCAGTCCTTTGTGGCACGGCAACGCTTCCAGCATGCCCCGCGCGTGCTCCGACACGCGGAGGAGAGAGAGAGAGACGCAGACGGAGTGATGGATTTTGATGGTTTTAATGGTGCGTTTTATTTAACTCCGGGGTATGCTTGAGTTTTCCATTATGTAACGCGGGGCTTGGAAGCCCTCGCTCTGTATTAGCCTCGGAGGTCTCGGCCCGGTTCTTTTCCAGCGAGAAAGATTTCAAATGGGCCGGAGAGGAAAGCGTGGAGATTCTAAAAAGTGTCTGCGAGGTCTTAAGGAGTGAAAAGATCTGGGGCATCGTGGATAGTATTATTTGATATTTCAGATGAATGGGTTCTGGAATAAGCATGGGATGTTATTTGGCTTAGTTTCTCAGTGTTTGTTTTTAGAAGAGGATTACAGAAATTTTTTCCTTCAGTCTTTGGGCTCTTAAAGCCAGTTGGGTTCTTGACCAACTTAACAGAAAGGATATCTTGTTAATGCACCAAGACAGAAGTGATTCTTCTCGGATCGAGACATTATAGTTTTCTTGATAGCAGCATCCTCTAAATGACTTTAAGCAAGCACTTGAAAAGTATAGCTGTTTGCTTAAAATGCATTTTAAGCCAAAGCCATCACGCCTAATAGGATGTTTAAGCAGAACTCAATCAGATTAATCTGGAAAATGTAATAAGTGAATTGAGAATGATAGCGTTAGCATGCATACAGTACAGTCTTTTCTACATGGTAAAGTCATCATGAAGAACTTTGTCCAATATGTTTGAAAGCGTTCTTTTCATTCTGTCTTTTTGTGAGACATAAATATTTAAAATGGGCTTTTAATCCTTGATCTGAACATCCTGTTGCATTATTAATTACTACTGGTGCAGTGTTTCTAAGCTGGGAGACACAAATACAAGTTAAAAAACTCCTTTACCTTCAGCTTTTTAGCAGCCTCTTTATATACTCCTCTTTAACAGATGGTTTATAGGGTATCCAATTGTCCAGAGACCTATAAAATCTAAACCAGCAGTCCAGTGACAGCTCAGTCAACCCTGATACACAAAGTGGTCTGTCAGAACCAATGCTGAGCAATGCCGGTGCAGCAGATGGACTTCTGTTGTGAATCTTATCTAGGATTTGAACCTATGACCCCCCGGTCACAAATCTAGTGCCTCATACAGCTGTGAGTCACGATCTGTCTCAGTCAGCGGCACGACGGCCCCCCTGGGTCCCCCCTGCTGACGTCACTAACCCCCACACACACACACACACACACACACACACACACTGATGGGAGGGTGTGACCCCTCATACCCACCGCCGCCTGTCGTTGGCCATCTCAGTGCTGTGGCCACATGTGGCTCTCAGCGGGAGGGGCAGAGATGTCAAAGCACAGCGAATCAGAGGAGCAATCGTGAGGTCCATAATCTGTACACCAAAAACATCTGAGTGATCACCACTGATGGCTGTCTGTGTCCCACGCAGCACGATAGCGAAGCTCAGTGCGGTATCAGTGAAGGCCCCTCTGCATCTGTGATGCATTAGCGGTCGCATCTGCGTGCAGATGCATTAGCGGTCGCACAGATGAGGGGGCCGTGTTCAATGGTCAGCGGTTAGCGGCATTCTGCAGGAGAATGGTTCATTCATGCTACTAAAGAGAGGCTAACTAAAGTAATTTCCTAGATCTCCATCACCTGTATACGATGCATTCTTTAACGTTAGGTAACTTCCCATGGATGAGGGCATCAGGCAAATGAGTAAGTGAATGAATGAGTGATTGAAGAAATTAATAGATTGCATATCGAAAAGGGTGTATTAATCATGAACAGCACTCCACTCCACAGTGTCAAAGTCTCTTTTCTCTTTCAGTTCAGTGGGTGTGGTCCCTTGCCCTGAAATGGTCCTTCCTTGTAGTGGTGATAAAAGCCATTCTGAGATACTGCAAGAAACATAGCTTGTTACAAGCAACCCAGTCACCTGCTTCTGTGCCCCCTTTGATTTCGCATGGAGTCCCAGCAGTCTGTGGTCCAGGAGTCCCCCTCAGGAATGTTTGGGCAAGGTCACCTCCTTCCTGTGAAGGACAGAAGATTCTCCTGTCCCTAGAGACTTGGACAGCCGGGGGCACGGCTGGCACCATTGGGAGTTACTTGGTTTCAGAGCAGCAGAGTAGTGTGAAATCGCCCTCAGAGAAACAAGCAGCTTGTTTGCGAAGGGTTATCCATTTAACTCAAAGACCTCAAGGTTTAGATTACACAACATTTCCAAAATAGACGTGACACAGCACAGTGGAGGGATTTTTTTGGGAAGTAAAATAGCCTTCATGGCAGCATAGAGCTGGTGGCCTCAGACGCCATCCTGAGAACAAAATGGCTGCTGTCTCCAAGTCATTACGGGCAGAATAACCCCGACCTTCACCCTGTCGTACCTCACCAGTCTACTCCGCATTGTGTGTTCTGTGCCATTTGCATTGGTTTTGTACCAACGGCTTTCCTTCTTCTCAGAAATACGTTTTTCACCTCTCGTAAAAGCTCGCGATAAAGGGAAAATTGATAAAATGAAACCAACGAGGCAAATGAGGCCAAACGAGGCAGCTATTTGAGTATGTATCATCTGCAAAAGCGACCTGTCCGGCTGCATTTAAACTGGAGAGATGAGGAGAAGTGGAGAGGTTAAAAGGTGACAGGATGCCAGGAAACAGTCTTTGCCAGTCTGTGATCGGATCTCACCAAAAGAGCTTCAGGTAACGCACTAAATTAGCATTTCATTGTTTCTGTAAAGAGATTGACCATTAAAAATCACTGGAAGGGTTTTTTTTTTTGTTGTTTGTTTTTAAGATGGCCGTTTAATTGTTCTTCTTAAAAACCCACTTAAATTAGTTCCAGTCAAGGTATATTTTCTACCCTCCGCTACCGCCAACTTCCAAGCGATGACTATCCCTGGGAGGTGCATCCTTACAGCACGCACAGCCGCCCACAGACACTGTACTTCATAAATCACGTCTCTTTTGAATAATTGCGTGGTTTCGGTGTGAAAAGAAAAACACAGTTAGCAACCGAGAAGCTCACAGATGCTGACCAACATTTTCTGTGTTGACCTTATCGTAAATTTATACTTTTATGCGTTTGCGTGTTTAATTTTCCATTGGTAGTATTGAAAAGCACGTTGTGTCAGGACTGCTGAGTCGCCGTGTGCTAGGCCTCATGTCTTTTGCCTGAGCGTTGATGTTGTAGGAACGCTGTGGTGGGCCGAGCAGGCCGGCAGCAGGGGAGCCTCAGAAACGGCGGCCTGCCTCTTTAAGCGTGGAGACGCTGCCAGGACGCCTCCCGCTCTCCCACGTGCCCACCCTCGCCCACCTGCCCCTTCTGCCTAATACTACCCCCACGCGCTGGCAGACCGAGCGTCCCTCTCTGGGCGTGCGGAGCACTGGGCACGCTCCGAGAACGCTGGGCAGAGATGCCATCTGTTAGCTCTCCTTAAAGGGCACCTAGAGGAATTCTCCGCCCGCCCTCGCCGTGTTATTTTACACTTGCATATCAATGGAAGCTGGAAAATGTGTGTGTGTTTTTTTTAAGTTTTCAGGAATGATTTAACACGTGTTGGGAAGCAAACCCCGGGAAAAATGTTTGGTTGGATGTACGCTGTCGAGCACGTGCCAAGTCAAAACGCGTCATTAAGCGGGTGTGTGATTACTCGATATGTACAACGAAACACCCACCCTGGGTTTGTTTGTTTGTTTGTTTGTTTATTTATTTATTTATTTTCAGAATAGATTCACGTTCAGAAATGGGGGTGTTTAATAATACCCAGCTACTCAGCTTACACAAAATGAGTCTCCGTATACCTTCTGGATTGCACTTTGATGGAGCTAGAGATGTTTTTTTACTGTAGTATGACTAAAGTGACTGGCGAATCAAACAGCAAAACTCGGTGGCTTTGAAATGCTCGGCTCAAAGGGAGAGGAAGCAAACGTGCCTTTAGAGTTGAGAAATGAAAAGGATTGTGCGCGAAGGAGGGAGAGGGAGGGAGAGAGAGAGAGACAGAGGGAGAGACGGAGAGGGAGAGGGAGAGAGAGAGAGACAGGGAGAGGGAGAGAGAGAGAAAGAGAGGGAGGGGGGAGAGAGAGAGAGAGAGAAACAGGGAGAGGGAGGGAGACGGAGAGAGAGAGACAGGGAGAGGGAGAGAGAGAGACAGTGAGAGGGAGAGGGAGAGAGAGAGGACTCTGCCTCTGTGCTCCTGCGTTTGTTCCTCACAGGCCCGTAGTGCAGGTCCACAGAATCTCCTCGCTCCTCCTGGGGGGAGGGGCAGAGACGGGACGGGGCGCTCTTTCTTGTCCCTCTTTCATGTCGCTCACGTTAACCGAATCTCCTCCGGCGGCGGATTACCGCGGCTCAATGTTTCGTGTAATAGCAGGGATGATAACAGAGACATTTAATTAATTTAAGTGCTACTGCTGCGTTGAGATCACTTGGCTTAATAATAGTGCACTGCCTAATTTCTGCTTCACAATATTTAGATATGAATGTGAAACAACAAAACCTAATCACGTAAATCTCTTGGCTAATTGTTGTGTGTGTGAATGTGTGTGTATATGAGTGTATGTAAGTATATAGACAGATAGACACAGACATACAAGATGAGACTTATCTATCTGGCTTTTTTCTGTATTTCTAACGAAATAGACATCTTTTCAGGGCGTAAGTCAGAGTTTATCCCTGCTGAAGTATTGAAGGCGGTCTCTGGAAAATGCATTTTGCCGCACTCTGACCACACATACAGTGGAAACTTTATCTGCCTCCACAGTCAGTGAGATTATCGCCCCTGTTGGACAATATTTTCATGTGATCCTGTTTATCCCAAAATCCATATCAATAAAGATCTGTTCTCTTCTCTTTTCACGTGGCCCGGCTTATTCCCCCTGATTCTGTTATTGTTAAAAGCGGTTATAATTAATGCGTGCTCTCTAATGGGTTTAAGGGCGGTGGGATCCATGACGTCGTCGTTGGCTCTCCGGTGTCGATTAGGCCCGGGTGAACGACCTGGAGCCGGTTCCGGAGCCCGGTCCAGTTTGCTCCGCACGCGTCGAGCAATGTGCCTCGTGGTTCCTGCCGAGCCGACGGCCACCGTCGCTCACGTGGCCGTTAGCGGTTAACTCAACCGCCTGAAAAGGGTCGGGACAACTGCTTGGTCACATAGGTTTTCATACCGCAGGTGGAAATTACTGTGTTCACGTGGCATAACGACAGAATATCGTTGACTTGTTGTTTACATAACAGGTTGCCAGATTGTGTAGCACATTCGCTACAGCTTCCGATTTCGTGTATATTTTTTGAGTGAGGTTTGCTTCTGGGTGCAGTGGGGAAATACTTGTCTGTGTTTGTTCAGTAATTACCTGGTGGCTGGCAATGGCTTCAGCTTTTACAGAACGCTCTCCTAGGGGTCTTACACAGTAGCTGAGAAGGAGCTTGGATTGGTCTGTGAGAAGACGTTTGATTAGACGCAGCAGGCATTTAGAAATAGGTCATTTAGAAATAGGTCAAGGGGGCCGTTATGTCGGTATATCCAGCTGAATTCTTTCCCCTGGGGGTCAGGTTTTTAATTACTCATCGAACCCGAACCAACCTTCCGGGTTCCGATTGGACACCCGTGTTAACCGGTCATTGAGAGGTTAAGCGGCACGAGGCACTTTTCACGGGAACAGGAGCGGGGTTGCCATGGTGCTGGAGGACAGGCGGGGCTGGCGAGCGTGTCTTGGGCTGTGTGGGCGAGCGGGTGAGAGGTCGGTGCACTGCGCGGCCGGAGACGAGCTCTGGACATGTCGCCGTTGGAGAGGCCCAGGGGCGTCGTGCACCATGTGGTTTCCTGTTGCAATGCCAAGTGCTGGTTGTGTGGAACTGAGCAGCTACAGTCTTCCTTTGTGTCCTTAACAATTTTACATTAATGGTTTTATATCACAAAGGGAAAGGGACGCACATCATCACCACTTATACGCTGCTGTCGGCAGCCATTAGTGGTGTCTCTTGTGTATGGTGTATGCTGTGTGTGTGGTGTGCGTGCATAGTGTATGTGTTTGTGTTTGCCTGGTGTAATTGCATGTTGGCATGACAGTTGTGTGTATGTGTAAGTGTGTCTGTGTGCCGTATGTGTGAGGAATGTGCAAAAGTGTGGTGTGTGTGCACGCATTCGTGTGCGTTGTAAGGACGCCTGGCTACCGTCACACAGAGATCTCATGCTGCGATATTTTGTTGATGGCTTTGATGCAAAGTGGCAGATCAGAGGCGGCCCTTTGCCGGAAACTGTGCCGCTCTGCTTTTCAGGCACTGAGGATGGTTTCTGGCTTCTTTGGGGGTGGGGGTGGGGGTTCTTGTGGTGCTGGTCGAAACGAGGGGCTTGTTGAAGGCCTCAACCTGCCGCCGCCAACTGAAGCGACACCACGGCCTGCAGAGGGTTCCCTCGTGTCGTCTACGCCCCCTCTTCGAGCCCCTCTTTGCCTCAGGGGTCGAGGGTAACCCGTCCCCCGTTCCCCCTTTTGGCACGAGCGTGCTTCTCTCCCCGTGGGAGTCCTCTCGCTCCCAATGTCATCCGCGGGACGTGGAATCCCACCGGCGCTACGCTAACGCCATGTAACGACCTGACCTGTGTGCTAATTGCGCAGCTGGAAAGCCTTTGCCATGCAGGATGGCCTGGCTCCTGCTGCGGCTCTGACGTGCGCGCCCGTCGGTATGCCACGCCATATGGGCGAGCCCGGACCCCGCGGGGGTTCCTCTTCCCTCACCGAGCTGCTGACAGCAGCGCATGCTGACTTTAAAGCTCAGAGGACACAGTCAGTTGTCACCTCTGCTCAGAGGTAGCGGCCCTCACTGTGCGTTGATCAGCTTAACAGGGACTCACCGTCTAGCAACAACGGCCACCTTCCTCTCCTCCTCCTCTCCCTCCTCTCACACCTCGTATTTATCACATTTCTCTGAATCCCGCAGGACTTTGTTCAGGCTAAAACCTGCAGCTTGTTTGAATTGCGGTCGGACTGAGAGTACCTTGCTGTTTACTTGTGTTGCTTTGACCAGCTGGATGGTGCCTGCTCAGACAAAGTGTACCGTAGCGTTTTATTGTGCTTTGTTTGACCTGAAAACAGCAGCAAAGATTTGTGAAGAAGTCACAAGTAGCTTCAGTAAATAAACAGAAGAATAAGAAAATAAAACATAAAAATGGTAGAAACCAGTTGTGGGCAGTGGGGTCTCGGATGCAGATAAATCTTGTATGAGATACTGTACCTTTGTATGTAAGCAAAGGCACAGTTTTATTTTTAAGGTAGACAGAGACAAAATTTCTGTGTTTATTATTTCTGTGTTTATTCCCTTCTTCAAATTTTTGTCATGAAGGATGATCGGAAGATCCAGGTCAAACATTAGAAAACCATAACGGACCATTACCAATGAGCATCGTGTTCATTTTATTGCTATCCTGGCTGTGCCTTTCCCCGTTTCAGACATTATTCTCCGTGTGCTTTTGAGTGCACCGCACTTGTTTCCTCTTCGCATCACGAGTCGCAGGGAGGGACTCGCTGGAATACCAATGAGGGGGGCCGGGGGGGGGCGCAGCGAAAGATCCATCATTCAGGAGCCGAGCCTCTCGCCGGCGTTCCGGCCCCTCGGAGGACCCGGGGACAGAAACCCCGCGTCACCCTCCGTGGCTCCGACGCCCGCCCGGGGAACGCGGGCCCTGGAAGGCATTCCGTTCTGCCTCGTAACGATACGTTAATTTATGGAAAATCCAGCGCGACTTGGACGGGCCCACCCGGCGGCCTGACACTTTCAGAGAAACCGTAGGAAACGAAAAAAAAAGGGGGGGTGCCTGGCACGGCGAAGCCCCCCTGACGTTTTTACGGCGTTGGCCGGTGACGAACCTCAGAAAATTGACTTGCGGCTAGTTCGGGCCCATTTGCACGTATAATAATAGCTCGCGCTGGGCCGTCCCGTCGAACCGGGAGCCAGGCGCCCGGGGCAGGGGGGGAAGCCACGCGTATGCGGCCCCCTGGCCCGTCTCCAGGTGTAGAGGGTGACCCGGACGGCCCGGGGCGTCACGGCTAATGTCGGGCTGCCCGTCTCCTGTGGAGTTTACCCGCCGAGCAGCAGTACAGTGTGGAGGTCTAAGGTTTCATGCGCTGGAATTCCATGCACATGCTAAAGGCTGCGATGCTCGGCAAGTGCTGGCCCGCACCATAGAAGGGAAGCCTCATAAAGGCTCCCTCAGGAGAGGCCGGCGTATAGCGCATGGCAGAGACGGACAATTAGAGAGGGTCACCTCCCCGGGGTGCTCCGAGGCGTTTGGTAACGCTGCTTCAGCCGCGGGGGAGGAGGGGGGGAGGGTAACCTGAAACTCCCCAAGATCGCAACTGAGTTAGCTGCCGCTGCCCTGACCTAGTTTAAGTAAGCACCCCAGAGCAGGGGGTCGGGTGTCCCACCCAAGTCTGGGGGGCGGGGGCGGTGATGGAGAAGCCGGGGGGGGCAGGGCTGTGGATAGCGCTACTCCTCTCTGGGAGGGGGATCCCTCACACCAGGCCCTCCTGCAGCCACTGCGGTAAATCTCTACTACCTCTCAGCATAATTAATCAGCGCGCTGGCAGGGTCTGGAGCAGGGCCCTGGCAACCGGTGTCAACATCCCTCAGGGGGCCGGGGTTTCCGAACGGCCCGGTAACTCTGAGCCCCCTGGCCATATACAGACACAGCCACTGCAACTCCACTGCTCTCTTTAGATGCCTGTAGAAGGTCTGCTTTATGACTGTTCTGCTCGCCTCTCATGTGATGTAGTATATATGTATTATATAATATGCCTGTGTATGGTCCCTGGGGGGGGCACAGGCATATTATGAACACTGGCTGCATTTGGGATGCTGAGCAAAGAAATATAGATATACTGTACTGTCAGGATGTGTGTGTGCGTGCGTAATTAGGAAGTAAACTCATTACTGCAGCCGGCCAGCTCGGGATATGGATTCCCATCCTCTGTTGGTTCTGCGCCCAGCCTGCCATTTAGGTGGCTGTCGCTCTGGCTTTGGGAGCTCGCGGGGGACTCTTTCTGTGAAGTCAGCACAAAAAAAAAATAAAAGTCCGTCGCGATGATGCAGGCTTTCTTTATTCATCCAGAGCGGACTCGGCTCGAGCAGAATGTCCTGCGTTGTCATGGTAACCGCGGTAAAGCCAGGTGCCCGGGTCGTGCTGCTTATCACGCTGCACACATCTCGGATTTGGGCGGCGATCCGCCTCTAGCTAGTGTACGCTCGGCATCTACAACCGATACAATACAAATGGAAAATCTTTTAAAATGTGTAAATGACGCTTCTGGTACTTCTCTCTTTCCTGTCTCTCCGATGGCAGTGAGATTCCTCTGCTCTTGACACGTATTTTGAGGCTTGGATTCAGAAATAATTGCTGTCAGAATGCCGTTGAGGGCTTTCTTCTTGCTGTTTTTAATGCTCTTTGTAAATTCATTATTAATGCCGGTGAGAAATAGGACTGAGAACTGAGCCACTGCATTGTTTCTGTTAAGAAGTAGCACTATAAATGCTCTTCTTGTTAAAGCTACAGCGGAAGTCTCCCTGAGAGTTTGGACTTATTTTTTTATTTGTTTGGACAACAACAACCATAGTGACTTGATTGAAAACTGGAATTGCACGCCTGGTGTTGCTCCAGAAAGCGCCGCACTGAATCGCTGTTTTGACTGGACCTGTAATAGAGTATTGAGTAACAGCAGGGATGTTTAGCATTTGTCTGTGAGGCGTTCCTGGACGAGGGTGGTCTTGCTGAAAGGGGCCAAAGCTAAAAGCAGCACAGTTGGAGGCTCAGAGTCCGGCCGTCTCTCCCTCTCCCAGGCTGGTCCTCAGGTCGCTGGAGTGATGTCCTCTTGACAGGACGAGCAGCTTGCCTGTCTATTTTGGTTCGATCTGGACACTGGTCCGAGCAGACCCCTTTCAATGAAGCTCGTTCTCAAGTTACCCGAGATCCTACTCTGCACAGCGTTCAGAGGCAGTTGAGGGAGAGGGGGCGGGCGATCTCGGGTTTTTTTGATCGTAGAAAGAAACGTTACATAATGGGCTTCTTCTGTGTCTCCCCCATGGGCCTATAATGCAAGGGCCGCAGGCTGCCGGACGTTGGCCAGAGTAACTCCAGGGAGAGCCCCGCGGTCTGTGCTGACTCAGGCCTTCAGAGTGCCAGAATGTTCCCTGCCCCCTCCCCGCAACAACCCCCCCCTCCCTCCCTCCCCTCCCATCTTGGCTGGCAAAGGGAGAGTGTTCGGTTTCCTGAGTGAGGAGGAGCCCCCCGCCCTTTGGCCTAATTTCAGGGGCGAAGGAGCTGTTTGCAGGGACGTCGAACGGAAAGGAGGTGGGGTTTGGGGGATGTGGGGGTGGGGGGTGGGGGGGAAAGGTCGGGGAGCGCTGTCCCGAAACCTGGCCACCTGTCCCGCGCTCCGTTCCAGGAACGCCGTGCCGCAGTATCCCCCCTCCTGCTCGGCGGCCAGGAAGAACATCGACTCCTGTTTGCTCCGGCTTTGCCAAAAACCATGCGGATTAGGCGGGTCCCATCTAATTAATCCTTCCTGCTCTGAAGAATGAGATGAGAGTGCCGCAGTAAAAGAGCTGGGAATTTGTGGGTCCAGGGGGCTGTGGTTTGTGGCAAAGCAACCTCAGCAAAAAACCAAAAGCGTTGGACTTCAGATGTGGCATTGTTAGGTGAACTATCCAAAATGAATTTTGCCCTACAGCTCAAAAAGTTCCTCGCATAAAACCGCAAGCGCAGAAACAATGGCTGATGCATATCGACAACAGAGAGAGACAAAAAAAATTGCAGCTTACCTAGAAAGTGCAGCAGTATGTGGACGTGTGTAGTTACAGGACTCGTGTCAGCTTTCTTTAGGGCTTGGATGACCATTGCAGTAAAGCTCTCGCATCGACCACGGCGATACCTTCGATGTAGCGGTAACGTAGCTTGTGTTCGGTTAATGAAGTTTGACATGTGGAATGTCAGTAGCCATAAAGCAGTCAGGCAGGGGTTATGGGGGTATGAGGTGTGAAAACAGGGTACACCTTGCAGCATGTGCTCTCTGTGTGAGCTGCACTGCTTGACACGTTCCTTGCTTTACCTCCTAAATTGGCACAACAATTTCAGTGTCACGTTAGGACACAGGCCTGATTCGACCTTTTCGCATCAAGTATAGTAGAATTTGGGCCTCGCCCGTTCTGTGATAGCGGTGTGGGATAATGGTGTTAAATTCGCTCCCGGAGGCCCCAGATAGCATCACACCTCCTCGGAGGCTCCCAGGCCTGTTTGCTATTGTTAGGAATTGAGTCTGTGTTTCAAGCGTACGGCAGCTGAATGTGGGACAGCTGCTTTGAGGACATTCTCTCTGCTTGTGCAGGGACTGTGGGATTGTGGGAAGGGGCACGTTCACCCCTTCAGATCTGGCTTCTTACTGCACTCCGGTAATGCCAGTGGTTGCCTTAGCTGTAGACTCCGGTCAGACTCCATGTGAGGTGTTTTCGCACATGAATTAAAGCCTGTTTGCTGTGAGGGGTCAACTACCCAAAGAGGCAAGTGTTGAGTATTAATGTCACTGAAACTTTGCTTTTGGCTTTGTACATGCGTTTGTATCCTTATTTGTGTTAAAAGGTAACGGACGTATACACACATGAATACAAGCTCAGATGAAATCTCACCTCTGCACTTTTGTCCTTAGTAAAATGAAGCAGTTCAGTGTCTTCATAACATTTTTCATGATGAGGATACCCTTAAACACATAACGTTGTTGTTCAGCAGTGAATTTGAACAAAAGGGTAATTGTAGAACTGCACCTCATAACAAAGGGGAAACCGGACAGTTTTTGATTGGCTTTAGCATTAGCGGTAGTTAACAGTGGGTGGGTGTTATATCTTTGCTGTATTTCTCAATGTGTTTTCACCTTGTGTGTGAATATACTAATTTCATTCATTTCCCCATCTGCTGAAAGCCACCTTGATGTAAAAACTACAGGTATTTTGCTCTAGGTCAGGTGCTTAGTGTGTGGAACTCTATTGTCCAGTCTAGACTGTCACCTGCTTTATCACTTTTTGCAGTGGTAGGCTGGTAGAGAAAGGATGTTTGTAGCACATCAGTTTGGGTGGAGATCTTGTTTGATTATTCAAATAGTCAATGATGAGATCACTAATTAATTGGATTACTGTGTTTATGTGTATACATGTTGGGGGGTTACGTTTGATTGCTCAAATAGTCTCTCTTGGGAGCCATAGAACATTCAAATATCAGATCAGTAAAAACACGCACTGAAATAGACATCCTTACATTATTGGCATTTAGCATCAATGCTAACATTAGCGTCAGTGCTATATATGGTATCAGACCCAGCATATGGGCTTTCTTTCGTTTGTGCCTGGCAGCATGCACATCTCTGTCTCCCAGATTCTGGGGGAGTGATGATAACGCGGTTCGGGGAAGAATATGCTGGGAGACCCTCTCTGCACTCTCACACAAGCCTGATACATTTTAGAGACAGAGGGTCGACCAGACGAGGCCAGCTGTACGGTCATGTGTGGGCCCGGCGGACGTCCTTATCCAGGGCCACCTGCGTCACTCGGCCCTGCTAAAGCCCAAATTGATTTCCAAGTTAACATAGACACCGCTGCCTTGGCAAATTGCAGTCGCTTGGCTGCCGAACAGAGAGTCATTATCCGAGCAAAGAGACAGGCTTGAAAACACAAAGGTGAAAAGGCCCATAAAAATATTCAGTTGGTCAAATGACTTCCATTTGCAAAGACGTAAACAAGTTTTAACAATGCATGCCATTTTTAAGAGTGTTTTTATGGGCCGCATTGCCTTTGTATCTGCGTAGCTGCTGTGTTCAATGTGCAATGTGCGTGTTCTTCTGTTTGCTCCGATTAGAGGAAAATGCGTTTTTGTCTGAAATGTTCAATGGAGGAAATATCTTGCTTATTCTCACCGCCATGGTGTCTCGCCCTGAATCCAGACCTCTGCTTAACTGTCTCCAGCTCTGTCAGGGAGTTGTCATTTTCATTTTATACGATCATTTTTCCCTGCGTTGAGGGAAGAACCCTCCCTCCCATGTTTTTGCAATGCGTGTATACTTACTTTTAGGGTTATGAATTTTGACAGCTTGGTTTTGCATCTTTATACATACGTCCGCGGCGCAGCGATAGACGACACTCTTGATCAATACGAGGCCCATTCTTTTCCCTCCTGTCAACATAGTTTGTAGATTGCTTCTGCCGGTGGCTGTATGTCTGATGTATGCATTAATAATTCAGGATTTTATTTTTGTTAGAAATGCTATTTGTGCGGATGCCTTAGTTAACACAGAAAGCTTTGACAGCATGCAGGACACACCCAGGAAGGGGACTACAGCTTTGCACCTTTGGGCGTCACTCCTACCTACTCGGTCGGAGTTTTGAATTCAAAACAACAGTTACTCAGTAGAGACACACGTGAATAGCATGCAATCCTACGAAAGATAAATAAATTAAATAAACTGTGCGATGATGAGTTCCACTTAACCCGTCTTGCTGTAGATCAGCTATACCCAACAGTTCACCCAGAAGCGTTTCTTCACTTACCCAAGCTGACCACACTTTGCTCAACCACAGATATCAAAACATCGCTTTGCTGTTAGTCCAGATGAGTCAAGTGTAAGGAGACATGTTTAGCCTGTGTGGAGCGCCGCAAGCTAGAAGGACTTTTTATGTCCAAACTCCTAGCTAGGCAGCAAGGTAGTTTTGTTAACATATCATTGCTTGTTAAAAAAAAAACAAACATTTCACCTCTGGTGTTGCACACCAGATCTACATATAATTACCCTCATTACCCTCTTTGTTGTGGTCTCTGGATAATGGATAGAACAAAGGCACAAGCGGTAGGATTATTTCCTTGGGAATAAGGTAGTAGGTAAGCTCACAAAGGAGCTTCTGATGTCATGTATTTACAAACAAATGAGGTGCAGGTGGTTGGGGATAGTACCAAGAAAATTCAACCCCAGAGGTGCTACGAGGCCCGCAATGCTTGCAGTCTGTCGTATCGGGTCACGTGAGTACGGCGCCTGTGTTGTGCACCTCGAGGGTGGAGCCGGGGCTTAAACCTCAACAGTTACGGTGAGAAGACGGAGGCGGAGGGGGGCTGCTGCAGTTTGTGGGGCGCTTGGGGTAACTCCCAGGATTGGGCCATTTCATTGGCCCCTGCGTCCAGTGGCAATTCGGTAATAATGACGAAAAAGTGTGTTGCATAACGTTGCATCACCAGCAAAAAGATCTTAGTGATGTTTGTTGGGTTGTTGTTGGTCCTCAGCAGTATTGGTGGAGTTGGGAGAAGAGCTGTCTCTCTGGAGATGAGGTCCTCTGAGCTTTTGCCCCACACCAGCTGTCTCTTGGTGTCTCAGTGTTACCCCCCCATGACCCAACGGTTTTGTCTCCATATAGCTCTTATTAGGGCATTGCAGCGTGGCGGATATGCCTCAATGCTGATTATAGGTCTCCTCTAATGAAAGCTAATTGGCTGTCACATCATTGTTAGAATGCAGACCGTCTGTTTGTGGATGCGTGTGTGCGTGTTTGTGTGTATTTGTGCGCATTTGTGCCTGTCTGTGGGCTTGAGAGTAAATGGGTTTGCGTGTGTGTGTGTGTGTGTGTGTATCTGCTAAGCGAAGTGCTCCTTCAGGAGGTGATGAACCAACAGTGCGGTTGCGGGGTTGGTCACTGGAGCCTCAACCCCTCAAGAGACGTGAAATTCCAGGCATTTCGCTTCTGGGAAACGGGTGACGTTGTAAGACCTTGTTAAATCTGCGGCAATGAACTGCAGAGGCAATTAGGCTGTCAGCCTCGGTGCTTTATAGCTTTGATTCTAAACGCAAAGTGCACTTCCCACCCGTGTGGTCACCTGGCGGCCAGGGCCTCGCGTATTTCCATGTGCAGATAGTCGGCTTTAGTATCAGCTTTTGTCTGCAGCGCTTGCCCCCCCAGGGGCTCCGACAAGCGCAGTGAGACGTAGCTGTGACCCAGAGGTCTGTTCCTATTGGCGAGCACCGTGGCAGAGTGTGTAAATCCAGAGTGGCAGGAGCAAAGGGAAAATAAAAATGTCACGTCGGTCTTGCAGGGCCACAGACGGCGGGGTACGAGCCGGCATTAGTGGCGAGCTTTTTAGCTGTAGCCTGTTTGTTTCCTTTTCTCATCACCGTCTTGTCACATTGCTTTCCACTGTGATTCTTCTTCTAATGTCACATGGTCATGGGCCTGACTCTGCGCAATATAAGTATATATTCACAGAGACAAGCACTTTTACCTAATGTTTTGTTCGACTTAATTTGCAAAGTATAAAGTAATGTGTGTGGCAATAAATCTACCTAGCATTTAGCAAGATTTCCTTTACTGCCGTAGGCTGGTCGCACAAGGTTGGTGCTGCAGTAATGTGAAGTACTCATAGGGGCTGATTACAGAATGGGTTTGTGGCTCACACGCCCTCACTGTGAGGGTGTGTTTGAGCGGCCAGCAGGGGAGCTCTCCTCACCGGCGCTCCCGTGTCCCCCGGTCACACGAGCTGTCCGCCTCGCCACCGCAAGCGTTAGCCTGTGATTCATTCCCCAGCCTCTGCCATCGATCCATCGGCAAACGCCGAGCGGATGCTTACTCTCATAAATAAATAAAAAAATAAATAACCCTCACTCTTAACTTTTAAAGCCATTAATAAGTCTGGCAGTGCGCTGAGCAGTAGAGGCAATTAGGCCTGTCAGCTTGGGTGGACAACGCCTTTGCGCTCTGCAGCTTTCTTCTGAAAGAGATTCGCTCACACGGCGATGGTCGCTGTTGCTAGAAGTAATCTAGAAGTAATGCTGCCTGGCTTACTTTTATGTGTTTCATTTACTGAATCAGGTGATTTTTAACTGTTGCCAGTCAGACTGTGAGATTTAAACACAGGCCATTTGGCCATTATACACTGTGCTGGGGGTTTTCATTTAAATGCTTGTAATCCTTTATTTGACCAGGTGGCCTGTTCATGGATCAGAAATGGCTTGAAAAATCCAGTTATGTAAAGATGGGCTGTACTGTAAAACAGTGGACAATATGTCCATATAATGACATGCTCAGAAGTACTTTTTTAACTGCCGATTGGTCTAAAAAATGTCTTACAACATACTTGTAATACTACTTACAATAACGTATGACCATGTAACTTACAGTTCATACTTATAACAGTGCAGCTGGTACATTTGATTTGTATGGTAGATTTGTACAGGATCACAGATTTGTGTTCAAAATATTTTATCATCTTAGTTCATTTGGGTGGTGGTCTGTGGCTGTGCGCTGTGCTATTGTTTGTATATGTGCCTGTGTTTGTGCTGACTGCATTGTATGCTTGTGTCTGGGCTCCGTAAGCCCCTGTGGACACGTGCACTTGCTACAGAGATAACTAAATCAAGAAATAATGATGTATTCTTTCCGGGAAGCCGTGTTCCTGGGACTGTGTGCTGCCAGAGGCAGTGGCGCGGGGGGCTACCGCACTGCGGAAGCAGAGGTATGCTGCAAACGCGATCAAGCACATGCTAATATCTCCATTACCGCTGCCGTGCTATTCGCACCTCTCCTCATCTCGTCTCCTTTTCGGCGTTGATGCACTGCTATTCTGGCCAATCGCACGCCTCCAGGTCTGCTGAAGTCACCTAATTGGTTTTGGGTGGTGGGTGGGGTGGGGTGTGTCTAGTGGAATGTGGGAGGAGCCAGGGCCCTTGAGGGAAACAACCTACGATTGCTGGCAGTATGATTACAAATGACTGTGCTGTGTGCTTGTCATCAAGTAAGAACGGATTTTATTTTTGAAATAAGTAAGTCCTTTGAAGAAAAGAGGTGGAAGCTGACCAAAAAATCCATGAATATTCAGTTACAGTGATAGAGTATTCCACAAATTAAAATAAGCATGATTATAAGGCTCAAAACTGTAAATCTGAATTTTGAAATCTTCCAAAGACAGTAGATTAGTGAATTTGAGCCTGATCTTGAAACATGTTACTCACTATGGAGTAAAAGCAAATTTTCCCAGAATTCTTTATCAAAAGAACCAGTCAATTTTGTTCTTGCTCACATGCAAAGTTAGGATAGTGCAGAGATATTCAGGCAGCTTTTCCAGAATACCTTTATAAAAAAAGTAAGTGTGTGCAATCCAAAGGTTGTCCTACACCTGGTAAAGCAGACTAATAAGGCGACTGTGATTGTAGGAATTTATTTTGGCAGCACTACACTTGTAAAGCAGGAATTACAGGTTCGGAGCCTTTTTGCAACAAGTGGTTGACCACTTTATTACATGCTGTTCCAATCATTGTCCCACACCCCCCGCCCCCATCTGTGATGTCTGCAGAAAAAGTGGTTAAAAGGCAGTTGGGTGGACGCGCCAGGTCTCCGGCTGATGGCCGGGCTCTGACAGCGCTGATTGATGTGACAGTCTGGCCGGATCGATCCGGTTTCGCCGGCCTCGCCGGCTGCGCTCTTCCCAGCGCACCCCCCCACCGAGCCTCCCACGGAGCAATCCGGTTCCCACGCCGGGCCGGGTCCTGGCGCGGGGCTCCCGGTGCGACCGCCGCAGATTCTGGAATCGCTTGGTTGTCCTCTGCCCGGTTTTCAAGCGCCTCCGACAGTCGGCGACGGCCTCGCAGGCTGACGTTCGCTCGGAGGCCGTCTGAAGCGCCAGGCCCGGGGTTGCGAGAAAGCGCTCGGCGCCTCAGCGTGACCGAGGAGAGATTCGGCGGCGTGGAATTTCACAGCTCCCGTTTCCCTGGCAACGCCCGACGTTCTGTCACACTTTGTTGCCGCTCACAAGGCGACGCCGGAGGCATTTGTTTCCAGCCTGCAGACCCGATACGGTGGAAGACGGGGACGTAAAAGCCGATTCACTGCGGCACACGTAGCAAGGAAAGGGACTGGGGTGTGGGAATGTCACAGACTGCACCCCCTTCCCCCTCCCTCCCCTACTCTACTCACTCTTTCACACAGGGATTCCTGGGTGATAAGATACAGGTTGTGTAAGTAGCGCCTGGCTAACAGCTTGGTGACACAGTTCCAGGTGGGACTCTCGACCCACCTCTGGCAGGAGAGGGCTGACTGTTCTGTTAGGGTGGTCATGTCCTCCAAAGATCTGCAGGTGTCTGCTCTTCATTCCAGCTCAGGCCATGATTACCTGTCTGGAACCGTTAACCCTCTCACGCATTCTAGGAGTAACTGGATGAGAACAGGATTAGGCAAAAGAAAGTCACTTGTCCCAGATTTCTTTTCAGATACTGGCTGAAAGGTGTCTCTAAATCTCTCAGAGTCATGTGTGGCCACGAGGTGTGTTATGTTTTAGATTAAAAAGTACATGTTGTAATTTCAACTTCACTTATGTCAGTGTTTACAATGTTTACAACAAATGCCCTGCCCATTTGACAGTTCAACTGCCATATTTGTCTGAAGTTAATCCAGGTGTGGGAAGTTCCATGGTTGAGAGATCACGTTAAATACCCAGGGATCAAGAAAACTGTATAGATCTCTCTCTCTGTGTACAGGGATTAAACTGCTGTTTGTAGAATGGTGTGCCCTTAACAGAGAGTAATAATTTTCAGCAGGTGTTACATAGTTGAACCCTTGAATCCTTGTATAGTGTTTGCTATTTGAGTGGCTGCTGAATCTGTGGTAATGAGTAAGAATGTGGAAAGAAAGATGTAAGGCTTTCTTTCGTTTGGTACTCGGAGTACAGAACACCGTGGAGATTAGGTTGTCTGCCTCCGTCTCTGCTCCCTGGCTACTGTTTCTCTCTCTGTCTCTCTGTCTCGGTCTCTCTCTCTCTCTCTCTGTTTGCATTCTTTTAGTATTCACCACAATTGTGACAGTTTAGGCCCGATCACGATGTGAACTGGGGACTTAGACGCAAACTTCAAAGTGTGGAGAGGCTGGCCTCTCCGCTGCGGTGGATCTCCACCCACGCACGCATGTTAAAGAGGTACAAGTAAGTGTTGGAATGACCCTCTCTGGCTCGCCTTCCAGCTTTTTTTCCGGCTTTTGAAGAGCGAGAGCTTTGTGCGCCACAAAAAAAACGGTCTGACAAGTACCCCCAGATATAGTCGACATTTCGATATGGAGTGGAAAATGGCCCTTTCGTACGCTTTCTCTCTCCCTCTCTCTCAGAGCATTTTGCCTTGCTTTTTGGCTGTGAGAGTTTTGAAATGCACTGTATTTTTGGCTTTAAAATCTAGTCCTTCTTCCCTTGAGCGTAATGATCTATCTTCCTGATGTAGGCCTACTTTGGATGGGACAAAAGAGTTCTCGTGGCAAGAAGAAAAAGGGAAAAAAAATAATTTAAAAAGCAAGCGTAGATGTACAGGATTCATATGGTTACTGTTGCCATTTTGAGTAGACCTAATTATCTCTCTAGGAGGACACGATTGTGTCGGCCTGGAGAACAACCCAAAGAGAATGACTTATTTAATTAATGCTCAGGCCCCATCAAGCCTGCTCGTAATTTCAGTTACCGCTCGAAGGTCCGCGGTTTCTCAGAGGTAATTAAGACTCGAACGAAGTCCTGATTACAACGGCTAATAAAAGCAATTACAGGACAATCGATGGAATTCAGAGTCCATGGTTTGGGCCTAAATGGTTGTGTGCTGCATTGCTTCAGCTGTTCCTGAGTTATTTGCTGCTATTCCAACATGTAGCAGCATTGCTGTAGTAATAATGCTCCTCCAGTGCTTCTGTTGTCATTGCTGCCACTGAGTTTCCCTCCGCTATGGAAACTACTTAATGCTTTTCGGTTCATAACCTTGCAATGTTGAACACAGAGGCAATTGAGCACCAAGTCTGGAGATTTGTTTCCAATCTGTCCTCGGTCGTATCGCCTGGTCTCGCGCTCTCCACCCCCAGACTTCCCCGTTTAACAGCAACACTCTTCCTATTGGCCGTCATCAGCCAATGGGCTTGAACACCAGCGCAGACTCGAGAGCTCTCTGTGTTTGGAGACTGCCTGGAGATGTAACTGCTACAGCCAACCAGGAGCTTACAAGAACCAAGGATAAGTCGCATTTACAAAGGGAAAGAAAGGCAACAATGCCAAATGGCTAGCTGAATAGATGTCCTGTATATGGAAAACAAGCTTAATGCCTGTGTTATGTATCTTTTGTTATTATTATAACTGATACACTGTAGCCATGTTCAATGCAGCCCCATATAAGTGCAGAATTAGCCTGGCGTGGTGCTCCTCTGACAGGAATGTCTAACTTCCCTATGGATTATTGTTCTCCTGCTCCCATGTATTAGGTTGGATAAATATTTTATCAGCATTAAACAGTACTTATTCAGTGTTTTGCTGTTATTACGTTGTAGTCAGAATTCCCGACGCGGTCCCACGACGTGTCGGGTAGTCTCTGCTCTCGCACAGACCTCAGCTCTTCCATTATTCATTCGTTTATTAATTTTTGCGCCGTCAGTACATTTCGCGAGACGAACTGTCGCGCCGTCGGCGTGGATAGTGCGGCGCCGTGTGCCGGACCGTAGTGGAGAAAACGGCGAAACGCTTCGGGGAACGAGGACATCCTTGTTTTATTCATACCCGCACCTGCTTTCTTTTGCTTTCCATGCATTCTAAATGAAACTGACAATCATAATCCCGGATTTAAATGTTCCATAAATGATCGGTTCCCAGATATAGATGCATTATTCATGGGTTGGAGGGGTGGGGGTGGGGTGGGGGGTGACGCGGGCTTAGCTTTGATTTTGTTTATGAGAGCGGGCCCAAGAATTCATTAAGCTTTAATTGAATCTGAAGAGTACGTTTTTCCAGTCAGGGCGCCGTCTCTTGAATTATTGATTGGCAGGTTATAACCCTTTGGAAAGGGAATAGGCATAGGCCCGGGGCCCGGGGGCCGGGGATGGGGGGCTTCTTGCACAAATGCCGCCTTCCAGGTCTTTGGATCGAATTCTAGCCGGGCTGCTGCTGTTTGTACCCCAGATCGAGCCATGTCGCTGCAGCTGTTCTGGTAAAGCTTTGGCTATAGAAGTGGGTCATAGAATGTGTGACATAAAGCATTGTGAGTCTCGCTGCATCATGTCACCCACTTGGCATATAAATAATGAAACATTTGAGACAGGCAAAATCTCCCCGATGTACCCTGGATTACTGAATCCCAGTTGCCCTGTTCTATGCATATTTTTTTAAAGGAACAGCAAGAGCACAGCTGGACTGAACCGAGTTTATGGGGTCAGTTCCGAAGGCACTGAAAGGGCGAAGGACATCAGCGCTAGCTCTTTGTCCCCGTATCCAGTGCTTGGCAATTTGGCATCTTCGGGTTGCGCTGCATGCCGTGTGGAAGCCAGAGCTGCGCCGGTGGACCGACGGACGGCTTATAGGGATTCGCCGAGAGACATTCTGTTCAACTTCTCTCCACATGCCCACATGCAATGCGGTGAAAGCACTGCTGCTTCGCCGCCGCAGAGATGTGCGGCGTTTTCCAGAAAGAAAGGGAGGGGGTGGTTTGCTTTGCTGTGCTTTGCATCTTCAACACATTCGGTCTGTGGGCTGGTTCCCCCTCTCCATACCCGCGGAGGTCTGCATTTCTCTATTGTCATTGTGAGTGTTTGTGTGTGTGTGTGTGTGTGTGTGTGTGTGTGTGTGTGTGTGTGTGTGTGTGTTTCACACATGCATGTGGGCAGATGCGTCTCGGCTATTGAAATTTATGCAGCTCTTTATTTGTTTCCTATGTATGAGGTAACATTATGATTCTCCCCCCTTTTCTGGCTCTTTCTAAATGGCCCCTTGTTTGCTTTTGAATTGATCCTCTGCCTACTCTGCGCCGGCACAAAGCCGGTGTTAATTACACCTCTGTGCGTATTACATAGAACCAAGCCTGCAAGGAAAGAGTCCGTTTAGAAGGCGGAAGAGACTAGTTGGATGGATGCGGTTTGTAGCACCATGACAGCTGTTATGGTTCTTTCCACAGCTGCTGATACTTTGTAAATAGCTCACTGCACTGCAATAGAAGAGAGGTTTGTATTGAAAAACAGGAACAGAGCATTGATCAGGTGCGCTGTTGGGGAGAGAGTGGAGAGATTTGAAGAAAGCTTCAGGATTGGATGTAAAGCATCCTTTTGGAGACAGTTGCAAAGCAGCTCTTGTGAAATTGGGCTTGCCTGCCCTTCAAAGTAACAGTGTCATGACAGCACAAGTGTCAAAACAAAAAAAAGAAAAGAGAAATGAAATTTCTGCCTCAGTGCCTCAGAGTAGGCGGGCCTCACACCTTCTTTGACCTTCTTGTCACCTTAAACACTGCGTGTTTGGTATTCCCGCCATTATCCACGCACTGCAATATTAAGCTGGGGGTTCAAGCATCTGGTAATCGTTTAAGGTACTCCAATGGCATAGCCAGTCGGGGTTTGCATACGATCTTTGACTAATCCTCTCACAGATGGCAGACATTGAATCCACTTGTAGAATAGGGAATGATGACCATTTGCAGAGGGTCACTACAGACCACATGAGTAACACACCACTGTGACTAAAGGCAATGGCTGCCCACCAATTTTGACAGACTGTTGGGTGTGTGTATCTCCAGCTCATGCCTGAAAATACAACCCCCCCGCTCAAATGAGGAACCCCCCGTCTTGTCAACCAATTTGTGTACTATGTGTACTATGGTCTGGCCTAGTGACAAATCACTAGAGAAAGGCTGATCCCAGTTCTGACTGAGCAACTAGGCAGCCAAAAAATATGGAAACATACAGGATCTAACTCCCTAGAACAAATAATGTTGTGACGTGTAGCACAGAAACCAAGTGTAAACATGGAGGGAGTGTATTGTTATGATCTCAACATGGACAACATTTTGTGCATAGATTTAAATAGGCGTACAGTCAGTATGTATGGATTTTGCAGGGCTGTCAGTCAATTACTTATTAATGACAAACCAACAGTTTGCCAAAGGTTCAGCAATGAATACTTCATGTAATTATACTATGAAGTCTACTTGCCATTCATCGTACATGGGGCCGTAATTAGCATGTTTTAATTAGCCTGGTATGTCCATATGGTATGTAATCCCCGGCATTGTTGTGTAGTATTTTTTAATGTGCAAACAGTTTGCTCTTCAGCATGTATTCAAGGCGACTGTCCACCCACACATTAGCGGAGCAGCAGCAATACTGTATACCCACGTTTATTCATATTTAATGCTCGTTTTAGCATTACACTTCAAATTTACAAATGTAGAATGTAACAAAACTTGGTGAAAATGAATGAATGAGTGAAAATGGAGGTACCTGCAGAGCTTATTGTTGTGGAACATAATATATTCTGTTTCTTTAATTCATGTATTCTTTCCTCCGGTACAGCTTTTTGTGGGGGACGTAGAAAAACGCCCCAGGTTTTTGAGAAAATCTCATTTTGTCCCTGCGTGCTTCTGAAACCTATTGAAGTGTGGGCTTCATGATTATATAGTCGTGTAGTTGTGGGACATAGTTGGAGGAGGTCCTCTGTAAAAGCAGGTCTTAAATTCGGAACGAGGGCGGCAAGTTCCTGGGCTTTGCTGGGAAGCACAGTTTATTGGCCGTTTGAGAAACGCGGACGACAGCAATGGTCATGACTGGGTCTGATTCTGTCTGCTGACACTGCTGACATCACAGTGCGCTGGTGACATCACAATGACACAAGAGTCACAAGGGGGTTATCGCAACATTAAGTCAACCTACACTGCAGCTTTAAAGCCTAGACTGAACCATGATGAAAATAAATAAAAAGGTTGTGGCCTAGAAAGTATTTTCAAATGTTTTTGTTTTTTTTCTGAAAAGGTACCTTTTGTCGTTTATGAAAATGATCGTACTTACCCTTGCACACACATTAATTTGTAGCCTGGCATTTGTGGCCGATCTTTTGTGAAAAGGGGAGCTAGTTGTTTTCACTTGATGCTGTGGAGGCGTGCAGACTCAGAGCGAGAAAGGCTATAATGTACAGTGAAACTGCTTATTGCCCTGAAACCTCTTTTTAAAAGGCTTTGCTTGGTTAACAAGTTTGTTGACTTAAATCAGGATCACTCATCTCCAGCTAATTCCCCTTGTCACTCATTTCAGCAGAGTCAGTGCCATTAACTTTTGTGTACTTCACACAAAATTGTTTTAATTACAGCTAAGAGTTTAGGTTCGATTTAATAGTGTGGATTGTAAGAAAAAGACAGAGGATACCATTCTTGACTTTCTACCTGTCTTTTGTTCGTAATTACAATTTTCGTGGAGTGCACGGAGGCGAGGCAGCCAACGCCACCACGTCAGATGCAATTAAGTAAAAATAAATTCGACCGCTGATGGGCGATACTTATTTAAATTGGCTCACTTGCTGTTTGCGCACAACAATCAGGTTGGGGACCATTAGCAGTTTTAAGAGTATGTTTTCGAGCCTCCTCTGTTTCAGGCACAGAGGAGTTTCCAGCACTTGTGATTAAGCGGGAGGGGTTGACAGCGGGCTAAGCACTGAAACCCAGAGCACCGCCACAGAGGTTTAGCACTGTCACGCAGTTTGCAGCATGCAACTACAAACAGCAGGGTGTACACAATTAGCGTTGCAAGGTGCTCGTCTTTAACTGGCGATTTCCTGCAGGTTCGGGTCGATGCGAGTTTCAGGGTGATGAATTACTCTCGTCCCTCTTGTTAACGAGTTCCCGTTATCTTGTTTGTTTCTTTTTTTTGTCAGCTTTTGCGGCTTCACCCGAGCTCCGACTGTTTGAATGGGATGGGCCTAAACGAGGTGAAAGTGTTTTTGCATTTTTTGTTTTTTTTTGGAGTTGCAAGAGTGGGGGTGTTTTACAAGGACGCAGACAAATCTCAGGGAAAGTCCAGGGTACATTTACAGTGGGTGTTTGTTCAGACTGGATCTTAGAGGAAGATGGAAGCCACACCAGCTTCCTGAACAGACTTGTAAATCAACACCAGTGCATTTGAACTGACAGTGACGGGAGCATGAGAGCCAACAAACCGCTTCATGGGTGGAGCTATCACACGCTGTCCGTCACTGTCAAGTGCGGTTGCACATCACAAGCATTGGGTCAGGCCAGAGCCGGGAAAAGTTCCCTCGTCGAGCCTTGTCTGTGCCACTGGGCAGGGGAATAAAGACACTGTGTAAAACAATGAAGGAGAGAAATGAGGCAGATGAAAGGTCATTGTTACCCTCAGCACTAATGCAATTGTTTCTCTCGTTCGAGGACTCCGGCTTCAGTCTGGGCTTTCGTATTGTAGCCGCTTTCCAACAGCGCATGCTTATTTATGTTGGACTTGGACGCGGTACAGTAAACTTCAGTTCATTATCGCTCAGGAAGCCAGAGCTGAATTGCGACCACTGTGTGTGTGTCATGGGGACGTTTCTGCCATGAGAGGGAATATGTTGCAAATCCAGGCTTTATTTATTTTTTGTGTGACTAACTTGCTCCGTGCTCTCACTGGAGCGGTGCTTCCTCCCACACACACACACACACACACACACACACACACACACACACACACAGTGAAATGCACAAACTCGCACACAATCAGACACACATGCATGCAAAAATTAAGTTATATGCATGCGCACACACACACACACACACACACACACACATATATATATGTAAAATTATACATATGTACACATTTGGATGCACATGCGTTCACAAAGACACACACATTGGGACACACATGCGTACATACAGGACATGCAGGAATGTGAGCTCACACTTTTGGATGCATACATGCAGAAATATGTACGTGCATATTCGGACACACTTGTACACGCACGCATACACACACACATCGAGTGGCCCTATGGCAGGGAAGGGGTCACCTGAGTGACACACTGCCACCCTGAGGCTGTCACCGCCCCCTTGCTGTAACAGCTTCACTTTCCCTCATCACAGTGTTGCAACAGATCTCATTTCCCCCCTACCTCCGCATGGGGGTGGGGCTCAGGGGTTTGGGATATATGTTTCCACCAGTGCTGTGCACACTGGGAAGAGCCCTCTGAAACGGGAATGCTGGGACATGTAGTTCAGGGTCCCCTGGCTGACTAGAGCTGTGAGGGAAATGTATGGGGCTTTGGGTGTGGTGGCTGTGATCATGCTACGGTGACTGTACTCTGCAGAGCTGGCAGACAGCAAGGCACGCTCTGACTCAAAGCTGAAGATTGTGCGGTTTACCTGTGTGTGTGTGTGTTTCTGTGGGTGTGTCGGTGTGTGTTTCTGTGGGTGTGCGTACGCGCCCCGTGTGTGTGTGTGTGTGTGTGTGTGTGTGTGCACATGTGCACCCATGAGTGTGTTTTGTGCCAGTAACCTGGTGAGGGATCTTAGCAGTCACCGGAAGGCACAGCAAACAAACACACGTGTGTTTTCACATGCAAATGAATGCAAATGGAAACCCAGGAAATGCATTTCAGCATCCTAATTTGTTTTCTTTAGAAATAGCTTTTGCTCTCTGTCAGCCCTCGACTTTGATATGACTCCCTGTTTAATGACTGCCACTTAATGCTCATAAGTTATGCACAGAATTTGTCTTTAATTGGAGAAATTGAAAGTCCTAGTTAATTTGTTTTCCAGTGGGAATAACAGGGGTCCAGCCTAGATTTCTGAAAACCTTTCACACACTCAGTGGTACTCTCACGTTCTTCGAGTGTTCTCTTAGGGAAGAAATACTAATTATGAAATCATGTAAACATGAATGAAAAAGCAAAAATGTATCCGTTAACAGATTATTTTTGCAGACAGATTGTATGTATGCGTATGTTTGCATATAAACACACACTTTCTCTCACACACACACACACACATAGACACACGCACTTATATATGATATATCATATGCATATATAATCTGTTTTAATCTGCCCTACTTTAGCATTCATGTTGACTTTGCCAGAAATTGGAGCACAGTGAAATAAATTGCATCTCCTATATTTAAATCGAACATTTGATTGATCCATCTGCCATTCAAATATTACAAAGCCAGCACCTTTAGGTGGTAGTTTTGTATGCTGGAGAGCTTTGTTCAAAAGCAAAATAGCAAAATAAGTAAACGGGTATCATTATTCTTAGGGTTTATGATGTCCTCAGCCCAGCGTTGCACAGAAAATGACCTTGTATGCTTTGGCTTATGTTGGATTATGTTTTTCCATATCAGACACCCTGATCCAGGTTGATGTACTTATCTGATGTTTGACATATCATTTCATATTGCTGGATATTGATAGAATAATCTTTTCAAATGGTGCAGAAACAGCACTGTGCCCGAGGTTTAAATTCGCAGCTCTCTGGTTGCAGTCCTAGATCCCTGTGCACTTTATCACACTTTGATTGCCATGATGCATAATCGAATCAGACACCAGCTTTGGATGTCTGTGTTTTAGCTTGATTCACCGCAATCAAAGCGGATTGGTCTAACGACAGGTTTTCTCTTTTTTTTTTCCCTTCATGCTTTGCTGTCTCTTCCACCCTGGCTCCCGGCGCCGCTCTCCTGCGCAGGTAAGTTCAGCCTCAGTGCACCTGCATGCATTCGTGTCTCTCTTTGTTTCCGCCTGGTGCAGCTTACACAACCATGTCTGGATCTGGTTTGCACTCATTGGGCGGGTAGCATCTCTCTTGTTTAAGCCCCGAGTCCGAGTCCCTGGGAGTGGCTGATAAGGCTCAGAGCACGGGTAGGGGAGGGGCAGTGCTAATTCACTCTGAAGCAGAGTGCAGCAGAACAGATGCTGCGTACAGCATGAGCTGTGATAGCGTTACCGCTAACGAAGAGCGATGAGAGACACCGCACATGCGATGGTACAGAGCATTCATTTGGACCCTTAGCAGCTCCTTAGCTGGAGTGGGGTGGGGCCAGTGCTGGAGTGGGCTGGGCCAGTGCTGGAGTGGGCTGGGCCAGTACCTGAGTGGGGCGGGGCCAGTGTGGGGGTGGGGCGGGGCCATTGCTGAAGTGGGGCGGAGTCAGTGCAGGAGTGGGGCGGGCCGGTGCCGGAGTGGGGCCGGGTCTGTGTCGGAGGGGGCCTGTGCCGGAGGGAACTGCTGATGGCAGGTGCATTTCGTTTTCCCCAGAGTCTCTTTTCATGTTCCGCCTCTGATGCAGCAGGTGCTGAGGGAAGCGCATGAAATTGCGCATCGCTCGGTTGAAAGCTGGTAAGACACGGGGGACGGGGGTTATTTATATATAGCATCCTGCTTTGGGACGTCCCGCTGTGCACCCCCTTCCCCCCTCACTTTGGAGTGAGCCCCCCGGGGGAAATGTGGGCTATGGGACAGACAACCTCAAAGGCATCCACCCCATCTACCAACCCCCCAACCCCCAACCCCCAACCTTAGCAGCTTTGATGTCCCTTCGACAGCGAGAGACTAAGAGCCTAGCCAGGGAATGTGGGAAAGGGCCCCCTCAGCTGTGGGGGAACCCCCCGCACCATAACCCCCTCTCATCCCATGCGCAAACCAGCACTCGTATCACTTTTCAGTAATACCAAACCCAGGCGACCCCGCCATCCGCCCCCCGCCACCCCCCACGTCTCAGAATGCGCAAGGTAAAGAGCGCTCTAAAAAAAAAATGCCGCTCTGAGAGGTAGCGGCAGCGCCGGTGGCGCCGGCGCCGTTGGGGGCCCCCCGCGGAAGGCCCCACCCAGACGCCCCTTACCCCCGCGCAGAGAGAGCCGTCCTGAGAGCCCACAGCGCCGCCGTGCCGGCTGAGCGCGGCTGAAGGCCGGAACCGGATTACGCGTGCCGAGCCCGGGGTAAGAAACGGGCTGAATGCCGCATTAGCCCAGATTACTGCCTCTTATCCCATTAACTTTGTGCTCTTAACTGCCCGGGGGGTTTGGGGGAGAGCTCGGTTTGCAGTAATCGCCGCCGTGCGGAGGCAGAGGTGGGGTATGCGTCTGAGTGGGAGCCGCGGTAAGCATCGGCCTTTACCGAAGAGGCAGGCAGCAGCAGGGGTCTCCATCTCCTCTTTGCACTCTTGCCTGCTGAAGGCTGCTACGACCGCGTGAAATATGTGCTCATTTGCACCACGTCACAAAAGCCCTGAGTTTTCTTTTCACAGTTGCCTTCATAGAGAAACTGTTTCAAAGGTTCTCGTCACTGGCAAGTAATACAAGCCAGAAACTTAATGATTTCTACAGAATGGGTTATGCAGTGCGTACACAGGCTTGTGCGGTGTGTGTACCACACTGTAGACATCATCTGTCTGGCCCGACAGGGCTTGGTTAGTGCTTGGGAGGCTTCCTGACAAACCCTGGTTGCTTCAGGTAGCGGTTTTGGTGGGCCAGTAGGAGGCAATCTTCCCTCTTGCCTCCAAGCAGAAACCTCATACCCCATTGCAGTGATGGGGCTGTCCTGCCAGAGACACTGAGATTCAGAAAATGAATACATCTCAACTAACTGAAGGTGTTAATGATCATGTGGCATTTAATGGCAGAGTAAGGTTGTTAACCCTGGTGTACTGGTCAAACATCCACCATGGCATCCTCTGTCTAAATGACCACACCCCCTTAAAGTTGAGTGGCTACATAAGCCCTGACATTACCCTTCTGCCTCCAGCCCATCTTTGTGAAAGTGATTTGAGTTATTATTTGCCTTTACTGGCCAAATTAATGTCAATAAATATGTAATGGTCTAAGAAGGGACCTTCATACTCTTTTGCCCTGCCTGGTCAAAGGGTTACTAAGTAAATAAGAGTCTAAGCAATGGGCCATTTCCATGGCTTTGTTTAGAGTACCAATGAATAAGCACACTCACCAGCAGAATCGATCAGGTCTTGAGCCCCTCTAAGTGACGGACACAGCTTTCCTCTGTGGTCCAAGGCAATTTCTAGGCTAAATGGAGGTCTTAATTGACTTAACGAGCAGAAATTATTCACATTCATGTATTTTGAAATTCATAAGGATTGTAAGATCTTCACTCCATCTGAAGCTTAATAGAGAAAATGAATATGCTGCACTACTGGAATTAATTTTTCACTTTTCTTGCATCTAGTCTTGTGTGTTTTTTATTCCCCCTAGATATAGTGCACTGTAAAACAGTACATTTACTTGTAAAGTGTACTACACCAAAAATCCCCAAGCTTCAGAAACCAGAGAAACAAATGAAGAATTTTGAAGTTGAAGATCATCTTAATTAGGGATTGGGGGGGGTTGACTGGGTGACCTCTCTTTTTTCCCTGTTTTCTCACTGTAACCTCTCAAGCAAACCTTGAATGTCTCTTTTTTTTGTTAACGTCAAAAGGGAGGTCACGAAAGGTCACATGGCCATTAATTACCAGGTAAGGACTCAAGATGGCATCTGGAGAGATAACGGCAAGGGTTTGCACACGTTTCGATCCGGCGGGTTGCGCTCCAGCCACAGTAATAGCTCCCTGAATGAGGCATCGCGGCGGTCAGGTTAAATAGACAGGAAGAAGCGTCCCTCTACTGTAAGCATCTTATCATTCTTCTGATCCGCGTGGTGCACCGTGGAGAATACCGCTGTTGTGTTTTTTTCCTCCTGGTGATGCAAGCGCTTATAGATGATCCTATCTGGAGGCTTGCCAGCGTATGGCTCAGTCGGGGAGTTTGCGGCCGGCTGAATGATTGCAGATAAACGGCCGCGCTCGGCAAATGTGAGCCGGCAGTGGGGGAAAGCAAAAGACGTCCAACACACGTGCAGCGATTAAAAGCGCCAGATCACTCATACAAAAATATATGGGTTGAGAATATATTTTAGAGAGTGTATTCATTAGATCAGTCAGTGTTTTTGTAATATACAAATTATTGCCATTTTACAGTATATATGCAATATAAAGTATATTGCACTATATTTCTGCAATGTATAAATATATTGTAAATGTATAATTTTGGGCCTGAACTACATAATTCTCATGGTATTACCATACATTCAGTTTTCCTGTGGACATTTTGGGAGGGCTTTGGGGTGCTGCCTGAAATCATACACACTTACTGTACATGTGTCACACTACCGTTAGGATTGAGTGTGCGTTTCGTAGCTGATGGAGGCCCGATTCCCATGGAAATTCTTCATCCCTATACAGTGTATGCAGGCTTTGTACTGTAGTCAAGTCTACTTCACCAGGACAGTCCAACCATGTGGCCCTTCAGAGCATTGCGGCAGGCCCCTAAAATGAAGGTGAAGGGAAAAGAATACACTGAGGTTTGCTATGATTAATAATGCTGTGGTTGGGTCCATGTTTAAAATGCTGATACAGAGCAGTGAGGCTACTCCTGAGGATTGCCTGGTTTGTGCCTGTCACCTGGCCAGAAGTAGAAAACCAGTCAAACTGCATGGCGCTTTTTGACAAATTCCATTCCGCTATCTCCCCCTCATGTAAGTGAAAAACAAATCAAATTTCACATACAGATAAGTACATGGCTGGCTCATGGATAAATAATACGATTATAATAAGTGATCGTTGTCACACAGCTTGATAAATGGATCGGGTAAAATTGATAAAAAGCAATTTTACTGTAGCCTTTTGACAGCGACGCTGGTAAATTCTGGTCCATGTCGTGATCAGGTTGGTCACCCCTGGACAGAAGGGAGCGGCAGCGTTCCAGAGCGGACTCAATATCGGCAATATGGTTATTGATAGACGAATGGAACCAGAAAAAATCCTTGTCGTCTGTAGCAAAGTCAAATTTTACCACGCTTGAACTGAAGAGTTAAAAAAAGCATACACTTCGAGCTATAATTCACAGAAACGTCAAGCTAACACAGAGGCAGCGAAAAGCTGGGGTATGTCGGTGAACCTCTCTTGCTGACTAATCGTCATTGCAGCGCGGGTAGATGATATGAGTAGGGGACTTCTAAACCGCTGGAGGTTGACCGCACCCGGCAAGAATGTGCTGAGACGGAGCCCCCGCAAAGCTAACGGTAACGCGATACTGCGCATCTGCATTTCTTACGGCTCGTGCTTCACCCACCGAAGAACCGCATTCTCTCCTCGGGCTGTTGAAACAGGATTCTGCGAGTGCTCTTCTCCTCCGCGGCTCCCGGAATTTAGCCATTCAGTCGCTTCCAGAGTAGGAGTTTTAGGTTCAGTTTCCCACAGTAACAACACGCAGCTAGTAGCCCATACGGATCGTTTTAAGAAAGCGTTCGTGCGGTACGCGCGATTGTGAGGTCTAATCATGTTTGAAGGATCAGTGAAAACAGCTTGGATGGCTTAATACTTTGTCCTCAGTGGAGGCCATATCCAGAATGCACACTGGCGGCACGTTGTGGAATAGAGCCTCCCTAAAACACAGATTGATGTGTGCGATAATGTTTGCAAGACCTTCACGAAATCCAGAATTTAACTGAGAGCATTACATAAAAACAATATCGGTCGGAGCACGGCTTAATAGTGAAAATCAGAAACAGCGATGGGTACTTGGTATTTTTGAATCGGTTTTGATTATAAAGCGTAGTGACTGAGCTGCTTGTGGTTCTATTTGCAGTGCGTCTCGCTTCACTTTTGTTAACAAACCTCCGTGATCTCCATGTAAAACCGAAGGTCTTTTATGGCATACTGATTGGTTTTGTCCCTTTTTCAGATAATGGCACAGTTTTTGATGCTGCTATTCTAAAAAAGAAGAAAAAAACAGTCATTTTCTTTGCTGAGATACAAATGGGTCGGGGCCTTCTGTTTTCTTGGATTCCTTTCCATCTGTGCAGTAACCTTCCGTTAAGGGCGCGCAGCCTCTCCGGAAGTCACGGCAAAACCTCGAGCTTCATCACTCCCGTCCACCAGGCCTGAGCTAAAGCAGCCATTTTAATACAGAAAGTGCGTAATTAAAACCCCCTCCAGTATGTCGGGAACGTTACAAATGAACATTTTTTTCGCGGTACCGCGGCGAGTCCCGAAAGCGTGCCGCGTGGCGGATTTTATTCTGCAGCAACAGATTAATTATCTTAATCTGCACATTGTTCCAGTGTGTGCGTTCACGTGCCGAGACGAACCCTGAAATGAGATAATATAAATCTCATCACACGGTTGCCCCGCAGTCCTCCGCGACCGAGCAAGGATGATGGTCATTATCATAAAAAGGGGTAGAGAGGGAGGGCTAGCCGTGAGAGCCGCGAACATCGTTCTGGGTAATTATGACTTTGGACTTTTAATTAGTAACAGAAATGAGTTACCGTGCCCCGAAGGGCTATTAATGATACATGTAGAAGCACCGATACATGGTATATTATATTATGTCAGAATATCCACGGTTTCGATTGAGTGGCTGCCTACGGTAAGAGAAGACTGCAGCGTTTTTTGGCTCTGGCAAGCATTTACTGAATATTTGCAAAAAATCAATAAATAGTCTGATGTGTCCCATTGTGTTAGACTTGGTACAGTAAGGCCTCGCTGGCTGTTTTAATTGATACTTTTAATAATTAAGGAACCTAATTTCCTCACTTTGTTCTTCATATTTTACACTCCCAAGAACAGTCTGTGAACTCCCAAAGCACTTAGTACAAATACCAAGCGCCTGTGCTCCTTCTGTAAGCCGTGCAGGTTACTTCAAATCGTGCCCACCTAGGTCTCCAACTTATTTGGAAGCCTCCCTGCCCGAAGTGCTCTGAACGGCGCTACTATGTCACATCTCTGGAGGGCTCGTAGCTTTCGGCGTTTCGAGTGAATGGAGCGCTGAAGACTATTAGCGAGCAAACCGCTTCCTCGCCGCGCCGCCGCTTGGAAAAAAAACGGGGCTGACACGAAAGCAGAGAGCTGTCAGCGCTGCCTTGCTCCGCAGCCGTCGTCTGCAGGAGCGAGGAGCGGCAATTAGCGCTGACATCCCAGCGACTTGCCCGCGTACCTGAGTGCCTCAGCGGGCTGGCATCGCAGGGGCGTTTGAGGAAATGGCTCCGCCTTCACACCGCGGACGAGCAAGCATCAGGGACAAACAGCGAAGGGTGCTTGTGTCCATCCTCGACCTTCGCCTGAGTGACCTCCATTGTTTGATTTTGTTTGAGTAATGCCAGAGCAGGACGGGTTCTGCCGAATTTCATTCTCCCCCCATTAACACCATGGCACACTGGCATTTCTTTCTGCAGCGACTGTCAAGAGGATGGATGGCACCAAAGAAAGAGAAGAAATGTTTTATGAGTTCAATTAAAAGCGACGTTATTTCACCATGAGTCAATGCGGGAGTTGTGGTTAGACAGTTCCCCTCCTCTGCTTAAAAACCCGACGAGGAGAGAACCTGCAGAACGTGTTCATATTAAATCAACATTTATGTATTTTGAAATAATATTGAGCACAATTTTATTCATAACTGCTGCTTTATAAAGAATGTGAAGATAAGTGTACTAATTTGGCACACATATTGGCTGTTACATATTAAGTTAATGGTTATAATACCAAAGAAATTAAAGCAATTGCATATATACTGAGCGTGAATGTAAACTATTCTTGTATGTTTTTCCCTTTGAAAAATGAAGTGCAGCATTTTTGGATATTGATTAAATGTTTCTAGCATCAAGTTGGTTTATTGATCATTGGTTGAGCCCATCATCTCTGACTGTTAAGAGGATAGTAGTGCAAATGGAACAGTCAACTCCTCTCCAGCGTGTCAGTCACAATCAGTGAATCAAATTGCCATTCGTTCAAGACAAAACACTAAACAAACATTAAATGAAAAATACATCATTCGTGCATACATGCTTAAATACTGCTTTGCTTCTTTGGAAAGTTAGTATGGCAAGATCTGGGAATGGCTCAGTCAGTCTGAATACCAATTATGGTTTTGTTTTGTTAGTGTTTGTGTGTTTTTGGTAAAAGCTAACAGCACATAATTGCCTAGTAAGATATCAAGTCTAGGCAAACATGTAGATGGAAGAAGCCACAGTTTCTGTAGTAGGCCATCCATAATTATGTGTACACACGCTAATAACATGCAGTTCCAAGCACGCTAGTTCCCCCACGGGTGTGACAGTTTGTTTCTTCTTTGCTGGTAGAACATGCTGAAGCTCCTCACAGACAATCAGTGCTCAGATTTGAGGCTGTCAGCTGAACGCTTCCATACGTGCTCAGGTAAAGACATGGGTGGTGACCCTGCTGCTATATTGGTACCACATGGTGACGTGTTTTGAAAAATCGCATAAGAATCTCCAGTCACATTCATGTTAAAGAGCCGTTTGGTGATTGACTGAGAACAGAAACTGATTACATTTTCACATTTAAAATTGTAGTGTAATAAGTGTGAACTGCTATAGAGCCATAGAGAGTCAGCTCTGTGTGCAGGTTAATTTGTGTCTGCTATATTAATTGTGCGGTGTGACTGCTACTCCCAACAGAATTCCAGGGCTTTATTTTGCTGCACTGCTGTGACAGTGTAGTGTACATTATGTGAATTATCTGTCTACAGTATCTATCTGCTCATGTATCGATCCATCTCCCTTTCCTTTTTGTGCGGCGTGCTGTGCGCTCTCAGACATTTAATCCCGCGTCATCTGTTACACTTTCAGCAAACAGCGCCTGCCTCATACGGTGAAATCTGTGGGCAGTGCATTATGGGAGCTGCTGTGCGGGGGTTCTCAGACTAATCTCCTCTCCAGTCCACCGCGACCGAGGACTCGGGGAAAGGATCTGACGTTTGAAACAGGAGTGAGGTATTAGGCCTGCGCTCCTCGGGCAGCCTTCCCAGAGGGCTCCCTGTTCGGTAATGAAATTTCTCCCACGTGTGGGAGCGCGCCTGCGGTCGCGGCTTCAGCGCTCATCTCCGCCGCCCGGCGTTCGGGTCCTTCCGATTGAATCAGCCCCCGGCTTCCGGAGGCTGACGTTTTATTGCCCGTTATATTGGTCCTCCACCTTCTGAGTTTGTTTCACATGTCTGTAATTGCAGTACTGGGGAAGAAACTTTTTCATACCATTTACTTACTCTGCAGTCTGAAGGAGCTGACATGGCATTTATTTCTGTTTATAAAACTGGTCCCTGCCAGTGAATATTCTTTCCAGAGAAAGGTGTGAAATAATGTGAGGCTGAATCTAGGCATTATTATAATTATGAATAATGCTAAAAAAGTGTTCTGACTAAAGTATAAGGCAGGGTTATTCCCCCTCAAAAGAAACATTTATTTTAAAAAAGGAATTCGCCTTATATTCACGCACTACTCATAATTGCTAAAGCTAATGCTATGTAGCAGAAGGTGGCACCGTGGCCTAAAGCGAAGCCAATGGATAGAGAGTGCATTCAGCAAACATGGCTGTTGTTTAATAGTGTTGTTTCCATTCTTCTTCACACCAACTTTGGAATCACTAATTGAGCTTTAATCTGGCAACGCCGTGACACCTTCCCGCGCTCGTGCCGGGAAGCACTGAAGTGAGGCACGTGCGGGTACAAATCCTCCAATGCAGCAGCCCGCAGACATGAGGGGTTTCACACGGCAGTCTCTCTTGGGGGGGGGAGGTAATCACTTTCCTTCTTACCATTGATGTTGTCAGGAACCTAACTGATGTGTTTGTAAAAATTTTAACAAGGTATGAAATCCATTGTGGCATAAAAAACGACATGTTTTGGAAAAAAAAATGTTTCATTATCAGTTATAAAAATAAGTGCCATGTTTCCGTAATAAGTCACGTTTTCATCAGGTGCCTATGAATTGTGGAGTTGTCAGTGAAAGAAGTGCCAGGTCCTCTGATCAGCTCTGGCTGGTTCCTCCAGTCAACATCCCATAGTGCATTGCAGCCATTAGCTGGAGCAAACAGCATATTGAAGGATTACACACGCCTTGCTCCTTGCTGTTATGCAGGGAAAACCCTTTAAATTTTCCCCCATTTAGTGCTGATGTTATTTATTAAGTGACTTGATTTGGTAAAGGGCTTTTTTGTTATTTCTAAAAATTTCTTTGAAAAATGGGGGTTACCTAATAACCAGGATGGCCTTTTATTAGGGCCGGTGTACTAAAAATACTAATAACGACAGTGTTTTTATTAATCATAATAACACTGCCTAGATTCAGCCTTTACTTTTTTTATAGTCCTTTCTGAGCTGCGGCGAAGGCCCATGCTGTAATCACTGGGCTACGAGGCGGAGGAGAGTAATGACCGCATTAATGAATGCTGAGGCTCAGTGCTAATGGAGCTCTGCTTAAAGTCATTTTGAGTAATAAGGGAGGCTTGCCTTCAATCTCTTCCTCGCAGCTCCCTCAGCCAGCGACGGCAAAAGGATGTTTTAATGTGAACTGCATCCGCGATGGGAGACATGCCGGTGCGCAAGGAAGCAAGATCTCTGTGATCGCTATGGATCCATTTGATCCAACCCTGATGTTTTGGCTTTGACGCGTTTCAGTCTGTCTTTCCCCAGTCTTGCTCGTTGCACTAGCATCATACCTCACGGCAAGTTACACCTTATTACAAGTAACACAGCACAGATGTCTTGTCAGTAGTACGTCTTATTGTTAGCAACATCCCTTGGCCATTTGCAGTTAATGAAAATGGATTGCAGCAGCAGCTCAGCTATTTGCTGGTAAAGGATAGGGCATGTGTTTTCTCTGAGCTCCAACAAAGTGGAGGGGGAGTCATCTTTTGGTTGTTTTTTGGTTGGTTTGTGTCAATGCCTCCCGCCTCCACCCCATTCACACAGACTTTGTGACTTTGCTGCTCCAGTCCAGATTATGGAAAGCACAATTGTCATACCCTTCAAAGCAAATGTCGCAACATTAATGCCCCTGCTCTCTGTTCTGGTTGTGAAGAGTTTTATAGTCCTGTGGGAAGGTTTTACATGATGCACACTCACTGTGTCTTACATTCCCTCTACGCCACTTTGGAAATGTCATACGTTATCAGAGCCAACACTGTCATACACGTATCTTCTTCACAATGCTGATACGATCACAGACAATGAAGCGTTGCCTTTCTTCCCTTTTGTGTGAAGGGAATTCCCCTGATGTTTCAGGAAATGTCTGGCATTTAAACACTTTGGGGGAAGAATTAGAAGTGGACATGAGGCACCACTTGGGAGACTATCAATAGGAGACTATTAGGTCCTACTTTACACCATACCCACTGTACACCATATGTGCTGAACTGTTCCTGTTTCGGTTGTAGTAACTAATGTGTACATGCATTATGACATGTGTATTATGGTTGTTATTCAAGAGTAATTACACAAACCACAAACAGATTATAAGACAGTAATTGTGGTTTCTGTGTAACAAGGGGTATGTTTACAGTTGTTACCTAAAAAAGTACCGTGTAAACAAACAGGACGTGGAGCCATTTAATGGTAAGTGGGGCCAAAAAGAACCTCAGAGACAAAAGAGAAATGGAAAAAAAAATTGAGTCTGCTTTGTTCTCTTCTGCCTGCAGGCTAAATATCCAACAGGGCACAGGAATAAAGTCAGGGCCTGTCAATACACAACACAACACAAATTTAAAATTGGACAAATTCATAATCGCACCAAGAGGATACACAATGTGGGCACTAACAATGCTTTCTGAGTGCAAAAACATCAAATACAGCAGGGATTTATCCTAAACAGCATCGTTTGCGTTGAAGCCATAATCGAAGTAGAATCCAGGCTTACTCTAGTGGACCAAAAAGCTAGTTTTTATAATTTTATGGCAGGATTAACCTTTTTTCCCCCAATTCGAAGCACAAATTTCAAGACATCTCAACCAGGAAAGCGTGTTTGTGTTGTTAGTGTCAAGCCGTGCAATTTACAGTGTATGCTAATATGCAGATTCTCTCCTAATGGACATGTCTCTTGAGAAAAGATGATTTTTAATTAGGCTGTTTAAATTAGACAGTTGCCAGTGTCTGTATCTGTGTCATCTCAGAGTTGTCACTGAAGTTCTCCTGGCACTTGTCATTGTGGTAGCACAGTAACATGCAGTTTTTAAGCATAAATGATGAATGTAATACAGTTCTTTTTCTAAATTCATGTTTGTGACTTCCAGTTGTCCAAGTGTTGAAATGCTATTGTTTCACTAAAACTGTCCCAGACCACCTGCGATGGTTTACTTCTGATCATCGTGATCATTGCATTGCATTTCCACTCCAGGCTCCCAGCCCAGTTTAGCTCAGCCCAGCCCAGCCCAGCCCAGCCCAGACTAGCTTAGCTCAGTTTAGCTCAGCCCAGTTTAGCTCAGTTTAGTCCTCATCATTCCTTGAGCGTTCAGTTTGCATAAGGGAAAAAGACAGATAACAGAGTTTGGAAACATACATTGCAGACTTCTTTTGTAAATGAATAACCTAAACTCATTGTGTGTAACTGTAATTGTAATTTATTTGAGTTATTTTCAAAGCTTCTCATTAGCAAGTATTTTCAAGACAGATGTGCAGTATGCTTACCGACTGGCACGTTGCTTTGATTAAGCAACATACATGAATGCATACATAAAGATTAAAATAACCACATCAAAAGTAACAGTAGACATAGCTCTAGCAGTTTACTTGAATGTGCAAATGGAAGCGCTCAATGCTCATGGCATTGCAGTTTGCCAAGCGCCCGTGTGCCTCAGACGGAGCCGTCACACGGAGCCTCAGACTGGATTTTCAGACCGGGTGCTGAGAGACGTAGCTTGGCCGGGGAGGCCGTGGTAATCCGATCTGAGGATGTGTCAGTCAGGGTAGGCCCGGAGGGAGGCCTGTCGTTTCAGGTGTCACCTGAATAAGCAGGCGATGGTGAGTGCTGACGGAGGTGACCGCAGGGCAGTCAGCATTACAGTCACGTTATTTACCTGTTCCTCGCATGCCTGTGTGCGGGGTATATTGCATAGATTACCTTTCTTCATTTTATTTTCACCTCTTGTCTATGTTTGCTGCTGGATATGTGTGCTGTTGATATGATTCTAATGAAGTTGTGACCAGAAGGGGCTTATTTCCTTTAAGTACATTGCCATTTAACATGCTTATCTGATTACAGATTAAAATGAAGTTTAGAATTTCAATTTATACCCCAGGCAAGGTGGGATAATCACAGCACACACCAATTAGTGTCCCTGAAAGGGCATATTTTGTAATACTTTGCAGGTAAAACCGAACATTATCCCTAGGTTTTATTATTTTAAAGAAACACCAGGTATTTTGGGTAAAGTTTTCATGCTTTAGTTTCCAATGTGAAAAAATACAATGTAACACAACAACTGAAGCATTCTGGGATTTTTGGTGATAATACCTTAGAGGAATGAATCAGTGATTTCACAGCAGTGTGTCTGTACTCCTAATGCCAGTAATGGATACAGTAGATTACTGTCATTAGAGAGGGACTCTGTCTAGAGACTTCAGTTTGACCAAAATCCAAGGGAACGCTTTGAGTCACTGTTCTTGTTGAGTGGTCACATTCATTGGTTTAAACTAAATTCCTCCGCTTGTTTCCACAGTGATGCACAATGGAAAAAATACCACAGCCTGGTGGCTAAAGCTAACAGGTAACCATGAGACTGCGGTTAGTGATGGTGCCTCATGGGCCTTATCGTGGGCGGAGCCCCCGTTCACTGACTTACACAAACCAATCAGATGACCTTGCTCTCTACAGCAAAACATTGCAGTCGGTTAAAACCAGAAAGTCACCGATAGTGCATGATAGCTCCATCCATTTTCACATTCTTGAAGCCTTGGCCTTCCAACATAGTGACAAGAAGATAGAGACTGAACAGAAAAAGCAAATGTCACTAGACGCTAAACTCTGCCTGAAATCTCAGACAGCCTGTACCTCAGGGAACTTTGTCTCTGTACTTTCAACACAGTTACCCACTTTGAGGCCACCAAATGTTAGCTTTGCTAATGCAGCTGTAGTTTTGTCCTAATTATCTTCACTAAAACTAGCAGTCTGTGTACACGTAGCTGGGTAATTGCATGCACTGTTATTTCTTTTTCTCTAACTGTTGGCAGGTTTTGCGGATTGTTAAAAAGAGTTTGTCATCCTGGAATTGGAATTACAGCCGCCCCGAGCCTTGTGGGGAAAGCTTGTACTCGAGACGGTGCGTTGCTTTGCTGTCACGAAGACAGTCGGCCTGTTTGTGTCATGAACTGTGACAGATTAGCAGTTAGCATTCACTGAGGTCCTTAGTTGTCCTGGGAACACTGGATGTGAAAAATTTGGTACCGTCGAGCTGGTGGAAGACTTGCCAATTTCGCGTTTATATTATTTCCCAGAATACGGTGTTTTCCAAATTCGGTGAGCTCATGTGCTTTCGAGCCTGGTCAGTTTTACAGCAAATGAATATAATAGCAGGCAGTGCTTTCTGCGTACCAGAGAGGTGAACTGCATGGTATTGCCATTAAAATGTAGCAGCTTCAGTTTGTAGCTGCAGGGAGTACCTGTTATACATCAGTCCACTGAGGGGTGATATCAGTGGACTCTTATTTAACTCTTTACTAATTTTTTTTTTCGTTGTTGAGTTAGGGGGTGAGGGTTGTGAAAGTAGTCAATCAATTGATGTCTTTGTGGAGGCTATGACAGTACATACAGTAAATAGCTAAATCTAGGGAGAGAATTCTGTTCACCCAGCGCCTTTCTGCCCCACCAAAATACAGCCACTCAGACAATTCTCTTAGTTCTGTGTCCTTGCACTTTTAGTGGTCATAATGGAGTCCAATGGCCTTCAATCTAGATGTGTCTGTACAGTATATTCCTAATGAAAGACTGGTAGGATACTATCACATTGCCACCACTTAATCAGTCTGCTTCTGCACTCATGGAGAATATCAACACTTAATCTTACTTCATTTAGCATCTGTGCGCTCTAATTAGAGCTTAGAGCTGTTTTGAATATCTGAAGACACTGCTTCAGTAATGGTTGTAAATCAAATGCAGGATAGTGCTTACGTGGTTGCCCTCAGCACACCGAAAAAGACTCGTAATGGTGATTGATAAATGCTTTCCACCCGAATCCAGGGGAGGTTTCTGGTTTGACCACTGTGCATTATTTCTCTGCTGGGAACCTTTAGCGCTACCAGATGACCGGGTTAGTCATTTAACTCCTTCTTCCGTGGTTGCACTGGGTTTTGTTTTGTATGGATTCCGAGGATGGCAATGCAAGGGTTTTGGACAGAGAGAGGCAGCGCTCCAATGTGAAATGAAATCCATGTCCAAGACGTGGGTGTGAAACGTGTGCATTGTAATTCACTCCAGATAAGAGGATTTGGACGCACTTTTTATTAGGTGAGGGCTCAGTGAAACGCATACCGCTTTCCCAAGCATGACAGAACCATTTTATAACCGATTCAGAGGCGAAAGCACTGATTTATTGCGGCCGATACATGCTGATATCATCTATGCCTCATTGCCAGTCTTTCTCCATTTTGTGAAATGACATGTTCTCTATCTCCGCGCGTCAGCTGGCTCCGGGATTGCTCATCTGACGAGTGAAAGGGAGGCCCTGTGGTTAAAATGTCTCTCTGTCCTCCCTCCCCTCCCCAGCCGTCCCGTTCCCGCCCAGCCACCGGCTGACGGCGAAGGAGGTGTTCGACAGCGAGGGCAAGCCCAAGGTGGACGTGCTGAAGGCCCACCTGACCAAGGAGGGCCGCGTGGAGGAGAGCGTGGCCCTGCGGATCATCAGCGAGGGGGCCGCCATCCTGCGGTCTGAGAAGAACCTGCTGGACATCGAGGCGCCGGTCACAGGTCAGTCTGAGGCAACGTCCACCTCTCCTATCCCCTCTCAGTCACCAAGCTCCTCCCTTCTCAAGCAACAAGCTCCTCCCCCGCAGTCACCAAGCTCCTCCCCTCTGTCACCAGGCTCCTCCCCTCGCAGTCACCAGGCTCCTCCCCCTCAGTCACCAAGCTCCTCCCCTCTCAGTCATCAAGCTCCTCCCATCTGTCACCAGGCTCCTCCCCTTCGGTCACCAAGCTCCTCCCCTCTCAGTAATCAAGCCCCTCCCCTCTGTCACCAGGCTCCTCCCCTCTCAGTCACCAGGCTCCTCCCCTCTCAGTCACCAAGCTCCCAGGCCTCTATGCCACAAGCCGGGCCTATGAAACGTTGTGGAGCAGACACTGGTGAAAGCTCACTTAGAACAGAGCCAAAACCATACCTGTTACTGTCTCAGCACCCCCGACTGGTATTTTGGCTCATGCAAGTCTGCAAACAAACATTAAGGATGTGCCCAGATTGGATCAAAACAGGACCATTCACGTTGAGAGTTTCACTCATGATAAATGGGTAATTGATGTTTTGGGGAACTGAATGACTAAAGCATTAAACTCTCTCTACCAGTTAAGCACATCTCAGCCTAACCCATATTCTAACCCCCTTGCTTGACCGAGCAAACAGACCTGTGGTGAGAGTCTGTTGTCAGCACAGAGTGTCTGTTACTCCTCTCTCTCATCACTTCCTACTGTGTCGTTTGCTTAGTGTTTTATGACTCGATTATACTTTATAATGAATTGAGAGAGCCCTTTGAAGGTTCGGTAATGGGATTGTTTTCATACAAGAAGCAGACTTTTTTTTTCCTGGTCCGACGATAAAACGGTCCCTTGCTCTGAAGATGGGACTCAAGATTTAAGATGGTTTCCCATCCATACGACAACTTGGCTCTCAGTCAGCCAGAGAATCCCTGAGTGTTGCCATCCTTCTTGAGCTTGGTCATTATTTTTTGAGGTATTACCCTCTCAAGGCATAGCCTACAGGGTTCTGCAGCTCACGCCACTTGATTAAAACCTTATTGTGTTGTTTATTGCACCGATAGATGCAATCCTTGCCTATGTAATTGCTTTCTCCTGGCTGGTTCATGCTAACAGCCATGCAAATGTGGTGGATTTTATTGGTTTTGCTTTCCACTATGTTAATGCATTTGCTTTAGGCCCGACAGATGGAGACGTAGTTATTTTCGTGACAGGGCTGTTTTGCTAATTAATTAAGACAACGAGGCGCATTTATTGGGGAGGGGACACCGTGGTTACACAGTGGCCTGTCCCTGGGACCACGTGCCCGTTTCATTCGCGAGAACCGAAAAGGCAGCAGTAGACTCCCATCGTATGTTGCATACATTATCATACATTAAACTGTCCAGAGCGATTTACACGGCTCACGTCATGCAGATTACATGCTATAAAGCCGCATTTCCCTGGAGCGATTCACGCTCAGCTGCAAAGCTGTGACTTAACGGCTAAGGGCAAAGGTCACGGGCGCAGCACCGTGGTGCTCTGATGGAGGGGTGTGGCGTCTGTACCTGTGAACACAGTTCCTGTCCGAAAGGGAACTTGGAGTGCAGAATCTGCTGGGCCACGAGCCAAACCCCCCAGGATTATACATCCCCTGTGGGGACCGGATTTTTATTTATTTTATTTTTTTGTAGGGCTTTTTCCCGTGTCCTGAAGTCACACAAACCCTGCTCTGCTCCCTCATTTTAAGATTCATCTTTGTTCTTTTAGTTACGTTTTTGGTCACCCAACGGGTAGGGGTGTTCTTTTTGAATAATTCTTATTCTGTATTTGCATAGTTGGACTGGCTATTCTATTTTGGATATTCCATGTTTAAAATATCTCCCCCAGTTTATGTTTTGAGGCAGGAAGATGAATGATCTGACTGAAGTGTCTGGTATTATCTTTGGCTCTTTCTTCTCAATGAAGATTTTTTTCTTCATTTTTTATGTCAGCTGTCGAGCAGTTGCACACTAATCCTAGTAACCACTGAGTTCGATCTCACAGTCGTTTTGAGTAAGCGAATATTCATCCTCCTCCTCCTCCTCTTCAGCGAGTCACATTCTGTCCTGAACAGCGGGAATTCCGAGGCCCTCTCCTCAGGTGGTGTGGCAGGTGGCGTGTACCACCTCTCTGTCACCCCCATGGCTCTGACAGCCTCCCACGCCCCCAGCGCTCGGTTCTACACAGGGCGGACGCAGGGGGTCCGTTTCCCAGAGTGCACTGTGCCACGCTGCCCGGGGCAGAACATCAGGCTGGTTACATAAAAGCCCCTCAGTAGGCGCCCGCGCCCCCGCCAGCCAGCCTGTGCCACTCCGCGGCCTCTCTGTTACATAATGACCGCCTTCTCTCCATTTTCAGGGTGGAAGTGCGTTTTGGGAGGATTATCTCTCTCACCATCCTGTCTGATCCGAGCCGAAATCTATATCCGAGAGCGAAGAGAAAAAAAACCCCCAAAAAATCCTAGAAACATAGGATTTGAAACGTCAGTCAGGGGCTATGTTTAGTTTTGCGCTCAGCCGTTTTTGTTATGGATGAAGGAGGATTCTAATTCTGCTCATTACTACAATGCGAGCAGGTGTTTGAAGTGATCCAGCGGTTGCAGCGTCCTATTTATAGCGTGCGTTTGCACGGCGTGTGAACCCTACAAAGGCGTTCGTCGCTCTCGCGGTGGTTTTCTCCAAGGATTACTGCGTGAGTTCTGATGCCTTTGTTATTGTGTAAACCCACAGCGCTCATAACGCGAGATCTGATGCCTCTTAAGTCGGAGCGTGGGGGAGCGTTTCTTTTGAGAAAGAAAAAAACCACCACAAACCTATTTTGCCATGACCGTGAGCATGTGCGCGGTATCGATTTGAGGGGGATAATTACTTTGCGGTGAATGAAGCCATCCACAGCCATTAAGAGAGGGGGTGAGGGCTGCAGGACAGTTGAGAGAGTCCCCCACCACTGAGCTAGGTATGTGTGGACCTCTATCCCCTGTCCATCACTTACTGAATGGGGCAACAAGGCTGGGGATGTGTGGGCCTCTGTGTGTGTCACTTACAGAACGGGGCAAGACTGGGGGGGGAGGCAAGCAGAACTTATCTAATGGGAGCATGGAAGGCAGGGACAGAGATGGGTGTCTGCAAGTTTAGGATGCAAGTGGGTTTGTGGAGGTCCTCGTCTCACCACTTCATATGGGGTACACGCTCCAAGCGAATAGGGAAGTCCACAAATCCTGGACTGTGCTGTTAATCAAAACTCATGTACAATGAAGGCTTGGTCTGGACACTTTTGCTCTCTTGTGCTGGAAGTCGCTCTGGATAAGAGCATCTGCTAATGAATAAAGCGTGATGTAATGTAAAACAACCACTTTTACAGTATGACAGCAATGTGATGGTGCAATGAAGTAGCAGCTAATATAAATGTAAGTAATAACGCCATAACCGCATCTAAAGTGCTGTTAATGTAAGGCAGCGTGGGTTCGCAGGTACAGAGAGTGAAGAGAACAGGGAGTACCTCCTGGAAATAGAAAATCCACGAATAGCGGAGGTCCCCTGTACTCAGCTCTCGTTTTCTGGTCGTAAACAGGGCTAAGAAGGAGGCAGTGCTGGTGTAAGTTAAGTGGCACAGTTGTGTTCTTTTACACTTGTCTTCAGCATGGATCTGTGTTTTGACCATGTCCACTGTCTGGGATTTGAACTCACAGCCCCCAGGCGAAGGGTCCAGTGCCCTAAAACACCACTACACACTACAGCCGGTCCACATGTTGTAACAACATTGGACACTGCACAGAGTCAGCATTACTGAATAGCCCATAGAGGTTAAATCTGGCCAGCCCCAGAGATAATAATATTGAACCCGAGATGTGCACCAGGTGAGAGTGGTTTTCAGGAGGATTTTGGCCTGCGTTCAGCAGCAGAACCACATCTTCCGCATCCTTCCTCTCCAGCATCCAGATCTCCAGGGGCCCTGCGCCATCCTCATTTCCTGCACATTAAAATTGCATGTGCCTTAATGGTGCTCGCGGAATTGAATTCCAAGCAGCGGTTTGAGCGCAACCCTCCTAAAATCTGGCCCTGCTCACGAGGCCCTGGTGAATACGCGATGCGGTAAGTGCAACTCTGGGGGAAAAACATGGTTGCTGAAAACTGCCCATTATTACTGTTTAGTATTTTTCTTACCCCACGGAGAGCTTTATAAAGAGTTTAGAGCTGAGAGAGCAGGAAAATGATCAGCTCTGTAAGCTGGGAGTGAATGGAGACGGTGCTGATCTGTTGGTATGAGTGTGTGGGGCCTGCGCACAGAGGGACTCAGTGTGGCACTGTTGAGACGACTTTTGTAAATTGAAGAATGTATTGCGCACACAACCCACCCGTTACCCACCCCCCACAGCTCCGAAGGAAGGCACACCTGCCTGAGCAGGCAGGCGAGGGAAGTTCTCGTGAATCGGCTAATGATGTCTGCTTAGCAGAATAATTAGCGTAGCAGGCTCCAAAATGCCATGCGGTTGGATTGGCTGAATAAAAGGTTATGAAAATATCAACCTTTTCACAGTGTGTTGGCGGTAGCCGTGCCGTCTTCCCAGCAGCGAGCTGTCTGAAAGAACAAACTACGCGCTCAGTTTTTCTTCAGCGTTAACACAAATGGGCAAAGATCAAATGTCAATCCAGGCAGGTACAGTACGGTAAAGGCTATGAAGTGGAATTTTGAAAAATACAAGATGGGTCCATGAGTCACGGTTTTTCCCCAGAAAGGCTGTTTAATTCACTTCGGTTGAAATGCAGCTGAAATACACACAGTCATTTGGAATCTAATTGGTGATATTTGAGGATCTGATAGAGGAATTTTGTTCTACAACATACCCCAACTGTGTCTCCACTAGAGATCCCTCCACCATTAGCTTTTGCTGTAATCTGACAATGTTATACAGGGTCATTGTCTAATTTGTCTCCACAGCCGATGAGCAGTGTCTTTTGGGAATTATTCAGCTACACAGAGTTATCAGGGTTATGTTTATATTTAGCCAACCACCTGCAGGAGAAGAGTCGTCATATCAGTTTGTGTGTCCTTAAATCAGACTCTCCCCACAACAGTGCCCAAGTTTGGGGGCGGGGTCATCTTTTTTCCTGACAGTAAATGACAAAGGTATGAAGAGGAACCACCTCAGATTGTCAGTTTCAGTCTCCATGGTGATAAAAGCTGCTCATTATCATCCACCTTTAGATTTTCTTTTATCGTGAACTGAAAAAAGCATGCACATATCAATGCAATGCACATATCTCATTCTACATTGACTCAAGATTAGCTATATCTGATTTCTTTCTTACACTGTGTAGTCAATAATATGACATTTTCCATCTTCTAAGGTAATTCTACAGCATGAGGATGAACAAATGGAGCCCTCCTTTGTAAGGATAAATATATAAAATTTTACTTCCTGCCTGTTACTGATGATGGTGTAAGGCTCTTTGAACTTGATTTCATTTCATGTAATTCTCAAGTCAGATAAATTTGTACATTTTTAAATTTGATTTAACCAGCTGCAAACCAGTGGGCTTTACGGTCAGCAGCAGTGGGCAAAGATAGCATGTACAGCTCTGTTGCACTCGTTGCCCCAAGTTTTCCTGTAAGCTGAAAGCACTGTGGTTTTCTGGGGCCCCGCCTGAGAGACCTATCAAGAGCTTGACCCTGCACACCACGACTGTGTGTGTTTCGACTGATGCAATGCCAGATCACATGTCTCTGTTGGTTGGCAGAAGTGTGGTGCAGTGGCCAAGGAGCTGGGAGTGGCAAGCAGAGGGGTTGCAGGCTCAGTTCCTGTGTGGGACACTGCTTTGTACACAATGAATGTGGTGTTGAAGACACAGTATAACACTGTCTGCTAAGCACATAGATAATCTTATGTAATTTTATATGCCTTTCTCCTGCTAAATCAGCTTTGGAAAACTTTAGTCTTCTTTCACCCTCCACACAATGGTATTCCAAAATGAAATTAAAATTCGCTACATAAAGTTTTTTTAATTACTTCTTTACCTCATCCTACCCAGGCTGAGAACATTGTGAGCATTACCAAGCGCACTTCTACAGTGCCAGTTTTAAAAGACACGTTGCTGTCTTCCGGGCAGAAGCGAAATCCAATGTTCTCTCCAAGGTCGTTGGAGTCCTCCCTCTACAAAGAAGCGAGGTTTCCTTCAGCTGAAAATCCAGCTTTATCGCCGCTTTTCAGGCGGCGTCTTTGTGCGAGAGACGTCAGTCAACGAGCCACCGACTGTTGGGCGCCGTACGGAGTGCGCCCAAGATCACCGTCGTTGCCCTTGCTGCCGTCGTCATTTTTGCTGTTGTTCTCGTCGCCGTCACGATCGCCATCATTGTTAGTGTCGTTATCGTTAGTAATAAGTAGCTAATGAAAGGGAGGAACTCGCCCACCTCGGTGCCCTCCACGCGTTCAGCCAGGTGTGTGGTTTAGGCACGACTTGCAGGGGGGACGTGGTCATAACGTAACCGCGAATCGTCCTGCTGGTGAAACTGCACCGCTGCTGAAACGAGGCAGGGCGGAAAAAACATGGGCCCGCAACAGGAACGGTGCAGCGTGCAAATGAGACCGGTCGTTTGGTGTTAAAAGCCAGCCTAGAGCTGTCACTGCGAGGTTGCAGCGGAAGGCCCAGAGATTTTGCCGATTGTGTTTTTTTTTTTTTGTCATTTTTCCATTTTCTCCCCAATTTGGAATGGCCAATTTCCCGAATTTGGAATGCCCAATTAGTCATTGATGTTCGGTCCCATTGCACAACCCCCACTGTCAATCCAGGAGAGCGTGCACAAGCACGTGCCCTCCTCTGAGACACATGATGTCAGCTGCTGCTTCTTTTCGCTCTGTGGTCCACAAGCCAAGCTAGCACAGAGATGAGTCGGAGGAAGACATTTCATATGCAGCTTTTGGCACGTGGACCACAGGCGCCCGATCGACCAGCAGGGGTCACTGTTGCTAATGGGACCGAAGCCCCTGCCGACGTACCCACCCCTATCCCCAGCGGAACGAAGCCAATGTGCTCCGCCTGTGAGCTCCCGGTCACTGCCGGCTAGTGACGCGGCCGGGATCGAACCCGGGCCGTAGCGTTCAGTCTACACTCGGAATGAGTGCTTTTACCGACTGAGCCACTCGGGAGCTTGAGTGTGTTTTTTTTTAACATGTTTTCAGCGCATCCCCCTGGTGGATCGACCTGTGGGGGACTCGGGGCAGAGTCGTGTGGTGCCGACGCCCACTCTGCCGCCGGCACTGCTGCGCTGTCAGGATCCCTCTCGCTGCACCGCGCAGCGCACTCGAATAAAACACGCTCTCACACTGCCAACTGAGCATGCTCTGACTGCTGCAGTGACTGTGTGTGTGTGTGTGTGTGTGTGTGTGTGTGTGTGTGTGTGTGTGTGACGTGAATGCATGCACGTTTGTGTGTGTGCATCCATGCATGTGTGTGTACGTGCAAGAATGCAGTCACAAACGTGCCTGATTTTGTGCGTGTGTGCACAGGTGTGGAAGTGCATGAACGTGTGTGTCTGCATATGTGTTTTCGTATGTGAGCATGCATTTATATGCACGTGAACTTGCACATATGCGCAACTTGGGGGGGGGATGTGTGTATGTTCGCACGTGTTTGGTCTGTGTTTCTTCCGCTGCTCCGTGTTTCAGTTCAGTTCTGGTTTTTGAGTTTAGGCCCCGCTGGAGGCCCGGCTCCTCCTGTGTTCAGCCTCTCTTAGTGTCCTTTCAGGGAATCTAACACACCCCCGACTGAGGAGCTTTACTGAGCTATGCTGTACGCAGTTCTGCTGAGCTCACAGCGCTGTTGTGGTGGAGTCCGATCTGAACTCTCTCCAGAAGAATATTACGGTTTTAAACTGCAGTGTCATTTTAAGGCAAATAAACCATTTCTGAATGACCCTTCCCTGCAAACGTTTTTCCCCAAAGTCTGATGCTCCACTCTGCAGTGAATGAGGTCTTGCAGTGACAGCGTTGACCGTGTGAGTGCTTGGCGTCTCTGTCCGTGACGGGCACGGGACGTGCGGGTCACAGGAGAGCTGAGGCGCACGGCGGACATTGCGATTGTGCCGCTGTCGGTCCACCCTGGAGAAGAGGGCACGCTTCAACCGAACATGATTTTAGTACCACAAATGGCCGGGTGCAGGACCGCCCTGTTGCCATGGTAACCCGCAGAGTCCCGACAGCCCGGTCAGAGATAATGACATCAGCGGGTCTGTTCTGGCAATACGTATGGAATGAGCTCCCGTTCGGAAATCGGTCAAGTGGAAAGCTCCCGGGTTATGTAATGCAGAAAGGAACAGGTCTTCTTGGTTTGTGTCTCTGTGTCTCTCAGACCTCCTGGGTGGATGTCTGTGCTGACTCTTGACTGGCGTCAGGGTCATCATCTGTCAGGGAGATCATCTATCAAACTCAAATACAACACAGAAATATGAGCTACACCTCTCCGTTGTTTGTATTAATTGTTATGTCTGTGTGAGTCCAGTGTTATAACTTTAGTTTGTTAGTGTTTCTGGCTCAGGATTTAGCCTTAGCGCAGACCCCCAGCTGACATAATAATATACATCTGATCCATTTATACAGCTGAAGCAGATCTCGTCAGGTATCATGGCACAGGGGCAGCTGAAGCAGTGACCCCGCATGAGAAATGAACACTCAGCCTTACAGTGTTGGTTCCAACTGTAGTACCATGGCGTCCCTCACGCATTCCCCCCGTACTTCTCCCATCCCAGGGTGCCCCACTCACTCGTGCTTCACCCATCTCTGGGGTCCCTCACACTGTTGTGCTTTGACTGCCATGCCAACGAGCCTGGCTCTTTGGCGTCGCGGTCAAAGTCGCATGTTTGGTACCCCGTAGACCCGGGTTCAAGGCCGGGTGGGGTGACTGCTCTCGCCCTTCGCTACAAATGGTGTCAGAGGTGGGATGGCCGGCCACGAGGCCATCGGAGGCGTGCCCAGTGTGTGAGCCGTATGAGGGACTCCCAGGTTAGGTTGACCCCGGTGTGAGGGACCCCAGAGATGGGTGAAGCACAGTGTGAGGGACCCCAGAGATGGGTGAAGCACGAGTGAGTGGGGCACCCTGGGATGGGAGAAGTACGGGGGGAATGCGTGAGGGACGCCATGGTGCGTGAAGCGCATGGGCGCACTTCCCGAAGGGGAGGGCAGTGTGACGGAGTGCTGTCACTACGTTTGGGTATGTGCTTTGACTGCCATGCCAACGAGCCTGGCTCTTTGGCGTCGCGGTCAAAGTCGCATGTTTGGTACCCCGTAGACCCGGGTTCAAGGCTGGGTGGGGTGACTGCTCTCGCCCTTCGCTACACCCCCACTAGCAAAAGAGATATAAGCAAACAGAAGAGGATCATGGGAGTTGCAGTAAATTGCAGGAAGTGCAGTAAATGTTGAATATAACATAAATAAACCTGCTGTGAGCGCTTTCACCTATTACTATGTTTCTACTAAACCAGCAGCTACTTTGCACTTACACAAATTCAAGCGATCGAATTTCACTGTCGAAATGAAACACCCTGCCCCTTTAAATGACTTGGGGTGGGGGGGTTGGGGGGCAGGAGTATAGCTGGGGAGGCAAGTTTAGCATTCCAGCTGCATCTATTGTTTTTTATCGACCAGTCTGTTGTACCCAGCTCACATCGCGAGCGCTGCCCGTTCAATATCTTTTGGTCATTTTAATTAAAGGCAGACTCTCCTGCTCCAAAAAAAAGAACTAAACTGAAACATAACTGCCATTTCTGGCTGATATAAACCGTGCACCAACTCAATAAAAGGCCTGCTTTTCTGCAGGCGTTTGGCCACTCTTAATAGCTGCTGGTGCGTCATTGATAAATGGCTAAGCTAATTTTACTGCAACTTGCCCTTGGGCTCCTCTTCTCTTTAGCTCACACCGAATGTAATTACAGCGTCCGTTTCTGTTTTTAATAACAGCGCGCGCATCAGACCTGTGTAGAGTTCACTGTAATTGTTTCTTTCACTCTGACACTTCTGAATCCGTACTATTGTTTGTTTTGTTCAAATTTCACGGTTGCTGGGAAGGAAGGATGTCAATGGAAGCCTGCCATTGTGTGAGCTGCAACATTATTGTTTTTCTTTTGAATAAATGGTTATTGACTACGAAGTGGAAAATTAACAGTGTAAATACCAGAAGGCAGAAACATGCACGCTGACACACATACACTTGTTAGCTGCTGAGGAACATGGGTATTAAAGCTGCCTACCTCCAGATTCTGTGATTAGATATCGGGACACATACACCTCCACACCAACAGCTTAGAGCCGTCTCTCTCTCTCACACACACACACACACACACACACACACACACACACACACACACACACACACACACGTACAGAACAGTGAAATCTAAAGTATGTCCAAAGCACACTGCATACACCTCTCAGTCATGAAATGAAGTTGTGTGATGTCTTCATAAGCAAACATGGCTTATGAGGGTTCAGTGCTTGTATCTCCTGTTTGGGACTGCAGGCTTCATAGTTAGGTGTGCTCCACACGCAAGATTTCAAATTGCATCCCTGATGCGAAACGCTAGACCTCCGAAACGCACACCTCAATGTCCGCAGCCCTCGGTCCCGCCTCAAACTCTGATTGGCGAGCGCCGACCAATCAGAACTCGCCGGCTAACTCAGCCTGCAGCTGTGCTTGGTTTTCCGAGGCTCCCGCAGCGCTGCAGGCTATCCAAATCCGCGCGCTTGCCGCTAGGCTGGGGGAACCGCCCCAAAGTCCAGCGCTAACTCAGATTCCCCATAAGGTGGATTTCATTAACGCGTGACGGATCCAGCCGGGCCCAGCTGCTCGCCTCTGAGAAACGTCGATGCGGCGGCGGCGGCGGCGGCTAAGCCCAGCCGGGCCCCCCGCTCCTCAGCTCTCATTAACCTTCGTGCATCCCAGTCTGAGGGGTATTGACAGAACATGGTTTCACCCCCTCCGCTGGGATCGCAAGGAAAGAGCTTACAGTTAGAAGGTCGCGGGCTGGAATTCTCAGGCGGGGCGTTGTCTGCGTGACCCTGAGCAAGGCAATTAACCAGCATCCCTTCAGCTGTGTGGATGGATGATATGTGAAATGCAAGCTGTGTTAGTCATCCAGTATGGGGCTGTTTGCCAAGCAAGCAAATAATTAGATTATTATTATTATTATTATTATTATTAATATGATTATTTTGTCATTTCATCCACTAAATATCTATAAAATGATCCATACTTGTCTATAAGAGAACCTCTTATCTGTAGCTATAATCAAGGTTCTGCAAACTTTTTTTTCTATTTTTGCCGGTAGATTTGATAAAAAATAAAGATATGTTCATGGCAGCAGTGGCAAAATCCCCAAGGAGCCTGCCTCCAATCATTCCATGTGCTTTTCCCGCTCCCCGTGTGCTTATCATAAATGTATAGGAGCGAAAAAATATACCATCTCAATAACAACTGGATCAACAGCAGATCTTTTAATAAAGCGAAGGATCATGTGTAGAAAGGACAGTGTTGGCAGGTAATAACAGCCTCAGCTCAGGACAGCACTGTATCTCTGCAGCTGGCTGCATACAGTGCATACGGCATATGTTGCATGCAGTCAGCAGAATTTGCCATGTGGTTATTTGAAATGATTAATTTCTCTTCCCTTGTATTTGCAAAGGAGCTCACGTTTCTTCTTTCTTCTGCCATGTGATGGGGCTGAAGGGGGAAGGGGCTTGGCTAAGTCACGCCCTGCCTTCGCACTGATTGGCTGTTGTGATCTTGCTGGCCCAGGCATGGAGTAGCTATACAGTAAAGCAGCCTGTTGATGGGCTCCTTTTATAATTGTGCACCTGTGCTCTTCTCCTGAGTCCCTTTGTTTTCTTTTTCTTTTTTTTGCATAGACATGGTACTCAACCAGAGAATATTTATAAGGGTAGGCATGCAAAGCACTTCAGAATGAATGTAAGCTAAGAGGAGCACCTTGACCAGACAGCCTTTTTGCAAGGAAAAGGTACTTTGTATGTCTGTTGCACAGAATGTTCAATGTAGGTTTTTTTTAAAGGAGGCTGCAAAAAACTCTCAGCTGGTGGGCCGAGAGCCCCGGAAACTCACAAAGTGCCGGTATTTCGAGTCCTCTCAGAGACCGAGCGTGAGTGCACAGGTCTGTCATATTCCAGCATCGTACCCTCGCCAACAGACCGTTTCCATGCCGATGTGTGGGGTTTCCATGGCAACGGTCGGCCACAGGCGCGTACCCGGCGCCGGCCTGGCGGTAGCGCATGCGTGAGCATCGCGAGGACAGCGTCCTTCGTCGCGCTGTCCGCACCGATCGAATCCGAGCGGAGTCGCCGTCCAAAACCGCGATTCCGTCAAAGGCGCACCCCTCCCCAGAGAAAGCATGGGTTCAGAAGGATCAATGAAGCGGTCGATTGTTGTTTGCCGGCTATGCAGTGTAGAGTAAACACAGACTGCAGATTTGAATGGCCACATGTCATGTAGCAGTGTCTTAGTCACTTATTGACGGGCAATGGCTGGTCGGCCGCTCAATGCTACCTCAAGCCCTGTGCCCCCCATTTCAGTGGACAGGCGCTGATAAGATGTACGCTGTCGCAGGAATCGAACGCAGGCTACCTGGCCCTTCTGCCTCTGTGCGTGTGATCGAAGTTGCCTTTTCTTTCCTTGTGTGCTGTTGTTTTGTGATGATATTGAATAGATATTGAATCTGCCAGGTTTCCCCTAGGTAGATCTGTATGTGTGTATGTGCGAGTGTCTGAGTGTATGTGCGCGTGAGCGTGTGTGTGCACCTGTCTGTGTGTGAATCAGCATACTCACAATTGTGTGTGTGTGTGTGTGTGTGTGTGTATACAGACATGTGCATGCGTCATTAGTGTGTTCATGTATCTGTGTGTGTGATTGTGAGTGTACTTGCATTTTTATGTGCATGTTTTTTGTGTGTTTGTGTGTGTGTCTGTGGGTTTGTTGACATACTTGCCTTAGTGTGTGCATGTGTGTGTGTGTGTGTGTGTGTGTGTGTGTTAGTTTGGCTGCTGATGACTCCCTAAGAGGCTGTTCTTCCTTTAATCTCTGCTGTTTTATCACCGCTCAGAGGCAGATGTTGGGCGTGAGAACAGCTCTCCCGCTCCTTATGAAAGTTGTCAGACATGTGGAGTCGCTTGGACAGACGGGTGACAATCTGCTCCAACGAGCAGAGACGAAAAAAAGGTTCTTACTGCAGTGGAAATGCACCACAACAGTGCAATTAAAATCGTCAAAGCAATTTCAAAGTATGGAGGCAAATCGAGCATTTCAGCACGTGAAGACGTAGCGCCTTCACAAGCGACAATGACCTCGCCTTTGCTCTAGATTTGTTTAAGGTTGACAAGCTCCTAACCAGGGGACAGTCTCGGTTTCCATTTTCCTTTGTTTGTTCACAGAGTCTCCCCTCACCCTTTCCTGACGAGCCCTTTTCTTGCCCCTGAACTCCTTCCATCTCTCCGGCGTGCGGTTGGCAGTCAGGAGCTCGGCCTTCATTTCGCCGAGAAGGGGGATTCGCTTTAAAGGGCGAAAACGTAAACAATGTAAGACGAGAGCGTGAGATCAGGTTGCCTCTGACAGAGGCTCCGCGCTCTCGCCCCCCGGAGGGCCCCTCCGCTCCTGCTAATTGTTTCCCGGTCGAGTCCTTCAGCGGACGCTAATTGTAAGCGTCTGGAAGAGACGTCCCCGCTGTGGTTTTTCCACACGGTTACGAGTGCGGCGCGAGGCCCCAACTGCGCGGTTTTTACTCTTTAGGTGAGACGCGCAGAAAACGCTGTCTTTGGATAGCGCGTGGCGGCGTTTTCAACTTTTTTGGGAAAATAATTGGAGCCAAGGGATTGGTTTGCATCTGTTCAGTAAATCTGATCTTATCGTTATTGTTAAACCAAATTGGACCGTTTGAGCTGAAAATGGATGCAGGGAACCAGTTTGCATCTGTTCGGCGGTCCATGCCAAATAAGCCACCGCAGCAGTCATGAGAGGAGACGACAGCTGTTGTGTGTGTGTCTCTGTGTGTGTGTGTGTGTGTGTGTGTGTGTGTGTGTGTGTGTGTGTGTGTGTGTGTGTATGTGCGTCCGAGAGGGCTCTTGCTGTGGGTGTGGAGGTGCACCCTGCGTCCTGATATCTAATCACAGTTGCGGGAGGTGGGCAGCTTTTGATACCCATGATCCTCTGCAGCAAGCAGGTGTATTTCCCATAATGAGGTGGTACTGTGGGAGCAGCCAGGCTGTACCAGAGCCGGGGTGAAAAGTGGAGCTGGCTGTGCTGGTGCTCTCCCCACGAAGCCAGGGGCCGGCGAACGGGGCTACCGCGGGTCATCTTTGTCTGGGAAAAATGCTGGCAAAATCACTCCCATCCTGGCTAAACCATGGAGTGGTGGAGGTGGTGGTAACTCCGACTTCAGCTCCATCAAAGTGTTTCAGGTCATGCCAGGCCCATCCCCAGAGTGTCCCTGGAGGTTTGCAGTCTTTAGAAACCTCAGACCTACATCCCTCCACAGAGAGAACATTAGACAGCATGGTATCTATGGAACGCTGGAAAGGGAGGCCTTTTGGGAACTATCGAGAGTTTGGAGAACATTTATGAGAGAAACCATAAACTGACCTCACCTTAACTCCAGTGCTAAATCCCCTACCTGACCCTAACCCCAGCCTCCAACCCAGTCAACCTTTTATGTAAGTAAGAGTGTGTGTTTTGCATAGTGTTTGCACAAGGCTTGCACGTTCCTCAGCGTGTTAATGTAGCAATCACGTGACTGTATTGATCGACGGCCGTCCAGGTTACATGTGTGACCCATCCTCTGAACACCAAACGAAAGCGAGGGACAGACGTTCTCTGTCGGGCAAGCGAATGCGCAAAGAAAGAAGCACCTCCCTCGGCGGGGGTTGCTCTCTCATGAGAGAGGGAGACCCGTGTGGCACCGTCGCCGCCCTCATAGGAGAGCTGACGCAAACAAACGCAACAGTAGCCTTCGTTAGTATCGCTGAGAGGGCCGAGAGAGCCAACGTGACACAACTGAACATCAACAACAGAGCCCGCTGAAAATGAAGCGCTCCTTTCGGGTAGCTCGCAGCGCGAGGGTGTGTGGGTGCAGGGAGAGAGGGATGGAGTAGCCCATCAAACCCCCCCACCCCCACAGCCGCGCACACACCACTCCGCTCCCTCTTTAATGATTATGACGTGTGTAGGCAATTTGCCGTGGGAGCGGGATGCGATTACTCCTCATTTGATGCATTAAATAATGAAGGTAATCCCCTTAATTGGATTTAAGGCAAATGAATTCCATCTTTCCCGTTACGTTCTTTGCCTCGCTGCACAAGGCCCCTGAAGTAATAACAAAGGCGTTGTTATTCCTTACGGGAGGGTGTCCAAACTGGAAGCTGCGAGCATCACTCGTTAAGTTCCGTTATTTGCTTAGCAGGCTCCCTTATCTAGCCTGACTTAAGTGGCTTACATTTTTACATAATGTCTGTGGAAACAGCTGGATATTCACTGAAGCAGATCAGATGAAGTGCCTCAGGGGTACAACAGCACTGCTGCGTTTGGGAATTAAACCCGCAACCCCCTACCTTCTGTATAAGCAGCGGTCCCTAACCACTACGTCATGCGTATCTTGGAAAGTGGTAGGACATGCAATGGTCCTGAGATTCACATTGGCAATGTGGGTAGGTCCCAGAGAAGCAGAGTGTAAATCCCAGTGTATCCCAACACATGCTGTAATCCCATTCAGCCCGCTCGCGCACACTGATCCTGGAACAGTGCTCCGGCATAACTCGGCAGCACGACCCTGTATGTTAACTATGCGACCCCTATGCGATCCCCTGCAAAGTGTGCATGCTATTTTATCAGAAGGGAAAACCTTGCATCAAAACCATGTCTTGTCTTTGTCTCCCAGTGAAAAGCTAAATTAGGTGCAGTGGTTACAGTCAGGTCTGACATGGAGCACATGCCTCATGCTCAGTATGCATGGCTAATCCGAGACCGAGCGCCTTAAGAACAAAGCCGACGTGCGTTTGATTGCTCGTGTTCGCATTAGCGGGGTTCCGTCTTAAGTGACCGCACGCTTGCTGCCTCCAGCGTTTAACACCCCCTAGCATTCTCCATTAGTGGTTATCTACATGGCGCTAAGGTGGAGGCATTTACATTGAGGTCAGTGGAATGAAGCCCCAGGGGGCTCTTGCTGTGCTCTCAGGATCGTGAGTCAGTACGTGAAGTGAGCTGAATAATAAGGCTTGAACTGGGTCTTTTTTTTTTTTTTTTGCACCATTCAGAGCGGTACTTCATCAGAGAGTATTGATCCACTCTTAAACAGCCATGCTTTCCTGTGTGGATTTCCTCAGGCCTGGGCAAGGAGGGTAGGGATGAGAACTTTGGGGATGCACAGGTTGCGCATGTTACCGTTCGGCCGTAAAAGGACCCCGAGGGAAAAATATCACGCCCATCCATTCATTGTCAAGCCACCAGACTGGCGATGCCTTTCTTTGCGAATCTTAAAGTGACCGTGTTCTGCTGAAAGGACGAAGGCCATGGTTTTGAGCCATCCCCAAGCTTCAGAGTTAAATGTTGACCTGTGTTTACTCTTGTTTTTTTTCTCTGGTCTTATTTTTGGTTTAGCTTTTCAGTGCCCTGGGCCTTGTTAATGAATGTATCCACGCCTGGCACTCCTCATCATTAAAACAGTTTGCCTGGCTGCACTGGAAGTGGTTCCTCTTTGTAAGGGGGTGAAGAATGAGCTCACACCGAAAGTTAGCCTGGGGTAAACGTTCCACCTCGGGTTTTTCAGTATTGTTGAGGTATATTCAGAGTTATTTTGCCTGACCTTGGCAGGCTTGACAGTCTGAAATAAGTGTTCACAAAAGGGGATAAAAAGTAGGAACATTTCCTTGGGCCTGGAAGTGTCTGGAAACGATCCTATGGGAAATCCTCCAGTAAGACGGACCTCTTCGTGGCTTTTCTTATGCACACGAGGGTCTTATTCTGGCCAGAGATGTGAGCAAAAACAGCCTAACGGGGCGAAACCGGACCCGGCAGGCATTTACACAAGCCCACGGAGTCTCAAGTGGGATTCGGACAGGGGTTTAACCAATCAGAAGCAAAGTCGTATGAAAATACAGAGACTGACTGCAGAACTCTCATTTGTGAAGTTGGTCATTTGTGGTGGTGAGGGGGTCCTGTCAGTAACCCTTTGTTTTAAACAGGAGTCAGAGAGGAAAGCTAAGATTTTAGAGCAGTCTGTCTGTTTGCCTTAAAGATGGAATGCCTATGGGAAGGGCAGGCAACTCTGGCCCCTGTTGTTGCAGTGGAACTGTTTTTCTTAAGAATACCTCTTAAAAGAGTGTATTTTTTTATATGCTTCATGTGTGACCTTGGTCAGGATGACATGCATACATTTGCATGTATACTCCTGGATGTCTGTTGAAAGAATATAATTTAAAAGGTAGCTAATGCCAAGCACCTTCCAGATTGGTCCGTATCTTTTTCCATAAATAGAGAATAAGCAAGGATTAGGCAGTTCTTCTCGAAGACTTCAGTCCTGTGAGGTATTGACATGCAATCGTATGCCATGTCAATATGAGGCATTACAACATTAGCATTCTAAAATATATTACGACAGTGTAACATGAACATTATTTTCTGTAGTCACCCCCCCCACCACCACCACTCCATATTCGAATTTGGACATTGTAACATTCTTACAAGTGAAGGTAATCCAGGAAACAGAATCCAATTAAATTAAATGTAATGCTGCAGTTGTGTATAATTTTGTCTTCCCATTTCTTTTTTGAACTCATTGACATTAGCTGAAGTGCACACAACTTGAAATGATTACAATTATGTTGACTATTACTGTAGTCATTGTTTTCATTATTCATTTGTTTGCAAACTGTACTGTCCTTCGCTTTTTTTTACGGTCACTCCTAGCTTGCGTCTTTGATTCTATCCATTGATACAGCCGTTTGTCCTGTGAAGCATGTGAGGTTAAGAGCATTGCTTAAGGGTGTAATGGCCCACATCTGAACTGAACTGGAAACCTACCTGGTTACAAAGCTCAGCTCTCCACTGTGTCACTGACCACCGGGGCAGATGGAGACGTGGAATCAGGCCATCTTTCACATTTTCAGTGGTTGACAACTGTCATAAACTGTGAGGGGAGTGACGGAGCCCTGGAGCTGCTGCCCCAATGTTGTGGATAAAACAAGTACATGAAAATGGCAGTCACTGTATGCTGTGTATCTTTCTACATATCTGTTTTGGCCCTATATGTTATACATTATCCACTATGAGCTTTGGCCTAATTATAAAGCAGTTTGTCCTGAACTCTGGAAAAGTTGTTGTTTGTTTTGTCATTTAGTCATTATTATTTGAACAATTTGAGTCTAGCTGTCATGGAAATTAGCCACAATTATGTATGCGTCAAGAAAGTAACATTTTTTTTCTGTGTCTATACAAAAGAAAGGACAAAGTGTGTACACACACACACACAGTCTTCGTCGATTTGTAACGCATGTACATGATGTGTTGTGCGGTATCTTCATCATGCACTGTAAGTTGTGGTGTTTATGTCCCTCTGTTTAAAGGGCAGTCCTTTCTCTTTTCTGCAGTTTGTGGAGACATCCATGGACAGTTCTTTGACCTGATGAAGCTCTTCGAGGTGGGAGGGTCACCGGCCAGCACGCGCTACCTTTTTTTAGGCGATTACGTCGACCGAGGATACTTTAGCATTGAAGTAAGCGGACATCATGTTCTCAACCCCATCCATTCCAAGCAGATCCTCTGACACTGCAAAACCCTTTTAAAAGAACAAAAAAAAAAAAAAAACAGAAAACAAAATATGCAATAAGATAAGATAAGATAAGATAAGATAGAACTTTATTGATCCCACAGCGGGGAAATTCACATGTCACAGCAGCATTTAGACAGAGGTAGAAAGAGTGGCAAAGTGCAAAAAGTGCAATAAAGTAAAAAATACAAAAACACAAAGGAATACAGAGGAAGAAAACAAACAAAAATATATACATATATATATATATAAAAACAGAACCAATAAAATAGTAAATAAGTGTACATTAAGAATTAAAAAAAAACAAACAGAAAAATAAGAAAAACCACAGATGTGCAAAAACTAGAGATGTGCAAAACCAAGTGTATTTACAGAGTGGTGGGGTTTATTTATTATTAAACAGTCTGACCACAGTTGGGATGAATGACCTGCGGTAGCGCTCCTTCTTACACTGTGGGTGAAGCAGTCTCTCACTGAAGGAGCTGCTCAGGGCCACCACAGACTCATGCAGGGGGTGGGAGGTGTTGTCCATGATGGACGCCAGTTTGGCTAGCATCCTCCTCTCACCCACCTCCTCCACAGAGTCCAGTGGAGAGTCCAGGACAGAGCTTGCTCTCCTGATCAGCTTGTCCAGTCTCTTCCTGAATACATCATCATCAATACATCATCAATACATCATTTCCATCATTTAATTAAGCTGTTTACTTAGCAAGATTTCTCTGTCAAAAAGCAGAGGAGCGGCTTTTCTCTCTGAAACGAGGAGTAAGATGGCAGTTTGTCCTCATTATTCCGCACCTCTCAAATGTCTTGACGCAGAACGCAGTTTTGCTAATTGGACCGACTCCCTCTTACACATTGATTAGTCAGTCATAAAATGTTGTTCTAATTACTGAGCGAGGCTTTTCAGGACCCAAGGGTTTCACCGCAAGCCTTTCTCTTTTTTTTTTTTTTTTTTTTTTGTTCCTTTTTCAGACATTGACATAGAATGGAAGTGTTAACAGGAAGGGCTCTGCTGCTTCTCCTGTTAATTGCTTTTTGTGTCTGATTCTGTGTTGTGTTTTTTTTTCTTGTCTTTGTTGTTGTTGTGTTTTTTTTCTTCCAGTGTGTGCTGTACTTATGGGCCTTAAAGATCCTTTATCCCAAAACACTGTTCCTGCTCCGCGGGAACCATGAATGTAGACACTTAACAGAGTATTTCACATTTAAGCAAGAATGTAAGTATGCCTTGATCTACTTTCTTTTAAAAGCATTGTACAAATGAAATGTTCATATTCTTTGCCCCATGTTTTTGTTTTATTTAATTATTTGTGAAAACATAGACAGTAAGCATTCCTCTTATGTCTAAAGTGCATGCGTTTTCAGGATGCAGTAGAACAGTCTTAAACGGACATATTCTGCTTTGTTTACACCAATGCCATTATTTAGCCATTAGTTTCTCTTTGTAAAATTGTACTTATTTATTTATTTCTCCTAGCACAGGCTTTTTGACATTTAATATATGCATGATTACAGTGAGTGCATTTCCTGGCTTTGGATAATTTTAGATCCTAGCTTGAGCCAGTGGCTGTTTTCTTATGTCTGAACCATTTCTGTTAGACTGAACACTGACGCTTTTTCAGGTTTCTCTGGGAAAGTGTTCAGCACAGCCTTCATTGTGCATTAAAATGCTCGTGTTGAAAGCAGTGTGTTTCGGACAGGGAGGGTACACCTTGCCAGTGCGGGAATGTCACTTTTTGCCGAAACACTTCAGCCCTCTGTTCCTTTCAACGCCCCTCTCCCTCCCTCCCCCGACAGGTAGAATTAAGTATTCGGAGAGGGTGTATGACGCCTGCATGGACGCCTTCGACTGCCTCCCCCTGGCCGCCCTCATGAACCAGCAGTTCCTGTGTGTACACGGAGGACTGTCCCCGGAAATCACGCACCTCGACGACATCAGGAAAGTATGTGTGCCGCCAGAGAGCGCGCCACAGATATTCTACGTGTGGGACGGATATTCGACCCCATGTGCTTCACATTGGAGGTTTTGCCTCTTCCATTGTTGAAACTATAAGTGCTTTTGTTGCAATCGGCTATAGGTGTTTACTCATTGCGAATGCTCCAGAGGGGGCGTGGTCTAACACAGAATGTCCACAGGGGGCACAGTAATGCAAATAGCCACAAAACCACCTGTCAACAACTGGAACCTCCTAGGCAGGCAAATGGGAGGGATGGAAGGAACGTAGGAACTCAATATCTGGTTAAAATGTGGAATATTCTGGATCTCCGATTGGCTTAGATTCAGGCAGCAGAGCCAATCGAAAGCACTAGCTGGATTTCAAACCCAAATAAGGGGGTGGGTTATGACTGTTCAGTTTTATGGAATTCTCATTTAAATACACAAAGGTTGAGCAAAAATATCCCTGCTCAAAAAGCTATATTCTGTACCCTCAAAATCTCCAGTGACATGTACATTGTAATACTATAATTATAAATGTGTAATATAAAGTAATAAATATAAATAAAGCTTTTTTAAGTAAGAGGCTTGTATTGTCGTAGGTTGGTGTCTTAACACAGAAACAGACAAGCCCTTTGTCCTCATCATTTATATGACACAGTGTTGGGTCTGGGAATCTGATGTATGCTGATTTTCTAGCTGCTAAAAGCATAATTGGATTTTTATGTTTTGTATCACTGAAAAGAATGTTAAGATGCAAGTGGTGTGTGGTGACATTTACAAAGAAGACAAAAAAGGCCCCGTCCTCTCCTCTCTTCCCTTTTGCTTAGTCATCTGACAGCAAAAAGGAGATTTTTCATTTCGCCTCATGTATTTGCTATTATGACCTCAGGCTATTGAAGCCATCCTGTCTTTGCTTCACTCCCCTCTCCAAACAATGCCGAGCGGAGGCCTACATTCTCAGGCCCGCAGGGTCTGCGCTCTTCTGATTAAAAATGTAAAACAGTGGAACCTCGCCATTCGCCGAATTCAATGGGAGCCGGTCGGATCAGGTCTGCGCAATTACACGTCGCCTGTAATTGAGCTGGGTCACTTGTGGCGGCCATTATCTTGCGCACCTTTCTCCTGGAAATCCTTGCCCTGTGAGCTGGCCTTGAATTGTGTTTTTTTTTTTCACCTCACAATTTCTGTTCCATTCCCTCTCCAGAAGAAAAAAGAGAGAGAAAAGAAGAGATAGCTCCTTATTAAATCTATTGTAAAAGCAAAAGGGATTGAGGCACCCCCAGGAGAAGGGGTGGTGCTACTGTCTAAGATGGGTGTTGGATTGCAGAAGGTGTTGCTTCTTTACAGGTTGTAGCATTGTTACCTAGTCACACATGCACAGTGTACCTGTCTTCATGGGTGTCTTTTGTGGTGACGGTGAGAGTGACATTCGCCTGTGGACATGTGTGTGGGTAGATGTGTTTGTGCTTGACTGTATGCTTCTGTGTGTGTGTGTGTGTGTGTGTGTGTGTGTGTGTGTGTGTGTGCGCGCATGCATAGCAGCGGATAGAATTGGACTGTGAGAAAGCATAAGAAAGGACTGATCAACAGCGCTGGAAAGTGAGCATGGCGCTAAATACAGCTCAGAGGACTCAAAACATCAGTGAGGAACAGGAAACTGCGCTACTCTTAATTGAACAGTTTAAAACTCCCAAGGGATCCACATCAAATCACGTTTTCAGAACTTTTCAGGCTTCGAGGCAGAGCTTGTCATATCTGGGGAAGTAAAGAGAGTCTTTATAACAGTTTAATTTGTCATTGCTCCATGCAGTTTTTTTTTTCGCGATTTTTCGATGTAGAACATCATGTACTATCGCAGTAATTCAGGTGCAGGAGCAGAAATGGAACAACAGGCTAGACGCATGGTGGGAGGACCAGTATAAGTGCAGATTTAGTTTAATGTTCAGTCATACTTAATCAGGCAGCAAAAATACTCCCACGCAGAAACTCTTAATGAACGCTGGCGATATCGCCAGAGATGAAGTGGTTTCTGTCTCTGTGACTGCTCTTTATAGAGGGGGAGAGGGATGGGGGGGATGAAAGATGAACAGATGAGGCACGGCATTAACTCTGCTCCTCTCCAATATAAAACCATCTTCGGCTAGCCCTCTGTTGTTTTGGTGTCTTGCCACCCCCCCATGACCATTTGGGGCAAGCTGGCGTGCAGACTGGTGAAATCACGGGCACGTCTGTGTGTGTTGTTGTGAGCGCATCATTTCGGTGTGTCGTCGTCTGTGCGGGTTCTGACCCTGCCCTGTGCCCGCGAGCTTTTGGAGGCTGGTGACGGGTGAGGTCGCTGACCGTGTCCCCCTCTCTCCAGTTAGACAGGTTCAAAGAGCCCCCGGCGTACGGGCCCATGTGTGACCTCCTGTGGTCGGACCCCCTGGAGGACTTCGGCAGCGAGAAGACCCAGGACCACTTCACACACAACACAGTGCGCGGCTGTTCCTACTTCTACAGGTAGGCCCCACTTCACACAACACAGCGCATAGCTGGTCCCACATTCACAGGTAGGCCCTGGCCCTGCTTAGATTTCTCTGCCCTCACACGACTCGTACAGGACAAAGCAGCCTCCATCTGCAAACAGCCTCCCATTCTGTTGCAGTGCTTCTGCACAAGAGTGAGGTCCTCTGTGACCTTTTTTGCACTCAACGTAGTGCAAGTTCAAGAAGCAGTCACATGCTCTTGCCACATTCATGTAAGATTAGCACGTTATCGGAGGTGTCTGAATGTGTTCTTATTGTTTTGGGCTAGCCTTTTATGGTGTGCCACTCTCAACCAAACCGCACAGAACGACAGAGCGCAGCCAGGCCTTGTTCTCTTAGGAAGCATGGCCAAATTGACTCATCGGAGCGTGCCACCGCACGAGCGTCCTTACAAGAAACAAGCTCTTCTGCGCTGTGCCAGGTCTGTGTTAGGGTGCGACACGGTGAAGAACTTTTAAAACATCAGCCGGCGGCTGAAAAGCTCTGGCTGACTGATATCTGGAGCTAAAAACAAAAGCGCTGCCACAGGCCAAAGCGCTCCGTGCGCCTGTGCCGGCGGTGATGTTTCAGCAAGCCACGCCCGCGAGCTGTCGCCTCTGTCAGGGCTGTCAGTCATTTCTCCTGCTGTCACTCACTGTGGGTGCCATGTCACTCTGATGTCAGTTAAATCTGACGAGAAGGAGGGAGCATCCGACGTGGAGCTAATTATCCAAATCAAAGCAGCCTTGTAAGAATAATAAGAATGATTCATTTCATGTTTTAAGATAATTAACCACAAATTTATATACACACACACACACACACACACACACACATACACACATACACATACGCCCACACATATTGCCATGGTTTCATGTGGCAGCTATATAAAAGTGGATTTTGACAAGTGCCTCGGTTCAAAAAATGCTGAAAGAGTGCCTTGGAATTTTGCCAGTTGCAGAAATGAAATGTCATGTCATGTGAGAATAAGGAAAACATAATGTTACACTTCTTAATCCTGTCACCTGGGGTTAAGTACAAAACACACTATGGTGAAATTGAACCTGTTCCTGTGTCCCAGAATGTAGTGTGATTCATCTCTGATGGCTTATTTGCAGAATTCCACACCTGTGTCTGAGTAACGTCAGTCAAAAGGACTTAAGTTCAGTACTACAGCTGAAATGGCAGGCGGTACATTGTGTTTGCGTAGAAAAAAAAAAAAAAAATCTCTGTTAATTCAGAAGTGTGTTGAAAACCTAGCAGTCCTAAGCATTCATCAAGCGAGAATGGAATCTGAAGAATAGGTGGATGAAGGCGTGTAACAGAGGGGCCTGGAAATTTCCGATGGCTTCTGTGCTCACCTGATCGTAGGCGCCGAGTGGGTGAACCCCCCGCGAAATCCTCACACGCCCTCCGCGGCGCTCCTGAGCTTCCCGTGATAATTCGCGGTAATTTGCGGTGATTCGCCGGCGCACCTCTCTCTCTCTCTCTCCCTGAGAGCGTAGATGGGCGCGTTGTGTGCGCGCTCTGAGCGAGAGCCCCTGGTGGCGGCTGGCGGGGTCCCTGCCGCGGGGAGGCCGGGCGGCGCCGGGCGGTTCGTGTGAGGTTAGCCGCCGCTGGCTTTGATCCCGCCACTCGAGCTCGTCACATGTCCCAGCCGAAGCTCTCTGTGGCCACTTGAAGTCCTGAGAGTTCTCTGTTGTTCTCTCTCTCTGAATAAAGTGACTGGTTGGGTGTTCCAAATACTCAGAACCATTTTAAGGACAGAGGATCTTATCTGAACTTACAGGGGCTCTTCCCTTGTTTAATTTTGATGTGAGTGTATGTGTGTGTGTGTGTTTGTGTGTATTAATGTACATACATATATGCATATATACATACATACAATACAAGTGGCAGACAGAATTCAAAGCAAAGAGCTACAGCATAACTGACATGTTACTTGTAAAGATTGCACAATAAATATGAAGGACAGCTGACAGCGTGTCAAGCAGGAAATTGTCCGCTGCTGAACAGCACAAATATACAAGAGTTCACAGCTGCTGGCGGACTGGCTCATGTAGCCTCTGTATGGTAAAGATGACGGGGAAATGTGTGTGTGTGCTTTTGTGTGTGTGTGTGTGGGTGTTTATGTGCAGGCACCCTACGTTTGCTTGTTCGTCACAGGAGGTATTGGGGAAAAGGCCAACCCGGCAGCAGCTCAGGTGCGTCGCTTTCGAGAGGCGAGGCGCGGAAGCCCTTCACCAGTCTGCGGGGACGAGTGCGGAGAGGGCTGGTGTCGGTGACAGTGCTTAAAAGGCTGTCTGACGAGCCCCCCGCTGCAGCCGTGATAAATGTCACAACTGCCACTTTCAGGAAGGAGCGAACGCTCTGAGTCCCCCTCCCAGAGACGACACATGTTCATTACCTTGTCATGATTATGAACCGGGAAGATCTCTGATATTTATGAAGAGCCCTCCCTGATCTCACCGAAACCAAAATCTAGCGCAGCCTGGCGCTCGTTAAAGGGCACCTGGTACTGTTCTTTGAAAGAAAAAAAAAGTTTGCAACCTTACCATTTTCATTCACTTGGAAGCTTTACAGCAATTATGTAGGCAGAAGAATTGTGTGTTTAAAAACATAACCACAGGAAAAAAATAGTTTTGCATGAAGTGATTAATTAGCATAGCAGATGTTTTTATCCTGAAAGATGTTAATATGACGCATTCTTACGTATGTTTCCATATGTGTGTATGTGTGAGACGGTATAATCTGCGTATTGCTGGATATTTCCATATGTTGGTAGGTTGCTAAAGTTACCAGCACCTGCAGGAGCTGTAGCCTTCAGGTCCTGATCCTTAGCCGCCCTGCTTCCTCAAACACGCCAAGCCCTCTGGAGATGTCCAACTGACACACTTTCCCTGGGTTTGGCCGAGAGCAACCAGGGGTGCCCTCAGCATGGCAACTCATTACATTTTAATAGGCCTAATGGATGCATGTGACTGCATGCAGTGGGAGGGGACTCCATCTTTGAGTGTCCACATCCAGCGATGCCTTTTCCTCAGGGATTGTGCTACCATCTCAATGTCTCTCTTTTTTAAAAAAGGACCAGTTGTCCCTGTTTACTTGCCATTTGAGTTGTCAGGCAGACAGCAGAGGCTTCAGCCAATGGGACGCTTTGTGAACATCACATGTATGGTTACAGATGCGCCCTTTCTCAGGAGTGGAGGAGCGGGCACGGCTCGGAACATACCCATTGTAGGTGTGGTCAGCGCTCCCGCTGTCCAATCGGAAGAGAGCAGGTACAAGAGCGCTCCAACGAGGCGTAAGCAGCGCGACGGGGGTCAGTTAGCTCTCCGAACCGCTGCAGGCGGAGGCGCGGACGGGAGGGGTCGACCCCTGCGAGGAGAGACGACCCCCCTCCGCTCCCCGGGACAGCGGGGGCCGCTTGTTAACAGCGGGAGATTACAGCACCTCCTCACTCTGCCTCGCACCTCGAGTGACAGGCCGTGATAAGGTGGAACGGTTCAGCGCGTGTGCAGCTCCGGAGTGCCCACTGAGCTAGTTTCCCCCGGCTCATTCACCGAATGACCTCACGAGGTGGAGGATTCGCCTCCCCCGCTCCTCCCTTTGCCTGCAGCGCTGCGAAAACATCAAGGAAAAAATGAACTCTTTACTCACAGTTGCGCTCAGACTTACATAAACGCATAAGCAAATGCACAAACAATGAAGGGCTGATTCAAATTTCGCACACATGTGGAGAGACAGTTGCGCACGCAAACATACGCAAACACGCGCTGGTTTAGAAAAGAATTGCACTGTGTTATCCCCACAGCAAAGTGCACATTTCTCTGAAACGTAAACAGCCAGTCGGTCCATTTTGTCTGGGTTGGCTTTGCTAAAGTTTCCAGGGAAAACAAGAAAAACAAATTTTTCTTGCTGTTCATAAAAACTTTATGAAACCACAAACAGTCCATACGTTTGCAGCTGCGAAACAGACATTTTCATCCAGTAAACCGAGAGATGGAAGTAGAATAGAAACAAACCGTGAAGTTTTTCATAGTATCATGGGTGAATCTCTAGTTTTGCAAATATAGTAGAATTGGTGTGTTCTCAATGGAGCCTTTGTGTTCTTGCCAGTGCCATAGAAAGTTGTTTAATGCTACAAACGTCATTATTACCAATTACATAATTGAAGGACTGAAAATATAGCAATATAGACATATTATTTTCATGGTGAGATGTTCTCACTGTAATCGTCTACTGAAATGAGATCTGCTCTGTATGTAATACATATAACACACAGATCTGTTAAAAATGCCACCTAGGGATTGTTCTGTGAGAAGAGAATACCCAGGGAGAGGGTTTGGCTGGACACATTTACCACTTATAAGTCATGCATGTAGGGGCCATTGGCTTGGGATGTGTCTTTGGATATTCAACCGATAACCTTCCCATAGTCTGTTCCTCTAGGCTAGTCTAGACAATTTTCAGGTCTCTATGTAGTTGTTCCATAACATAATTTCTGGTTCCGATCAGAGATGGATTTGAAATGATAAAGCTGAGGTCACTGCCATTTAAAGGTTGCTCACAGAGTGTGACATCTCCTGCTGTATGATGTGGTTGAATGCATCTCGCCTTGTTTAACAGCTATCCTCCCCCCTCTTTTGCAGCTACCCTGCGGTCTGCGACTTCCTACAGCACAATAATTTATTATCAGTCATCCGGGCCCACGAAGCACAGGATGCCGGGTAGGTGTCTCCGCTCAGCTACCTGCAGTCCACCATCAACGGCTGATCCAGGATCAGTTCGCCAACCTACACTCCGAACCACAACCATTTTCTTTGGAATAAAACGGAAAAAGGGCTAATCCAGGATCAGTGGCTAGGGTCAGAGTCCATCAACACTCCCCTCATAAGGATGGACTGCCTCCTCTGAATCACTGAGGCCTGCAGTGCTTTTTTAAGACGATCTTGGGAGCCAAGTCAAATGGAAAAGCCACTGAGTTACATTTTAGCAGCAGTGTAGAGCAGTGATTTTCTACATGTAAAAACACAATTTTCCTCCAAAGGAACTTAAGTAGATTGTGTGGGTCTGAGGGTTGCCAGTTCAAATCCAGACAAGGATGCTGCAGTGGCACCCTTGAGCAAGGCGCTTAATTCGGCAGCTCCTGGAAGCGTATTCAGTTGCTCCTGTAGCACTCCCGTTTGTGTGTACGGGTTATGCACGGTCTTCCCTCACAGCAGTCTGTGTGGCTGAACCACAGTGCAGCATGACTGCCTCTCCTTTGTGTTACCCACAAGCAAACCAGCAGCACATGACTTCACGCCGATCGCTGCCATCTGCCCGGATCGAGGCGGCTGCCAGCGCGCTGTCCGCAGTCCAAGGGCGATGTTTTCCTTACGAAACCAGACAATGTTCCTCCGATCTGCCTGCGGTCGGGCGCTGCGGTCAGCGGTGGCGGAGCTCCCTCCTCTCACCCTCTCTGCGCTGTATCTCCTCGTTTTCGGCGCAGCTGACTGGCTCGGCCCACAGCCCGTGTGAAAGAAGGCCGGTGCTAATAAGCCTAGCTCGCTAAGCTAATACGGGTCAGTAAGATGAGGCGACAGAGGGAAAACCACCCGGAACCAAGCGAGCCATCCTGTTGCTACTCTGCAGTGGACCAAAGGCACCAAAGTCCTCATGTAATGTGTTCAACGAGCGACAGAACAGAATCTGTAGGGGGCAGCTTTGCAACCAATACTCCGATGTGGAGCTTTCAGACACCGTTTGTGCTCAGTGGTTTATGACCTGCTCTGATTTCTGAGGTGTTTTACTGAGCTCTGTCCCTGCTTTTCCAAACATTCGTCCTCTCCCATTCTCTCTCTTTGAGCTCCGCCCCAAATACCCACATAATTTGTTTTGATTTCCATCCCTGAGAATGAAGTGTTGTTGTTGCACACTTTTCGAGCTGTGTGCATTACTGCCTGAGGAACGTTGGAGCGAAGCTGGAAAGTAATGCCGATTGTCCATCAAAAAGACATTTGGAGCTGAGCCCACCCCATTGGCCATTCGGGTTTGGCTGTGGGCTCAGATTGGTAATTGCTGTAATCAGTCATTGCTCTCTCCCTCCCCCAGATATCGCATGTACAGGAAGAGTCAAACCACAGGGTTCCCATCACTAATCACCATATTCTCAGCACCCAACTACCTAGACGTGTACAATAACAAAGGTAAGTACCTTTAGCATGATGTTTTCTACAGAAATTATTGAGTGTCTCCTAAAGCAGCCGTAGAGTGTTTCATTAAGAGATTGTTGAGTTTTTCTTAAAGCAATTGTTGAGGGTTACATGCTTCATAAAGCAATTGTTGAGCTTTCCCTTAAGCAATTGTTGAATGTTCTCTAGAACAATTGTTGAGTTTTCCCTAGAGCAATTGCTGAGAGTTCCTATAAGCAGTTGTTGAATGTTCTCTGCAATTGTTGAGTTTTCCCTAAAACAATTGTTGTTGTGATTGTTGTCTCCCTTGCATATGGGGGGGGTGCATTGTATTGTCGCATTGTATTTCTTAACTGGTCCTCTCAAGTAATTTGGAACTTAATGTAGAGATGTGATGTGTAAGTGACTCTTGTTTTATGATGGTGTTTTCTTTCCTCACCCTTCAAAAAAGCAATCTGTGACACAATTAAAAGCAGATTTTGAAACATATTTTGAAATATTTCTGTGTATTCTAAAGTATTTAGGAACTCAGACGTGTCTTGTGGCTGTGGGCCCCTCTTATGGAAAAAATAATGTAGGTTCAAACATAAAACCAATTATTTCTAATAACATTGTATTATTAGAATAATATTTTCAATGGAATCGTAATCTGCAAATAGCTGAGGTTTCCTGCTGTATACATCATGCTGAATTTTGCATTATTACATGGAAAAATATGCATACATTTACATATGTAAAGGGGTGAATGAATGTATAGATTATAATATCTGCTGTATATTTTGACATACATTTTAAATGCTAGATTTCACACAATGGGAGGGACCAGACAGCAGTTGTGGCTTCACAGTCAGTCATTCTTATATTGGCTGCACAGTATAAGATCCATGCAGCTGTCGGAGGGAGACCCCAGGGAGGGGGAGGGGAACGGGTGTGGTTCAGACATTTTTCTGGAGACAGGAGGGGAATTCAGGTGGGGCTGCAGTAATTTGACTGGTGAAATGGTGGATAGACTTATTTACTTCAGTTATACTCCTTTCAAATGAATCCTCTCTCACCCACTGCCTTCCCTCTGTCTCCCCTCACCCCCTCTTTATGTAGTTTACAGCTTATGATACGTCACACAAGTGTTGACAGGTTATTGTCATCTGCAGGATGTTTCTGAACTGTGACAAGTGCCATCTGCATTTGTCATCTGTCTTTGTTTTTTTTTACCTGAAGGCAGTGATGGTTATCCATAAAGAAAGAGAAAAACATTATGTTAATTTTCCCTGTTTTGAATTTTTTTTTTTTTTAATCCGTTTGCTTTCATTAAAAGAAAAAAATTGGAGGGCTCCATTAGCAATTGCAAATTGCCATACCATTCATAGCCTGCAAATTCACTGGAGGCCCATTTTAGTCTAGTGAAATTGCTGTAAAATGATTCAGAGTGCTTATGTTCAGAAACTATTAATTTGAGTGTTCTGGCTGAATTTGCATTGTTTGCTTCAAAGAACATTGGGCTCTCGTATCAGTATATCATTGTTCGGTACGGCTATACGATAAGAGTGTTTCTGTCCAAGCTGTTCCCGACTTGCTGTAAGACATATACAAGGCCACAGTGTAAGCAAGGCGTATCACATTCAGTGTTACCCATCACCCCGTGGGAGTGCCAGAGGCATGCTGGGATTGTCCGTGCCCTGAGTTGACATCACTCTGCAGTGTATGAATTGGCCTTCCCTGTTTTGCTTTTTCGTGTGTGTATTGAAAGAGATCACATATCTCGCAGAGCTGTTCCAGTCTGCTTGCTTCATATATGACGTTGATTAGATTAGGCTCTATATACAGATCGCTAAAGCCTTTAAGTCATCAGTTGTTTTTGCCTTGATGTTTCCTGAGCTCACAGAGTTTAAAATGTCAGTGTTTGTAGGTTGTCCAACTCTGGAAGTCATGGCCTTAAATAATATAATATGTGTGTATATACATGCAAACACACACACACACACACACACACACACACACACATGCTCACTCTCTCTCACTGTGGTTGTTTGTATTGTATCTAAATACATGTGTGGGTGCATGTACATATACTGTGTGTTGATCATGGTTATTTTAATTTCAGCAAGGATGTAACAGATTGTGATGTATAGTGACCATGCAAAAAGGGGAAGGTTTATATACTGGGTAAACATACTGGGATGCCTCTGTAAGCATTAGCATGTGAAGGCATCAGTGTGAGTTTTCTAAAGCCTGGACCAGTCAGGTCTCCCAGCAGGCCCTGGGTGTGTTTTTGGGCCTCTTAATTAAACAGCGATGGCGTCCGCTGAGCGATCGATTTTCAGAGCGAGGTCTTCAGCGAGCGCCGTGACCAATGGGAATTGACCGGGGCCCGTAAATTAAATGCGGCTTCGGCGGGGCCATCGATCTCGCGCAGGGGCCGCTCAAGGGCCCCGTCCTGTCCGGTCCCGACCCACGCCAAGCGACCCGTCAGACGGGCAAAGACACAGGAGGCCTGCCCGACATCAGCCTGCGGGTACCAAACAGCTGAAAAGCACCTTGGGATGGCTATGAGGAAGAATGAAGGGCTGTTCTGTGTACCAGTGCGCCTCCTCACAGCCAGCTGCAATTAAGTACCTTGCCCAAGAGTAAAACTGCAGTGCCCCAGCAGGGAATCAAACCAGCAACCTTTCAGTTACAAGCCTTCTTCCTTACCACTATGCTACACGGCTATGTTGCAGTGTGTAGCTGGAGGTACCCCTTTCCACAGGGAAGTGAACACGCAGTGGTAAATCTGTGGCAGTAGCGGCATTAGGCATGAGTATGGTGGAAACGTGACACGCACAGCAACCTCAGGACCATTAGCTTTGTGGTTAACGCTTCCAGCTAACCCTGAGGCTCATTTGTTTCAAACAGCTGCTGGCTTGCTCCAAGAACACTTCTGATGCATTTGAAATCCCAGGGCACTGGACGTACGTACATAATAATAAGTGTGAGAGTGCCCTCTGAGTTCACTGTTTATGAAGGCAAAGCTTTCAGCTACGGCTTGGAGTCCAGTGAAGGGGCTCCCCCACCAACGCTCGTTTGTGCCAGTTTGCCTATTACAGCCACATTTCTAACTGTTACATTGTGTTCCCATGCCAGAATCATGCAGCTCATAATGAGCCCTGAGATGATACTTTCCTAGGGAATTGCACAGCAGGAACATTGACACCTGCTGCCAGCAGGGGGCAGTGTTGAAGACACTTGACTATAATGAAGTCACTGTTCTTATTGGTTTTTTTTTTCTTTTTCTTTTTTTGGACACCCTGTGAAAACTTCCCTCCTGCACAGAAGGCATTTATTTCCCGCTCTCCGCCAGCAGCCCCCCCCAGCTGCGCGGATCCGCCGTGGGGCCTAGCGCGTTCAGAGTTCGCCATTCGCGCTAATCAAAGCAGCGGCTCCGCTCGTAAAGCCGCGCGTCTCCGCAGGACCCGCGTCTGGGGGCGGGGCCCAGGCCGCCGCTGCTCCCCGCCGGCATGACATCGCCGGCTGGACCCCACTCGCTTAACCACCCCACGCTTATCAGGGCCTGCTGCCGGGGCACCTCCCTGAATAAAAACGCAACCAAATCCCTCCGTGGGTCTCCTCTCCTCTGTCTGAGAAGGGGTGGACACCACCCCCTCTGCAGCGCGTGTAGCGGTCTGAGCCGTTCCAGGGTTTACCAGGAGCAGGTCAGTGCAAGGCGCTAACGGGCAGCTTACTGTCAGCACATCGACCGGTTCCTTAACCCTTTCGCACATAACTTATTTTTATGCTATGTAGCGCGCATGTTACGATACATGGTTCGTTATGTTTTCGTTAGCGTTATTAAGCTTCTCACTGTTTTCAGTTAGCATTTGCTATATTTTTAACGTTAAATCGCTGTTTCCTCAAAGCTAGAATTAGCTAGAATTTTTCCAATCTAGTGTTCTAATCGCACCGGTTTTAGCATACGCGCTAAACAGCTAATCACACCGGTGTGACCGAACGCACGAAGGGGTTAAAAACCTGGAGTGGCTCAAACTGCTGTGCACTGGGAGTGCTGTTTCCAACCCTGCGGGAAACGATTGCATCATCTGATTTTCGCTGTAGGATGAATGAATGCTGTCCGAGTAGGAACTATCTTGCCCTTAAGGTTGAAATGTAGGGTGCAGCTTTATTTTTTCATTATAATTTTCCCTTAAGCTTCTAGATTTATTAGCAATCGGGTTTGACTCTGGCTTTACACTGCACAGCTTGGTGGTAACTGCTAGCATAGCGTGTTGCACTCTTTTTGTTTGGATTTGAGCTTTTTTCTCTGGCTGCCTTCCCAATAAACAATGTCCGCTCTAGCGAACTGGAAGTTATCATTTGTATATCACTGTAGCATGAAGCTGCGTGTTTCTCTTTCAAAGGGTGCAAGGGCTGTCTTTTTTTTTTTTTTAAAAAAAAAAAAAAAAAAAAAAAGTACGCTCTGAATGGTTGTTAAACATTTCTGTCAGATCGGAGTTTGAAATTCGTTTTGTTTTCCATTGAAAACAGTCATTATGTACTTGTGAGCGAGACAGCCTGGTTTATCTGATGTCGCCAAGCACTGCACGGGTGGCCAGCTCAGATCCAGACGCATTTCAAAATTAGGGAGCGGTTGTGTCCTCAAAGAGCAGTTGGAAGCAAAACGCCATCCAGGTGATATATAATTGGTGCATTTCACACATCCTCTGAAATACAACCACACAGAATTTTTCTTTTAACTAAATTCCCATGCACAGTATCATCAGTGTCCCAAATGTAAGTGAATAAAGATTGACATCTTTATCCCTCCACTTAAGCGTTACATTTGTTTTAAAACGTGCACTGTTAGCATGTGTCTTTTGTCGGTAATGTGGCTATTGGTTTTTGTTTTATTCCTCCGACTGAGATGAAAATTCAGGTTTAACAGGCAGTCTGGCATGTGTTAGGGAAGGACGGGGTGAAGTAATCTGGGTTCGATAGCTTCAGAGATTTGCAAACCTCTCTGTAGCACTGCTTTACAAGTGCTTCGTCAATAATGAATCAGCAGTAATTTCCTCTACAGAGCCTCCTGCTGCATTAAATATCACTGATAGTGGAGCAGTACGCCTGTATTATGCCAAGAAACCAGAATCTGTCCACTGAGGTACAGCCCGGCTCTGTGCTGAAATGAGCAGTTGAACCGGCTGCAGAGAAGGGGAGTTCCTTGTGTGAGAATTTGGGCCCCCTAGTGGTGGGTTACAGGAAAGTCAGCTCTCTGGATGAGTGCGGTAACCAGTTCTTTTCCTGACAATTTTCAATACCGAGCTTTAAGAGTGCAGTTGCGCTGGTATCTAAATGATTATGACTGTGATTATCATTATCTATATTGTTTAATTTTATTTTCATAACAAGTGCAAAATTATCTATGACCTAAGATGTGCTGTAATTTTGGGCGTGGAGTAGATGAAAACTGTATAGTTAAGCACCTTGTTTAATTTTAAGGCTCTTGATTAAAATTGCAGTTGAGCGTGTGCAGAGAGCTCTCAGTTGTGATTGGACGGCTGACTGCTCGGTCTGTAAGTTTGTGTGATTGTTAGTGAGGTGGCGGGTTGGGTTTGGTGTCAGCACTGCGGTGTCATGGTTTAGAAAAGAGGCTTGCAACCTGAACGTTGTTGGTTCCAGTCCTGGGTGGGGCACTGCTGTTGTACCCTCAAACAAGATACTTAACCCGAATTGCTTCGGGAGATATCCAGTGAGTTTCTCTGGATAAGGGTTTCCTTTACGCAAATAAGGTGGCATGATGCAGTGTGATAATTCTACAGGATGGCAGTTTGTGGAGCGTTCAGCTTCCAAGCTGTCAGAACGTGGGTTACCTCAAGAACAGGGTACCCCGTAACCATGTGCTTACATTGCCTCAGCGTTACAGAAATGTTCATCTCTGCTCAGCATTCATGTATTGCCAGTTTCTTTAGTGTTTTTCTTGTCTTTAAGGTCTGTGCATTCTATAGGTGTACAGCTCTGTGTGCTGTAACTCGTCTTAGAGCTTTTTAAGTCAAAGTCTTTGAATACTGGTTCAGGTTAATATTTTTTCTTGCTCTGGGCTGGCCTGGACGGTGGCTACGTATCTATCTGTAATGGACAGGTGGCTCTGTCTTGTGAAGAGACACTGTGACAGGAAAGTCCTCTGTGGTGACAGCTGTTGTCATTGGCTGTCAGCTGCACGCACAGCGTCGCCGCCGGCGACCAGCAGCTCTCATGGGGAACGCCATGTTAGCTTCTTAGCACAGCTCAACCAAACATTGCACTATCTCTGCAGGCGATCACAATATTCACCCTCCAACCTGGAGGTCAGAGGTCAATCCATCACTGTGTGGACTTGGTATGCCAAAGAATGCTGTGACAACACTGTTGATGGATGGAGCTAAATAACTGCACAAACATAACCTGTCATCAAAAACTGCATGATATTTGTGATCTTCAAACCCGGTTAATATCCCCTCATTCGATATACTAGCCTACTTTATGTCCCACATTTCTGAAAGCAGTTTGTGCAAGTTGCTGTGTTATGACCCCTGTTAATGTCCTGGTCACCTCCTTAGTTTGTCTGCACAGCAATATTAATAAGCATCATCTGTAACTGGATTTATGGCTTTTTATAATCTGAAATGAAAAGATCGCTATTGACCTCTGCAAGACGGGTGACATGTGATGCAGGATGCCGGTATATGATACAGAGTTGTAATATGACCTCAGCACTCTGATTCGGGAAACCACTGAGAGGATGCAGATCCAGCTGCCCTAAAGGATCCTGGGTAATGCCTGACTCGCGTTGGTTTTACTGCTTCTCTGCAGGAACCCTGAGCGGGATTTATGGTGCGTTTCTACTCTAATAAAAACAAACTCCAGTGAACCGCGGCCGTAAACGTTCACCCGAGTGTTTTTACTCCCCTGACTTTTCCAGTCGGCGTGCCAGAAAGCATTTCCCTGGCCCCTCTGTCAGCGCACTTCTCTTTCTCCTAGAGTACTGAGGCAGCCGAAGCCGCTGAACCCACCTGCTGAGGCAGGGTTTTTTTCCGGTTTAATCCCTCTTAAATTACGTCAGGTTTCCAGCTGTAGTGATGGATTATAATAAACCTGCGTTACTTACAGCTGAATGACACGTTTATGAAGTCAAATTGAGTGTAGCTAGCACAAAGGGAAGGACACCTGTACAGTGTCACCGTCAATGAGCATTTGCACTGAAAGGGTTAGCATGCACTGTTGTACATGCAGGATGGCAGGCGTGTGTGTGTGTGTGTGTGTGTGTGTGTGTGTGTGTGTGTGTGTGCGTGCGCGCGCGCATGCATTCACATGTGTGTTTTTCTGTTGTAGTGAGTTGATTGCGGGTACTTTTCTTGAAAGAAATTGACTGCTAAACTGGAGTTGTAGCGATACTGTTTAGTTCCTGCATTTTGTTTAACTTACAGATGTACTCTCCCTTTCTCTCTGTCTCTTTATCTCCCCATCTTCTTGTCCTCTGTCTCCCTGTCGCCCTTTCTCCCACTCTGTCTCTCCCTCTTCCAATCTCTCTCTCTCCCTGTCATCCCTTGCTCTCCTGCCCTTTCTCCCACTCTCTCTGTCTCTCCCTATCATCTCTCTTCCTTGCCCTTACTCCCACTCTCTCTCCCCCCATCATCCTCCTCTCCTGCTCACCCTTTCTCCCACTCTGTTTCTCCCTGTCTCTCCCTCCCTCCTTCTCCGCCCGCAGCTGCAGTGTTGAAATACGAGAACAACGTCATGAACATCCGGCAGTTCAACTGCTCGCCCCACCCGTACTGGCTGCCCAACTTCATGGACGTCTTCACCTGGTCCCTGCCATTCGTCGGGGAGAAAGGTGAGCGCCGGCCCGCCCATGGCTCCCAGAATGCAACAGGAGAGGCACCTCTGCGAGACAGAGCTGGGATGTGTGGCCACGCCTCCTCGCGCCCGCGTGTCATCTCTTAAGTTGTCCCGCGGACTGGCCCGACGGCACTTCCTCCTGTCCCCAAGACTTCCGACAGGGTTAACTGGTCCTTCCGACGCGGTCGACGTCAGCGCTGTTCTGGCGTTGCCTTTTTTAATCCTCATTAACACCTGTAATTGCTTTCTTCGACTGGTCTACCTCCGCGATGGAGCTTTAAGTGCAGCCAGAGACGTTCGCTTAGCCTGATAATTGGGATCGAACCGTGCTGTTCCCATCTCTCGCCTGCCTAACAGCTCTTTTTGGGGGTGACTCCGTCTCTGCACAGTTGCAGGTTAATTAGGAGACTCTTCTCTAAGGGGTGGGGGAGGGGGGCTGTCTGAATTGCTCATAGCAGACTCCCCCCCACCTAGTCGTAGGGTCTTTATTTCTGTTCTTAATTGCACTCTTCCCATGATTCCTTGCTCCCTGTCTGAGATGATGTCATTCATGTAAGGGGGACCAAGTTAAGTGGCGTGAGGTTTCCAATGAGGCTACCCCTAAAGACACCCCTATCCCGATACGGGTGATGTCAGCACTGGCGCTGGCACGCAGGGCCCATCCTTGTACCCCTCGTTCAGTTTCTTTTCCTGGAGTTCCTGCAGATCCTCAAATGGCCTTTCAGGGAGGCCGTGGGAGCCCCGTGGAGCTCACAGGCCAGATGAACCATAAAGACTGCTTCTCGATCCACATCACTCCTCACACAATTTGTGTCAGACTCAATCAGCTTCCACCATCAAACACTGGCTGTCTTTACAAGAGCTTTCGAAACACAGTAGCCACATTAGTGAAAGTGCTGGTGACCGTCCAACAATTCTAACAGTAATTGGGGCAGAAATACGGTAGCTTATAGGGTCTGGGCCTTGTCTCGGTTTACTTCTCAGAAATGACTTGATGTGCCAGTACAGCCCTTACAGAGGACGCCAGTCTTTCACAAAGCCATTACCCACAATCCCTCTCTCTTAATGATGAGCGACGTGCAGGAAGATGTAGTACAGCATGGCCAGGGGTTGAACCCGTCCCCATGACCACAAGGCCAATGAAGCAGTGTCATTTCTGTCTACTGAGTTTAACTCAGTGCTCAGAGTGCCAGTGCATCGTGGGTCTGTCTGGTGTGACTTAATGCCTAATGTTAATGGTCTCTGTCATCATAACGCCCTCTCCTCCTCTGTCCCCATAGTGACCGAGATGCTGGTCAATGTTCTGAGCATCTGCTCCAATGACGAGCTCACGACCGAAGACGAGATCGATGGTAAGTCGGGGACGGAGTGTCGCTTTCGTCCGCTGTTGCAGCTGTGTGTCACACCAGCAAACTCGCTTGTAAACACAGATAGAGGCTTCATTGATTTTTGAACTGAGCCCCAGTACCATCTCAGTCTTTTTTGTACTTCACAATCACTCCACTAGGGGAAGGGGGGAGGCTGTGCAATACTTCCAGACCTATAATACGTCCCTAAACTAGAACCATCCAGTTGGTTACATGCAGTACAGACAGTTGCTCTTGATAGAACATTTGCTAATATCACTAGTCATAGCCATTGAATGACAAATGCATTATGAATACAGGCCATATGATGTAGTAAAAATTTCCCTTCCATCTTTCTTATGTCCCTATAGCTACACACTGCACCTGTTACTGTGCAATCTGCATTTGCCCGCAGAATAACTCACAGCCTCCAGGCAGGCAGAGACTTAATGCCATTTTCCCTTAATCAGCCTGGCGGGGGATGTGGGTCCATTGGTCCTGTTTGATGAGATTGGAAACGGCACCCTCTAGTGGTAGATTGCACACATTGTTTTTATCCAGCCCATCGGGCAGTTGCAAAATGTTTGTGGTTAGTGGCTTCCAATCGCACTTTAAACGTGGTTGTTCCACCACATCCTGTGGATGGAAAAGTATGTATGTTCGAGACAAAGGAAGCTCTCAAAGACATATATGACAATTAGTACCTTATCCATTATCTACTGCCGCAACAACAGCCCCATTATAACAACAAAAGGTTCCCTGGACTGATCACATGATCCTGGGTCTATTCTGGTGTACATACCAGTCACTGACAATATGAAAAGCAGTATAATGTTTATTAAGTCATTTCTATCACAAAAATCACAAAAATTTCTATCACAAAAATTTGTGTTTTACCTCACACAAAATGTGCTTATGTTGAAAAAAGAAGATCCCTTTAAAAAGATTCGTGCACCTACCAAGCAAATGGTTCTTTTTCATCTCTTTCTATTAATACATCATAAAAGTACCCTGGTTTTGTGTTGCCACACAGTGCTACTAAGGCTAACAGAAATGTACACCAATAACTGCTTCTCTTCAAAGATTTCCTTAAAGTCTCATTGGATTTTGCTTGTTCGTGAGGAGCACTGTGACGACGGTGTGTAATGTTGCATTAGGTCACATCAGCAACGCAGAACACCTCACAATATCATAATAATGCCATTAAGCCTTTCCACGGTCCGGCCACAACCCCTGTCATCTCATCTCATTTTCCTTCATCTCTTTTCTGTGATTGAGTTGGTTTAAATATCCTTTCCCTGGTCAGCAGGTAACGTCCTCAAAGCGGTTCTGTTCCGTAGAAACGATGTGAAGACCTTACCTGTTTGAGCGGGGAGGGGCGTTTGGGGAAGGAGTTCACCTCTCCCTCTCCGTCTCCTCTCACTGTGGCTGCTGTTTCACTTATTTTTTGGGGTGTTGTGTCTAATTTCTTTCCTTTTTTTGTCTTTGTTTTTCAGAGTTTTGTTTTAGGCCTTGCTTTCCTTTTCTGCTGCCTTTTCCTCCCTTGCTTTCTCTGTCTTTCTCTTTCTCTCTCTCCCTCTCTCTCCAGCCATCCACTGATCTCTCTCTTTTTTCTCTCCCCGGGGTTCTCTTGAGAAGAACAGCTTATTTATGGCCCTAAGAAAGGTACAAATGCTAACGTGTCAATGCGTGTAATGCATCAGTAGCGGTAGCGCTGACCGCCAGCAGATACCATACATGAGAGTTACTTTTAGCCATTGCGTATCACCAGATACGGGAGAGCTTCACTGTGTTCAGCTGGCTCTGGCAATCCTTCAGGATGTATACAAATGGTTAAAAAGATTAGAAATATGTCACTCATGCATGATTGAGCTTTGATCAGCATTTAAAACTAAAATTTGCTTTTCTTTGCTTGGTGTGTTCGTACCGAATACTAACAGAGAGCAGTTCAGAAGACCTGAGGGCCGTTTCGTGTGAAAGGAGCCGCTAAGGGCAAAGCGCAGAACACACAGTACGATTTTACCCCTAAATTAGGCCCGAGAATAGCTGTTGTGAGTTCGTTACGATTCTTTTTTAAGTGTGCCACGTGCGCATTTAAATCGGCTGAACTACGCAGAGTGCTTGGTGCACGATAGGCTTATGAGGCTCGGTAATTGCTCTTTGGAGCACGTACACGATGTGAGTCAATTTAAAGCAAGTCAGAGGACAATTATTATGAGCAGAATTGTTAATAAAAAAAACTATTCAAACATAATGTTCCTGCAGCAGTTTCTGGCTGTTTCCTGGAGGATCACAGGGCTTGCTGATCCGTGCTATGCAGATGCTCTGCAGAATCACTGATCGTTAAATCATGTGGATGGCTCACCATATGCATAGAGCCTACAAAATCAACCCATCCAGGTAGTATAACGATCAGTGAGTCTGCATAGCATTGAACCAAAGTAACACGGAACAGCAACGAAGCAGGAAGAGAACCATGGGAGAAGAGTTTGTAGTCACACCATGGTCATGCGTTTTCAGAACTCAATTTGTATTGTGTCTGTCACAACTCCTCAAATTCCACAGCGATAAACCAGTGTAGTGTGACTCACAATATGTTTCAGTTATGATTCTCAAAGAAAAAAAAAATCATATTGTGTGTTCTAAGCTTGAGGGAGCAATTAGCGCATCAGCTGAGCTTCTCATTAGTAACCAGACCTGATTGGTCCGCTAACGTAGCCCCACCTGGTACTCTCATTTTCCGCATTCACCTCCATTCTCTACCACTTTCACCATCTTCAGAACTGGTCCCTAAAGCATCACTGCTTCCTTTGTTACCAGATTTCCAATGTTAGCACATAATGGCAATTCTCTCTGTTTAATCACTTCCCATACCCCCTTGCAAGCAGAGTGCATTCGTAAGTTGTAATTACATACATACAGCAAACGGGTAAAATGTCTGTGGTTTTCACGGCTTCAGAATCACATCCATTGTTTGTTACACTGGTGTTAAGCTTCAAGTTCATATGTGTGCGATAAAAATGAGTTTTTTTTGCCACACTATTCTGCCCCCTGCTGGTGCCCATGAGAATCTCAGTTTCCAGTCATGCAAGGCTGTGTGACATAGTGGACATAAAACTGGCTTCAGACTAGGCCAAGGCGAATTATCAGGCAGTTGTTGAAATAAATTGTATATTATAATATATGTGGCAACTGATACACAGCATCTCTGTAGTCTTTTCTGAGCTGTGATGCAGGGTGGAGCCTACTGTTTGCCATCTTGTTTCTAATGCGCTGCTATTTAAATCTCTTTTTGGTGTCCGTGCCACATAGTCACATCCTTGAATTAACCCTGTAAATTCTGATGGATTAGTGTTTTTTTTTTATACTGCCCTCCCTGAATTCTGAAAGCACCGGCCTGTTTTCAAAGATCAGTTTCATAGAAATTCATAGGAAATTAGGCCTAAAGCCAACACTATTGTGTCTTCCTCTATTCCGGCTGTCTAATGTAGAGTGCTACACCCTAGTCTGGAACAATATGTAATAACAGACTTTACCCTTCTTAGAACATAGCCAATGACTCAGACAGTGTGTCACTGTTTACAGTATCGCTCACTCAATATTGCCTTGCACTGGAAGGCCTCAGGGTAAGTATGTCTAGTGGCCCTGTTAGTTCAGCTGAGCATATTAGCGTGTGGAGAACAGGTGCTATGTGTTGCGGCATCTGTTAGTTCAGTGTCGACTGACGACAGTTGCATTTAAAAAAAAAAACAAGCGACATGAATGGTCATGTGTTGCTCCCTTTACTGTAATCACTGCTGCTGCGTTGTGTTGCTTGGAGTTGCAGCTAAAAAATTCCAGCTTAGTCCTTTGGGTTGAGGCTGGAAGTTGGCGCTGAGGGTTTGAATGGGGGGAGGGGTGGGGTGGGTACGCTTTGGGAGCGCTGGTGGGTTTCGATGACGAGGCCGCAGCACGAGGTCTCCCCCCGCTTCATTGCGTGCATTTGTGCATGTCGCCCCCTGCAGGAGCCACGGCGTCAGCGCGCAAAGAGGTCATCCGCAACAAGATCCGGGCCATCGGGAAAATGGCCAGAGTCTTCTCCGTCCTGAGGTAAGGGCCGCGCTGTTTCTCCCTCACGCGTCCCGTTTGGGGGCCACGCCGTCCCCTCCAGCGCTCAGTGGCCACGGCGGAGCGCCACGGGGGGAAAACGCGACTCCTGGAGCCGCTCATCTTTGTGGGGTTGTCTGCGGTGCGCCAGAGCTCATATTGCCTCACCGCTTGACCTTTGACCTTGCGTCTGCAGAGAGGAGAGCGAGAGCGTCCTGACGCTGAAGGGCCTGACCCCCACGGGGATGCTGCCGAGCGGCGTGCTGTCCGGAGGGAAGGAGAAACTCCAAAATGGTAAGAGCCCCGCCCAGGCCGGCCCCGCCCTCGCAGGCCTCAGGCTCCACAGGGCCCTGCTTAGAGACTCTGAGGGAGGGATGACTGCACACACTGAGACCAGCGGTGGCTGGTCAGCAACAGCAGGGGGAGCCAGAGAGGCTGCCTCTAAACTGCTGATTCCTCTGAGCAAGCTTTCCACTTTAAGCAAGGGGCAGCCATTAGCAGCGTCATTGTTGTTATTAAAATGATTTCTTGGGAAATGGCAATCCTTAAATTCTTAAGCTTTTTAATCATGAAAGTCATAAAGAACATCCAAGAGCTAAGGTAATTATCAGTTTAAAGGCATCAGTTTAAAGGCAAGCTCTCTGCCTCCTTTGTCATTCATGAGCCATCACTAGCTGAGACAGTCATGTACACTGACCATTCAAAGTGTTGTATAACTGCATCTCAAATACAGTATAAGGCTGCTTTGGCCTTTACAGGGAAGCTACTGCATTCCCATACAAAATGAATGCAATGTACAGACCAAGCCTTGACAGTGTATTAGAGATTGTATATTTTCTAATGTTGAAGGCATTATACGTACACAGCGGTGTTGACTTTGAGAAGCCGATTGATATATTGTAATGCAAAGCAGTGCTTCAAGGTTCAAAGAATCCCAGCCTTTACAGCTTCCGCATTGAGCTGCTCCCCCTTTTGGTGGCGCTGTTGTGTAGACGTGTACAGACTTGCATGCAGTCCTCAGAAGACATCAATGATCTCTCTCTCTCTCTTTCTCTTACTATCCATCTGAAATGAACTGGCTGTCTCAAATGTTGTCTGTGTGTTCCTCTCTCCTCCCCCTCTCTCTCCCTAGAAACCGCAGGTATAATCTTTTTCGTGCAAGTATTCCGTCAGCCGTGTTTGTGAGACAAAAGTAGATTTCACATTCCCATGTCGAATTCCAAAAACTCAGTATTTGAGTTGACATTCTATCTCCTTTGCATCACAGAATAGCATTAGTCCTTAGCATGTCTTCTGGTAAGGCAAAAAGCATTGTAGGCAAACATTTTTTACCCTAATCATTCTCCAAAGAAGCCGGCTGCTACATGTAACAGTAAAATTACTTTTTTTTGACCTAAGTGCCTCTTAAATTATCTGAATTAGCCTTGCTGGTGGCAGGGGGAGACCCCAGTTGGTGTATTTCTTTAAATACAGTCAGAAACTGTGTATGAAAGGGGATAACTGATATCTACCTTGCCATCCACAATAAGACAGAAATCGAAACAACGTCACCCTTCCCTTTGTGACATGTTAGACTTTTTTAGCGGCTCAGTTTCTCATCCTCTCTCCACTATATTCACGTGGCATAGAATTTGGCAGGGGGCTGGACCCACAACCAGAGAGTTGCAGTTTCGAATCACAGGTTGCACACTGTTGTTTTAGCCTTAAGCAAGGTACTTGAGCCTAAATTACTGTAAAACATCTACTACTGTCTAATACTGCACTGTAGAACTACTGCTGTATAAGATCTACTATCTATCTGTTTGACTGAAAAGTACATCAGCTGTAAGCCTATGTTAATTGACTGTTATGAGGGTTTCCCTGTACCCTTTCTTTGCTGCAACTGTAGAAGCTATAGTGGTTCAAACTCACCCACCCACTCACTGACTCGGTGAGAGATAAGTTCCCCTAAAGTAATGGCAGTACCTTGTCTGACCTCTAGATGGCAACCAGCAAAGCAGTCCCAGCCCCTGAGCAGTGCAGTTCCCGGTCCAATGTCAGGACAGCCAGCTAGACAAGCTACACGTCCTTTAAAAAGACAACATGTCTCTCATTGAATTTGAGTCCCCTTCAGCTCGGGGCCACACCCAGCGGCAGGGAGGCGGGTCACAAACATGTCCGAGGCGGCGTGACGTTCTTGAGATTCCTGCCGCAGCATTGGTAGAATCACCGCGAGGCCTCGCCCTCTCTCACAGAACAGAGAAACGTGCTTCTATCACAATGTTGTGCACCTCATCACACGCTGGTTTGCTTCTTCGTTTTTAATTAGTTCATGCGCGTGTGATTGTTTGTGCTCCGTATGTGTGTCTGTCTGTCTGTCTCATGCTTTCTCAGTCTCTCACTTCCTGTCTGTACGTATGTATGTATGTATGTATTTATGTATGTATGTATGTGTGTGTGTGTGTTCACACAGACATGTATATGTGTCAGCCTGTGTGTACATGTGTACACACGTGTGTGAGCGTGCGTATTGGAACTGTACATTATCTTCTCCTTAGCGGAAGTTATTTGTTTCCTGTCAGAGAGCTAGCTGCTCAGTGTTTTTCCGTTGCAGACCACTTGTGTACTGTATTGTGGTGTGTACAGTGAACATACAAAATTCCTACTTCCTAAAATTGCATGTTGGAGTATTCCTTTAAAAAAAAGCAAAAACAGGGTTACGTTACATTTCAAGCGTAATACGGTAAGTGTGAAACATGTTCTGTACACTGCAGTGCTGTCACACTCGAGGATTTTGGTTTAAAGTAAAAACTCATTAATTATTTATGTGTAAATAGTGTTTTTTTTGATGCAACAAAAGCATCATATGTGATCAAAACAGACAGTTTAAACCAGAGGCATTCCTTTGAGAGTCTTAAGAGCTAGAAGTTTATAATTAGTTTATAATTGTATTTTACTTTGAATGCCAAGTTAACTAATTAGCCCTTCAGAACTGCTGAAATCTGTCAGAATTTTATTAATTTATCATATATTGTAGTATTGGTGTCAGTGTTGTTATTGTTGCTGGTATTGTTACTGTTTTGGCATTGTAACGTTCCAACAGGGATATACACAGCGCCTTTCCCCTTACAGATCATATTTTTGTTTTCTGTATTTGTGTCTTAATTATATGATTGTGTATTTTTTGTAGATATGCTCTATAGTCAGGAGGTTATGCATTTAAACAAGCAATGCAAAATTCCTGTCACTATTAGATGCTCATCAATAGCTCCTTCAGACACGCCCATATTCCTGCTGCCTGCCATGTTACAGTTCATTTGCCCTCTGGCTTTTTTCCCCCACTTGAATCTTTGTTGAAGGACACAACTTATTGTTGTTTTTTTTTTCTTTGAAAAACTACATATTTCACAATACTCTTATCATGTATCATATTTAGTTATATGCTAATGTTAAGTCTGACCACTATCAAAAGTCTTTAAAATTGAACTCAGGGAAAGCATTTGGTTGGACGCAACCAGTACCTTTTCCAAACACTTTCCCCAGATTTTTGGAGAAATAGAGGCTAGGAGACCTTAAAACGGTCTGTTTTTCATCAAGGGAGACCCAAGCTCTGAACAGTTTTTGACCCGAAAAACCATAATGTCCTGAAATAGCCGGAGTGCCCAGCCATAACCACCCCTCCACTGCCCTGTTTGTTTCTGTCTGTTAAGGTCCTGCTTCTTACTTCTACTAACATTCATGTGTGTGCTCCTGTCAGAACACAGAGTTTTTAACATTCAGTCTGTACTAAGCTAAGTCTTGCTGCTCATTGACTTTGTTCTCGGAATTTGAAATTCTCTGCTCACTTTTTTCATCCATTTTGCAACCCCCCTCTTCTTCTCTTCAGCTACTATTGAGGCTATTGAGGCAGACGCAGGTAAATTGGCCAGTCCGGCCCTTTCTGTTGCCTCAGCAATAGACAAGGGCAACGCTGGGTGTATTCATTTTGCCGTAGCTTGTATAGAGTGTGTGGGTGTCAGGCTAACGAGTTGTGCCATAGTATTATTAACCAAAAAAAAAAAAAAACCTCAGCCACATTTGCTTTAAAGGGGAACGATGGTCAGAGCTTTGAGGACGAGTGAGGCTGCTGGCCACCCATCACACACGAGCAAAAAAGAAAACACAGTACACTGCTTCTCAGGCCTGCAAGTGTTGCTCATCCAGACAGGAAGTAAGGCTCTCTGATAGGCTGAAGTCCAGCAATGCACTAGTGCACAGGAGTAATCACCATATACATTTTTGTTACCCCAAAGGGATTTAGAGCAATCAAGTGAAATTTAGATGTACAAGTCCCTAGATATTTGTTTTTCCTTGGGGAGTCATAAAACAGTCGCTTGCAGATTATGTGTTAGCATACCTGAATGGCTAGAAGTGCTGGAAGTTTGTGAAAAAGGTTGCACTGGGCAGCCCGCAGCTTTCCATTTAGCAACTTCTCTTTAGAAATAGAGATTTTCTGAGGACAAACTGGTGACTTTACAATCTGCAGAGTTAACAGCACTGGCTCTCTGTCATCAGATTTGTGCACTGTAGATAAACTGTAGGACAGCACACCTCGGACACAATCTCCATATTCAGACACCCTCCAGGTCCTCACAGTGAAGCTCCACACATCTGTTCCCCTTTAAAACAAGTTGATCAAGTCCTGCAGTTGTGTTTGTTTTTGCGCTAATGTTAAGCTACAAACCTTCATCAGACAAAATTATTCGCTAAGACCTACTGCCACCTTCTGTTGGAGCAGTCCACCAGCCAATCAGACACTGGATTTCTCAAAAACAAAACAAAAAAAAAAAAAGCCGGACGCAAGAACAACATCAACTGCACGCTAAATAGCAGTTGGCCGAGCTGCTATTTACATTGGAATTGCTACCAAATTCCTCCTAAGCGACACTTAATAGATGTTGTGCATCCGTGCTGAACCTTTTGCTTTTTCCATGTGTTTCCTGTGCCTATGTTGTCCACTCTCTGTTAGCTGCTAATAACCCACGTCTGACCTGAACAATGCAGCAACACACAAAGTCAAACCTCTGGAGTCTTGTTAGCTGTGCGGGAAAAGCTTTGTCAACTCCAAAAATGCCAAAAGGGCGACCACAGCCTGTTGGCATTACATGCCTTTGCTGAAACATAGCGCCCTGGCGCACGGCAAGCCATGAGACTGTCCGCCGATTCAAAGCAAGGGCGAGGTTGAATTTGAGGGGGGTACAGATTCAGACTCCAATTAGTGGTCCAAAAAGCAGGATCAAGACATCTCCTAAAGCCCCACATTCACCCCACCTGTGGTTTGCTGCATGTCCAAGCAGGTTTAACATGCGGTTAGCAAAAGGCACTCTCCGTTCTCTTCTCCTTAGATCACCGTCAGTGTGACAGTTCCCTTGTTCTGTATCAGTGGCCTCTGTACGTACGCATTCTTGTGCAACAATGTTTTCCCTCATTGTTTTTTTTGTATCTTTCGTCATAGCAAAATTATGTAATTCTGTTTTCAGTCGGGTTGTATAGTTGTGATAACACTGTTGATTATTGCTGTCGGTAGTATTTGTGGTGGAGTATGTTTTTATTATTATTGTGACTTGTCAGTTGCTGTTTCAAAGTCGCCGATACGTTCAGGTCCAGTGACCACTTTCAAAGCATAGCAAAAGACATTTAGCCTTAGTTTTAGCCGTCCTGAGCAACAGGAGCAACATTAGTATTTTGGTTTGCTTACCTTTTACCCACATCAGTTACACATGGCATTCAAAGTGTTCCCTCGTCAGAGTTTTGCCATGTTGTAATATGGTGTTTGTGAGCAGTCCAGCCACTGGCTGCAGTGTCTGTGGTGTTAGGTTACAGGTGGATACATTCGTTAGGTAGGTCCTCTCATTAAAGCAGGGCTTTCCACAAACAGCTACCCCAGAATCCCTGAGCTTTTTCACCTTAACCTCTTCCTGCTAGGCCTCCCCTCTCTGCCTTTGTTGTATATTCTCTTTCATGCCCCTGGATTTAAGGGAATGGACCCTTTGGGTATTGCTAATCCCAAATTTTAAATACCTTATCATGCCCTTGTTTCCTCCATTGATTTAGAAAGAGAGGCATGCTGATGTTGCTCTGTGTTAGTGTATAATCTGGAAGGCTTACTGCAGGTGAAGAGGTAGTCCCATCTGTAGCGTTAAAATGGACCTCTTGGTTTCCGTTTGTCTACTAAGCCATTGTTGTTAGAAGCTGCCCTCTGTGTGTGTTTGTGTCGTGCTCATATTTGCCCACAACTCCAGAGGCCACAGGTAGTTTCATTTACACACACAGGACAGATCATTGTAAGTTTACCTCCCGTCAACGAACCCTCAGCAGAGCTCACCAGAGGAGAGCGTTCAGGTGAGACCACCACTCCGCCCCGCCCCCCCCCCGCTCCCCCTCCCGGGTTAACGTGCCTCCTCCCTCTCTGCCGTCCCTCCTCTCCCACCCAACCCCCCCTGCCCCGCCCCGCCCTACCCTCCTCCCAGCCATCAAAGGCTTCTCGCCCCAGCACAAGATCACCAGCTTCGAGGAGGCCAAGGGCCTGGACCGCATCAACGAGAGGATGCCCCCGCGGCGCGACGCCGTGCCCTCGGACGCCAGCCTCAACTCCCTCAACAGGGCGCTGTCCTCGGAGACCAACGGCACCGACAGCAAGGGCGGCGGCGGCAGCAACATCCAGTGACGGGCGCCGGCCGCTCAGGGCCCGTGGCACCGCCCCCAATCCGCAGGGTGGGACTATCTCACCTCCTCCTTTTGGCTGAGGGGGGAGGGGTCTGGGTTTTGCGGGATCGAGGAACAGAGAGAAAGAGAGAGAGAGAGAGGGGTTGAGAGAGAAAGAGAGAGAGAGATGTGCAGGGGAAAGATATTAAAATGCAAAATTTGGTTGGGGTGTCACTTTTTAGTCTTTGGATATGCCTTTAAAATGCTTGTAGACACATGAAAAGTCATCGGTAATCTCTTTTGCGGATGGATTGGAGACGTTGTATTTCGTTATGTATTGCGACAGTGGGAACGAACTTTGACGGTTATGCTTTTAAGAGGCCTGCTCTTTACTGGATACGGAAATTTTGTCTAACTTCTTACTAACTCTTGTACGTTTACAAAATACAGCACTAAAAATGGACATGAACGTATGAAATGTTTTTAACATATAAAGGTGTACAAACTAAATAAGGACTATTTATTGATAACTTTTTTCTTTTTTGCTACTCTTATCATTAACAATAGCTCTGAAATAAACGAGGCAGTCTTAAGAGAATGTTGCAACATTGTTAAAATGCCAAAAAGGAAAGGTTTTATGGTTTTTGTACAGATCGTGCTTACCTCAGGTTTATTTAGCGTGTGTTTCGGCCCTGTTTTCTGTAAAGTTGTTCATTATCTTGACAACGAATACCTTTTTTTCTCTGAATTTGATAACTGGAATTTATGTTTATCTATCATTTGCTGATAGTTCTATTCAGTTGAACGATAGAATTACTGGTTGTGGCTTGCTAGAATTCTGTATTGATGAGTGGTAACTTTTTTTCCTTTTTTAAGTATAGTGAACAAAAACATAAACACCATATAACGTTAGGTGGAATAAAGTCTATATTCTGTTAAAAAAAGGTTTCAATAACTTAAAGAATCTGCCTATGCATGTTTTATAAAAGTAATTAAATAAAGGAAATAATTAAATCATGGAATTAAATTAACTTGGCTGCCAAGACATATTGGGGACTTTAGTGTGCTTAGCAGATATATACTGGAAATGTAAACCGATATTCTTAATAGTCACTCTATGATACTGCGTTATGCCTTCAGCTTATTTTGTAATTAACGCATTGAACTATTTAAGACGGAAGAGGATTCATGCTATTTTTAACATAAGCTTTTAAGTGCACATGTAGTGTACACCAGTTAGCATGGTTAGCGATTCTTGTGAGATACGTTTGTGGTTACACGTGGAAATCAAAGCGCATGGATAGCTGTTAGTGTCATATAATGGTTTAGTCATTTATGTTCCGTTTCGTAATGTGCCACAAAGTGTAATTTTGTTATGATTCTGATTATTATTATTGTTATGTTTATTAATATTATTATTATTTGGAACTCTTTTGCTTTGTATATCATTTGCAGGATCGTTTCTGCACTGTACTTTAAAACGAAGTTTAAAAAGAAAAGTCTGTTGATCTTTTTTTTTTTAAAAAAAAAAAAAAAAAGAAAGGAAACTGTTTTAAGTGCCCAAGTAATTCACTACAACATGAAGCCTTGCTTTTGTAATTTGACTTCGAATCTGTTGGCAGACAAAGCATGCACTTGCAACAACGAAAAGTATTTTATATTACTGTTCAATAAACTGTGCATGAAACTCCGTTGAAACAAAGTGTGTCTGTTTTGTGTGCAGTGGTTCGGACACACTGCACCCTTCAAGTTGTTATTATTATTCATCAAGGTAAATAATAAATTCATTTTAAAAAAATTCACGAGAAGATCTTTAGCATTTTGGACACCTCTTATCCTGTCACGATTGGAGACCTTGTATGTTTTTTCAAATAAAATGTATATGCTTTGCAGATGTTTAGAGGTACGCATGATACAACTTCAGTGAGTGAACCAGCACTTCTCAGCTCTCAAAGGTCTGCTAAATCAGCTCTTGGTATGACCTACATGTTTTCAGCATATTTTTGCTCACTCATACTGGCGGGAATGTTAATGAGTAAATTGTGAGTGATGTAAGAAAACGGATCAATCCCTTTTCCAGGATGACTGCTTTTGAAAAATGGCCAGGGATTTCGACCTCTGATAGCCATCAGGACGGTCCCACCGGCCGTCTGTTGCAGGCAGAGTGCGGTCACGTTCCAGGCCCTGCACAGCACTGTAATTCCCTGTAGCAGCAGCTGGCAGTGACGAGTAGTCTGTGGATAAAATCCACTGAGTTTGTGGATTGGAAATCGTGAATGGGGTTGTGGATTGTCATGGATGTTACACTGAAATGAGATCAGAAACCCTTAATGAATGCTGCATTCAGAATGTAACTTGCATGTAGTTTTGATCCATTTTAAGGTTTGGAGTACATATAGGGGCAGTATATGCTAAGTGGTAGATCCTACATCATTCAAATAACCCCTATAATTATATAGTCCAAATACCTAAAACTCCTTAGTTCCCAATGAATTGTGATGTAATTGCAGATGTAAACTGTATCTGTAATACAGAGTGATAAAAATATGTTTAAAGGATCTACAATTTGTGTTACTTATTTTATTATGCATATCTGATTCTGAGGGTAAAGATAATATGATTAGAAAAATAAAATGATGAACCAGCCAATTGAGACACACATACAGCTACACATTGACAATCCTCAGCTAATAGGGGGTGCTGTAAGTAAGTTCCATCTCAAATTAGAGCCACATGGTGGACTATCCCTTCCTGAAAGGTAAGGCCTGCCTCTGCAGCTGTATTGTGCAGGGCACAATGAACAGGATGTCTTTGCCCTGGCTGCTCAGACTTTGGCACAAAAACAAGCAGGTACGATTGGTACTTCAAACTCCAGCAGCAGCAGGGGAGAAAAGCCGCAGGCACGAAACACTGGATAACATCCCTTGCTTTGATTAAAGAATGCATTTTGCCTTCGACTGCACACAACCCCCGCCTTTTCATCATCCTCCATAGAAATGGAAGACGACAATGCTAGCCCTTGACCCACTGACCCTGGTCACAAGAATGAAAGGCCAACTTTTTTCCTTCCGTTTTTTTTTCCCCCGTGAATCCAGGAGGCCACGAACCTGCTATTACTGCTCACATTTAGAGGGTCATTAGCATGCGAATTCACAGGAAGGCTTCTTGTCAGAAAGGGCCGCTACTTGGTGAGTCAGAAGAGTAAGGGTCGCACTTAACAAGGTTTTAGAGAAGGAGCGAGAGACAGGGAGAGTCACAAGGGGCCGGAGCGCAAGTCACAGAACGGCTCCTGACTCCGAGTCGTCCGCCCACTCGACCGGAGGCTGTGAATGCGATAAAGGACCAGAGGACTAGGCCAGCTCCATACTGTAGGTGCAGCCCAGAGGTGAAATTTTGCTCTGGAGTCTGTCACTCAACACATGCAAGAGACCTACAGGTATGTGGAGAGTTGTCAAGAGTTGCCCGTGCAATTTCAGGTAAGTCTCAGAATTTGTTGCATTTCCTTGTGGCTACATCTCTCTTAAGGTGTGGCCACACTGAAAAAGATCATTATAAACCAAGACAATATGTCCTCATTCTATGTGCCTGTCAATCAGTCACTCTAGAGTGTTTTGTCAAGAGAAATGAGAGAGACGGAGAGGATGAGGAAGATGGATGAAGGAAAAAGTACTCCCCCTACACAACTTACAGAAATAGATACATGCTTCATCTGAAGATGATAAAAGATACTCACATCAGGGACAGAACTATTTCTACCCAGCTGAACAAAATGGAAAATGTTGTCATTCTCTGGCACAAAGACGAGGGTAATTTGGCAGGTCGTTATTTCAGTATGTCACGGAACCATAACATGCTTAATTTCCCTTTATTTGTATCCTTTATTTGTGGCATTACAAGAAGCTAATGATTGGGGACAGTGATTCATTGATTCTTTTGTATCTCTGCCAGCTATGAGCTTGGCCCGGTTTTCATATCAGGAGACAAACTGGGGCATATCTCAGCATATCTCCAATCATTCCTTAGAAACTAAATAGTAATTGCCTGATACAATCATTATTGTTACTGGCAATTACTGCCTGTTTACATCGTACTTGATTTACATTCTAAGTAATCACCCAAAATTCTGCAGGTGTTATGCAACTACTACGTACCTAAATGGTCACAATATATCTTTTACCAGTAAGTACTGTGACTGTATAGAGTTTCCACACACTGTTTACAAGGAGTGTATGTTTGATGTTACTGGGTAATTTCACAGGAAGTGGACTGTAAAATGAAGTTAAACCTTTTACCTGGATATTATTCAAGAATTAACTTTCCACATCAATTTGTAAAGACTGTATTGTCATTTTACATGTTAATAATATGTATTTCATATGAACTGCACTGTAAAATGTGAAGTGAAACCTTTTAGCTTAGCTTATTGTCCGAAAATTTCCCATTTACTTTCCTTGTTCAATTTTACAGCTTCAATGGCTGTCTCATGGGAAATACAGTACTTGGAAATGGCTTGGAATCGGACAGTATTATAAAATGATACCTTTTTCCTCCTTTATCATACAACCATGACCAACTTTTTGTGATAATAACTGTTTCAAATATTTTGTTTAACCTCCTTAGTTAGGTGTGTTTGTGTTTCCAATATTACCTGGTAATTCCACTGACAGTTAGTACAAAATCTGTCCAAAGAAGAGGAGCTTTTCCTCCATCCCTTGAATGAACAGCTTCAACATGATGCTTCAATTACCCTTTTAAAATGGTTAAAAGGCACAACATATGAAAAAGTGAGAAGTGATTTGAAGATGTGTGTGTAGCCATTTCTGTTGCAGGGATTGCTGTCTGCTTGATTGAAAATGGGAAATACAGAAGCAGAACAGGTTGGTTACAGTAACAGAGCAGACACTGAAAGCATCTTTGGAACCTCTGTGGGTGTGATTGATCCATGCTATCTATTTTCCAGGCAAATCAGACATGCAACACTTGCAATGCCAAAGTTCTATTATTGTTCTTAAGTGAATTAAACTCGGTCAGTTCATAAACAATGGATTTGCTTTGTACTTACCTTGTGAGATTCTTTCTGTTGTCTGTAAGCTAGTCCTCCTGCAGCTCTCCAGCTAGTGTTTGCTCTGTATATTAGCTTAGCTTTCCAAGAACTGGCCTTCTGACTTGCCTGGGAAAATAGGTAGTTTCCTAGGAAATATATTAGTAACTGTATTGGCATTACCATGTAATTACTCACTACTTTCAACAGAGTTTTCAGATACTGGATATGTAGCACACTGTAAAATAAAGTCCCACCCTCCCTTCCTTTTGAATGGGAAGTCCGAGCGGGTGTGGCAGTGTGGTTGTTGGGGGTCGTAGGAGCTTGGGGGGGAGGTGGTCCTGTCAGTGGATGGTGTTTGCAGTCGTTAAATACAGTGCAGAGCAACAAGGGTGTTACACTGCAAACTGCCCAGGAACATGAAGCCGGCCAGAGCAGCCTCAGTCCTTTTGACCTCACTGCTGCTGCTCAGAACAGGTACTTCTCATTTTCCCTCTGCTACTCTCTGCTGCTACTCGAAACAGGCAATACTCACTTTCCCTCTGGTACTCTGTGCTGTTGGTCAGAAGAGATGCTACTTATTTTCCTCCTGTTACTCTCTGTGAAATAATAGCATTATTATGGTTGAATTACATAATGGTATTTAAAAATGTGAGGTGGCTTTCTTACTTCCAACAGTTCTAAAGAACTCATTTTTAATATTCATGCATACGAATGTAACGCATACATTCAAATTGGTTGTAATGGTATCCTACTACTCTGGCTAAGATTCAGTGAAAAGGCATAAAGTGTAATGATACTGTCTGATTTACATTTACATTTACATTTACATTTAGGTCATTTGGCAGACGCTTTTATCCAAAGCGACTTACAAGTGAGGGACAGCAAGCAAGCTACAGTAATGTTGAAGACCTTAGCGTGAGCTTTAAGTGCAACCTAAAACAACTAGTCACTGATTTATGTCATAGTTAATGATAGTACAACATTAATCTATTATACAATATTTTGGGAATCATCCATGGTTCCAGCTGTTTTTACCCATTTTTAAAATGTCAGTGTAAATTGTGAAAAGTGAAAATAATAATGATTACAGTAACACAGGGGAACTGTGGAGTGAGGAATCGGATGCAGATGTAATGTTGCTTGTGACTCACCCAGTCAAAGAAGTGAGCCACACAAGCTGAATGCCAGGAAAACGGCGGGCTTGGGTTGACTCGGGGGCACTTTGATGTCGCCCCCGCGACACTTGTACCGGTGCGATAATCCTGCGCGCCTGTTATAAACACGAGCTCAAAGAATTCTGTCAACTTTGAACGTGCTCCAGCAACATCAAACGCGAGCATCGCTTCCTCTTTGTAGAGGGCTTGCCGGTTTATTTTTGCTAAATGGCAGATTCGTTGTCTGTTGTCAAATAAAAACAACATTTCCCTGCTGGGATAGAGCCTTGAAGATGGGTAAATATGATACTGTGCTCGATTGTTCCCCAGATGACAATGGGAACCGAGAAAGAGGAGATGTCATTTGGGGTTGTTTATTTTTCCCTGTATGGTTTGGGTCAGTACTGGGCCTTTGGTGGATGAAAAAGTACATCATCCATAGCATATCAGGAAGCATCACAATTTTTCACTGTCAGAAAGAATTATAAACAAAGCAGCCAGCGGTCCAATCACAACTGTGGGCTGTCAGGGCATGTCCAGCTTCAATTTTAATATGTACAGTACCAGTTAAAAGTTCGGACACACCTGATTAAAATAACGGGAAACACGCATTCAAATACATTTTGATCTAAAGTCTTATGCTTAAATGCTTGAAATTTGTTTCTTAGGCATTAGTTTCACTATTTATGTTTGTCTATGTATTTATGTATTTATTTTTAAAAAATATTTTTTGGCTACTTTGAAGAATCTAGATAGTTTATATTTTATTGATTTGTTTAACACTTTTTGGTCACTGCATAATTCCATTTGCATTATTTCACAGTTTTTTTTTTCTATACTTCTATTCTAAAATGTGGACAATAATAAAAATAACGAATAAAAAAAAGTGTCCAAACTTTTGACTGGTACTGTATACATGGGTGATGGGATATTGTGACTCATTGATTATCTAATGTTCCTAAACCATGACCCACATAATGAGTAAATACATTTTTGTAATCCATCCCTTATTAAAAACCATAAACTTATGTTCAGAGATGGAATTCAAAATGTAGTTTAATAGTGACAGCGTGCATGCCAGACAGTGTTGTGCAGTTTGTTGAGTGTGAAGGTCTACGGGCACGAGAGTCGCGTGTGTTCTGCGACCCATGATGACCCCTCTCGCAGCCCTCAGGAAGTGAGGGCATATTTTCATCATGGCCCCCTTTGGTTCATCATGGCCCCCTTTGAAAGGCACAGAGGGAAAACTGTATTATGAAGCTGATGTGCAACCATTGTGAAGTGAAGGATGTGTGGGAGTGCTGTTGTTTAGAGGGTGAGGTATGCTAGTTGGTGGGGATGAACTGCCAAACTCACACCGGAAGAGTTCACAGACGCAAATCAGAGTATAAGCACAGCTTAGCCCCTCTATACGGTCAAGCTGAAGGAAGGAAACAGGCGGGTGTTCAGGAACTGTGCACCCAATGGAGAGGAAGAGAGGAGTGACATAATTTTACATGTGTGCGTGTTGTTTCTCACCTTTATTATGGTTGGAATCTGTTCCCGAAGAGCATTTATTTTGTTACCTGTTTCCTAAGGAATGAAATAAGCGGGTGTGAACTTTTTTGTGTTTTCGTGACCAGCTCTGAATTAATCACAGGAACCCCACGGTGCACTTCACTTTCTCACAGAGGGAAGAGCCAACCCTGCCATGCCTGCTGGGGACTGGAGGCAGAGAGCAGCAGTATTGAATGGACCACTCTCCATTTAACGAAACGGCACAAAAAAATACCAACACCCCCTTAAAAATATGAATGGATTCAATGATCTGAGACATTCACCACAATGTGTTCTGAGGGCTCAAATTGACACCATATAAAATACTGACTAGCAGTAGTCAGAGCTCACCTTCTGGAACAGAGGGAAATGCAGTTAGGTGATGCTTCCTGAGTAGAGATGTAGAGGGTTATTTGCTCCTTCTCCTTTACTGCTCTTCTAGCACATGACGAATAAAATGTAAAGTAAGGAGCACGATGAGCACCGAGATGTTCTGAGTTTTAGTGCCGCTTTAATAAAACATATTCATTTATCGCAGAGTCGGTCTTTAAGCAGATATGACGCAGTCTTCACAAAAGACTTTAGGACTGGCACCACAAAACAAGTCAGCTAATGCTTAATACCATAAACTGTTTGATGAGCAGTCATGAGATATTTTGTAAGAAGAGAGGAATGTCTACTTCAGGACAAGTGTTGCAAAACAGTAACAAAACAATAATAGCAGGCAATGAAAAACTGTTCACTAATGGATCACTAACATTGAATGGTCATGGGCCCTTAATGTAAATTGGTCCTCTGAGGGATTCTGATTGTGTTTTGAGGAGGATAATTTATAATTTTGTGTGTGATCCTCTATTCTAAACAAATGTATTAGCTGCTGTTAACAGGGGTACAAAGTGTATTGTTTCTGTTCCTGTTATGGTTGGTTTAAACGCCTCCACAAAGCAAGAGACAGCAGAAGAATCCAGAAATAGCTGGCCATTATCAGTTTTGAGAATAGCTTTGTTTTCAACAATGATAACTGCTCTGAATCCCACAGTTTTGTTATGAGCACAGATTATTTTTTCACATAAAAAAACAACTCTGAGACCACAAAGAGGCGCCCAAGGAAACTGAGTCAGAGGGAGTGAGGAGGGAAGGGTGGATCTTTGGATTCCTTATTTTTGCTTCACCATAGGCGTTGGTCCAGTATAAACGGCAATGCCACAGACAGGCTGGGGTGGGGTCCTCGGTGCAGATAACACGTGGGAAACTGGTCCTTCATTGTATGGCTGTTATTGTTGAAAGAATAGACATCTCGATCAAATCTGCATCCAGCAGAATCCCGCCCAACACAGCAAGAAGAAAACACCCAAGTATGTAACTTCCGCTTCAGAGATGGAGTGTGTTTTGGATACCGGGCGCTTAGTCTTGGAAGGGGGAGCAATTCGGAATGTGGAAAGGTCCTACAAGTAAGCGTATAATTGACATCAGCGAAAACTGGTCATATGTCTAGATGGAAACTACCATGGATGCTGGGTGGATGCTTGGCTTGCTTCTTCTGGCAAAGAGATTAGCTCCTCCCATTTCACCAGAGAGTCTGTCAAAATCACATGACCTCTGTGATGGCATTAGTATGTTATCATCTTGACCAGTGTTCCATGAACTATATGGTGGTTATTCAACATACATTTAAAAATAATAAAACAATAAACCATAACCAATCTTCCATCTGCACTGGCCCTTGACCTAAATCTTGAGCTGAATTTAAGCAAGTGTTTCATTTTGTTTCCTTTCTCACACATGTTTTGTTAGGTGCAACCAGACTTCCAAAGTCGTGCTTCCTGAAAACAAGTTACTCAGAGTTAGTGGCGAAGTATATCACATTCAGGGTGGATTTGGGGTTTGGGTTGCCTGTTTAAATAAAAAGAATAAAAGCCTGACTGATTTCTCCGTATTGTTTTCTGTTCACTAAAGCATCCAGTGGGGATCCGTCATCACACAAAGAAGGTAAGATCACTCTGCGCTCTCTTTTGCAATTTTTTTTTTATTCACAGCAACATCTAAAAAAGGTGATTTTAAGCTTATATCATTTTTAAATCAGTCAAAACTGAAAAAGTGTTTTGTGAGTCAGTAAAATAGTAAAATACGTAGAGTAGAGTAAAATAATACTACCTTAAATTCAGAATTCTTTCATTGTAGGAATCATCTTGTTTGTATGGCCGTATTTGCAAAAATAAGATTAGTGACATGATATTTATATGTTGACTGTAAGGACAACAATTCTATATTGAAGTGAACAAATTAATAAATCAATGCATTGAGTGAGTAGTTTTAATGCCAAAGTATAAAATTGTACACAATAGTATACCATATTGATCCACAATAATCCCACTCTGACATTGAACTAAAATTGCACAAACCCAAGGATGGCACTCCAGAGACACTCCAGAAGGAATAATGAAATCATTCATTTCTAAAGTCACTGATATTAATTCATTTGTCTTGCCACCCTGTTATTAACAGTAATTGATTAGCAGTGATAAACTGTGATAGATACTATTAACCTCTTATCAATGATTTATGAGCATTCATTGAATTTTTTTAAGCAAATGAAACAATTTTGAGGGAATTAGAGTGCATAGATTACCACATTGACATGGACAGTACTTTGCTATTTTTGTAAGTTTTTATTAAAATAGGAATTTAAATTTTTAAATTAATGATTTTCAAGCTATCAAATGGGTAATATGAAATAAATAAGTATATTATAATTAGTTAATAATATCATTTTATGCATTATAGATATGTAAGTTAGTATAAGATTATGTAAGTAACAATATGTGTATAAGTAACAAAACTATATAGATGATCAATGTGTAGTTGACCTGTTGTTTCTCTGCCCTATTTCTGTATGATCCTGTTATATCTGCTCAGAAAAACTTGTAACCTCAGTGCAGGGCTTTGTGTGATTTTTCATGTGTTTCTTTCAAATGGTAGAGTCTGGACCTCCTGCATAAACACTAATGGCTCCTCCAGTTTTTATTCACGGAGAGGGAAGGATTACTTGGGATTGTAGAACCAACCTGGCAACCCAAAAGTAATTATCTGACATTGTTCCAGATTTACTGAAATGCCAACATTTAACATTTGGGGTGGCATTGCCTGTCAGTGTGGAAACTGGCACGTCACATGACCCCAAACGTCAAATGCAGACATTCCATGTAGGCTTGAAAAATGCCCTATCTTGACATTTTGGCTGTGACATCAAGTTTACAGAACAAAAGATTTAGCATATTTTAGCCTGTTTAAAATGTTATAAAAATTGTCAGGGATCCGGTTTAAAAATAATAAAAAATAACACTTTTCTTGGTGCCACTGTCACCCCTTTCTCTCATGTGGAAAGGTGATGCATCGAACCGTAGCCAATTATTTCCACTGAGCTATCATACAAAACAGCAGCCGACAGGGAGGGCTTGATAGTTGAGCACCTGCCCTTTTGAATGACTATTGCAAGCCTGCATTGCTGAGCTAACAAAATGCAAAACAACACCACAGCCAGTGACAGGAACTTTTGCTTCAAGCTTGAAACTTATAACTGACTGAGACTGAGAGTCAGTCATCCTCACAGAACTCGATGTGTTAGAAATGGCAATGCCAATGAGAGCCCCTCTCCTGTTATAGTTCCAATATAGTCGTGTAGAGTAGTTATACAGTATTGTAGGTGTAATCAGAGCTGGCATGTTATATTAGTTTCTGAGAGACAAACAGAGAAAGGAGAGAGAGAAGAATTCCAAACTCATTAGAGGTTCTCATTTTTAGCTGGAAACATTAAGGAACAAACTAATGTATCAATCAGCATTTAGCATAACATTAAAGGTTTTTCTCCAAGGTAGCTAACAAATGCAAGTGTGATCCATAGAGCTTCAGTGGAGGGTCCTGTCAAACAGACACAGCTAGTTAATGTGGCAAACAATGAGATCTAAGGCGCTCCAAACCTCTGACTGTAAACAACAGGCAAGAGCAGTGAAAGGAAAGCCTATACACATAAACCACTAGTTTACCTGAACGTCAGTTAGCTCTGTTGATGTGAAAGCAACAAAACTGACATCTTTCTGTGGGGGTTAGGTAAGTATGCTGTTCTGTTTTCATATGACAGTCAAAATGGTGCCTCTTCTTGCTCTCTCCTAAACAGTTAGGCTATGTGATTTTTTGAATCAGCTGAAGCTTCCGAAGAATGATATGAAGACCCTCTTGGAAACCCTGTGTAAAGCCTTCAGAGACTGTGGTAAGTTTCAGCTGGACAAAGGGAAAAGAGGTTGTTTATTATGGTAGACATCTTCTCTCTGATGGACGCTATTGAAAGCTGTATCAAGCACACCTCAAGCAAGGTGCATTTGTATAGGGAACTCAATAGCATGAGAGAGCACATGGAGGTGACGCCTTAAAGAAGAGACCATTAGCTTGCTCAGCATGGGGCTTATGTCTGTGGATCTGAATGATTCCAAGCAAAAAACTGATTTTGTCAATTTGCCCATGAAGGGGTTCAAGATGAAGAAATCAAAAGCGCAACAGAGACGGCACAACACATCCACACAGCTGCCAGGCCTACTGTTGTGACTTCAAGACAGAGTACAACAGGTAGGAAAGCACAATACATTCAATATATTATCAAGCACATAAATAACCCTAAGGACCAGCTGTCTCTGCAGAGGCCCTGCATTAGCTAGCCACCCTAATTTGTAGCTTGGAAAGGTAGCATGGGGTACAGTTCAAACTCAGCAACACACCTACATCTGTCATACTTACGGCCTGATATATAATTGTCTAGTATCTCCAACCACTTTCCCTGAGTTAAAAGGTTAACCACTACAGCCTCAGGACATCTTTAAAACTGATGCTGTAACACATTTTGGCAATCATTCTCCTGCTGATGCTCAAATCCTGCAGAAACAACACTTGCATTCAAGGCACTTTAATAATCACATGCTTTCTCATAGTGGCAGACCAAATGTCCTCAGACCAGAAAAGTGCATCTGCACCTGTCCAAAAGCAGGTCAGAATGGTTACAAAATGATCACTGACTGAGTCTATTTAATAATTAAGCGGTCAAAGACAGTGGACAACAGATGGGGCTGCATAAGACTATTAATTCAGTGCACCACAATGATACTGAATTGTTTGAGATAGCAAAACAGCCCGCATTGCCTCCAGCTTCTAAATGGACTACTTCACATTAGAAATTCAGTACATTGGCATATAACAATGTAATAGATACTTTGATCGTAATGGTCATACAGCTTACCTTAAAGAACTTGGTCTGTAAATTGACAAAAAAGGGGAATGGAGCCATTTTACTTTTTGTCTCTGTAAGCCACAGGGCCTGAAGCTGGACCTGCCCTCAGCAAATCAAACATGCAAGAGCCTTCAATGATCCTCCCAAATGCTGGTAATTTTTAAAATTTTAAACAGGCTGAAGCTTGCTAAGGACAAAATCATGACAGACAACCATCCTCGACTTTGATCTGTTTGTTTCATTATTTGCAGGTTTGCCTGTTCCCACGCCCAGGGTCAAGCCAGAGCTGCCAGAAGGGGAGAGGTCCCAGAAATCCGGTATTTGGGAATTTTTTGGTCATGTGATCAAAATCCAGAGTCTCCTGCAATTTCAAAGCTCACAGTTCTACATCTCTCCTACTCTGTGACCCATCAATGGTCACCATTATTATTAATGCGAAAACAGCTAAACGAATCCCCTTTTGTGGGGATAATTTGGTATTTTTCCCCGCTTATTTTGCTCTATATGGCATCCCGCATGCAAGCTCTTTTTTCCCTTCCTTTTTTGGCAGTGCCATCAAATTCAGGGTCTTCCTGCAATTTCAGCATTTGCTGTTACTCAGCTCACTGATTCTTTAAGCCCTATAGAACTGGAGGGAAACTAACCTGAAGGGTACCGGAGCAGTCGAAGTACCCAAACAAAAAAAAAAAAAAAAACAGAACATATTTTTCAAATATGCTTCAGTGAATAAATTTTTTAGTTCAATTAAAATATGGAAAGTATGTAAATAAGTGCTCTTTTGGTAGATTGCAAAATATTTCTGCTTTGCATGAATATATTTCAAATGTATTTGCAAGATAAGTAAAGTAAGTAAGTAGGTATTTGCAAGATATTTTTAAGTTGAACAATATGTTTCTCAATATATTACAATATATTTCATTTTCATGTGGGAACAGTTTGGGTTTCTGCGATTAACTCTATGGGCCCTCAGACACAGAGACAGTCACTCCAACTTCACTGTGCCACAGACTCCCCTATGTGCCAGACTCCTTTGGGAAAACCAATCCCAGAACAGAGTCCCAGGTTCTCATCTCTGCCATGCTGGGCGGGGCCGAGGCATTTCAGTGCCAGGATCATGTTAATGAGAGCGGGTTTGCGTGTACTTTCTCATGCCACCAGAGTATAAAAACAGGAAAAGCTCAAAGGAATAACTTCACATGCAATTATTGGGGGGAAATCAAAGAGCACAACACACAGACTGAATAGATCTACATATTCACTGCTCCAGAGAAAGCGTAGGGTATGCACAGTACTGTATACAAGTAATGAAGGAAAACAACAGCTGCTTTGTTGATGAATGATGTCATGTGACCTGTGGGCTTTGAAATGACATGCTGTGTTGATGGTCAACAAGGTAGTTACGTCATTGGGCACACCCTTTACATCTCAGAAGTGCTTTTAGAAAGCCATTTACGCACTTGACAGCATTCACAGTAAGGAGGAGACATAGACGAGCATTATCTGCATTGTAGATCTGTCTTTGTTTGAAGATATCCCAGGATCCTCTGCTCTCCATTTCCTGAGATTGTGTCCAGGGCTTCACGCCAGCAAGGCTTCCTGGGAGGGAGGGTTAAATATGCACACATTTATAAACTGGGTTTTGAAGGGCTCTCAGGGCTGCCTTCTGACAAAGGTACCTGTAGCTGACTTGGTTAACACTTCACTGTAACATTTTCAGCTAATATGAGGTATATGGATCTTGAAAATGGATTTGAGTCAAGTTGTCAGTTCTTTTGAAAATTAACTTCAGGGAAAATATTTTGTTGGGCATACCTAGCTTGCACCAAACCTCATACCTTATAAACCTGAGTAATAAATTCTTGACAAGTCCAGGTGAGTGCTTTTTGAAGGAGTCCTTTGAGAATTTTAATCTGTAACCATACTAAAAACTAGTAGTAGAAGTAGTAGAAGAAGTAGCAGTGGTAGCAGTAGCTGTAGCAGTAGCAGTAACAATAGCAGTATTTAAACGATGAATAAAGATCATAACCAGATGACAGAAAGCTCTTTCTTTGTAGACAGGAAAATGCTCTGGATCCTGCTGGGTGCTCTGGGTGCACTGATTCTTGTGACCATCTTTGTTCTGAAGAGCAAAGTTCTCACCTGTACAAAGGTGCATACATACACAGGTAAGCCCCTGTGGATGGGCAGTAGAGGCCTCCAACACTCTGCTGCCATCTTATTGACGCACGTCTGTTCAGTCCGTTGTGCTTTTGCTTAACATATAGATGTCTTTGATTGGTTCGTTGACCTGGTTAATGATCAATGGTCTGAAATAAATGTGGTGATTTAAAAGCATTACTTGTTTCACGTTGACTCAGCTACCTAATTTTGTGACACTGAGCACACAGTTACACTTAGATACTTCCACGGCAGACTTAAGTTTGTAAGGGTATAATAATTCAAGTCTACAGCAAGAGGTGTCAGACCCTCCAAGACCAGGTCAAGTCTGCAACAGGATGATAAATGTCTCCTCACATACACAAAGTGTCCAGGAGGGGGTGCTCAAGTATCAGAAATGCAGCCACTATAGTTATGTCTTATTACTAGAGGAAATGCTATCTGAGAATACCCAAAAGTAAAGTAAGTGTAAAATCTCATTGAATGCATGTGTAATGATGCATGTTGATTGACAGACACACCTCTTTCCTTTTAACAGATGTAGCCGAATACTCAGAGGAAAAGTGAGTCTTTGAATTTTGGGTATTTCCCTGTTTAAAAAGCTCATGTGCATGAGTGCGGTATTGCCACACAGTCATTCTGTATGAACAAAGACATGTGTTATAGGCTAGGTTTGCCAGCCTGGGAACAGCTGTTCTATTGTACAATCCAGTGACATTGTAGTCTTATAGTCAGGTGCATGTCGTCTCTCACAGACATAAGTACGTCTTTCATTGTTTAATTTATTCATTTCTTTATTAATTTTCAAAGCAGACTGTACAATAAGAATGATGACATTGTTCTTCTGGGAGTGACGGCACCCGGATCTGAAGGGGAAGATAACTACAGCTGTTCTCCTAGAGGTAACCTATAAGCACTTCCTGGGGGGAAAACCTTTCTTTTGCCTGACAAAATGACACAACATAAAGAAAAAACATTTCACCATTTTGTGAAAAAGATAATGTGTTTGATATGAGTTAAATAGCCATGATGTTATACATGAGGATTCCTGAAACATCATTCTCAGCTTGTGGATGTTTAAGTATGACATGCTTTTTCTACAGTCATCATTAGAACATATGCTGTGAAAATGCACAGCTTGCATCCTATCAATTGATACAGCTCGATACTCAGGGAAACCACTCAGGTTAATTAAGCTGCTGAAGAGTGTGATGGCAGTGCTCTACCTGGGAATTAATCCTGCATCCCTAAGGGCATGAGCCAAGCAGCTTAACCAGCATCCACAGAGCAAAGGACTGAGAAGAAAGAAAGTCTGGCTGTGTGTTAATTACATTACAGTACATTATTGTAATTTAGCCGATACTCTTATCCAGAGCAAGTTACATACGGTGGGTTACAATTTTATCCATTTATACAGCTGGATATTTATTGAAGCAATTGTGGGTTAAGTAGCTTGCCTGAGGGTACAACAGCAGCACCCTAGTGGGGAATTGATCCAACAACCATTTTTTTACAAGTCCTGCTCCTTACCACTACACCATGCTGCTGTCCTGGTAACTTACCAGCAGTGCCCCAGCTGGGGTTTAAACCTGTAGATCTCAGGGAGCATCCTAAATACCCACTCCCTCTTGAAAAAGCATGCAGTATCACAGTAGAACGGGGTGGCAATGTAGCCTAGTGGTATGGTGCAGGGCTTGAAACCAAAAGGTTGTCGGTTTGATTCCCTGCTGGGGCAGTGCTGTTGTACCCTTGGGCAAGGTACTTAACCCACAATTGCCTCAGTAAATATCCAGCTATATAAATGAATAACATGTGAAAATTGCAACATATGTAAGTCGCTCTGGATAACAGCTTCTGCTAAATGACAACAATGTAATGTAATAACACACACTTTCACTACCATTCCATCCTGCAACTGCCACTCTTCTCTCTTGTTTGTGGGGCAAACAGCTGTTGCACCAGCCAGTGGTAGAAATGTCTGTCCCTGATATACCAAGTTACACATGCGTTCCACCTTGTATCCCATTCACAATAAGAAAAATGGCAGTACCACTTTCCAAGATTATACAAAATTATTTCAAGTTACAAATCGGTAACTTTTTTGAAACAGTTCTTTATTGAATACAGCTGTTATTGTTTTGCAAGCTAAGACAAAAGTTACTAGCAAATATAAATATTGTGTTGCATGTAGAGTTAAATGATAAATATAAATGCTGAATACGATCATAACCTCGTAAAAGCTGTGATTCAGAGGTAATTCCTTTTTTCATTATTGTATTTTCTTTTCTCTTTTCCCTCCCATATTCTATCTGTATTTCATCACAGCTTCTATGAGATACGACGAAATTTCCCATGATTCTGCGTATTAACTGGATCCAGGGACTGTTAATAGTGTCACGGAATCACTGAAAATCTGTGATTACCTAAATATTTACATTTTGCTCTCATATAGTTTACATATAAAATTTCTGAAATTTAAACTCAATCAATTCCGTGGGAAGAGAATTGCTGTGTAGTTCAGAGTCCCTGAAAGACAAATGCCCGAAGAAGCGTTGATGAAATCAGCGCGAGCACTCTGAGGAAAAATGCCGTGATGACTTCATGGACCCAGCTGACAAAAAAATTAAACCATAGCATAAAAACGTCAATGCCAAGGAGTGCTGAAATGAAGACGGACTGGGGACCTAATGGACAGCGTCACTGAATTGATTTGAGCGATTTATCCTTCACGCCACTCCTGGACAACGGAGAATGACAAGATTAAGTGATTAAATGATTATTCAAAATGGAAAGCGTAGAACACAGGTGGGCCTATTAACACCAGGAGGCACACACTTATTTAATTTGGCAATGTTTGCTCACGTACTTTTCTCAAACAATAATTAGTCATAGTTGCTCTACGTATTACTACAGTGGCAAAACCGTTTCATGGAATCATTTTGGATAATTGCTCCAACATTAGAACCTATTCCAGGGTATTTCCTCCTTTAGCCTCTAGATGGCGCCCATGCATAGCACGGTCTGAATAAGACGAACGCAGGAGAAAATAGAATTAAAAATAAAAGAATATCTGTTTATGTTGCCACTAATTACGTGGCAGTGTTTTGCAGAATGTTGCAGCGTTGGTCCGAGGAAGTCAACAGCCTTCTGATGCCTCCCGCAGTTATTAGTTTTTGGAGATCCAGTGGCATTCACTGGGCGCTGGAAGCATCATTACATCACGTATCGAGTACTACAGATCCACGTAATCACTCACACGCTGCAGCAAAAGTTACCCTGCTGACAAGGGTGCCTATCCATGGGAGTTTAAAAGTAGTTCGAGGTGTTTGATACTGGCAGAATTTATATCCAGCAAGGACCAACAGGGAACAAAACAAGAATGTAATTAGCGCCCGCCGCTACCTGATGTGACCCACAGCGGAATAGCATGAGGACGGGGGCTGTGCATTAACGTATTCAAACGCGCGCTGTGCCATAAAACTTTAATGGCTTATTCCATGCAAGGCTCAGAGAAGCGACAGTTCTTCTACCCCCCATGAAAGAATCAGACTCGTTGCCATTTTGGCACAGCGTTTCATTTCTTTTCATGCGAAAGCATCAGGTCTCCCTCTCCCGGTGCGCTTGCACGGGTAACGGAGGGACAGGGTAATGATTTATACATGGTGTTTCCATTGCGGAGATATAAAACAAAACAAAAAAGTGCGATGGGCCGCAGGCCAACGGTAGACAAGTGTGTCTTTGACTTCAGGCTGCGCTGTATATCCCATTTTGTCCCCGGCGTCCTGCCAAATATGCTTTGCACTTGCTTCTAGGCATTTTACTCTCGGCATGTACTGTTTGTGGTTGGCAAACACCCGCCAATAAACGTATCATGTTTCTAGGTACAGAGATGAAATGATTAAGGACCATGTCAGCATAATTGATTTAATTTCGAATCAGTATTAATTTCATTAGTCAGAGAGGCACCATATAAAATAATAATAACCAACACTGTTAAGATATTATGTACCCATTGGAACACAGACAATAAATAATCCTTTATGAATGAATGGAATTACTTCTTGGCATTTAAATAATGCTGTTCCGTCTTGCACTATAATTGCACTAAAATTCTTAGAAAAGCACGTAACAGGATTAAGGCAAACAGGGTTAATATGCTGTGACTAATATGTACATAGTTATATGTAACATAAGATTATAAGTGCCAAATTAGTATTTTTCCCATGCCAGCTGCTGTTGGGGCTGATTAAGTTTAGCTTTGGGGGTAAGAGTTAAGATTTGGGCATGGTTTGAAATTACAGAGTTATTGTCTGGGTCCAGACTAATGTTCTTGAAGATTTCTTTGATCAATAAACAGGTTAGGTTGCTTTTGTGGGCTACTACATTATTGATCTACATTACATTACATTATTGATTAAATGCTGAATTCTCACAAAGAACAGCATGGTAAGTACTTCATAGTTGTACCTGTAAAATATCATTTGGCTAGATCTAAATATGTGTTTACAGCCGCAGACCAAGGTGTTTGCCATTAGATCAACTGTTAAAATGACACTTAATGCAAATTCTACCAAGACAAATGAGCTGCAGAGCTGCAGAGAGCCCTGGTTCAGTGCAGTTGTTGGTCACGGGGTTTGAGAAGCAGGGGCCTGAGACCTCGTTTTGCATACTAACCACGAGCACTAGCGAGAACGGCGCGGTCGTCAGGGAGACGGCGTTCTCTGTGCTCTCGGCCTTGGCTGTGGCCCTCATGCGCGTGCTCTGTGGGCCAGAAACACAAGCCCCTGTTTATCTGCACTCCTCCGGGGGAAAGTGAGCCGGGGCAGATGGGAGTCTTTAGTTCCCACCTTATTTGAATAGTGACCGGCGCGGATCTTTCACTCTCACAGCAACTGGAAAAACATTCAGATCAACAGATGGGCCGGCTGCACACAAGCAGGGAGATCACTTTCAGGCAGGGACACACCCACACACACACACACACTTATATACGCACACATACAATAGATACACACACACACACACACACTCATACATACAGGCACAAATGCACATAGCATGCACACACTCATACATATACAGCATACATAAACACACATGCATAGACACATACAAACACTACTAAATGCATGCAAACACACACATACACACATTCATATATGCATGCATGTATGCACTCTCACACACACACATTCATTCATGCATGCACACACTCACACATACACACACATACACACATTCATGCATGCATGCACACAAATGCACATGCGTGTGTGCGCGCACACACACACACACACACACACACACATTTTAAATGTCTCTTTTCACCACCTCTGTTGGATCTCTTTCAGTCCATTACCCAGTACTTGCAAACACGTAAAGCTGTGCTTACTGTGTCCCACAAAACATTTGATTTTCATTTTTCATTTTTTTTCCAGATCATTTCATTTCCAGCTCAGTTTATGGCCATGTCAAATAGTGACCGCTATGTTAAATATTGAAACCGTTTCAGAGATTTCCACAACAGGTGGCTTTGAATATTGCATGTCCAGGGTGTTGCACAACTAGAGTTAGTCCTCTACTTGATACGCCTGCAATATGCTTTTCCTCTCAACTTTCAAAACTGAATTCAAGGAACATGCTCCTGTATTTTGATGAGCAACATGAGTTCAGCATTCAATAAAATTAATGAAAATGGCTGTGTGAAGTAATAATAAATACTAATAAGACCAAACACTTAAAAAGAGTGAATAGAGACAATATACAGTTGAATTGACAATTTGAATGTCGTTAAACACAACCTTTCTTGTCTTGTCTTTGTATCATCTGTAAGAGCAAAAATATTTGCCAAATGTGTTTCTTTCGAACACAGTCATTGTTTTTAGTGAGAAGGGATGTCAGTGGCCCAGGCCATGAAACTATACTTGGACAAGAGCAAGATGAGTTATGCATGTAATATGTAAGCCAGCAATAGGAACAATAACTGAACAAAACATCTCCTCACCGCTCTATTCAGTAGTAGTAGTAATAATAATAAGAAGAAGAAGAAGAAAAAGAAGAATAATAGAGTAGATATGAAAAGAAGAAGTGGGGAAAAGGGTTGATTAGACATTTCTTATCCTGTCGTGAATCCCTGCTTCAGCTTCTCATTACCTCGGACTATGGAGGAGGAGGCATTACAAATGCATTTTGGGAAAATGTATATTCTGCCCATGAGCTGTGTAACAGGGCTGCATATTCAAGCCATCAGATGTGGAGGGGAGGGACACATGTGTCCAATCAATTTGTGTTTCATCACCTTGCTGTGATTTTTTGGCACCAAGCGACCAGAATAGACTGACTGCTGCTAACATGCAGAATTAGCTGAGTAGTTTACAAATGGAAACAAACAGCATACTACACAAGGATGTCTGGCACTGAGTAAGATTAGAACTAAATGTCAACAATTACTCATGCATTCATGTTTTCCTCATCTTTTCAACTTTGTTATATAACCTTGAATTAACTTTGTCAATCTAGGCACATATTCTTGAGTGATGTCTTGCATTTATAATTTAACAGGATTTTTTGTTTTATAGCTTGGGAATGTTCAGTAATACACAACTACAGGTGCCTTTTATGGGTCATAATTTTGATGTCTGCACCAAATGGCTACAGTGGCCCTTAAACCTTTGCCCAATAACCCAGAAATGCTCTCTAACCTAATTAGCCAGCCAGAGCCAGTCAATGGAACTGCACAGAGAATCACAAAGAACATTCAAAGTGAAATAAAATCTGTGATCCCTGCATAAAGTTCACTGACATATTTCTCACCAAAGAGGAGCCGGCCTATTCTAGGACATGCCACACAGCAGCAATATAAAGGAATGATTAGCCAACAGACATGAAATTGCATGTCCTCTCAGGTCAAGGTCTTTTGCTGTTGGACCATCAAGGCCACCCGAGGTCTATGTTTTTTTTTCATTTTTGCTGACCACCATTACCCACTGACATTCTGCTTTCCCTTGTGATGCGACATCAACCAACCCCCCCCCCCCTTTCCACCTGCAGTCCAATCAGGAGGGGCAGAGAGCAAACACATATGTGACACGCCACAGGTCAGGCACTCACGGCAGAGTGGGAACGAGACCTTACACACGTGTTCTGCCTTCACGCGCCTCTGTATGGCGTGATATTGCTAGCTGTCACACACACTGATGACAAACCATCTTCTGTACTTACAGTCCTTACTACAGGACACCTAAGCTAAAATTCCAAGAGGAAAATATCAACACCCCTACGATGATTTGTCCCTCAGTCCCAGCATGTCTGTAGACTGGGGGCAGAGTTTGGGAGAAGCAGCGCTGTCACCTGGCTGAGAAAAGAGGCAACAAGCTCTAGGGCATGGATGGACTTCTTTGTTGTCCCTGGCCTTTTTTGATGGTTATTAACTGAAGAAACAAATAAGTCTTTGAGATATTTTTCATTATAAAAGACTGGATGAGTCTGTAGGTGAAACATATAATTTATGTCTTTGTAAAACATATTCTGCTGTGTTCTGGGTTTGAGTTATTTCCCTATGTGTAACATTATCACACTGAAGAAATATTGTAAATGCATTTCTATTGAATGGGTCTAGTGATAGCTTACCACACTCTGTATCGATCAGGTCAATTGTATCGCAGTCAAGTGTTGAATGGACTTTGTATTGTGTTGTATGCTGCTTAACTGTACCATCAGTGAAATACCCATTAAACTGAAGTACTTCTTAAAAATCTCACGTTCACTAGAATCAAGCCGTTGTTTGAGCCTAAAATATGTTGTATGGTTTGTAAGGCAATAATAATAGATTTACCAATTCTTCAGAGTGCACAAATTATTACCATCAATGTAAACCCCCAAAATAGCAATTGTACCGATTGAAAGTACTAAGCACACCCAGGGAGGAATGGCTGGGTGTAATTAAAAAGGCTCTCGTGGTCCTAATTTTCTCAAGAGCAAATTCCCTGTCTTGATAAATGGCTAGGAAAAAGATCCCGAAACCTGCAAGCCATGTCTCCATAAATAACCTTGAATAGCGGGATAACCTTTTCTGCAGGCACGTGCTGGCATGTTAGTCACGGTTGCTCCATACAGTGCGCTCTCACTCTCGTCTACGATCAATTTGTCATGCAAACCCCTGCGGAACGTGGGAATGCGCCACATCGGGGTTCTTCGGGGTAGTTTCATCAAGGCAACCGTGCAGTTCGGTTTAAGAGCAAAGAGCTGTGGTGGTTCGAATTTCTACTCGGAGATTGCAGATCCAAATCCTAGACAGGACACTCCTGCTGTGCCAGTGAGCGTGTCACTGAAACTACAACTGCTTTAGTAAATATCCTGCTGTACAAATTGATAATACGTAAAACATGAATGGTGTAGTTTGCCCAGGTAACCGCTAAGCTAATAACTGAAATACAACACACTTTGAGTTTGTTTTAATGCCAGATGTTGTATGGAATTCAAGAACTTTCATTGCATTAAAAACATTTTCCTATTTCCAACATATTTTTCTCTACTGTACTATACATCCACGACCTTGTGTCTGTCTGCGGACAAAGTTTGTGCCTGCCGGAATTTCTGGCTATCTTTGAGCAGCTGGTTTTAGAAGTAGGAACAGCCTCTGCCCAGTATCAAATAACTCGAGCTGACAAAGTGTGGTTTATACAGTACGTGGGTTTGTGCCCAGTGCGGGGCCATCCCCTTCATGTGCCCCTCCGTTCCTCTGGCATTTCTTCAGAAAACAGACTTGTGTTACTGCGCCTCCAGAGCGATATGCTGCCCCGAGAGTCTCGGTCTTGACGAAGATACTAACGTCAGCCGGAGTCAGCTGTCCCGTATCAGTCTTGCTAACAGATACACGGATACGCAGAGATGCACTCCGTCCTGGCAACCTGTACGCGGTCACGCTTTCTTATAACGCTTTTCTTAGAATCGTGTCCTGTTCGTCCCGTGTGACCAGCGAGCCAGCCGCCCTCTGCCCGGTCAGGTGGACGCCAAGTTGTTTAGCTGCGGAAAGGGGGGCTTGGCTGTTTGAAATGTCTGCGTCGAGGAGTCGGATTACCCCGAATAAAACGCTGAATCCTGAAACAAAATGATAAATGACGTAGAATATGCAGAGTTCTTTGTTTTTCGACGCTGCTACAGTTGATCAGTACATTTTTCATGCATCTAGGAACATTTAGGATTAAAATTCTCTGAGGAAACGTTTTTAACCATTCTGGTATGAATACGGTTTTGGTAAACAGTATTATTCATCATGTAAGTCAAGCACTTGCATTTCAGGGAATGTATGTTAGAGCACAATACTGTCATAATGAGATTCTTCCATCTTAACTGTGATCATTCATTCGTGCTGGCTCTCTTCCAAAGGTAAGCTGGTAATGGAAGGGCCAGTGGACCGAAAATGTGCTGTAAACATCGCCCAGCAGGCTTTGGTGAGCGTTGCGCCCAAAGCCGCAGCCATTCCAGGCACGTATTGGTTTATTTCCATTAAGCCACGAGCAGAGGCAAGTGACCTTCTCCTTCAATACATCTAGCACTCCGCGTGGGGTGGGACACAGCAGTCCATTGAGCCAGGTCCCCGCGGTTTCACTCAGGCAGAAATCAATGGTTTTTAATGGCGCAAAGCAAAGTACAGCTAAGACAGACTGAGCTTTTTACCCCAGAGCCCTTTGTCAGACAGCAAATATCACAGTGAAAAATATTTCCCAAGATTTTCTTCCTCAAGTGCCTTGGTTGAGCCAGAACACACTGACACATTTTGAGCAGACACCGCAGATAAAAACAGAAATCTGTACTGAACTGTCAATGAATCCTGAATACCACTCAGGAAAAGACACTGCGGTAAAGTAAAATAGCAGTTTTTTAAATGTAATCATGGATTATTAGTTGTGCGCTGGTCAGGCGGGTATCAGCGTAAGACTTTCATCAGGGTGTGATCGCTGTCAGTCTTGCCCTTTGAACCAGGAGATGTGGAGGCTATCTTTACTGCAATGCTAAGCATTCCCACCTGGCTTATATGGCCAGCGAAGGCTATGAGAATACCCAGCTTTGCTTACAGATAACCCCACACTCTCCGACAGCTGCTGAGCTAGCCGTAATGCTCAGGCCTGCTAACAGACGTATACATTTTCACAGACAACAGGGGCCGGGTTACATCTGCTGAGGGTATCACAATGGTCCGTTGTGCAAGCCATGCCATACCCTGACTTGCAGGCCTGCCTTTCCTTCCTTCAATTCACTTTTTGGATAGTGTGACCAAGACTGGATCAATTTGGAGAGAGGTGCATTTCAGAATTTAACACATGTACTGACTTCAGAGGTGTGCTGTATCCTTATTGAATAATAATGTGTATAATTGCTCTCATTGGACAATGATATTGAGGGCAGAGGTGGGGCGTTGTACCCATGTGGAGTGACTGAGACATACTGCTGAAAGTCGTGTGTTAATTAAAATAGAGGATGAGCTAATAAAAACAGGCTGAGTTTAATGAATGTTCCTGAGTGGACTCCCTGCCATGTCAAGAGGGAAGTCTCTAAAGCCTAATTGATGCTGATAAGTCAAGCTCAGAATTTTATGACACAGCTGAGTGGAAAAAAACAGTAACTGAGTGAGTATGCAAGATCAAATAATAAAAAACTGAGCACTGAGAAGTGGTAGCTGATTACTCATTATGAGTTAAGATGCAAAAAAAAAACTGTTAATGAACACAAAAAATTATGAACATTACAATGATTGGCACAAAATAATGCTCGGTTATCCAAATCAGCACCATGATGACCTATTACCATGGAATTTCCCATTACATTACATTCTTTTCATTTTGCAGATGCTCTTATCCAGACTGACTTCCAGTTGGGTACTGGCTTCCAGTTGGGTATCCATTGGGTACTTACTGACATTCATTTGCTGAGGCAATTGTGGGTTAAGCACCTTGCCCAAGTGTACAACAGCAGTGACCCAGCAGGGAATTGAACCAGCAACCTTTCAGTTACGAGCCATACTGCTGTCTGTTACATATATGCTGCATGCAAAACAAATAAGGCACATACAATACACTGCATATACAGTGCTCTCCCATTACAATGTGACCTATAAAATGAGGACATGTGGTGATGCAATGGGCATCTATACCACAGATGTTTGTCACTATACCACAGAGTGTCTGCACTGCATGCTTTCGATTATAGTTTCCAACACCAGAATTATGAAGAAGGAATACCCCCCCATCCTTTTTCCAACAGAATATACACAAATATCCAAAAAGCATGTTTAAATACCCTGCCACACACATATACAGAGTAGACGCATGATAGATGCATGAGGTTACCATGAAATGAAGTACACAGCCTTTGGGATGAATTCAGAGAAGGTAAGCATTTCAACATCTCTGGCCATTGGTTTCCCGTTTAACAGATCAGTGTATGAACTGCCTACTGGCATTGCAATTGTTCCCTGAGTTGATGATTTACTAGCATTGACTCGGTTTGGGTCCTTTCAAGGTTTCCTGGCTTGACCTCTGTTTCAGAATGGTCAGGCACTGACCTGTATGCAGAACAGAAGTAGTGTTCATGGACGTTAAGCATGTACATATTGCGTGTGTCCATAAGGATCATGCTGCCCATCCCCACTCTTGAGCACTATCATTTACAAATTATACCACAGCTAAATTCTGTTACAGGTAGGTTACACACAAAAAACATCTCAATTCAATTAAAAAGGCCGCTATCTCCTCTAACGAAAGCTGGACAGACAATATTGGAATAACTCATATTTTCACTGGTCAGATTATAAAATGAGTTTCATATTGCTCTCAGTTTTATGGAGCTACTGCAAGTGTTTACTGTGTTTTGGTATGTGTATGTAGGTGAGGGGGAGATGCATCTATATGAGGTAAAGGAGAATGTATTAAGAAACAAATGTAAATTGATATCATGACTTGAGCAAATAAAACAAAATTTGAATGGGAAAGACCACAGTAGGATATTGTCAGCACAACCACCTGCCTAACTCAAATCTGAGTTTGAGATTTGGGGCCAAATCCCAAACAGAAACTCATATAAAACAAAAATGAAACAAAAATCAAGGTAGACAGTGGGTGGGGCTTTCACGGCACCTTGACCGGTGACCACCTGGGCGTTGCATACATTCGCTATCATACCCCATGTGTCTGAGAGTCAATGCTCACCTCACAAGGTGGCGTCTGCTAATGTCAATGCAAACGACATGATCCCTCTCCACATGCCTGTATGTGACTTTCTCCTCATAATCATTAATGGTGTTGCAAGGAATCCTTTGCCAAATCCTGCTGAGTCCGGGGCCAACATTAGCAGCAAGAGGACCAGTTGCGCATGAAGCCTGATTTATGATATTGGCCATCCACAAACAGGAGCGCCAAATCCTTCAACGGCTCGTGGGATGCCATGTGACATTATGTAACCGATGGCGGTATCAGTGTTAAATATAAGGGCTTAAATTTATCAGATTAATATTATGAATGATGATGATTTCATTGCATAATGTCAGTCAGATTCACTGTGGTACCAGATCTGAACAGAGACCATACTGTGTAACTGAGGTGCTATCAGTCAAGCACTAGCAACCGTTCTTTTTTCCAAATTATTTTTTGTCAAACTTCAAAGGTCATAAAGGTCATTCACTGAAGCTCTTTTTTCTAACTTTGTCAAAAGAAAGTGGCAGTTTGTTACATCAATAAATTAAATCAAGTAGCTAACATAAAATGCCTAAACTAGACACAAGTTTGACAATGGTACATTATCATGGCCACTTAACACATTAAGCATTAAGTGGCCATGATAACGTAATTATACACTATGTACTTAAGTACAGTATAGCATCTGAGTAAATACATGCAGTTGCATAGTGCTTACCATTGTTCAACCCCTGTATAGCTTGAGTAAGTAAATTTTTCTAGCAACCACAACCATTGTATACATGTAAAGTACTTACTTCGTAGGTACATAGGAGTACCAATGTAGGGACACTGTGAATACACAGGTGTTGGGGCCACTAAAGTGATTACAGTGCACTAATTGCAAAAAAGTGCTCTTGAGAGCAATCACTTTAGTTTTGCCAAAGATAAAATTAGATTCTTTTGTTCTTATCTGAGACATAATATAACATTTATGTGCCTGACAATGCTCAGAAAACAAGCTTTGAGTAAGCTGTATGGTCAACAATGACCACAGTACTGTATGTCAATGTGTAAACGTAAAAATAACTCAGCGATTGAGATCAGCAGAATATCCATTACTCTTGTTTACACGCACAGCTCTGGGGCTAAAAGGTTGTAATCATAGAGCGGAGCACATACCCGACTATTAATAGCCATACCTCTCTATCCAAATACACAGGACGTCCCACTATTGACACCCTGCCTTCAGCTTGTCCATCTCCAGATTAGCTGTTTACCATCTACTGTAACTCCTTTTTCTCGGTGGAGCTCAGTTCATTCTCAGAGCTAGTGAGAAAAACATGCAGTATAAACTAGTTTATTTTAGGCCTACACATGCAGAGCAATTTCACAAATGTATGTTTAGAACCTAAAATTCCCCCAGGAACACGAAGCATGAGCAGATTCAAGTAGAGAGAAGAGAATGTAATTTCCAGTAAAGAGCAGCAAAACTGGCTTGTAATTAGTTGTCCCAAGCTGAACAAATACTTATAATACCCTTCAAAGCCCCTCCTAAGCAACACATCAGAACTGATCGCTGATCGATTCCTACATAATAAGGGGTTGGCCACGGAGCTCCACACAGATGTGAAGCAGCCCCAGGTTTTGTGAACTCAGCTGCAGTCCTTACAGTTCATTTTTCAAAAGGTGGCAATGTGAACTGCTGTGGCAGGCAATCTTTGCTGTGGGAGGCAATTTGTTCTACTGCTGCTGGGAGAAATTGTAAGTATGCAACGGTGGTCTGGCTACGGGCATGGTATGCCGGTACCAGGCATCTGAAGTGGATGCAGGCTGCAATTAGTAGCCTGTGGAGTGAGACCAGGAGAGGGGTGGTGCAGGAGCAGGTGGGGAGACAGAAAACCAGCCAGGCAGCTAAGTTGTTTGAATTATTTTGGTGAGATTGGCTGGAATTGGTGAGACAGAGAAAGTTACAGTAACTCCCCATGGTGAGGACCTGTAGCTGCTTAGACTAATATCATCTAGTGAGATATTGCTGGAGGAATTCACTCCTTTCCTATTTTGTGCATTTCCTGCTTGGCAGCTTAATTTAAGAGGGGAGACCATGGTCCCAAAAATACAATGTTACCCACGAGAGGGAAAAAGATGTCAGAATACCTCTCTACAAATAACAACATAATGTGATCAACATTGTATGCATTCTGTGCCTGCAAGGAGCCAAGGCATTGGTTGAATTATGATGTGCTGACATTTATTTGTTTATTTATTTTATTTATTTCATAGGCAAACAGTGGGCATTACCAGACTGACTTAAATGGCAATTATCCCAAGATAAAATCATGGATCACATTAAATTACATGTATTGTTGGGGTCAGTAGGTAGAAATAATGTATTGTGAAGTAAACCAACAAAACAAGGCCCTTGTATGATCCTTGTATGAGCAAAGGAATAGTTTGTTTATCAGGCAATTTCACTGTTGTACTTAATATACCTGTGAGAAATGTGTTTAAAAACCCAAACTGAGTTTAAATTAATACTGGGTGACAGCGTGTCAAAGGACCAAACGGCTCTTATCTACGTGTAGCTCATATGTAGACACAAATTCGCCCAGCAGCTCGACACAGGAGGGAAAACCAAAAATATAGACTATATGAGGACAGGTAGCAACACAGCAATTTCTCGCGGTAATTGGCTGTCTCTCATTCGGCCGCAGCCAATCATGTGCCGCAAATGTGGTCGTCGCTGACCGCTGGTGAATGCCGATAAATGCTTGTTTTTTCCAGAATGCTAAACCTGCGCTGATTGGTCGAAGCACTGCGGTCAGCTGTGAAGAGGAGACTATAAAGTTTCGGAGCGAGTCAGCCGAATGGCTGTGTGAAAGTACGGATGGGGAGAGAGAGTGGGGAGAGTGAGTGAGCTTGAGAAAGTCTGGATGTGTGTGCGTGGGTATATTTAACAGAGAACGTTTATCAAACTTAACTTATTTTACAATATATCACCTACGTCGGTTATAACGGTAAGTGTAACCTGTTTTTTATTCACTGTTTTGAACAGTTGAATAGCTTGCTTGCTAGCCAGCAATCTGCAGCCATCATTGAATCAGACTAAACGGATAGCCAGCCATTTATTTGTGGCAGACTTGTTTATCATATTGTTAGCCAGCTCGCTATTCATAACTGGTTTAGCTAGGTATTTAACAAATGTTTACTGAAAAGTGTACGTCATCTTACTGGTATCTGTGCGTTTTCACCTTTTTTTCCGAACAGCACTTTTGAAAAGAAGCTAAAAAGAATTCCACGATGGTTGCAACTAGCACACTGAAAAGCAAAAACGCAGAATGCATTTCGGAACTGATAGACCGCAGATATGACCAGACGTTCCTTGACGATGGTGAGTGTTCATTTTCGTTATTTTCTTGCAATCCTTCCTAGTCTTGTACGTTAGCCCTTCAAAATGGCATTCTGCGCTTGTTTACCTGTTTTGGTGCAGAGTGCGGTACAAATGCGATGGGGCGGCGTTGAGTTCAGCGCCTCAAAAACAATGTTTAGACACTAAAGTACAGACCCTGCACTTGCCAGATGAGTTTTGCGTTGGTATATTGAGAGAATGGAAACTGATAAGTTCATTGCCTTTTCATTCATATGCAGACCCGTGCAACGCTACGGTATTTGTCTACAAAATGAGTTACATTAGATTACATTGGCATTTAGCAGACGCTCTTATCTGGAGCGGCTTGCTGAGATTAGTTTTATCCATTTATACAGCTGGATATGTACTGTGGGGAATATGCACACAGAATATCTGTAAACAGCTGACAACGTTTTTAAAAATGGCTGGTTAAAGTGAGGCTTAAATGGCATAGAATATGCCTTTGAATGTCTCCTTGAGGTGGATTTTCACTGGCTCTGCCTTAAGTCTTGAGGCTTTTTTTGAAATCCAACATTAATCCAGTGTCTAGAGGAACTGACATGTCTGGCTTCATGGCTTATGTCCTCAATGGTACACAACCATGCTAAGCCCTGACCCTTGGAGGACTTTGAGAAATGGTTTCTTATCCACTGTAGGGGCTAGGTTTCTTTTCACACAGCTTTGTAAACTGCCATACTGCAGGCTTTCAAACCTCCCCCCCCCGGTGTGTTATGTCTTAAGGTCTCCCCTCTTTTCTGTCTCAGAGCTGGACTACTGGGACCACTCGCTGGTGGAGCCCAACCTGAACAGCGAGGTGCTGGAGGACCGCGCGTGCCAGCAGCTGGCCAAGATGTTTGAGAACTGCCTGTCGCGGGCCAAGAAGACCAAGCTGCACTGCTCGGAGGTGCTGGTGCCGGAGAAGCTGACCAGGCGGATAGCCCGGGACGTGCTGCGCATGGCGTCGGGGGAGCCCTGCGGCCTTAGGGGCTGCGTCCTGCACGTGCTGCTGGAGGTGGAGAACATGTGCAAGAAGCTGGAGCGCATCGCCTACGACCCCAGCGTGGTGCCCACCTTCGAGCTCACGCTGGTGTTCAAGCAGGACGGCAGCGCCTGGCCCAGCCTCCGGGACTTCTTCCTCATCGGGGCCTGCTTCGCCCCCCGCTTCCGCCACGCGCTCAAGCTCAGCCCAGGCTTCCGCCTCATTAAAAGGAAACTGTACTCTTCCTCGGCTGGTACCGTGGTGGAGGAGTACTGAGGGGGATGAGGAGGCGGAGGAAGGACACAATATATACTTGCACATTTCTGTGGAACCTCTGAATGTATGGGTCACTCAGTTGAGTGGCAAGTTTTTTTTTTTTTTTTTTTTTTTTTTTTATTGCCCTCTGCTTTCAGGCAACATTTGTCCTTTCCTTTGGCTCTGAGGCAAGTTCTGTAATTTTTTTTTTTTGTCTTCAGACAGGTCGGCGGTTGCCAATATGAGTAAAAAAGGGTCTGAAAACGGTAATACTCTTGCATTTAAGAACTTGTAAATTGAGGACAGATACTGATGGAACCCAGGGTCATACGAGTTGCAGTCTCTACAGGTTCAAGTGGCAGGGGATAGGGGTGGATTCTTGGTGGCCTCTGTGTCACAGGTGTGTAGGTCACCATTCCATGGAGTCATGAGAGCTACCATAAACACTCATAGGAATGTGAGCTTGGGTTTCCTCAGTGGATCCAAATCTATTAATGCACTTTTTATATTGAAGGAGATGCAGATGAGTTATCGTCCAGCCTTTTACACTCCCTCCAATTGGACAGGTATATTCTAGACAGTCTTAAGGGAATAAAATCGATCTCGACACTAGTCACTCTAAATCCATGTTTAAAGTTTGGATTTTGTTCTGATTTGTCCACTTGTGAAACTGCAAGCTCTCATTTTGGAAGGTTAAGAACTGAAAATCGGTGAGTTTTGGGGGATCACAACTCCAGATGTGCAATACTGTTAAAAAAAAATCCTGTTGTAAAGCAGATGGCAAGCTGTCAAATGTCAATGTGCAGCTTGTTTGCCAGTGGCACTGGATCTCTGAAATGTGGAAATAAAGTTCAAATTCCCAGAGATTCCCAGAAGTGCCTTTAAAATGTTGAGCCATTAAAGAGCTGAATTGGATTCTGACTGCCCGTTTGTTTCGTTTGCACTTGTAGGTTTTCAGTCCGATTTTGTTGCACTACGGGAATTCTATGTACGTTCATTTGCTTAATGTAGTGGTCATCTTTTTTTACACTAAATGTTCTACCATTGCATTGCCTTTCCAGGGTGATTATGGCTGCAGTGCTCTTTATTTGGCAACATTTTTTTTTTACTAATTTCCTGTTATAGGAAGTGGAAATTCTTGTCTATTTGACAATAAAATATTTTTTAAACCATAAGTAGCTTTGGATTCATTTTGTACTGGTGTCAGATTTCATCCATTTGTCATTGTGTGTGGTTCAACTAATACTTGGTCTACCAGTTTAAATACCAAATGTCTTTGAATGTACTTGCATAAGACCTGAGGCATAACTTGGCAGCAGTTGCTTTTCACAGGTCTGTTTAGCAGGACGGTCCAGGACCCTTTAGGTAAGACCTGCTGAGGCCTTTGAGTGTCTGCAGTTCTGGGTTATTTGCATGCTGCAGGGATTTTCTCATGTAAGTGCCGCATGTTTGCTTTTCCAGGCGTCCGTGCTAGCTGAGAGGTGCGCACCGTCCCTGCCCCTGAGGCTTCTGGGTAATCGGCTATTGGGAGCGGTCGCTCGTGTGGAGAAGCAGAGGCAGAGATGGACTTGGATGTTCATCCGTGCCGGGGTGGAGGCGCGGGTCGCCCTGCAGGGTCACAAAGAGGGCTTTCAATCCGCTGATAAACAAGCACGGCAGAGCACAAGTGTTCCGTCAACGTGGAAACGACGTGACCGGGGTGTTCTGAGGGCATCAAATGATTTGCTGTTTACTCCAACCTCTGCCTGAATAACACACGGCCACCAAAGGCATGAAATTGGATCTTAATAAGCAGTTGCATGTTTCTCAATATTTAAGCCTAACTATTCATATGAACTGATGAGCTACACTGGTTAAAAACAGTCCAGAAGCTGTAATACCATAAGTGTTCAAATTGCAATTGAATATTATTGGTATATATATTGGTACATAATTCTCTATTCATATAATACCACAAGGTATACAAGTCAAACCTACCGTCATTGGGAAAACACACTGAATTTGTTGTCATGACTTACTAAACAGTCATCCTGGCAAAATATAAAGAATCTTAGCAGAATCAAAATACTGTATTAAATTTGTCAGTCATACACAATACTATAATACTGAAATCCATCCCTTTTTCTCTGTAATTTGGTGCTTTTTCCAAGAAGAGCATGTCTAGATTCTGTTCAATTATGCAATAGCTGCAGTCCCTGGTAGTGTGGGGTAGTGTGAGGGAGTTGGGGCTGAAACTGAGGATGCAGGTTCAATTCCCAGATTGGGGCACTGCTGGTTTCCCCCTGTGCATAGTGCTTAACCTGAAATGCCTCTCTAAATACTCAGATATATAAATGGATTGTATGAAAAAATAGAGCTCTTCCTGGGTAAAAGCACCTACATATAGTTTCATATATCTCAGTCTATATATATATATACGTGTATAATTGTAAGAGGGTCCGTTTTATATATCTATACATATAGAACTGTAAAAGGGTCTGCGGGAGAACAGTTGTGCAATACCTTTGTGGTGTTTGAGCTGTTTTGCATTGCAGTTCTAAATCACATGTAACTAGGGACAAATAAACCTTCCCTCTTAAAACAGGGCCTCTTTGTACAGACAGAGGACAAATCCAACACAGGTTACTGCAACAGAAAGGTTTCACTTGCCACAGATGATCTGTGTCTTCTCGAAATCTCGAAATCTCACATTCTCGATAGGGAGCCTCTCCAACCTTCAATTCTATCAAAACTTTAGTTTGGCGTTTTAAACAAAAAATTGAGAGGGGTGGTTTTAGATAATTGTTGGGAAATCATTCTGACCCACGTGAACCTCTTTTTGTGTGTGGGTATTAAAATCGCATATACCTGTGCTCTGTTGTGTTTGTTGTTTTTAGAATCTCACCTCCCTAGTCTCCTGGTCTCAACCTCTGGTAACTGAACTTTCCAGTTCTGTGGTGTTTGCACAGGGGGAGGGTGCTAATGTTGTTATTAAAGATGCTAACCACTCCTGCACATAACACCTACCTCCTTTTTTGTCATCTGCTAATAATAATCATGAAGGCTATGTCTTTGTCTGGGAATTTCTTTGTGGATTTATTCTGTGGTGGCCCATTCGTTTATTCTCACTGATTTACTCCAGTACTTGGCAAGGAAAAAGTTGCAAGCAAATGGCCATGGCCTACAAAAAATAAAACACGCACACAAAAAGCCCCAACGGCTTCACAAGTGCCTCAGAGAGATGTAATTTTGGCTTGTCCGCAGGCATTCCAGCCTGGGTCAAGATGGCCGCCGTGTTTGCGCGAGAGTGTGGAGTGGCACCCACTAATAACCCTGCAGAGTCTGTGTGACATTTCTCCACCGCCCTTTAATGGAGGGCTGTGTGTGTGCTCCAGAGGAGCTGGGAAGGACAAAGGTTCTCTGCTCCTGGGTGCTTTCCGAGCAGCACCGCGCTCAATCACTCACAGAGAGCACTCCTGTCTCCGAGGCCTGCCTCAACACCAAGAACAGGATCTCATAATTAAATCCCCCCCCCGCGCTGAGGTGTGGTTCACTGCTCTCGGGGGTTGAGGGCAGCTTTGGGCCTGGTGATGGCTGGTGACAAGGCAGTCTGACGGGGCGGAGGCGGATGATTCGTTCTCAAAGTGCCCTTTTACGTTCGACCCGCAATTTGAGCAGCGGTCGATAAAAGGTGAGAGACTAGGCATGCCCCTCCCCTGCCCCCACACCAAACTTTGATCCGCTCTCACACACACATTAATCCAAAGGCCCCATCGATGAGGAACGCGGTCGATTATAGCTCAAATTGACCACAGAGAAAAGCAATTATGGTCAATAACATCTACTGACCTTGTGTACTGGGAGGTTGTAATTTCGATGCTTGTTGTTCTGCTGCAAGCTGGAAGGGATGGAGTTTGCAACATTAGAGCAAAACACCAACTGGTGCATAATTCTGACTGCTAGGGTTCAATGGTGTTGGTTTTACGGTCTGAATAATGAAGCCAGTTGTAGAATTTCCATGCAACTGACTTCCACTTTAGGAAAGATACAGACAGTACAATACTTGTGCTAATGTCCAGTCATTATGAGGAAATACAGGCAGGCACGTTTCTAAGCCTTTGGAGGTTTAAGGTGTGTAAAAACAAATTAAATCATCTTCCAAGGATAGTAGAATGACCACACTACCTAAATAAACTGAAGTCCCAAAATAGGATGAAAAAAATGCATGGAAATTTTCAAATGAAGCCATTAAGGGACCCACATGCTGTGAAACCACAGCAAAACAGTATGCAACAAAATTAAAATAGACAATGAATGATGTCATTTTGGCATTGCCAACCAACTTCTGTGGTGACTGTAGGTCCCTCCCTCGCAGCCAAAATACCTCCCATGAAAACCAGCCCTGCAAAGTAACTACTCTAGATTCACGACACTAGAGTGGATACTTTGAACTTTGAAATCCCTGATGATAAAAATGAGATTATAACAAGTATGATCAATTAAAGGCAAATCTCTCACAACAAAGGCATACCCGTCGCCATACCTCTTTAATTTGTCTTTGAATATGGATTGGACAGTGGGCTCTATTAAAGCTAGAGGAACAGCTGTTCCAATTTTGATAGCAATCAGCGGTCTGAACTGTTCATTGTTAATGGCCCCAGAAATCCAATTCCCCGCTGTTGCCCAAGTGTAGAAGAAAAGCCTCCACATACATTATGCCTAGAGCCATCTGTATAAGTGATGAGATGATATGAACTTGGAACCTCACATAGAATCATTCCTTCCTCCTTATAGTCCTGGAAGAGCTCTGTGCACAGATCAAAAAAGCTGAATCCAGCAAAATACGTGGATTCATTATATTTGTCTTCACCAGAGTATAGTGCTATTGCTCAGCATGTCTCTAAATGAAATGCATTTGCACCAAGTCTGGTGAATTCATTGCCAAGCTGAGGGACACAGAGAAGGAAATATTGTATTATTGCCTAATTTATACTGACCTTGTGCAAAACCACTTTCACTTGAAATTGGTTCTGCTGACAAAGCAGAATCTTTAATTCAGGCAGGACGTGAGGTAAGAATGTCATTAAAATGGTTTAGAATCTACATTATGCTGGTTTGTATTAGATCTCTCTTTCACTGTGGACTGACTCATTGCAGGGCATTGTAATGTTTGTACATTCATAACATAAGAAGTCAGTGCTCTGTTTCAGAACAAGTATTTTCAAAAATCTGTTGATTCTAGTGATCTTTCCAATAAAATGAATGAGAGTCAACAGAGTATGAGAACCTTATTTGGCCCCCTCCCAGAGGGGAAAGATAATAACGCATCACCATTAGCATCAACAAAAACATGCTGCTGCGTGCACATTGATGTGGAGATTAGTGGCAGAAGCCCTTGACTTCTGCAGCACGCCAGCTATCTGAAACGACTGTGCCACTGACAGCCTCACATATAGCTGAGCAGCGTACATAAGGGTGCTTTAGGATGGACATGCCTCGCTTGCATATGAAATTCAGCTGACGGAAAGAAGAGTCTGCCATTGCAGCGGGCCCGATCATTCTTTCAGTGCTGGCCTGTCGGTGGTATTAACATCAGCATAGACTGGGACAGGTGGGGGTGGGCTGTGTAGGTAAATGCAGTGTCATGCAAATTGCAAACGATATCCTGCTTTCTGTTGGGTCAGCTTTTCGCTCTCCGGCAATGAGGTCAGTCAGAAGAGGTGTGAAGGAGCCCTGATGGAGTGCTGATGGAATATGATTAACCTGTGACCCTTCAATCCGGGAGGATGAAATGTAATATAAATACATAACATAACAATACAAAACAATACATATTATAATATAGTAAACTCCCAATATGTAACAGGTTAATGCACATCTTTCTCGGCATATCCTGAATGCATGATCACTGCAAGAGCGAAATGGCAAAGTGTAAATTTGGTGCCCCTTTTCTAGTAGTGTGTCATACCACAACATTGCGAAAAAGTCTGGCTTAGTGTGTGATCCTTTGGCGGAGATGCCGGTGATGTGTGGGGAAGTCCCTCCAGGTCACAGTTCTCCATGAAGTGACTAAACTAGTGAAAAAACAGATTTAAAAGAAAGCAGTTTGAAAGCAGTTAACACATGAGATATTTACAGTTGCTGAAATGCAGCATGTGTAATGCTGGAGATATATATTAACAGGTGTGCGATGGTCAATGCTGTCTGTATGTCACCACACAAGGGTTTATTCCACAAGTCCCATGTCCACAAGACTCACCTTTGTCCACACTCCTTATGTGAATGTAATCCTTGGAGTGGCAATTAGTAATGTGTTTCCTGTGCTTGCTTAGTGCTTATTGGCCATGGTTATAAAAATCCACAAAAACATAGCAGATGAAGATGCCTGAATGCCAGATATGGACAGAGAATGTGCCATAGGCATGGGTAGAGACATTAACGACAGCCACCAAGGATGGCCAGACGCGCCGGCGGCTATTTCACATCTGTGGGTGCACTATGCGGAAACTGGTTCAACCAAGGACGCCGAAAGGTTTACAGTGGGGCTTTTTTTGAAAAGTAACATGATTCCATGGGGGGACATCAACATCCCGGGGACATGTGTCCCTGAGTCGGGTGTGAGGGGTGTGAAAACATGGGGCCCATCACTGTTGTGCCTTTATTGCGGGGAGCCAAAATAAACAGCCAGGATGTCTGGAGGGACTGAATGAATGTACAGCCTGTACATTTTGCATAGGGAATATAAATACCCACACCTGGCATGTAGTTTTCAGTTACAGGTATGTTTTAAAATAGGTTCTGCTTCTTTTTATGTCCCATCATCATATATCACAGACAGATTCACCCAATAAATACAGGACATTATACATATCTATATTTATACCTACTTATAGATATAGTTGTGAGAGAGAGAGAGAGAGAGAGAGAGAGAGAGAGAGAGAGAGAGATGGCAGAGTAAAGCACTGTTTTTGAGAACTAGAGCACTGGAACAGATGTCACAGGGTCAGGTCCTGGATGGGACAGAAACACTGGTGTCTCTGAGTGAGATATTCCACTGCTGTGTGATTTTCCCCCATAAACATTCCACCGTACTGTATAAATGGGTCATTCGGGACAAGGTGATCTGTAATGCAAATATATGTGACCCTGAACAAAGCTACCGTGAAATATGCTTAAGTATGGAAGTACAACACGGAAGTGCACTTTGTCCACGAGCAGCCTCTCTAAGCATGACATTTGGCGTAACAGTCTGTCTAAATGTGTCACGTTGTGTATTACAAACTGAGCAAAACGTACAAAATAGGAGCAGAATTAGCAATTTTCTCCTGGACTGCAGGCATGACATTAGACGCTCTTTGGACATTTTTGTTTGGACAGTAAAAATGATTGAGGCTGTGGCATTTTCAGTGAGCAACTCTGGTATATACAATACACCCAAATAGAAGTTGCTGCATTCAGCACATTTCTTAAAACGGCATAACCAGGCTGGGGGTTTTTAGCCCGACCCATTCCTTCTTCCTCATAACCATCTGACTTTCTGTGATTAGCAGCAGTCAAGCCCTTAGCCCGCAGGCAAGGTTGTCCCAACCTTCTCAGCCATTTTGACACTGGGGAGCAAGGAGAGAGGGGCTAGGTTTTCTCAGAGACCTTGAGGGCTTGCAAATTTCCCATCAGCACCGGGTCCCCCTGCGCAATCTTACCAATGCTGACGCTGGGGTTTCTCTGAGTGGCCAATTGCCTGCTCCTGTGGAGGATCGGCGACAGCTGCCCTTCCTGCCGACGCATCGATTGGGGCCTGACCGTCCTCTGTGATAGGCCTGTCAGTGGGCCCATGTGACAAACAAGGACAGTCTGTCCAGTTAAAATGAGGTGACATATCATCATTACAGACCCAAGACCCCTTTTAGCATTGCAATAGGGCTCTGTGGGGACAGCCTTGCCTGTTGCCCAGATTAGACAGATGGGGGAGGGAGATTCAGTTTGAATTGCATATTTCTGCTGCGGGACCCACCCCTGTTGAGAGAAGGGAGTTTTCATTAAATGCATCTTTAATGGGAACAGATTTTTACCAAAACAACATTTCAGGGTGTCACAGCAGTGCTTACTGCCTCAGTTTCAAAAACTCAACTTAGTCTCCAACATTTCCCAGGAATCAAGGGATTTCACAGTTTGTTGGGTACAATCTAAAACTACAGTCTAGAACTGTAAGACTGCATCCCATTCACATAGGATAAACAGAGGACATGTCTCAGTATGCAATTAGTTGTAAAACATATACTTCTATGTTCAGTGTTAAAAATTTACCTATATTTTATTTTAATTTATCTCAGAATAAAACCCTGATTGCACATACATGCATATGCAAAACACATACACAGGTTGAAACATGGGCGAATACTTTCCATCCTCTCTCAGGATTCTAATTCAGTCACACACTCGCAGAGACCATGAGGAACAAGGTGTTCATGCAGGCAGCCGGCCATGTCCACTCTGTTCTTCTTAGGTAACTGATCATACACAGGATATAAACATGAACAGCAGCTATAACTCATATGAAAGGAACAGCCAAAGCATTGCCACCTATGGAAAAAAGTCAGTCTGTCCTAGGACATCATTTCCTTGGCACAGGTCACGGTTACTGAATGACACATTCTTCTGAGGAACAAACCGATCTGAGAGAATTAAAAAGGGGTCAGTCAACAGGTTTCCCCATGAACAAAACAGGTTGACAAACATCTTGCTCCTAGCCACCTGTGGCCATGCCATACAGTCAAGCCTAATAGGAAGAAATCCAAAGCCCAATCCAGAACGACCTCCTAGCTCAGGGGTGGGCAACTCCAGTCCTGGAGGGCCATGGTCCTGCTGTTTTTCTTGTTGACCAACTAAGTACAATCTCTGATTGGCTGAAGAGCAAGCACACCTGTTTTCAAGGTGAAAATCAACAGGTAACTAAGAGATGAAAACAAAAATCAGCAGGACACTGGCCCTCCAGGACCGGAATTGCCCACCCCTGTCCTAGCTCCTTCCCCTTGGCCATTCTTGATTCCCCCTGAAAGATCTTCTTGATTCCCTTCTAGGATCCTAGAGTATCAGATAAATCTCTGCAATATGGTAACAGCGCCACCTAGCCCTGTGGTAGGCTAGGAGGAGTTTCTATAGCTCAGCATTGGTTTGATTTTTATTAGCTGCAGGGTTTTTGTGTCAGCCAAGCTGCTTAGTCCTACTGCAAACTCTTTCTGCCTTAATCGTTATTCAGTCAATCAATGCCAATTTTTTTTTACAATGACTCTGGCAAGTTTTTTGAAAAAGAGAGCCAAAACACAGAACCGTTTGCAAAATAGACAGAAGGAACACACTGGTATAAGAAACCTGTAACCCAAGAAAAGTGGACATTTAAATCAGAAGTGAAATGCATTATTGTAAATGCATTTTTCAAAAGAAAATGCTAGTACCTATGCATCTAACAATATGAAATTAATTTAAATCTTTGAAGTAAAAAAAGCAGAACCTTTAATAAATACTCACAACTAAATAATCAAAGAAATAATAGTATTGGACATAATAAGTAATCTTACCAATCTCAATTTAAAAGCAATTGAAAACTCAGGATGTGCCCTACCATTTTGTCAGCCAAACAGCAACCTCAATTACAGTGAACAAGAGAACAGGGATGATTGCAAATATACAAGATACAGCACAATATGCATTAAGTCACCATCCCTGATCAGGTTTCTCCTCAGCACGAGATTTTCCATCCACATTGCCCCCGACATCCTCATCCTCATGGGAAAAACCTGACTGGCGTGTTTGCTCTGAATGCTACCACGCTACGATGTCATCAAAAACTTCACCCACAGCCTCATGAGGGCAGCAAGCATGTGCCCTCCACCCACAGGCCTAAAATCATTCCTCTGCAAAGGACTGACCTACATAGCAGGAGCCTAAACTCTGCAGGTACCATCAGTAAGCGGTGAAGCTAACTTCGTCCCTGGACCTGTTCGCATTCTCAGACCTCTCTGACATTGCAAATTACCACTGTGCTAATTTCACCAGATAGAACTGCGCGCCTTAGCTTTCAGCTTCGAACTTAAGCATGCGTGTATCCAGCTCCAGTGACTTTGTGTTGCCCTCCACACGCTATCATCCACTGCTGGCATTTCCTCACAGTTTCTATGCTGTGATGTTGACAGTTTCAACTACGATTCCTTCCACCCTCACAGCATGGTACAGTGGTAAGGAACAGGACTTCTAACCTAAAGAGTGCCAGTTCATTTCCCTGCTGGGGCTCTGCTGTTGTACCCTTGGGCAAGGTACTTAACCTGAATTGCCTCAGTAATTATCCAGCTGTATAATTGGATTAGATGTGAATAAATTAAGCTATGTAAGTTGCTCTAAGAGCATCTGCTAAGAAACTGTAATGTAAGTAATCTGCAAGAATAGCAATTAGCATTTGAAATGTCTTTATCAGAGACAATAGTATTGAGTGGGTGAGAAAGAACTGCATTTTGAACATAAAGACGACAAAATGCATTTGAGGTTTAGAATTCATGTTGGGTTTTGTGTTGAATCTTGCATTTTGACACATTCTTTCAAAAATATGCACAAAGCCATTGCAAATAAATGCATTCCTTCATGCACCAATCTATTTGCATTAATGACCTCTCATGTTATCTCATGATAGACTAATGTATTGTGTTGTATTGTCTTGTTGATTCAAGAAGGTCTCCAGAAGAAATTGTCTTACAAGAATATGATCTTGTGGTTTTGTTGTAAGTTTGCAGTGTTTTTGAATGTGAAGAAGTTGCATATGAAAAGTTTCAGAGTGAAAAAGAGATAAGCATTCACAGCATATTCGTTTTGCAATCGACTAAAATGTTGCATGTCTGCAAATTTGCTGAACATGTTACAGAAATTAGCAAGCAGAGGCAGAGTCATGCCACAATCTTTGTTGAGAGCCTGGGAAAGGTCAATAGGCCAACATCAAAAACTAAGTGGTTTTGAACATAGAAAACTTTATGATAACTTTACAACTGAGGAACTGAGTTGTACCCAGTCATAGATAGGGTAAGAATAACCACTGGGTACTGGTGTCTGTATTAGAGATTTCATGTCACCTTTTCAACCAGCGTGGGTTACCTTTAAAGTCCCCAGACATACTGTGAACTCTTCATTGTCCTGTCCTGTATGTGTATGTGTGGTTTCACCGTACCAGCTGTCAACCTCTAAAGGTTAATATGGTTAGTGAAAAGACTAGATGGATTTCTGAGTGTTGCCTTAAGCCCACACTTAAAAAACAGCATTTCCATCTCAGCGTTTGCCAGGTAATGGCGAACCTGCACCGAGTCACGTCCCACAGAGCAAATCAGTCAGCTCGTGGTGAGACGGGACTCCTGGGATTGCGCGCGTGTCAGTAAAACCGGCTTTATTTGTAGAAGATTACTATTGATTTCCTCTTTCTGTGATTAACTCGATAGTGGGGTTGCAACTGCGTGTCGACGTCTTGCTTCCACACTTTAGTCAGAAGCCCGACGGTCCATTTCTCAACAGCGGTCAGTGCTACTGCAACGGTTACATTTATCAGCTGTTTATCTTTGCACGTCCGTCACCGGCGTTAACGCGATATCGACACTGCTTCAGCAGGGTTATCTGCCTCAGTGGCCAGAAGGAGGTCGACTTAAGTGATGAAATCGCAAGTTTTATCCGCCGGTTAATGATAAACATAAAATCTCTATTAGGGCTTTGGTTCTCAGACCAGTGGATAAAATCTCGAATACTAATGACAGCTGTTGCTTACCGCCGAGGCTGTAAGAAACAAACTATGCTTCCCCATGCGGCAGTGTAGCATAGTGGTAAGGAGCAGGGCTCATAACCAAAAGCTTCCTGGTTTGATTCCTCGCTGGGGCATTCCTGTTGTGCCCTTGGGCAAAGTAATCACCCCAAAATTGCCTCAGTAAATATCTAGATGTATAAGTAGATAACATGTAAAAGATGTATGTAAGAGCGTCTGCCAAATGTAATGTAATGTTAGAATATGCTACTTAGGAATGCAGTTGGTTTAATTCGAGCGGAACCAGACATTCTAAACTTGGTGAAGTCACAGGTAACTATCACAGCACAGCTGGTGCATGTTTGCCATTGCGATCCAGGCGCTGATGACAATGCTAATGTTGCTTTACATTATTTATTTGCAGTCCCAGCGCTTGGACTGTGCCTTATTATTGGGTGATGTATTATTTTGTTGGGTGTTCTCGTCTTTCTGGATTACAGTTTGTGCTAATGAAATGTCTTAAATTAATAAACATACACAATGAGTGGCAAAACAGGGGGCCTTAGTGAGACTGAACTTAAAACGTTCTTACTGTCATTCTCACCAGTATTATGATGAGAATGTCGTCACCTATGAGAGGCTAATACTGAGAGAATTCACTTACTGCCACCTGCTGCATATGAGTGTGAATTGCAGCACATTACAGTACATACTGCTCAACAGACACTTACCCAGTGTCTGTTGAGCAGTATATTTTACATGTTATCCATTCAAATAAGCGTATTTACTCAGGCCCTTTTTTACTGGGTTAATCACCTTGCCTAGGGCTTACAACAGCAGTGCCCCACCCGCAAACTGAGGTTATTACAAACCAAGAACCTTTGGTTTGTAACTACTGCTCCTGACCACTATGCCAGAATGCCATCTAGCACAACTCACCAATCCAAACTACAATCAATCAATCAATTAATCAATCAATCATTCAAATACATTATATTTGTTATAACAAATTTTTACAAATGTACCTCACTCTGTAGGGGGGAAGTCTTCCTGAACTATCCTCAAGTGGGGTGTTGGGTCAGTAAGTTAATAAGTGTGGGCACACTGCAAATAAAACAGAGAAAAGACTACTACGTAGAAATGTCAAGCTTTTGTACCGTTTCATTAAAACATTGAAGTCTGATAACTGAAAAGTGGCATTGCACTTTCATTCCTGAATGTCCCATGTTCATCATAGCTTGAACTGAATGTGTTACTATGAATAATATATCAAACATGTAGATTATAGCTAAACAAATCATTGCAGCATGCCTGTTAAGACAGAGGTTATGAGACAAGATAACTGACCTATGCTTTAATAGATAGATCAGAGATTAAGACCAATTCAGTCCCAGTCATTTCAGAAACATTCACTGTTTATGATATGGCTGATGGATGTAATGCTCTTTGACAAATCTGAAATGATTTTGAAAAACAAAGAACCTTTTTTTAATGTCTTTCTCTTTAATGTGTTCACAAGCTTGTTTACATTTTGAAAAGTTTGCTAACCCAGTAATGAACTTCCAGTATGAATCACGGCATGCTGTTGGCACTGAGGCATTTAATGAATTCAAGGGCATTACCTTGATGACTGGTCGGACCAGTTGAGCAACACAAGGAACTGAATGGCAACTCTTATAAGAAACTTTTAAAGAATAATAATAAAAAACTTCAAATGATTGCAGCTTCTGAACTTTTGATAAGATGCACAGCAATATTTTACCAAACACAAATGTTTATGCGACAGTCTTATCCTAAAAAGGAAATGATGCATTGCCATGACCTTGAATGTCAAGTATCATTGCGTAAAGATATAGGCTATTAAAGGAAGCGACTATTATGAGTTCATACCAAGTACAAAGGCAAAGGGCTTTTCTGTGGACGTTCTGCACTGGAAAAGAAACATATTTCACTACATTAATTACTTGCTTTGCGGATGACTGTGTCCTGGGCTGACTCGTTGTCTGTCGTGTACCCTCTGTGAGCTGGGTTTTTAAGTGTACAAATGTGAAATCCAGAGTCGCTCCAGGATGAAAGAGCATTCTCACATGGGACTTGACCCTACAACCTTCAGGTTTGGTAAATGTCTATAAATACCCAAAGGAATGTAAAACAAACATAGAATGACATTTACAAAACGTTTTTCCTCCTTATTATGAAATGTTACTTAAATGTTAAGGACTAGAGGAAGCCGATCAATTAACATTCCAGTCAGAATCACAATCACCATAGCGATCATAACACTGATAAATCCCGCTCTCTCTAAAAATAACTATTACAAGGGTGCCATCTGGTCCCTGTGGAGTGTGGGGTCACAGCGGGTACAAGGCGCCACTGCCCGAACCCACAAAGCCAGTGGAAACAGGCCATCACTCTCCTACCTGTAGATTCCCCACAGAGAGAGGACTATGAATAGCTGACAATAGGAAATGAGCATGCTGCCAACGGTTCAGGAGGGTGTCGGTCAAGATCGTTTCCCTCCCCGGACAAACAGAAGCTGGCACTGTGAAACACTTCTATTCAGCGCACCTTTGCCTCCACAGCCCATAAAACATATACAGTAGATTAAATTGTTATATTCCCTGATGAATTTGTTTCAAAAGATTCCATTGGGGAAATTTCTCATACCTTTACAATGTTGGCATTATGAATAATCTTGATGAGTTTCTTTAATGTTTTTCAGTACATATTGAAAATCATACTATTTGGTTGACCCATTTCTCCCACTCCTGGGACGGTGTGTTTGTCCCAGCTCACAAATCATGCCAAATGTGTTGACAATATATACTTTTGAAAGATGTAAAGTTTCAGGATGTAAACTACATTATTGCCTACCATTTGACAAGTTTGTGATCTGCTTTTATTAAAGTAAAATCATATTAAACTAAAATGTATTAAAAACTTAATGTGGTAGATCTTAATGTTAACAATCATACATTTCGGTTTACTGTTCCAGCACACAAATTATGCTTGTCCTTACTAAAAAATTAAGCCATTTTTCCCTCCTTTACAGGAAAGTAATTTTACAGCAATTTTATTGTTGTTGGCACACATTGGTACAAAGGTCTATTGACTGACAAAAAAGTTAAATGAGTGTTTAAAGTGCATCTTGAAGCAGGCTTTATGAATGTCGGGAATATTAAAATCCATAAAACACGCTTTTGGCTATGTCTATTCTCAACGAATTTCTCACACAGAAATACATTTTAGTTGTGTGACCCAATGTTTGACGATTTCTAAAATTTCACTGAGCGCGTTAATACAGCATTCAAATATTTTACGGTCATCAATTTAGCTCCATGCTAATAAAAACTGCGTTTCCCAAACCCCGCATTCGGATTAGGCGCGCGTTGAACTTTGTCCAGCCGGTTGAACCACCTTTTGGATTGTGGTTGGCTGCAAACTTTGTCAGAAGTATTTCGCTGTGAAATGCTATTGGCTCGTTACATGAATGAAGAAGTCCCGGATGTGGTGGCATTCTGCGTATATAATGGAGTGAAGGCGGGATGAGCAGTTTAAACAAGGTAAGGCAGAGCGCGTTAGAGGTTGTGCGTTTGCGGAGTTGTGCGTGTCAGGATAACCATAACACAATGGTAAGATCTTTCTTTTCGGTTTACTTTGTTTTGCGCGGCACAGTAACATAGTGCCAATATGCGTTCAGTCAAACGCAGTGTTTTCCTGTCCAATTTATAAAGTCATTTTCGTATTATCTAGCATTCTCATTTTGCTTTCTAGTACAGCTAACAGGCTAACTGCCATCCACAAAACAGTTTCTGAAACGTTCTGTATTTTAACGTTACAGCCTTTTATAGGTATAGTATTTTAACACTGGCTAGTTAGCCGACTGGTTGGACAGGTTGCTGTATGGTAGTCCAGATGGTTATCTAGACTGGCTAGTTCCAAGGGTTTTTTTCTAATGTGGAATGCCGGTTGATTGCAATGGAGTATTTGCTCACTAATGTTAGTCATGTGCCGATGTATGTAACGCAGTTTCTCTGTACATCTTCCATTTCAGGCTGGTGGCAAGGCTGGGAAGGATTCCGGAAAGACTAAAACAAAAGCCGTTTCGCGCTCCCAGAGGGCAGGACTGCAGGTCAGTAGCTAGCTAGCTAAGCTAGCTGGTAGCTAAGCGTCCGCGTTTGGGCGTTTCGGACGCAAGCCCGGTAGCCATATTTACCAATCGAAAATGTTAATAGCCGATTCCCAAGTTTATTGGGTGGCCAGCTAACTGTACAATTCGGATTAGATGCACGTGATGAAGGGTTTGCTTGTGTCGCTCAAGGACACGTGATGCGGGTTTATGCTAGCTAGCTAGCTCGAGGGAAAAGGGAGGGGGAGGAGTGGGAGAGAAAAAACTAGAAATTTGCCTGTAATCTGATACCGCACGGGTGGCTGGAAGACGCATGCGTGTAAATGCCCACGATCACTCAATCGGTAACCCCAGACGTTAAATCGCATTCAGTTTCCTCTCCGCTGATGTAATTTTTTTTCGCAGTTCCCCGTGGGCCGTATTCACAGACATCTGAAATCCAGGACGACGAGTCATGGCCGCGTCGGAGCCACTGCGGCCGTCTACAGCGCAGCCATTCTGGAGTACCTGACTGCAGAGGTACGCCGAACCGGTGCTAAAAAGTCGATGCGCAGTGATGCTTTAGTGATAGGAAGGTTTCATGTTGGTAGGGGCAGCATAGTTTTAACCACAGATCGCACTGCCAGCCAGTATACCTGAAATATTGATCCGTAGATCCACGCACAGTTTATTCAATATGGGTAAAAGTAAATGCAAGTACACGAGTGTTGTACTTGGCAATACCACGTGAATGTACCTCCCACAGCCTAAAGGGGGCGCTGGAGAGGTTTCAGCCCAGTGGATGTTTGCATGACAGGTGTCGGGTGAATTGGTTTTTTTTTTTTTTGATTGGGAAAAGTTTTATATGTGTTTTTGCTAGCTCCAAAAAAGACTAGTATGGCTTCCTGAGAGAGGAATCGATAATCCTCGGTTGGGATGTTTGTAAATGTTCCTCTTGACCCTCCAGGTGCTGGAGCTGGCGGGGAATGCCTCAAAGGACCTGAAGGTGAAGCGTATCACCCCACGCCACTTGCAGCTGGCTATCAGAGGGGATGAGGAGTTGGACTCCCTCATCAAAGCCACCATCGCCGGCGGCGGTAAGAGGGCCCCCTGTGCTCATCATCATGTCTAATGTGATTGGTGGAAGTTCTGCATAATACCAAATATACAGCAATATGTATAAGGACTGTACAGCGGACCTCAGATTACTTCTGGGCTTAATTATGGCTTTGAATGAGTTTGGCACAATTAGCATTGTGGGAACTGGTGAGACCATTGCATCGTGTCCCTGCAGACTACAGTGGTTACAGTTTGCCAGCTGAACAGCTTCCCTAGAGGAAGTGTAAATGTGTGGCACTTTCACTGCAAGCCATGCATTTCCTCCAGATTCCATTGTCCAGGCCAACTTGTACAGGTTCCTTTTCCCTCCCTCCATGGTGCAGTTATCAATGACTGCATATGGTCAGTTGTGCTTTCTCCACCACCCTGCTGTCACAAGCATGACTTCCTTGTTTCTGTGTAACCGTCACTTGGATTTTTTTTTTTTTTTTACCTACTGGAGTAGAGATCCTTTTGCAACTTATGCATTTTACCCATTACATCTGACCCCCTGGTGATTCTGGTATGAATAAGCACTGTGGCACTTGCGGTTATCACAATGAGTTCAGTTATTAAATGATTGTCATAGCTGGTGTTTTGGGAACCATGTTTGGCTGGGGTTGGCTAACACTGTCGCAACCTGCCCCAAGCTCACTACTCCATAGGCTGAATTTAATCAAATTGTCCTCTCTCTGCAGGAGTCATCCCACACATCCACAAGTCTCTGATCGGAAAGAAAGGCCAGCAGAAGACCGTATAACCCCCAACCCCCCAATCCCCATTGGCTGGAAGCCTGTGGCCTCGGGGCAGAAACATTGATTCTGAAGGACTGAGACAGTTTAAGACTTTTAAAGGAGGAGTGCGAGATTCACTCCTGCGAGATTCCGGGTATTTTTTTAAAAGAAGGTTGGCTTCAAAGAAGCTTGGTTTTAATTTAGGCTTTGAGTTGAGGTACCGTGATGGCGTGGCCTATGCCAGCGCAGGAATTGACCGGAGTCAGGGTCAGCTTTGAATCCATACGCTTTTGACTGATGTTACATCCTGGAATAAAGGTCAATAAACACTCTGCTTGTTGTGCTTTTGTTTTTCTTTTGCCTGAGCCAGGAGCACTGACACTTTATTCCAGAAGGGTCACCCTTCAGTAGGAAGAGCATGGAAACCTGACTACATGTACCCATTCATGGCTAGACATTTGTAGTATATTACAGTGCAACCTACTCTAAATGGCTTGTATAAGTGCAGCAAGTGATCCTCAACTGCTTAGACCCTTTCAATCTCCAATGTTACCTGAGAAGTAAAGCCACTTGCTCTGTGTAAGTCTCGCTAAACCCAAGCCAGTAGGTGACTGGATGTCTGACTAGTGCTGAGCAGTGACCCAGAGAAAATGATGGTATGGGCTCCCTGGAGGTATCTTTGAATAGTGTGTGTTGAGTCTAACTCAAGCTTTGTAAAGTGGGGTCTACAGAATATCCTTGTGTTTCTTCTATATAAAGGTTTTAATATCTGTTAGGAAATGTAATTGCTTAGGTCATTGTTAATGATGGGAGCTTATACCTGTATGTCCTTGGGTATTGCAAAACCCAGGCTATTTTTGCTCATTTTTACTAATGTATAGCCATGTATATCTTCAACACATTCTGAAGTCCATCTTTTCAGAGTTCTTGATTATAATGAAAATGAATACCCTTCATCTTAACATTTTGAAAAGGAATTTTGCCATTGGTTTTCTGAAGGTGACTTTATTAATTGCTGTAGGTTGGTTATTCTGATTCAGTGATTACCAATCCCTGAGGTGAGCATGTTTGTATTTGGACTGTAGCCAGGTTTTTTTTAAGTGTTTTGTGTGTACACAAGTTGTGTCTGGGTTTCACTGCATTCCACCAGTGTTAACTAGGTATCTGAAATATGTGTGAAAGGTAACATATGGTCTAAGATGTTAAAGTTTGTGTTACAGAAACATTGTGAAAATGACAATATTCTGCCCCTTTTAATTTCAAAGTGTGTTATGAATGGAAGATATGCTATCTATGTGAAGAGTGAGATGTTCCAAACATACTCATATTAAACTGTTAGAGCAAAAGTTTGTGAAATGCAGTCAAAGGGTCAAGGGTCAAGCCAACCCTGATATTAGCTCGGCATACAAGGGACATATTTATAGCTTCCTAATAACGTTTCATAAATAGCATTATACGGAGCTTCCATACACAGCAGTGGTCACTTTATTAAGTACCGTGTTCTAAAATGGCCTACATACAGCACCCAACATTGGAATATGAGTGTGATACATTAGCGAAGTGAAGTCAAGATTAATCCCGAGTTCTTCGTAGTTCGTTAGGAACGCTGACGAAAGTGTGGGGGTACTGTGAATAATGTCCACTAGGTGGCGTAATAAGTCTTAAAGTAAAAAAAAAATCAGTGGTTCAGATATGTCACCCGCTAAATTACGGGTTGCCAGGGCAAACGCGAAAAAAATGCATACCGTGGAAGCTTCCCGGTGGTAATAATGGAGCCTGTAGAAAAATGCATGTGACTTCATATAGCATGATATACCAAACCCCATCAAGCCACGGACCTCACGTCCATCTAAATAAATAAGATCCTTGAGTTCAACATTACCACTAGAGGGCAACATGGCACAATGCAATGGAAATAATTGAGCGGTTCGAAGTGACAGCCATTTAATCCATACAAATAGCCGCTTTACCAGGGTGGGTCCTCATCAAACTGTAAAAATATGCATGTTTCAAAGCGAAATAAGTTAGATAAGAAATACCGAACACTGAATGCCAGATGAATTGAGTTATTGGTAGGAAATTGTGCTTTGTGAAGGAAAGAATTATGTTATGGATATGGTTTTTACAGCTGCCAACATGATGCTTTGACTTTGTTTCAGCTCAGAAAGGCCAGGATGCACTGCTGTGCTCTCTGTTGACTTTTTCTTTGTTTTCATACTAAAAATGTGTGATTGGTTTTGCTCCATTAACTGTGTAGCCCTAGAAGGGATGGGCGTATTTTGATTCTTCTCAGAGATGCAATTATTTCTGATTTCCAGGACAGTGGCGAATTTCTAAATTAACAGGATTAGCAACTGATAATGACATGGGTCTTCGCAGTTTACGGGCGCTAAGTGAACCTCGAGGAACTAACACGAGCATGTTAGGACCTGCGTTCAATAATAATGTCCACTAGGGGTCAGTAAATTATAAACATAGAATGACGAGTGGCGTTGGTTTTGACAATTCCCCCAAACATCTCAGATTAACCACATGTCATATTTCATACCTAGGAAGTAAAAAAAAAAACTTTAAACACATGTTTAAAATATAGTAGCATAACTATTTCTGTTCCTAATTTACTGTCATCAATACATTGTGAAGATAAATGTGTTACGCATTCATTTATATTACAGCACTTCGTGAGTATTATGTGGATAGCATATGTCTGGAATTAGATCAGTCAAATGCTTTCACAAGTTATAACTCAATTCTGCAGTCATAGTTTAACTCTGCTCTCCCTCCCATGGCAACACAAAGACATTCCATATGCAGTAAACAAAAGTATGTACAGTATTTAACTATTTAAACAGGCATTCTCTTCACATTAAGCACAGAATGATTTAGTGTTTGCAGCCCGTAACGTGTATTCATGCAACACTTGAATGGCACACCATTTGAAAAAGGAATTATCATTCAAATGAGCGAATAAATGAGTTCAGTTTCTGAAAATAGGTAATTTTGCATCCATTCTCAGGAGCTCTACATTTAACTGAAGTGTGAAGAAATGAATTGTAAGCATAAAAATGTTTTAAGATTTCAGATGATGTTGTGTGCCTTGTATGGAGTTCATCCAGCATGGGAAATGACCATGTAGTTACTCTCCCTTACACTCAGTAATGTAATGTCTGCCATGTGACTTTTCTATCAAGCAAGTTGACCCTCTCATGTTTGCTAGCTGTCAGCCGAACACCCCCATATTAAATATTGCAAAATGTTTAAACATTTGCAAATCCAGTAATACAAATTTTGATGAAACAGCTGATTGTGCAATGATGTTTTTGATTAGGTTGATTAGTTTTTTAGGGCTTGATTAAGAGAGACTTGGTTCAGAGATGTAAACTTTTCAAGTTTTAAAAGTTTGCAGCCCTTTCATCCTTGTTTGTACTGCCATCAGTTCTATTTTAGTTTCAGTTCAACTGTGTGCTCAGCAGTGTTTTAGACCCTGCTGAACTTCATTCCTACCTCATGGTACCTGAGGGCAGGAAATTAGGGGTTGTAATGACATCTGATGACACACAGGGGGCGCACAAGATCAAACACTTGCAAAGCCACACTCTGTAGCCCTACGTGCCAGCCCTTAGCCACAAGCAAAGCCAGTGGGCTGCTCATTGGTCCTGTCCCTAGAGAGATTATAAACATCTCCCCTCTCCTTCAGCATGAAGTTTCAGCTTGAACATTAGTGCCCATGATCACAAACGCCCTGCGTTTACTGCAAACAGTCCCGGCCGGGACACCTTTGCGTTACTCCATAAAGTGAGGCAGCGATCTGAGCCTTGTCTATCGTTCGCTCATTCCGCCTGCTTACGCTTCACTTTCCTTGCTGCCCCAGGGTTCACCCAGTATTGAACCAGTAGTTAGTAGGCCATCTTGTTCACCATCCATATTTAATACCTTTATTAAATATGTATGCCGCCCCTCTCCTACGGCTGTGGTTTGACTAATAAGCTGCTGAGACAGGTATATTGTTGTTGACCATTAATAGCTTTGTGCCTTTGCTTCTGACACGTGCACTGAAAATGTCAGACTTTTGTGCTGAAATCGACACATTGGATTCGCGGAGTGTTTCACGTAACCCGGCCTCGTAATGTCACTTGAAAGTCACTCCACCAGCCTCTCTCTTTATTTCGTCTTTTCAGGCAAACCTCGTTCTGTACGTTGCTAACCAATCGGAAGCATATTTGATTTGAAAATGTTTCATTTTTCCCTGTAATTTTTATCATTAAGCCTTACGTGACTTTTCTGTGACAGGATTTTTCATTATAGCTGTTGTTGGTGATGGCTCTGAATGTGGAAACCAAATGCCTTCCGCTAATGAGCATCTGCATGTCATGCAAAAACCGCAGAGTCCCAAAAGCAAGTACACAACCATAACCAGGGGCTGAGGGTTTCAGCCAATTTGTAAGGAGCTGAATATTTCTGCATGATTAGCTTCCAGTTGCCTCAGGGAAAACAAGCATGTGTGCCTGTCGCATTTAGGTATCCCTGCGCTAATCTGCTATGAACCATTACACACATACAGCACCCTGTGAATTGCATGAGTGCTTGAAGTTTATGAAGTTTTATTTATGGGTGAGTGTGCATCATCATCAAAGGATCACATAAGTCACTGATGTTTTAACATGGTGCTGCTGTGTGGTTTGGGAAATGCAGACTCACTAATTCACCCAAACACAGTGAGCTGTTTTCATTTAACCAGGTAACCCATTTCTTGGGAAAAATCTGGATTATTTGCAACCCCTCCCTCCACCCTTTTTCCTTCTTGAATGAGGAGACTACAGTAATCCACCACTGGAGAATCTGTGGTTTGGAGCGAACAATATTTAGATGTTAAAGATGGGATGGATCTGCTGGGATTCAGTAAAATGCCACAGTGTGTATCTTGGAAGATGTTACTCTGCAGTTTGGTAATAGCACCATTATCCTGCTGGAACTGCACTCCAGGCCAAGAAGCGGAAGGGGAGAGAAAGAATTGGTGGAATGCTTAGAATGTGACCATTAACACATTGACATGGACAGGAGACACTATCTTGTATGGTTTTCCTGAAAAGCTTAATGGACTTTTTTCCCCCAAAGAGGTCAGCTTGTTTTCTCATATACTTTTTCTTTAGAGACAAATAGGGGATGAGGTCAGCCAAGATGGGGGGTAAAATGAACAGACAGTGAGAGCATCTAAGTGAACCTTTCTGCTTCAGTTTTGTCACTTTGGACTGAGTCATTATCTGATGGCTGTGTTTCAGCGATCACATCAGCGCCTCAGTCTCTGTTTGTGACAGACGTGTGCTGTTTAAATGTCAGCGGCCAGACTCCAGTGTCGGACACAGATGGGCGACTCGGAGACAACAAAGGACACTGGGAGGAAGCAGGAAAAGGGGCCTGCTCTGTAATCCGCGGGCTTCGATTCTGAGAGGAAGCTGCTGCAGATTTGGGGAATTGCCTTCATCGACCCGCTCCCCCTCGAACATACACAGACACACAGAAACACACGCACACACACACACACACACACACACACACGCGCACACACATACACACACACTTCCTGGTTCTGTATTGGGGTGCACAGATGTGGTGGGCTGGCAGGGGTTGCAGCTCACTGGCCCGATGACACACATTGTGAGGGGCAAAGAGGGAGGAGTTTTCAACCCCCCAAAAAGAACAAAGCCCACGCTTTGACTGGGACTCGCTCCAAAAGCCAGGCCCGTTTGGCGGTGACAGAAGGCGAATTCGAAAGGCAAACCTGTGTCATCTGGGGACTGTGGTCTTTCAGGATGTCTCCTCCGTGTTCAGGAGGAGGAGATTTTTTTCCCCCCTGCACCCCTCCTCGCAACCTCTATTTTCCACACCTCCACTGGTTAGCGAGGAGGGGCTCCACCCCTTTCCCCCCTCCCTACACCCACACGTCACCGTCCTTCACACAAGTTAATCTGCTTTTGGAACAACGTGCTTGCGCTCCTCCTACAGAGCCAGAGGGTACCCAGCATTCCCCAGAAACGGTGGCAATGTCACAAAGACTGGCCACAGGGAGGGTCCCCTGAAAAACCGAGGCTCAAAGTCACCAGACGCCTCAGTGCTGAGACTACTATACCACGTGTTTACCTGAACGCGCCTATGAATCTGAGAAATGTTTTTAGTTTTGCCTAGCAGATATTATTCACAGTAATCTCCATAAAGCAAGTTCAAGGCCTATTGAAGAAGCTACATGTATCTGTAACCACATGCGCTTGTAATTTTGCTGGTTCATGCAATGCTGGCTGCTCAGAGGGAGAAGTGGGACGCCCTTTGTTTGGGTGAGTCGGCTTGCGAGGCCAACGGTTCCGGCACCTCCCTCTCGGAATGCTTCCAGCCACCCAGCAGAGGGTCTGCTGGGCCCTTTCTCCCCGGCCTGGCCCCGCGCCAAGCCGCCAATCAATGTCTCCTTGGCAGCGGATTATTTCGAAGGTCCCCCTCTTTTTCTGTCGGAGGAAGTGGCGCTTCCGAATTCCGGCAGGACGTCCCGCGGTCGGCCCCGACCGCGACTGGCTCATTTTTTCTCCCCCCTCCTCGCTCCCCATTCTGCCGCAGAACTGCAAAATGGCCTCCACATACCCGGGCATGGAGTCTTATTTTGGGAACAGAGATGCATGACCTGCAAACAAAAATAATCACCAGAGATTTATCTCCTTCCTGTGACAGAGATAAAGGCGTGATTCGAGTCAAATATGACATGGCCTCCTGCCATTGTGTAAACACCAGCTCGTTGTAGGAGTTGCGGTTAACCTTGCACTATTGGGTGGTGCGTAAGGGCGTGCTTCTTTTCATTGGCTGAACGACAGGAAGACCGCTCAGTCACACGGGTGCGTACGCTTCTCCAAAGACACCGCTAGAGCCCGAATGAGGTGCAAGGCAGGAACGGGAAAGAATGTTTAATCAACCGATTGTTCAAATATTCAACTGCGAGTTCCTTCGCCAATTACTTAGGTTGGTATCTGAACACCTGGTAGCGCAAAACGCGAAGAAACACTTTTTATTTATTTATCTATTTATTTATTTGTTATTCTTGCTCATCGTTATGCCTGAATGTGAACCAAGGAGGCCTGCATGAGATAAGTTAATTCAGCGCTATTAGTCATTTCCCTGCCCGAAAGTGTGAGCGAATGCAGATCTCTCTGCAGTGACTCATTATTCACACAGGGAGAGCTGCACTCGCATACGGCGCTCGGCGGAGAAAGAGCGAGGTTCAATTATTCAAATATTCGATCAGGAGCCACTGCCATAGAAAATATCAAATTAAAATGCACATCCCAAGTGCGCGGAGTCTCGGCTTTCCGGGTCTGTCTGTCGAAAGGCAGACCTCACGTCCAGCTTCTGCCACTAAACCACAACACGGCTTCCATGAAATAATTGAATGCAATTACATATTCGTACCACCTGATCGATTTGAATTGACTTTTGCCCACGTTTACCCCAACGCTGACCCATGATGATGTTATCATGACGCCACAGCGAATTGGGATTTGAAAGAGCACATATCCAAACCCCAGGCCGCCTCAGGATCTCAAAGCAATGTGACACCTGTTCTGGACAGGGGGTGGCACTGACAGCACCAGCGCTGAGACGTCCTTTAGCCGCCTGACTGCGTGGATAGTTTATTGTGTGACGTCAATGGTCATTAACCATCGTGGTCTTTAGAGAACCAGGACACTTCATTTCATTCAGGTGAACACAGCACATCACTTAAACCCACAGCCACCACAGGTAAGACAGCGTTGAGTGAGAGAATAACAGATTTCGCCTTATCAGCAAAATGGCAACTCTCACAGCCATTGAAAAAAATGAGTTTTTTAAGTAAAAGCTGGAAAATATTGCACGAGCTCCTGTGAAACACATTTAAAAAGGTTTTTTTCCCTTTCCGCTCTATATTAACTACATAAGGGAGAGGAGACTCTGAGAAGAGTCAGATGGACTCAGAGTAACTTTTCCCTATACACACCCACCCCCAAATCCCCCAAACGCAGAATCCCCCCCACCCCTGATTCTAATAAAAAAAGCGGGTTTGGAAGACTTCCACCATTTTTTTTCCCCACCACCCACCTTGAGAAAGCTATAAAAACCACATGTATCCCACATGCCCCGGGCCCTCGGTTATTTATCAATACGCTCTGTGTTCGCGGTCCTCCCCTCTAATGTTTCCGATCCCGAGTAAAAGTCGTGCTCCCGGCGTTCTTTGCCGCTTAAGGTGCAATGCGAGAAACCGGGAATGAACGCGTGGGGCGGCGTTTTACGGGAAAGGGCCGCGGCCTGTTTGATGGATGACTTCAGGGGAAAACGACCTTTAAAATCCGAATCCGGCCCGAGCGCACGCGGGGCGATAACTTGCAGGTCTGTGCCGCGCCAAGGCATGCGTCCGCTGAGCGATGATGCAAGCAGTACACGTGCATGTGCGTGACTTTTTCTATTGTTCTATTCTCCTTGAAGTCGCTCTGGATAAGAGCGTCTGCTAAATGCATGTAATGTAGTGTAATATAATGCATGTCTCCCCCTTCTTCTCACGGCAGAAGACATCTCTGGAGTCGCATGCTGTCTCTTGGCTATTCATACGCAACCGTGGTAAAAATCGCAACATGAGAATCACAGAAAACCCAAGAGTAGCTGATCTTGTGTTTTCCAGAGCCACCCTACCCCCCCTCCAAGGAAACCATCAGAAATAAAACGGTTTTCTTTAAGAACGTGGGCCATTACAATGAAACATTTCTAAAAGGGGGGTTTCTTATATTAAAACAACTCCACTTTAATCTGTTTTTTTTGTCTTTCCAGAATTTACTTAGCTTAACTCAGATAAAAACCATAAGCACTTGGGGCATTGTCTTTCTTTTATGGCATGTCTGTGGTTGAGTTTGCATGTTACTGTGCATGTCTTTCTGCAATAACCCATAAACAGCATCATTAAGTTGGTTATGAATCATAACGTACAAAGTGAACTGCTGGGACACTCAAGCATAAAGGGAGCTCCTTCACATCCAGCCTTCTTCAGAGCAGATGAAATGAATGAGACCCTTTCAGTAGCTAAATAATAAGCGCTGATATTATTATGATAATAATAACAGTAATATTATTATTACTGTTATTATTATTACGTCTACTAATCAGACCCTGCCTCCCCCATGAAACCCTCCCCATACAGGCCTTTACAAACCCCCGGGATAACCCTGATAGCGGCAGTCTTGAACCTTGAACAGAAAGCCAGAATGACCCATTTGGACTAGAACAGTAAGCTAATCATCAAAAGCCAAGGAAAATTCTGACAGGCTTGTCCAGTCATGACACCATTTTCCTTGACACAACCCTTGGGCATATGACAACACTGGTGAAGGAAATGGAGAACAGAAACTACTTACCACTCAGGTGCCACTATTTTCTCTTGATCACATGATCCGCAATCAACACTTGCACAACTGAGTACTAAACCACAAATTCTTCATAAAGTGAATGCTGATTTAGAGAGAGGTCAGAGTGGAAAGCCCCACTAAAGACACATTCCAGGAAATAAAAGACAACACCTCTATCACATATAGAGTTTATATGTACATATAAACAATACGCATTGGTATTCATACAAAAAAAACAAACATCTTTGGGCTGAGAAATGAAAAAAGGCACTGACATGAGCTATACACGGCGACACACACTGGGGCGAAATACGAAAAGGCGTCTTCGGACACAACTCACACACACCTCACACACAGTGCCGTTCAGCTCACGTCTGCCGATGAACTGCTTCCGAACAAACGCACGCCGGCGGTGGCAACTCAGCTGCACTTTTCACCGCAGTGGGAAGGGGGCGCTGGACTTCCTGTGGGGCCTGGTTCCACAAAACCAGCAAAGACCAACAATGCAGCATCCAATGTAAGGAAGTAAGAATTCCCACTGCCATGGAGTTCCATGTAATGAAGACAGATAAACGAAATAAATAAGTTTTAACAGAATTTAAAAAAAGGACGACATTCTACAAAAAAGTGTCTTACACTTGTAAGAATAGGTTTATCCTATCAGTTCCAGGATAGGTTGGTTTTCCCTCCTACTGTCAGCCCAGGCTCCTCCCTTGAGCTGGGATCACATGACTGCAGACCAATGACACTGCACTTCATGGTCATGTGACCAGGCCGAGCTGTACCACTCTCACCAGTTGAATGCTAACATATGCGTTCATATTTCATTAGCAGCTGTTCTTTGTTATGATATTTGCTTTTGAATATCCAATTCAAGTAATTTCTTTTTTCCATATAAAACTGTGTGAAAAGTAATTTTTTTTTTATTTACCAATTCATTTTTGCTACTGACTCACAAGCTGTTCTCACACTGCTTCATAAACGAGAGCTCCTGCTTGTTGTGTACATTAGTACAAAGCTGTAGTCTCTTCATGTAGTGTCTTTAATCTGTGACAGGATGCCATCACCTAATTCATTGCTGAGGGAATAAGACCGCCTGTTCTTGGCGCAAGGTCACCTGGCACACGTTTCCTACAGCAGGGATTCAGATCGTTCTGTTGCTGAGATGCAAAATGGCCTAGTGCAGTTGTCTACTCAGGGTCCAATACCTGAAGCTGAATCATCGCACAGACATGCATTGGACACAGGGAACAGAATGACCACAATCCGCTTTTGATTTTTGGGTTCCCCTTTCCTTTTTTTTCTGTTTTTGTAGAGGCTTTCCAGGTGAAGGTGGCGCGGAGGTACACCTGAGAGGTCAGCGGACCCTCAGGACTTGGCAGGTCAGTTGCATTGCAGCAAAAAAAAAAAATTCAAGTAAAAAAGACGAGAAAGTAAAAAGGGTTAGTCCCGAGTTCCTGGAGCCCCCCTTCCCCCTCCCGTGCGGTGTGGCTGGCTGCCCCCGGAAGCCTCAGGATGTTCCCGACGTTTCGAGGTAGCTCTGCAGCTTGCGCACCGTGGTCCTGTCCAGCGAGCAGAGGTCGAAGTCGAAGGTCGTGTTGGTGAGGTGGAAGTGTCCGGTCTCCTCAATGAGGTTGACGATCTGAAAGAGCGCGCGGGAAAAACGAGGAGGTTTGAAAACAACAGTCGAGTACAAAGAGGCTGAAGGGAGTTTACTCGCCTCTGTGGCCACACCAGCGAAATTTGTTAATTTACCTCACTGCCCCCCTAGTGGTGGAATGGGCTGCCTACAACCATCAGAACTCCAGAATCACTCAGTATCTTCCAATACTCACTAACCTTGGTTCCCACAACCTTGACATGTCTAATTCCTAGCACCTGACCTCTGATTACTTCAACCCTGTATAAAATCTGACATAGTGCGTAAGGTCTATCACAGACCCTACTTCAAAATGGGTTCTGTCAGCCCAACAAGAGTATCTAGGAGGAAATCAGTTCACTTTGAGACTTATAAATCCATGGAACAGTAAATACTGGTGGAAACTGTTAGCAGAAGCAGACACCCTGAGAGCACTCAAGATCAGGCTTGCAGGCTTGGCACAGCGCTAGATACACTCTAGACTAGAGGCAGAATGATGAGCCTCACCTGGCAATGGCCAGTTTGCACCAACAGACTACAATACCAGTCATAAGTTTGGACACACCTACTCATCTTCTTTATTTTTACTATTTTGAAATAACACAAATGGAATTATGCTGTGACCAAAAAAAAAAGAGTTAAACAAATCAAAGCTATCTCATATTTTAGATTCTTCACAGTAGGTAAAATATATTTCTTAAAATATTTTTTTTTGGAAAGTAATTCATACAGAGGCATCGACTTCTATTTATATTTGTCTAAGAAGTAAATTTCAAGCATTTAAGCTTGGATCTTCCTTAGGCTCTATGTGGAAGTTAATATCATAATATCAAGTGACTGCTCCTCCCTATAACTGTTGCAAATTATCTGCACAATAAAACAGTTACTGATTGCAGTACAGTTAAGACTGAGGCCCACTGTGTTACTGGCTATACGGTTTTTGTATTCATGATGTTCATGTTCCTCCTGAGTTAATTTTTAATGTGCAGCCCATCAATATGACACTGTTATTCACTCTGGGTAATAAAATCTGTCAAATTATTATCACAATAATAAACAATAGCATTCAGTGCTGTTCTGCTATTGGGTGCTGCCAGGGTGGGAAAATACTCCCCTTCGGAATGAAACACATATCTAGGAAGTGCATCCCCAGCAATGTGAGCTAAAATTAATCACAGTGCTGAAATCTGCAGGCTTGAAATTAGAAACAGCGCTGGACCAAGTGCAAAAGCAAACAGATGATACCTTTCAGGAGTGCCGGGATCAGTGAGAGGAGAGAGCTCTGTGTTAAAAGGCTCTCAATGGAATGTTAACCTACGCACCACCCCCCCCCATCCCCCCACACTGAACAAGCTGCGACCTAAGGCAAGATGTTCACCAGAACCACGTGCCGTGAGAGCTAGTTTATTCCCACCCGCCACCCTTAAAAAAGGGGCTATACTGAATCTCTCCTCTGCATTGAAGTTCATCTTCTCCATAGTTAGCGAGAATCCAGCATGGCTATACAGAGAAAAGAAGCTGCATTGCAGCAGGACCCCGGGTCTGACCGGCGTTTCCCAGAGCTGGGGTCCGTCTGGAAAAGCCACCCCCAACCCCTCTGAGCCCTCAAATTGGCCAAAAAACCCAGACGCCCATTATGGCGACTCGGGCCTCGTGACTGTACCTTTAGACACACTGATACACGGGTGCGATAAAACAGGAATAGCAAACAGGCTAAATTAAATTTCATGTCTTTTCCAAATTATTTATATCTGCCACTGACGCCCATGCAGGATTCTTTTGTAGAGGATGTAAACAGCTCCCGGCCTTGTTTTCACATAGAACTCCTTGTGCCGGACAAATCTACACAACTGGGTTCTCAAAGACTGATTTTTTTTTTTTTTTTTTACATTTTTCCAGTTTGTGGTCTCAGGAAATGCAAGGGGCCTGGATTTAATTGTTTCCATCTCTCATATCGTAGGATGAAGAGCCCTGCAGAGAGGGGCAGAGATTTTTCCTGCTTAATTCGGCATGTTTGCATTGGCTACACGCACGCCTGTGGGGAAGTTCTTCCTAGGCTTCACAGCAGACATCCGCAGCGCTGGGAGTTTCGTCATCAACAACCGGTCCGAGAGATACCCATCGCTTCCTTCTGCTGCAATCTTATTAGCTTTTACAGGGGAAGGGGGCGTGTCTCCTCAGTCAGGTGCGGATATCGCAGTGCAGTGGGCAGTGGAGTCTCACCTGCTGCAGTATGTGCCTCTCCCTTAGCGCCATTAGCCTTCTGTGAAGCTCCACCAGTTCATCCAGGTAGGCCTGCAACACAGAACGTAGCTAATCACACAGGTCCTACAGAGACATGGCCTGCCCCCTATCTCTATCTCTCATATCTCTAAAAGAGTCGGTCTACGTGGCCGGTCTGTTTTAAAACTGAACAGACCTTCCTCTACTCTCCCTGTTGAATTTTAATGCTGATCGCCTGTGACATTTTCACAAACGACTAAAACACTGCTAAATGTAATCATTCATATGCAAATTTTAAACACGTCTTGCTTTGTATCAAAAACCATCTTTTAAGCAATAAAAGGGTACGTGGTTGACCTCTCCGGCTTACCTTGTCACAATCTGCACTTCTTGTTATTTTATCCAGCTTCCCCTGCTTCACGGGACTCTTCCCTTCCAGAACCTATAAGACGGCAGCAAATTGAGCCATCAGCAGCAGGGAAGGCTCAGGCTCAGGCCTACACAGCATTATTCATACATACAGTTACTTATGAATGGCGTGCGTGCTGGGGAAACAGAAAGGCTAATTAATTAAGAGCACCGACGAGAGATTTTGTTTTTCTAGACGCTGCGTCTGAAACATAATTACTGATCTGCAGCTGCTTGGAGTTGCATGATCAGCTGTCACAGTGGTGGTAAACAAAAAGGCACTGGAAAAAAACTGCATAAAAACACCGCCCCCAGCTCCTGCCCCACCCTCTTCCTCCTCCCTTGCCCTCCTCCTCCTCCCCCTCGTACTTACGCTAAAAATCTGGAGCAATAGATTACTCTGCCTGTCAGCTCCACTGCTACCAATGTTTCGGTAGAGGCAGAGCGAAAAGAGAAGTCTTTTTGTGAGTGTGGGTGCCACTGTTTTGCAGGGAGGTGTCTCAGCCAATTCTTGCTATTTATTCATTTTATTGCTTGGATGATGCCCTTATCCAGAGTTATTTGTTCTGTTTCGCGTTTACATCAATCGCTGATACAGATGTAACAGCTATGATGATCCAGGTTAAGTCCCTTGGATGACGATTCAACAGCAATGCCCTCATCTGGGGTTTGAGCTCAAGACCCTCTGGTTCCAAGCCTGAGATTCCAAGGTGCTAAGATTTACTCAAGATTCCAGTTTGTAAGAGACGCCTCTTTATGCTGGTGGCTTGCGGCATCACTCAGCCACACGACATCACAGCAGACAGCAGAGAGTCAGAGTGACAGGGTAACGTCCCAGCAGCTGACGTGGTAAACTGGCCAAGCCGCTGCGGGGCCCTCACACTCACCTGATTATTGCTCGCCTTTAGCAAAGTGGGAGGGTCATTCCACAGAGAGGGCGAAGAGGCGGAGCTCTTTTCACTGTGGCTGCCATCACTCAAGCTCACCCTGTCAGAGAGAAAAGCCCAGATTGATCAACACCCCTCCACCATCAATCGTAGACTATGCGCAACACAAGCAACCCCTACTCAACAAAGCGCTCCTGGCTGATCAGGGCAATCGCCAAGCTGGCAATAAAGTAGATGACTGCCTTTAAGCGAATTAGTTGAAACCTCCTTTCCACACTAAACTGACTACTACTGGACCAGAAATATAATTATTGCACTGATCCTTTGTTATAGCAAATTCATCTGGGTACATATGGATAGCTTTTACATTGGAGAATAACACTGTTTGAATGTGAATGCTTGACCCTGCACAGATCAAAGTGCAAGCTGATGAACTGGTGGGATTTGGATAGGAAGTTCTCTCCTCTGTGAGTGTGATGAGGCTGTCTAGCTTGAGTGGACATCCTGTGTAAGATGCAGGGATAGGACATCACTGTGTACTACACAATGCCTGGTGATAACATTAAAGAAAGTGCTTTTCAGGGCCCCCGGTGGGTCCATCTGGATCTCGCCACTAAATACTTCCATGCCTCATGCAGAAACCTCTCATACGAAGGATTTTAACAGAAATGTTACCTCAGCACACACACAGAGAAACCAAACTCATGTCAGTTTCACCAAATGCGGGCAATGCCTATAATCGGCCTGCTAAATTAGGTTAACAGAACCTGATCGATTTATGGGTCGCCTGCAAGTGGAAAAGCACTTTCCTAGCGTTTTAAGCTTTGGCACAGATGTTTTATGAGCAAATAACGTGAAATGATCTAGGAGTATTTGCGAAACTGGAGCTCCATTGAAGGAAATGACACAACATGTAAAAACCACTGGCCTTAAATGGAGTAAACCATCAACATATCGTGTAACACATGACTGAAGTCTTCCAACTCTCCCCCCACAGACCGTGCTGGCACAGCTACGTACTGGACTATTCTACGTATGTACTATAGCACGTAGTGCAGCCCAGTGAATCTGTTTAGTACAAGGAGGTCGGAGTGAGAGGCCATCGCTGTGACGGAGGGGAGGTCCGAGGCGGCGGTTCTGACCGTCGGTGCCGATGGGCGAGGTGAGAGTGCAGAGGCCTTTCCAGGTCAGAGTGCGCCTCGCTGTCATCGTCCTCCTCCGACTCGTCTTCCTCGTTGTCGTCAGAGTGCAGGTCCCGGATTATGGAGCGCAGTGGGTCCCGGGCTGAGGGGAGGGTGAAGGAGACACGTGGAGGCAGGGGGAGAAAGAGAGAGAGAAGGGAAGAGAATCAAATAATTCAGTCCATCCTGACCATGTCACCATTATCACTTCTGACCACTGATTATTTATAACACTGCTCCTGGGTGATACAGTAATAGGATTCTATTTTCAAATACACTGGAAAGGGGAAGATTTTCTAGCACTCTGAGATGGTCCCAGAGAGTCATTGTCACTGTAAGAAATGCTTACTCTTGTCAACAGGAATTTATGAAATTTTAAATGATCAGAGAGGTAGCATCCTACATGTCAACCTCATAGCAACCTCATAGTTATTTAACCACATTTAAATCAATGTGCCCTCCAGTTATTCATACACCTGATTAAATAGGAACAAAAAATATTGTAACAAAAAATATATGTATTGCACCATATTTTCTGCTTAAAATTAAAAAAATATATATTTTAAAACCTTAAAATTTTTAATCCAAACAGCGTTGCACTGAACAGAATTATACTGTTCACAGATTGAGAATATTATTCCTGAAAATACCACCGTCACTTTTAAACTTCATTAAAAGTAGTGTGGTGGTTTGTAACCAAAGGTTTCCAGGTTCAAATCCCAGGGGCCATTACACCCTTGAGCAATGTTTCTAATCTGGATTGCCCCAGTGAATGTCCAGCCGTATGACTGGAAAACACATCAGAAGCCAGTGCATGTTATCCTTGACAAGGGTGTCTGGCAGGCAAATAAATAATTCACAACATGTAAATTCCAGCCATAACAGAAATACACTGTTGCAATTCACAGGCCACAGTGATCATTGTATTCTTCACTAAATCAACCCCCCTTGACTGGAAATGGGCCTTGCGACATGTTAACCGCCTCTCATTTGAAAAACGTAAATTTTTGCGAGCGCAAAACCAACACCAAAGTCAACATCCGGCCTGCCAGGTCTCTCAGCAGCGGGTGCGCCATTAAAGGAATTAATCTATTCGATACGAGTATCGCTTACGCCGGGCAGCTTCCCCGACGCGGGCGAAAATGCATGCGTGCGCATTTCTGGAACACCTGATACTCCGCGGCGGATCTGGGTACTCGGAGTGGGCCTGGGAGCGGGCGCTGTTCCGCACCGCTCACGCCTCTGAGTCAGTCGCCCCGCTCGGAGTCACACTAACCATCTGCACCGCTTGAGAGTTTTACAGTGTTTTCAAAGGAACTGTGCTGTTCTGCATTGCTGCCAAAGCCCTTTTAAAACAGGGCCTTGGATGGTGATTTCATGCGCAACCTGATTCCAAGGCAACACCAGCTTGTGAATTGTTCAATGACAAGATTACACAATTAGAGTTTGGCTTTCTAAATCTGTGTAAGGGAAGTTTTTTCTGTTTCTCTCAAGGAAGTACGCATATTTCTAAAGGAGAGCTTTCTAAAGGAAATATTAATTCCATTTACTGATTTCAGAAGCAAGCGCCCAGCTAAATTAGTTAAGAATTAAGACAAGTGCCCATCTTTAGAGCTGGGGAAATCCCAGCCACACTTATTAGCTAATGGTCAGGCCTGACAACACATTTGATGCTTTGAAAGGAGGTAATGTAGAAGAAAATGCCAAGACGACAAGAACAGTTGATCATGGTGAGAATTTCTCATTACATAAGGAGCAGGTAAGTAACAAGCAACACGCTTCCTTGGAGTTAGGGGTGATACACTTCCATGCACATCTATGCCATTTAAGCACATGGTCATCACAGGAGGTTTGTGAATCCTGTAGAACAAGGCCAGCGTCACGTATGGGGGATAACACTGCAAAGGGGAAACTCCCCCTGTTTGTGGTATTCTGAAGGTGTGAGGAGAGAGATGTGGAGTTAAGACACGTTACCCACCTTGGCGCTTGTGCGGGGGGGCGAAGCCGGATTTGGAGCTGCAGCTGGAACTAGCAGGGCTCGGCTGCTCCGACTACAACAGGGGGACAGAAAGAAAAAACACATTCATACCTGACACACCCCGGTTTCCCCCTCCTGAAAGTGACACAGTGTCCCACCATATGCCAGCGGACCAGGTTGGCTCAGACCTATGTCCACACTTATCTGGAGCGCTGCTCCCAGCCAAACGAACTCGTAACGTTTGCTAAACATTTGCTCTGCATTGCTGAGGCGCTGTGGGAACATGACAGGTTTGCTTTTTGAAACTCTGCCTTGCATTGATGAGACCCCATTGCTCTTAATCTGTGGCTCTGAGATTAGGATCAAACCGAATCAGAGTTTCGAAAGAGGAGTTTAACAGCTAATGCAAAACATTCTGTGAGCCTGGCTGTTAAGGCTAAGAACAGGGCAGGATCGAGTCAATGCACCGCATGTTTACTGGGAGTGGCCTCTCTTGAGACTTTCATAGGGATGGATAACAGCTCTTGTGGAGCCATTTGTGGAGGGCAACGGGATCTCATTTGTGCCCCAGGACCCCATACAGAAACTCTCCGATGCCCTGATGGGGAGAGCACCTAAACTAGCGCACACATGCGCTACTGTCTTCAATGCGTTCAAACCACGGTCTCTCCACAACACGGACCGGCTGTTCCCCGGGACGTCCCTCAATGGGAGGCGGGGTGGCTCCCATGGCAACGGGGAGGGGGCTGGGGGGGTCGTAAACCCGCAGAGGTTAAATCACCCCATGGAGGGCGACGGAACGAACAATGATGGTGCGCTGCTTACCACAGGAATGGTACCAATTTCCCCGGGCCATAAACCACCGCCATTATCTCCAGGCTGTCTTCCATGCAGGTGGCTTTGATGGCCTTAGCTGTCCTTACTGCCCTCCCCTCCATAAATCAGGCCCCTCTCTGACCCCCAAACAGAGGTGGGTTTAGGAGCCCCCCTGCCCCCCCTGTGGTGCAAAGAACGGCAGTCATGCCACAACACCCTCCATTGGCCCTCCTGGTCCTGGCTCCTCCCACACTTTGCCCACTACCTTGAAGCCCACCTCTGTTGTGGTGGCTACAAAGAAGAGATGTAGGATTTAAAAGCAGTAAAACAAGGGGACGCAGAGCGATGCTGGCCTGGCGGCTTGAGAGGGAGCGATCTGATTGGCTCCCACCGACGCCACCCGACGGCGGCTTGTTAAATCCGTGATTCATTTCTGGGGTTCGAAAGATTTACTGCGCACCCCGACCTCGGCCGACCATCTGTCATCATCGTCGTCATCTATTTACAATGGCCGCTGCTGAAAACAACCTGCTCCCTGTAGGAGGAGACGCCATATATCAGAATCCAGCAATTAACGCTGAAATACAGCTCACATTAGAAGTGGCTGCGCCTCATAGCTCATGCTTAGGAAATTACGGTGAAAAGTCAGAATTGTAGTTCAGTAATAATACACTATAATGTTTTAATGGAACTTATATTTTATAATATGAGAAATAATTACAATATATAATATAATAAATAAATATATCAATTTGGTGCTTAATACATATGCAATAGGAGACTAAATGTTAATAAAAATGTCTGTGTGTTTACTGATATCAAAACAATACTTTTATACTGAGTGGGAACTACAGAAAAATACTTATTCTATTTGGTACACATTCCCTTGTATGTTGTCTTGTGCACTCTCAAAACAATGCCACAACATCACTGAATAAAACACATTATATACGTATTAAATATTTTCCAAAAATAGGGTCAGTTACGTGGAAATTGAATTAATTCACGAATTCAGATATATGTTTCACTTCCACTGCGAATGTGTCAAACAACAAAAGACAATCGACACCCCACATGAATAACTTGCAAGAGCCGCACCGCACCCACACATAATATATTATCGCCACACAGACCCCGGAGACCAGTTTCCTCAACAGGAGGCAGAATGAATTAACAGCACTGCGGATCCTGTTAACATTGTTAACGCTCACAGAAACATATGGAAGAGATTTGAAACATCGAGTCCAAACAGCCTGTGGAGGCAATAAGCTACCGAAAATCACCTGTTTTATATAAGGTACGACAGCCGGGCTAAGCTGACTGCCACTCTGTTCGCAAGCATGTCTGCACGCGATTTTACTTTCACAGAATTTTAGGTTAGACGCAAATCAAAAGGTTAATTATGTCCAAATGGATAGACTAATTAAGCGATGGAATAAACAAAGAGACTCCTGGGGAACTGTAAATGTAAGCGTTAGTGATACTCTTAGTGAGCGTGCTAATTTTACATCAAGTCTTTCAAATGGAACAGGGATATATCGTGAACTGTTCAGCATGTTCGACAGACAAACTTTTACCGAAAGGCCAAAGGCAACCCATGACAGAGGATCCTCTGCGAGGGGTTTTTGAAGCAAAAACCGTAAAACCGAAAATGCAATTTTTGAAAGAGCTGGTTGTCATCAAACAGTAGGGCTGGGCCAGGGGATGACATGCGTGTGTGATTACTGGCCAAATCAAAGCAAGAGAACAGAAGCACTGATACAAATGAAATGTCTATGCGGCCACAGCCCAACTGTAGCATATTTTCATTTGAAGCTATGGGTAAAATCATTATTTATACTAATAATTAAAAACAACTCTCAACAAGCTACTATTGAGGATAATCCCTCCTGGGAAGGATCTCAGAGGGAAATCTGAAGAGACTCTTTAAGTTGATCTGAATTCATTTGTTTGCATTCTTCTCCAATGACCTTGCTGAGAAACACTGCTGGAATTCTGGCACATTACTCTGCTCATAGTTTCAGCTCTCTTGATTCATGAAATAAAATTTTAGCAAAGTGTTCAAATACCGCAGCGCAGCAGATTTGTTACAGGACGGGCCGAAACATTTTAGATGATAACCAAAACCTCGTAAACACACAAGATGCCAGGAAACTGTATGCGGAAATAAGGATGTTGAGGTTCTCTACTTACAGAAAACAACCGGGTGATTTTTATTGATAAATGCCTGATATGCTACAGATGGTGTAATGGGATTCATGAGTGAGGTTTCTGCCAGAAAGACGAGTATGAGAGAGCAAATATCTGAAGAATCTTTTATCTCCTCCACATACAAGCTAACGCACACACAATCACGCACACACACACGGTGTCTCTCCCTCTCTCTCTTTCTCACACACATACATGATCTCTCATATACAGACACACACAAAACAGAATCTGAAGACAATAACACTCTCGAAAAATCATGCCATTTCAAAATTGAAACAGCTAGTAAAAACTGAAATAATCTGACTATAGGAGTTAAAACAGAATACTAAATGCAGACCTCAAAGGTTGTGTGTGTTTTTGTGTGTGTGTGTGTGTGTGTGTGTGGAGGGGGGTTAATGTGCTTTTCTCCAGATGTGGTGGTGGTGGTGAGTGGTTGGGGGCCACTAAAACCTCAGATGAGGGTGATAAACCTCCTGTTGGAGCTCCTGTTAAACAGGGTTTGGGGGAGCAGGCGCAAAACACCCTCTCTCTCTCCCCCCAAACTTTATGGGCCGTTTGAGCGCCTGGGTGTCCAGCGGACACTGCGCTCAGGGCCCGGAGCCCCCCGCTGAGAATCAGAGCTCCCTCCCTGTCACCTGCTCCGCCCACTCCTGAAGGCTCCGCGCCGCGAGCGGTGGCCTTCCATTAGCCGCGCGGTGCGCAGTCGCTCTGAAACACCGGGCTTTTCCTCCCGCCACGCCTTCGCTGGGGGTGTGAGGTTGGCCTGTACAGTCACAACGCTGTCGCATGGCACATTACTTTTTAGGATCAACGCAAAAGACGCCCTGAAAACGAGACACCTTGGGTTAGCCGCTCGGAAAGGCAGCTGGGGGACGGCCTACTCCTGGCGCTCGATCAGCAGCTAAAAAAAACCCACGAACAGCCACAATGCACCTTTAGAAGGACTAGCCGGTGTAGAGCTTATTTGTAACAATTTATTTCATAATCTACCCTTATATTTCACAATCACAGATTTATTCTACATTTTTGGAACACGAACATACTTCTGTTCAAGTGTCTGAGGGAGAAATGATTACGTTATGACCTTGTGATCATCACATTATAACACCACTGGTTCACATAATTAAGGACTATGGCAGTAAAGAATGGGAAGGTCATCATTAGTCACCACTTGTGCCCCTAGAAACAGGTCAAAATGTACTGGCATTGACATTTCAATGCAACTCAACAGGATGGCCAGCCAGAAAAATGAAACCTTGCTGTTTTCAGGTGTCTCTGCTTGTGGCAGAGAATACAAAAGGAACCACTTTTACTTCCATGGCCCTGTTCCAAAATTGGGTTAGCTGGCACTGGTAAAGCAATAAGACTCCTTGCGGGCTAAAACACTGAAGACAAAACAAAACGCTTCCGTGGGCAATCTGCTTGTGTAGCTATCGATTCATAATCCGCAGCTCTACAAAGCCAGGTGGGAGGTTTAAGCATCCCATAATGCATTTTCCCTCTCTGTGATCAAAGCAAACCTCCAATTCTCTAGGCACAGCGCAAGGAGAACTCAGCCTGGAGTGATGGACACACTTTGAGGAGATGTGCTGCTTTCGATATTACTGGAATTAATCCACCGCGTCGAAAACACAGCAACTACTGCAAAGGTAAGAAGCAAGATGCAAAGTTATGTTTTTTGGATAGCCTTTGATTAATATGAGCAAGGGGCTTTCGAAGCACAACCTCAGAGCTCTCCCTTGCTTGAATAAACGAATGGAGGAGCATACAGTGGCCCTATGACATGTGACCTCCACAGGGGGCCTACATGTGACCGGATAATGCTGTATTCAGGTAATACACCTGAATACCTAATCCAGCACTGAACATTCCACTGATGTCTAAAGCCGCATTATCGCTGTCTTGCATGCAGGTTAGCTACATCTCAGAGACAAACTGCAGGTGTTTCACTTGACCTGCCTTACCTGTAGGTCAGCTGTACCTAAGGCGAACTGGAAGTTGTTCCACTGACCTGCTTGAGCCATAAGTCAGACATACCTGAGGAGCTGTCACTGACCTGCCTTAGCTTTAGGTCAGCCATACCTGAGGCGAACTGTAGACATTTAAACAATAAATTGACCCAAGCAGTACTACCTGTGGCAGTATATTTCCTCGCCCGAAATGCAATAAGCTTCCTGTAAAGCCTAGTGAATCATGTGGATCTATGTGTGTTTATCCAGTGTAAAATGCTACAGCCAGAAACTCAGCTAAACTGCTTACTTCTAGCCTGGTAACATGGGCTTGCTCACAAGTCATCAGTAGGTCACACTAGAAATTGTAAATTGAAGAAAATTAAAGTCTGACCTCCTTCGCTACACACCAGATCTGCTTACAAGCAACAACATTTGCAATCTTTATGTAGCAGTCTCTCCAAGACAGGAAAAACAAAACTTATTTGTCCAACATAAGCTAAAGCAAATAAGCACAGGGACAACATTAGCAAGTAGCCTCAGTCATTTATTCACAAAGAAATACAATATAGGCAAAAAAGAAAGATCAACTAACAACGTTATAGGGCTAAGAGAAATTGAGTGGCAGGTGAGACTCCAGCAGAAATACATGTGGGTTAATAATGAGGTTAATAATGGTGTTGCATTAAGAAGACACAGAGACAAGTACCATACTTACCCGCCTACCTTCCTTCAACTGAAATACAATTTACCTGAATACAAATCATTACGCCTGCTTATAAACCAGGTTTCACAGACTTTAGGTAAAAATAACTGAAATGAAGGGCCAAGCAGAGGAAACGGGTTAGTCATTTGAAAATACACCCATCCAACAGAGGGAGGAAATGAAGTGAAATCTAATTTACAGAGCGTGTGAAGTCCTGCAGCAACTCACGGGGAGCGCATGAATCTTAATTGTTTTTCTTTGGGAGGAGCAATATTTTATCTGAGGACTTGGCCGTCAGGGGGAAGGCCTTAGGAACCAGCCGCACTGAAACCACAGAGACCTGCTTTGGTGGCTTCTCAGATCCTGGGCCCTGACTCGGTCACAATCGTGCAGAGAACAATTTGAACGTTTGAAAAGGGGGGTAAGCAGAACAGTGCGTCGAACTGGTGGATGGAGCTCAGGGGAAGTGTGCAAGAACCCTCAGAGAGAACTTCCATTCCAAGGGAAATCAAGGTGTCTGTTTCCTTTACCTACTTATTCAATTTATTGTATCTATAACATTAATTCTTGACACAGATGGAAGGGATATGAATGAATATGATTATAAATTTGATTTGATAAGCAGATGCCTTCAGAATAGGCAACTTACACTTCACATTTTTTCTATACAGCTGTATATATAAGCAAATCAGGGTAAATATCAACCTACAAACATGGTTATAAGCCTGGTTCTCCAATGATTATCCCACACTTTCCTGGTTTCCAAGCACACATTCTGAGACATACGTGTTTATTGAAGGAGTTAAACCCGAGAGCCAAAGGCCCGCTTTGTTGTAACGGAATCTTTGTCCCGCGTTGCTGGCTGATGAAAACGCAGGCAGCAGTAAAAGCCACGAGCAGAGCAGAGGGCGCGTTTGAACAAAGGCGCTAGCTTTTGCTGGCCGCCGCCCCCCCGCCTCCCGCCCCCCCGCCCCTGCCAGCCGCGCACAGCTGTGCCAGCGCCTCACGGGCCCCCGCCGGCCCCCCTCCAATGCGCCGTAAATCTCGCCGCGGCCGTGATTTAGTGCCCCTGTCTTCCCTGGCTCAAAGCCGCCGGAGCAGTCATCATTTAGGGCCCAATAAACAGACCTCAGTGGTGGCTCGGCCCCCGCGGATCCATTCTATTCAATTTAGAGAGACTTCTCTTTTATTTTTTTTCTCCTTCTTCTTTACGGGAACAGGGCGGACGGACGGACGAGCGGGATCCCGACCCGCGCTGGCGAAGGAGGACCCAGGCGGCGCGTCCGGAAAAACCCGCCGGAGTGTCGAGCTGCCTGCTCGACCCCCGGCCCGCGGGCCTGCCATCTCCGGCGCACAGACGCAGCGTTTCAAAAGGGGAGAAAATATGTAGCACCCCATTTCCAAACAATTAGGATACCATATGTCTGAGTGGAGGAATGTCTGCCGTCTACATGAGCCCGTCCAGCCTATGCGCCCTGCCCCCCACCACGGCTGGAGTCCTCGCACATGAGTCACAGAGGAGAAGGTCATCAGCCCACGGCCTTCGCTGGCCTGAAGTTAATAATCCCCTCGCCAGAGCTGCTCTGGCCTGCTGTCCTAAAGACAGGACTGCTCTGACAGGCCAGAAGCAAGGCAATTGTGAGCCTGCCTGCTGCTAGAAGAGTCGCGGGTTTGGATCCTGGATGGGGGAGGGGATCTGTGGTAGTGTTTGACCAAACTCACTTCAATAAATGTATCAATCTGAAAAAACGGCCGCTGTGGCCCGCTGCCCTAACGACAGGGCTGCTCTAATGCCCCAGCAGCATGGCTTCTGGGTCATGGGTCAGCTCGCTCTAGTAATTGTATCACCCTGCAAAAAATTCTGAAAGATATGTAAACCCCACAGATGATGTATGACACTCCCTCTCCCAGGCAAGGGCATTTGCTAGGCAATTAAACAATAACAATAATGTAAAATTCCTGTTCAGGACACCCTGGGTGAATAGGACAGGCCAGACTGGGATAACCCCATTTCCCATTCGCCTGATTGTGGGGCCAAGGGGAAGAGGAAATTACTATACACATAGTGTATTTATTTTGTTTTTATTAGGTTTACAGACCAGGGTGTGTTACCCATGAGTGGGGACTTCACGCGAGACCCCATCTGTGACCCAGACCTGTAAGAGGTGGGGAGGTGTCCTTCATATCTGTGAGGTTTCCTCAGGACGTGACAGATGTCAAGATGAAGGACCAGTATGACCAAAGCCCCTGGCTTGTGTGTGTGTGTGTGTGTTCACATCTCACTTCTGTCCTGTCACTTCAGAGGTGAGTCAGCTAAAACGGCACCTAAGGCAGGAAGCAACTGCTTGTGCCAACAGGTCTGGACCATGTGAAAAACTGTGGCATCTGACAGAGAGCTACATCCATCACAGTACACACACACAAACACACACACACACACACACACACACACACACACACACACACACACACACACACACACACACACACACACACACATTAATTTTCAGGCACTGAGCAGAAGGAAAAGAAGACAGAGAAGAAATGTCTGCACAATCTAGTAGCTTTGTGAATGTGTCACAAAGCAACATTTTGACTGGTAGTCCTCTAGTGCACCTGGATAAGTGACACTAATACATGCCTTGTCCCCAACATCCCCCCCAGGACCCTTTCCACAAGTCTGTGATGCTCGGCTGCTGTCCTGATTCTGACGCTTTAGCTTCCTTCTTTTTGGATGCTACAACATAATAAAGGCTTTTAAGCTTTTGCAATATATTCTCTAGAGTGCCTCGGATTTTTGAGATGAGCGAGCCTTTTCAAACTGTAAATCTGGGTTTCTACTCACTAATCCTCCTTCCTCCTGCTGCTGTTCAGAAAAGTATCTTGGATCCGATGAACGTTTATTTTTAGTGCTCGATCTCTCTCGATCTTTGAAATGAAAATTCTGCTTCAAAAATCTCTTTTTCGTCTTGAGGGCGGCTTCCTAAAGCTCCAGGTTGCAGCACCGCAACTCGAATACCATGTTGCGCCCGCTGCTCGGAAGGGGGTAAAACCCAACAACCTCCACCCGCACCCATGTCCAGAGTCAGGACAGGAAGAGATCACAGCAATCCCTGCTTCAGGATATGACAGGGGAAGCTGGGAAAGGCAGAGAGGGGAGAGATTTTGCACTGGACAATTAAACGCGGCCAGAGTGAGATCTAATAGCTTTTCTTCCTACCCCTCTCCCTCTCTCTCTCTCTTTTTTTTTTTTAAAGGGTTTGAGATTAAAGGGAAATCCTGAGGTATTCACAGGGCCCTTTGCCACCATCTCTCAGTGCCATAAAGCCATAAATCTCCCGCCGGCCCCTCACCCCCAATAAAACAGTCCTCTCCCTCTTTGTGTGAGGTTTCCCCGCCGAAAGCGTGAGGGCTCAGAGAGGCACGCCGATTCATCGCCGGGCCCTCCGGCGGGCTCTTCGAGCCGGGGCCCCGCCCGCCCTCTCTTTTTTTTTTTTTACCCCCACGCAGCGCCCGTGGCATTTCCTTCTTCGCGGCGCATAAATCACGGCCGCGGCGTCCGTCGCCCTGCGGCAGAACCGGGACTCGCGTGCGGGCGGAGTCGTGTGTCGGTGCAAAGAATGACAGGGGGAAATGAGAGGTAAACATTTAAGTCTGTGTTAATCAGAGAGATTAGACTGTGCAAAGCAGTCACTGCAGAATTAAAAGCAAAGAACAAGACATGAAAAGAACATATTTCACTTGGTGCACTTGGTTTAGGTTTAGCCTGTAATTCATTACATTACATTACATGCATTTAGCAGATGCTCTTATCCAAAGTAGAACATAAGTCTATCCTTAGAACATAAGTGTATCCATTCAAGCTGAATGAGCAACAGTGTCAGACCAGGCTAACATTTTCCCAGATCAGTGAGTGTGAGCATAAATCATCTCAGAATCATCTCCAAGTCATCTTTAATTCAGACAGCTGTTTTGATATGTGTAAAACATTAAGAATGGACACTAAATGAGGAATTAAAATTGAGCAGAATAAGAATTTATTCAAGTGTGTTTCATGCTTGTAATCTTAAACGTGTGCTCGAAAATAATGTGGTGCTGCTTGGAATCAATCCATCAATCATTTCAAATAAAACATCAAAAAGCTGTTTGACAAATGTATAAATGTAATGGCATTGCAATTAAATTACAGAACATATATACGTAATAATATTACTATAATGTGTGTGTATATAATAAAAGTGTAAAATGTTTATGTAATGTGTATTTAATAAATACAACGTAAATATTGCAGTGATGAGGATATGAACTTTCTCGGCCTGTACGGTCAAATGTGGGTGGGGGAGGTTTGGACCAGCTGTCTGAGGTACATCGGTTTCTTTGATTCACATTGCCAGACACGTACCTGGTGCTGGCAGATATCCACAATAGCTTTCAGCTAGACTGAGACCGCAATTACAGGAAGCACTTCAGGGTCTGAGCGGCCGACACATGATGTCAGCGGCCATTGTGTGCGCTAGACGAGCAGTCACATAAATGAATGTACATCAAAAAAACGGAAGGCGGGAGACGTCCGCCCACCAGTCTTTTGGGATCGATATGCCAATAGCCTGAGGATGATGTCAGCGATGCCGTTTCTCTTCTTGTATTTTGACTTGTGAACTAAATGTGATTTTTTTTCACAATGACAGATTCTGAGAATCAAACTTTTTGCCCATTTGCTGTTAGATGCGTTCGAAAAGAACTGAAGTTGATCTGCATTAATTAAATAGAAATATGTCCTGCTCTTAGTTTTGTCACCCTGAGGTCATCAACAAGCACAAGCTATTGTGTAAGCTCACACTTATTATCAGTTACGTTGAGATAACCTGACTTGACTCATCACAGTTAGAGGCAAAACACGAAGCAGCAAAGGTAACACTGTACAAAGGTTAAGTACTTTCACTCATGAAGCTTGAAATGCTGGTCAGCAAAGCGTTTGAAAACGGGAGGAACCCTTGGACCCCTGCTCACCTCATACTTGGCGGACGCATTGTCATCCGTATCTGAGTCGTCAGGGTCCACCAGGTCCTGGAAGGGAGGCAGCTGGGCGGGCTTCGCCCTCTCCGCCGACTCGGTGTCTGTCTTCCTCTTGGCCAGGCGGACCTGGCAGCCCTCCTTTGGGAGCCGCCTGTCAGGGTGCTGCCACCGTGGCGGCGAGTTTGACGTAGGCCTCGGGGCGGTTTCTGACAGGTCTCTCTTCCTCCTTTTGGTCGCATGGTCCAGGGCGTCGGCCGGCCTTCTGCCGGGAGCTTTGCCGTTGTGCTGCGGGCCTCCCGCGCCCATCCCGTGAGAGAGGCCCGCCTCCGGCCTGTGCTCCTTGGACACGCCCTTGGGCTCCTTGAAGCCCGTCTTGGGCCTGTCGTCCCGGACCGGCTGGTTCTCTTTGGGTTTCCTGGACAAATCTTTGGGGGGTTTGCAGAGTTCCCTGGTCAGGACTTTGAAGGCACTTTTGGGTTCTCCCGAGTCTTTGAGCGCTCGGTCCCTGTGCTCTTTCGCGAGCTTGTGGGGCTTCGACGAGCTACTGCTGCTGTTGCCACTGCTGCTGGTGGTGCTGGTGTTGAGAGCGCTTCTGGACCCATCCTGAAGAGAAAGAAGAATCAGCAGGAAAAATTTATCAGCAGCTTATCCACAACCACCGACTGTGTCAATGGTTGTGTCCATTCTGTCTTTCTTCTATCCTCATAAAAGGTCTGCATTCAACAGTTTATTACTTTATTGCCATATGAGCACTTCGGACAGCAATGCCAGATGAAATATGACAACAGGAGACAGGAGTGCATAAAGTCCTTTTTATGTGTTCCATAAGAACTGACATAAACCTCCTGCATTCAGATAAAAGCTGAGACACAAAGGCCTGGAACAGTATGCACTGGGGGCTAGACCTAACAGTCTCACATCAAATTTAATAGATATGAAAATGAAAAAATAAATATTTAATTCAAAGCTTCTGAACTTTATCCACATGGCTGTAACTGACAACACATGACGGGAATACCGAAAATAGCATCCCCTTATTGATTCTCAGTGCCGCTGAATAGAGAGCCATACCCTCATACCTAAAGCTTTATCCAGACCCCTCAAGTGTGAAATTAAGGGCACAGGAAGCCGACCTGAGCCAGGGGGAAACTCAGAGATAAAAACCACAATGCTTTCAAAGGGGGATGGGGGTGGGGGAGAGGAAAACTCAACTTTAAGGTTAGGATTCCTTCATTTGCCTACATGCATGTTTTGGCGAAGGTCCTAAGATCAATACGTCCATAGCAGCTAAATAAGCAAAGCAGGCCAGGGTTACAGAAGAACCTCTGTTTCACCTCAGTCAAGGGGAAAGACAAACCCATTCTGCTCCTCCTTGCCCAGCTGTGGCCAGAACACAGCATAGACTTTGCTCTACCTCTGAAGGAGGCCCTTCAAACTGACCGCACCTGGTTGAGGCACACAAACGCCTCGACTTTGTCCAAAGCGGGCGCGGGTCACATGTGCAGCCGATGCGTTGCTACGTGCGATGTCCAGACAGGCGAGAGAATTCCGTCCCTTCTGACCGGACAGGCCCGTTCGCCACCCACCCCTCCCCCACTCCAGTTCAGGCCCACTTGCCCCTGTCAGTATTTCATCAATGCAGTAAAGCTGTTAAGCAGTCTAGACGCCAGGCCGAGTTACGACCGGCTTTAACTACCTTTAAAACTTTATTTTGTCCTCTGGTCCTGACCTATGACCTCTGCTTAAAGCATTTTCTCTTTCACAGAAAAAAGACCCAAACTTCCAGCCCTTCCAAACTGAATCAAAGAGATTATTAGGTTTCCTGAGGGATTGCTCTAAGAAATCAATTCAATATCGCAGATTATCAGCTACAATGCACATTTCTCTGTTGTAGGCTACAATCCAGGTGGAACTTTAAATGCATATCTTGAATTGTTTTTGACTATAGGCATTTTAGTACATAACCAATCCTACAGTACCAACAAGAATAAAATCAAACACAATATTTTCATTTTGAATGTATTTCTGAAAATGAAACATATAAGGGTACATTCCCAACAAAGCACTGAGACACAAATTAGAGTACATATAGAAATAGCTTTGTTAGGATATCAAGAGATCCTAATTGTACGTGTGTATCTGACTATATAGTCTTAAATGAAATCTGCAGATAACAACTACTTTAAAGATTCTTTGAGATACTGGTCTGGATTCAATCAGCATTTTTACAGAACATTCACTCACAATCGATGCAGCTGTTACTGTTTTTTAATACAAGCATCATTTAGAGCCACCTTTTTTTATGAATTCTGACAATTTGTGATCTTGCTAAACTGTGTGTGATGAAAAAACTGACAATGACATTTAATTGTCAGTCACGGTTTTGGACAAATGTTGACTGAATCCAGGCCATAAATCTGAAAAATGTAAGCAGTTACTCCAAGAGGACGAATGTGCTTACTTGTTACAACAAAGGTAGCTTGATTTCACGGAAACTGATCAAAGTAGAGGGAAGGAAAAAAACATATTGCAAACGCTTTACATATTGGCTATATGTAATGGAAACAATAAAAGTGTCAGGCCAACATGCCCATTTGAGTGTCTCATGCATGCAGCCGTTCAGTTTTGAGGGCTGTGAGTTAAAGTGTCAGTGTTATCCCTGAGCTGCTCGCGGCCACAGAGCGACTCGTGGGCCGGGGGCTGCGCTGTCCCGGGACACAGAGCATTATCTCCCCTCCACATGACAAACGCATCCAGCCTCAAGGCCCCATACAGGCCTCCGGGTGAGGAGTTCTGCCGCTCTGAAATTCTCATTACCGTGGCTCCCCCCCCTCAGGGCAGACACCACCAGACCTCCTCTCTGCCGAACAGGCCGTCGTAAAGGTTCCGGGGGTTTCCCTCAGGAGCTTTTCTGGGTCCTCCCTCTGCTTTCCTCCCGTTAGATCTCAGGCCCAGGCCGGGGAGGTCTGCACAGCCACAGAACCATCCCATCTACAGTCACACACCGTTAGTTTCATGCTTTAAAACACACCTAAAGTGGCTCTGTGAGGAAACCAAGACAACCCAGGGAAGCACTCGGTTGGATGTGGTCAGCATTCAAATGTCAAATGGTCAAATGTTATACTTCCATCAGCTTTGTAAGGCCCACTGAATCACAGTGCACTTTGTGTGTGTGCGCGCATTTGTATCTCCAACCTTTTCAATGGCCAGCATTGTCAAACACCTATTGGACACCGCCAGAGAACACAGAATGTATCTCTAGTTCCAGTTTAGGTACACATGTTAAATGATAATTACAAGGCAAACTGCTGGTTCATTCATCAGAGATCGGCCCTCGGAGGCCTTTAAACGGGCCTGCTCGAAGCTGTAAACACCTTTAGCCTGTGTTTAATTTGTCTGTCGTTCTCTTCTTCCTCGTAAGAAAGCGCCTTTTGTTGCAGCGTATCCGGCCATGTCACAGGCCCGGGTCTCACTCTGGCGCATTTGGGGGAGAAAAAAAATACCAGCTGAAAACACTTCCCTGGCTCAGCGTCCACGGCAATCAAGCCCCACGCGTCGAGCAATCAGGACCTGCACGAGCCCGCTTTAACCTGTCAGGCAATTTCTCCAAGCCGAATAAATGTGGGGGGTACAATATAAACATGACATTGGGAAGGGGGGGAGGGTCTACAACGACGAGCTGAACATTTGATTCAAAATCCCACCAAATATCCTCTTTCAGCAGAGGCAAACAAACATCAGCTGCCATTTCACTAAGCCGCTAAGATAAGTGGACAGATGTTTCATGCAGTTCAAGCAGAGGGAAGAGCCGCTAAGCCAGTCATCTGCCAGACTGCTGAAAAAAAAAATCTGTTAGTTTATAACCTCAGTCTAACAGTGCCAGTCTTGTAAACGACTGTGGTGGCTCTCAGGGCAATTATACCACTTCAGATTTGAAAAATAACATATGCCAACGTATCTGGTTTCACACCTGTACAATCCTGGCACCACAGTGCGAAACCAAGAGGAAACTGCTTCCAAAAAAACCTGAGTGCACTCTCTATTTTAGTCTCATTCATTCTTAAGAAAGACCAACGAACATCCACCTCATGACAAAATTTATACACAGGGCCGGTTTATATTGGCGCTTTGAAAGTGTCCATTTTATTCAGGAAACATGAAAATTGGTCTTATGGTATGTGAAAGGTCAGATTCTAAAACTGTGACATGACTTACATGCGGTCTGGAGAAATTTAAAATGGAAAATAATGGCTTTGTAACCATGGAGCCACATCTATGTGTGTGCCGTTCAATAAACTTTAACGGAGCGATTTGAAACATTTATGTATTGCATTTACAATCGTCTCCTAGTGACACAGAATAACAATTTTGCGCGCCAGCGCAAAGACCAGGTCTGCCCTTTAAATGATCGGAAAAAAATATATATAATTCTTCAAGGTTTAGCAGCTTAAATACTCGAACGTTAAACTTCACTCAACATCTAAACTTGCCAAATGCGTGGGATTACACAGAGGCTTTTTAAGGAGTGAGACCTCTTACGGGGGGAGAGGGCTTAAGGCGTTAATACGGTTCGGGGCTGTACCTGGGCGTCCCGTGCGACCTTTGACCCGTGGGAGGGCTTGCTCTTCTTGGTGTCGGAGAGGGTCAGGGTGACAGAGCCGCTGTGGAGGGCGGGCAGCTTCAGGTGCTGCCGGAAGAGGGAGGAGGCGGCCTCGTGCATGACCATCACCTGGCGACGTGCAAAGACACCGTAAATCACCGGGCTACAGCCGCCGATATCACATGACAGCACAGGAAGGGAATCAGTCAGAACCACTCAACTTACTCCACAATATTACAGGTTATGCATGAGAAAAGTATTTTTATATATTTTTCCCCGAAGTGTTTGAATTGACAGTACATTCTTCAATCACTTCATAATGAAAACCAGTTTTTTTCCCCACAGTGAGTCACACTGAGTCACTAAAGTCTCACTCTTACTGCCCCCGTTCAGCAGTTAGATACAGTTAATACTTAGATATGCATGTGTATGCAAGTTTATGCTGTTTGTAATATGTGATACTAATGTTTGTGTGGAGACATAATATGTACACTACATGGTACGTCTGACACAATTTCATCCCTATAGAGAAAGTCCTCTATTAATAGGGCAGATAACAGAGTTTCTTTTAAAGGCCTCTCACAACCTGCTTCCTGTTTCCTTACTGGAATAGTCTGCATTACATCAATTAGTTTGTATTAAACCAGATTCTAAACAATCTATTCACACAGCTGAAGGTTTAGGCTTTTCAGCTTGTCACTGAATTGCTTCATTGAGTAATTTATTACTTATTAGCAGCTGTGCCATTTGGATATGGCAGGCTATGGCGGGCCAAATAGACGTTTCCACACTGAACTCATTAGAGATGCAAAACACCTGTTCATGATCCTCTTGCATTTATGATTTCACTCTGCAGTTATTAATAAGCATATTAATATAACATTTCTGCTTAGCAGATGCTGCTATGCAGAGCAAGTGATGTAGCAAGCAATTTTTATGTTACCCATTTATACAGCTGGATAGTAACTAAGGCAATTCAGATTTAGCACCTTGCCTGAGGGCATGACAACAGTGGCTCGCCTCAATCAAACCGTTAACCTTTGGGTTACAAGCCCTGCTCCTTACCACCACACCAGGCCTCAGAGGTGCTTTGAAACATTACAGACACACAAGGACATGCAGTATGGGGAAACTAGGGGTGAAAGGGCAGTGACAGGAACTCAGCACAAAACCGTATCTATTGCAATATGATAATCCAACGTTCTGCTTTTGGACTGCTCTCCCTTCGCTGCCATGAGCCCATCAAAATGGCAAGGTTGCTCAGCGTACGTTTAACTCCAGCACGCAGAAACAGTGAGGGACGCAGTTTCAACCTTGAGAGGCAAAACCAGAACCAAAAACAAATCAAAAGACTCTCAATGAGTCCTTCTGCCTCTCTTCAGGTTCTGATCATTGAGCTCGGGTTGTCGTTTTGAAGTAGCTCAGGTGTGCTATGATGAGTGCAGTCAGAGGCTTAGTTTGAGGCACCACTCAAGGCTGAGACATTCGGTAGGGCAAGGTGACCGTGGCCTTCTTTCTCCTCAGTGTGGAAAACAATAAAATCTTTCTACTTATTTCGTAAGTCTTGCTGGAGGTCAGTCCCCAGCAGGACAAATTGGTCTGCCAATAACTGCAGCGTTGCTGGGAAATCTGTCAACAGTTCACCTTTAAAAGGTCCAGCAAAGACGAGCTGAAGTCACTTTACATGGCCAGACGGCAGCAGAAATCTCCTCAAAACCCTTCCCAGATAAACTCAAATTAAAATAAACATTTTACAAGCATGTTCAAATCCTTACTTTAGAGTCTTCTGAACTTCTTTTATGAGGGTCTCTGTGCTGTCAAGGACACAGAAGGAAAGAACTTAGAACATAAACACACATGCTTGAGTCTCCCTCTTGCACACATGCAGACAACTCTACCGGCCGTATCTGTTTTAAGAATGAAGTGAAGTACTTTTTCTCCGACTAGGAGAAACAGCTAAACTTTATCCAGCTTCTCAAAAACCTGGACTGCTGGGCATACACATTACCAATGATCAAAGCTCATTTATGAGGAGCAGGGCACAGTGGATATGCTTAACCATGCCCACCTGGCATAATTCCACTGTAAGTACATAATTCTGCACAGCATAATCTAAAAAGCCATAAAATATCTCTGCTACTTCTAAAGTGAGAGAGGCAAAAGCGGCCATAAAAATCAATTCCTTACATTTACCGAAATGTACACAAGGACTTATCACACCACACATAGGAAGCTCGTGATTTATTAGCCTTATAATTGATTGAGCCAGCTAGAGGTTAACATTCTTTGTGAGCAACTTGGTCTGTTCAGATAATGCTGACGAGGGAAAAAAATGTAAATAAAAACCACTTACTGTAGCACCCATTCATAAAAAAACAACGGCAGTGTGAGGTCTTCTGGCTCCTGGCCAAGGACAGCTGTCGTTTCCCCGGTGATGAATGGCCAGGTTTGGTCTAGATCATGCTACCCTCTAAAGTCTTAGTGTCTTGGCAGATGGGGGCTGTAACTCTGTAAAGCTCTCTGCCTGAGAATGGCCGGGATTGCATGGAAGCGGCTTAGCTGGAACCAATGCGCTGGGCAGGCCTGTTTGCTCACCTGTAACCTCTCTGCAGGATCCCTGTTTGTATGGGTTTCACTAGTTGTTCGCAGAGAGGACAGGAAGAAGGGCCACCCCTGCTGCCCCTAAACTGCCTCCCTAAAAGCCCTCCACTATCCCGCTTGGGCTGAGCCAAATATTTTTCTGATAGCCCCTTTTCCCCTCAGTTGTCCTCCCATGTGCACCTATGATTTGACGGCAAAAATAATCGCTCTCCCATCTTCAAAACAACAATGTTAAACTGTTGACAGGACACTTGTACTGAAAAGGTGGTGTTCTATTTATATTCTGGGCTCTGCATATTGCAAAAGACAACAGGAAGTTCTCCCCTCTACAAGTACCGTATGACTGTGTTCAACAGCCCTTTACACAGACTTCTTGAGAAAGAGTAGCTGTGACAGAGTGCCGTCACTACGGTTGAGTATGCGCTCTGACTGCCATACCAACGAGCCTGGCTCTTTGGCGTTGCGGTCAAGCTGCAGGTTTTGCACCCCGTAGATCCGGAGGTGCCAAGCCCAGGTTCGAGGCCGGGTGGGGTGACTGCTCTCTCCCTTCACTACATATGGTGTCAGAAGTGGGATGGCTTGCCGCGAGGCCATCGGAGGCGTGCCCAGTGAGTGAGCTGTATGAGCGACCCCCAGGTTAGGTTGACCCCGGTGTGAGGGACCCCAGAGATGGGTGAAGCACGAGTGAGTGGGGCACCCTGAGATGGGAGAAGTACGGTGGGGGAATGCGCGAGGGACACCTCTGTGCGTGAAGCGCATGGACGCACTTCCCGAAGGGGAGGGCAGTGTGACGGAGTGCCATCACTACAGTTGAGTATGCGCTCTGACTGCCATACCAACGAGCCTGGCTCTTTGGCGTTGCGGTCAAGCTGCAGGTTTGGCACCCCGTAGACCCGGGTTTGAGGCCGGGTGGGGTGACTGCTCTCTCCCTTCGCTACAGTAGCCAAGATTAAACAATATTAAAAACCAAGCACTAGTAATAATAATGAGAATAGACTGTGTAGTGCCTTTCATGGATGCATTGCTGAGTGTTGTCGGGTGTCTATTTAGGGAGAGGGGGCTCCCCCCCATTGCACTCACCCCTCCTGCCTTGAGCAGCTTTCTGCAGAACTCCTCGGTCGGCTTGTTGAAGGTGAGCTTCTCGCAGCGCAGGTGATTGACAGGGGGGTGGCCGTCCAGGTGCAGGAACAGGTCATAGTCGAAGCGCACTTTCTTCGGCTCTTCCTGGCGGGAGCACACAGGTTGCTTGGCAACAAGATTCTAAACGACACGCAAACGAAATCTGACAAACCGGCGATGGGCCGAATCGATACTCCATCGTCTGCCAAGCGCCGAGGCAAACAAAGCCAGAACAAAGCACTGTTTTAGTTCAGGAGACGTTATTTGTCACAAGTGTACAAATACCACATGCTTTATATACATCAGATGTAATGGATTCACTCTTCTGAGGCCTTGGAAATGCTTTTAGAGGTATTTTTTGGGGAGTAAAGAGCTGAAAGTGGCACATCCGAAGCTGATGAGGTGCTGGCTAACTGGCGAACCCGCAGAGGGAGAAAGGGAAGGTGCGCATTTTGTCACGCCTAATTCTTTCGAGCTGACACCAATGCTCTGACACATCTCGCCCAATCAGAAAGAGGACAGTGTTCGTGCCAAAACATTAGCATCAGCTTATCAACAAAAAGAGGAATTAATGCACAACCATCAAACATTCACAGTGTGGGTAGTCACTAGCCAGCAATTGTATGTTGCCACCTATGTAAGACTCTTGTTTGGACTACCAAACTACCTCGAATGACTGAGTATGTTTGGCTTTAATGAGCTGAATGACTTATTACACGTAGTACAAACAGCGGTTGGCGAGCTGTGCACATGCAGAACATACCTCATCCTCCTGCTTGCCCTCACGGCAATGCCGTGAGGAGCACATGTAAGGCTTTTCTGCTGCTGTGTTTAAGTACCTTGTTTTTGAAGTAAACCTCAATGGGCAAGATAAAGCCAGCGTACCCAGATTCCTCCACTTTGTAAGGTGGGTCCTTGCACACTGCAAGTCAAAAGAGGGAGAGGGGCGTTAGGATTAGTGACATCAGCATCATTCTGCAGACCAAAGGACCCCTTGGACACGCAACCGAGCATGTGGCTTCTCTCTTCGTGCTGCAACTTCTGCTGAAGGTCGATCATTGGCTGTGAACATGTCACATGGGGAGTCTGGGCCAGTTAGCAGAGAGAGAGTGCATTGTGCATTGTGAGTACAGGGAAAACCAAACTTATCCAAACTGTATGAATTACACAGTACCACTACATAAGGATGGACAAGTGAGGTGACCCCAGGCACAAAACCAAGGTTTTAACAACCAAGGCAATTGTTTGAATTGATTGGGCGACCAATTAGAACCAATTAAAGTACAATGTTTGCCTGGCCAGCTACACTTGATTTATCAGACTGTGACTGTGATGCAAAACATCATTAATATGTTTTTCAAAAATTAATCCCATATTATCTGGATCCTCCCTTACTGATGAACAGTATTGTAAATACATAAAACTAGAATTAGCAATACTGTGGAACTCAATGGAAACAAGAATTATTTTGCCTTTGAAAATAGAGTAAAACTGAACTCTGCAGGGAGAGTATGGAACAGCAGTAAGGGAACTGGATTCATTGCCAGAGGGCTGCCAGTTTGAATCCTTGACGGGGCACTGCTGTCGAATGCAACGAGCAACAGAGCTAAGCACAACTCTAGGCCCCACCTGTGACTCAATACCTAATTACTACACTGCTAAGCCTTCAGCAATGTGCCTGTCAGGGTTAAAGAGAAATGTAATGTATATTTCAAATCATGACCATTGCATCTCTTCGAATAAAAAAAATAGAATTAGCAATGTGTTCTCTATGAAGCCAAAAAAATGTACTTAATGGAGATCCAAGGTCTGACAGCCTCTCTCCGGCTAACGAGTACCGCGATGGCATTTCTGAAAATGCTGAAGTCATCATCTCAGGGGACCTCGTTATCCAAAAACTCAATTTCCTGCACCAATTTATGGAAGGAGACAGCATTTGAAATTAATGAATAAAGGTAAAGGGCTTCATTTGAAACATTCGTTAAAACCCTCTGAATAACGTCGATGGTCCCGCTGTTCATCTGTGACTCTTGACATGTTGAGAGCTTCATAAATCTGTTCTAATTTGTCTGTGTAATTGGAAGAAAAACACACACCTTACAATCAAAAGATTAAACAGTTTCACCTAGCGGGTTTGAAGCCTCGGGGGTCTGCTTGCTGACAAACCACAAAAGTACATTTCCAAAATCCACAGTGCCACCTCTGGTGCTTTGTATTTTTAAGTTCTTCATTTTTACATAAATGTGACAGTTATGCTCATTAAAACTAAATCCACATATAACATATTTGTTTTCTAGTTCTCTTACCCAGGGTGACCTACAGAGCTATAGAGGGTACAAGCACAAAAGGAACTAACAGCTAGCACAATTAAAGCCTCCAGAATTATTTGCAATTAAACTTCATCTTTTGTCATCTAAACCAATGTGTCTAGCAGTTCTTAAATGTAGCAAGGACAGACCATTCCAGAATTCACAGAATCCCAACTCAAAAGGATGCTGGGAAGACAATTTGAGGTTACGGATTTGCAAAACACAGAGACTTGCTTTTCATGTAAGTGAAGCATCCAGTTGGACACTTCAACATTATGTCTGTTTCCACAGAAATTACAACTTTTTAAAAACATCCCTCATCACAAATATTTGATCCACTAATGCAGCTCTGAACATTAGAAGAGCTCAGTTTGACATGGAAAGTGAAAGCACTTAATTTCTTTTTTCAACACACCCGCATGCATGTGAGCACCAGCACCCAAGCAAGCCAGGGCAAGAGACTTAGCTCTTTAGCCCCTCTCCTTTAGATGAAATGACTGACAGCAACACTAAAAGAGGTCCAGGGGGGAGGTTGAGCGGAGGGAGGGGAGTTACCCTGTTGCCAGAGTGACAGTGGCCTGGGCCCGTAATGCCACAAAAATATCGTGGGTCAAGATTAATTGCGCTGCTAAGTCAAGCTTCAGCTACCTGAAACTGAGTGATGTAAGACTCTGAGCCACAGATAAGCTGCTGTTTTTTGGGCTGAGGGTCGTTGCTCTTGCAGAAAGCACCCCACACCTGCGGTTGCAGGTGAGCGGCGAGCAATCCTTCATCGCTGCCCAGGCAAGCTCAAGGCTTCGAATCCATCTTCATCGCCCTTGGCGACATCCGAGGACCAATGGCTGTGCTGATTTGAGGGTATGTCTCTTATCCTGTGCATCTGACAGGAGTGGCATCAATCTCCAAACTGAGGTACAACTAACTCACTAGAGCTGCACTTCAAAACTGGTTTGTATACGTGGCTCATGTAATCATGAAACAGATCTAAACAAATCATAAATACAGAAGTGTTAATATCTTGAAATTATTTAGTTCATTGTTACAGGCCAATAAATTAAATAACCAATTAATTAATCGTAATTTAAATTTTATTGAACTTATTTAAGAGCAACATGATCAAAAATAAGTTTAAGTAACATATTTTTGTTTATTTATTGTTTTTTACAAGCACAAACGCACCTCAAAATCAAATTTTAATTCCCACACAGATTTACAGCAGGTCAAAATATGGATCAGTGTTCAATTAAGGGCTCAATCAAGCCTAATTATTTAAGAGCTCAGCTGGAATGAAAAGAAGCTTGCTGGGGTGACCCTGGGAACAAACCGCATGGAAAAACTGAGAGGGAAAAGACAGACTTGAGCTCAGTCAGACCTGGAGCCCATGGCACCCTGGCTCCAGCCTAGATGAGGTTGAATAGGTCGCTGCGCATGAGAATCCCATAGTGTAGCAGAATGATGTCATTCATCTGCAGCGGGACCTCAGCCAACCGACAGACAGAAACAGAACCGAAAGAGTACCTCCCCTCTCGCCGAGCAGGGCTCAGAGGGCTCTCTTGTTCCGGATCATGCCAAGATGCCAATCAGAGCACAATTGCGGTCACAACGCATTTGCTTTATTCCAGGGGCCGTTTACAGCAGGGCAGAACAAGACGCCAATTTAAACTGTGACACAGTCTGCGGCAGAAATGCACTCTCTTCCAAGACCCGAAAACACTCGCCTCACACGGTTTTCACTTTCTGCCTTCCAAAATTCGTTGACATTTAATTAACGCACATGCCAGCAATGATTCAATTATTTCGCCTAGCTGGCTTAACCTGTTACAGGAAAGGATGGTGTCTCTTTTACTCATTTAATATTATATTAAGATATTAAAATATTAAAAGTGTCAGTTGTTGTCCAATATTGCAATTGAGAAGGGGGTCAAACACAATGCTTTTTCATACAGTAATGTATGATTACAAATATTTCAATATATGAGTCTTCATGGATTCTCCAAAAAAACATGCAAACTTGAAAAACAAATCCTTTGCTTTGAAAAGTCATCTCTTTGCACTCTTTCATAGAATCAGCAGAGGCATCTAATGCATTGTGAAGTGCTGCAGACTTGGCAAGAGTGCCATTTCTTTTCGCTAAGGCCACTCCCGATAACCCAGAGGGGCAGGTGAGAGTGACTGGCCTAACACTCGGGGTCAAAATAAAGCTTCGGTGTCGACTCCCTTTCAGTGGAGGAGCTGTACAGTGAACAGATTGCTTAAAGGCTAGTAGGATAAGGAATGAGCATTTTGGGACTAATGTATGTATAACCCACTAGTTTTGATAAGGAAAAATTTGTCTTTCACAAGCACTGTAATCCAATGTTTCATATGGCTATTCTATGCATATTTTCATTCCTGCCATTCTGAGGCAGCAGAATACTATCACCATTAGTATAATGTTAAAAAAAGACAACAGCTGTAGATACTTTACAACTCTTTATCCAGTATATAACAGGAAAGGTTCAAATCTTTGTAATGTTATACTGTTTGTGACATGCTTGCTGTCAGACAGAGATTTTAGGATACTGTGTTTTTGGACTTTTTTTATGTTACAGGTTTTGGCTATTCATGCAGGGGTTCACACATGTAGTTTTAGAGAAGACACAAAGCGATGGCCTCCACTTGTGTTCCTTGAAGATGCACTCCTCTTCCATCTGGACAGAGTCATGACCTGACGATACGTGACTCAACCCTGACTAACCACACTGCGTGCTAAATACTGGCTATAGATCTGGTTGTACTTTGAGCGTATAAACAATGTAATGCAGCAATTAACACCCAGTCATGCTCCATCCTCTACCTCTGGCGGCAAGCAGCAGCACTGGTAAAGTGAGATTTCTGATGGACCAGAGCCTCAGACAGCTCCTGTATGCCAGTCAGAAATCAGACTCTCAGACTCAAACCTGGCATCTCAATAAAGCCTGTTAAGCGCAGTGACAGAGGGCCTGCCTGATGTACACACTGCTTTGCTGTTTACTTTGCAAGCTGTCCCTGCATAGACTGTTAACCCACATGGCTGTAGCGTGACCTCACGTTTGGAGGATGGTCAATGAGTAATATGCAGCCAGAGTGAAATAACAGCATCAGGAAGCCTTAATACGCCGGCACTGACCACTGAGTGATGGTGACAGTTAGTCTGCGCATGTGGCTTGTGATAGCAAATCGGCACAAGGAGAAATATACAGACAATCCTCTCACTTAAAACCATCCAGTGTGTGATAATGACCCTCCAAACAGCCGCAGCCTACACCGACTGCAGCGAAGTGCTACTCCCCAAATCACATACCAACACCTGCATCTGTTTACACAACATGGCTGCCGCCTTATTCTTATATTGTGTGACTGAAAGGGGTCACGTTGGTAGACACTGGGCTCCTGGCAAGGCTGGCTGGAGCGGCAGAGCTGCAGGGGAATCTGAGATGGGAGAAAGTCTGTGTGGGGCTTGTTTACAGGGATTGCGATCAGCTCACAACGCGTGAACTCAAACCACCTCCTAACCAGGTTTGTCCAGTGTCCCTTGCTTCCTCCAGAGGCACCGTACACCGAGCGTGGCAGTCGGTCCTAGACGTGTTGTTTTTTGTTAATATGCTATAATAAAATGAGGCACTGCAGCCGAACTTCACAAAGCCAGATTCAGAGTCAAAGTTTAAGTGGCTGACTAAAGAGGGGCTAAAGGTTTCATCAGGACATTATGGGGAAGCGTGACACCAGCAGCCTTCTCAGCACCCAACCCTACATATATGCAGGTGATGGCTCCCGCTTTCACAAAACAGGCAACAAGCGACCCTCGCCTAGCAACAGGCAATCTCAGCGGCCGCCTATGACGTAGCCCTGGGGGCCGCCTGAGGGCCTTCACCGCCGGGCCGCGGATGTAAACAACCCACTTCCACCCCAGGGTCTCCCACGAGCGCCAAGTGCAGAACCCTTCCCCCAACCCCCGCATCCCCCGAGACAAGGACACAGAGCTCTCTGATGCAAAGCCCAGGTGAACAGGCTGAGCACAAGCTGGTGTATGGCTGTGGGTTCAGCACACATACAGAGCGGGGTGAATAGTAAAGGTGTTTGGCCGGAAAGAGGTCCTTACAGTGCCACAGTCTCAAAGCTTTACAAGGAGAGTTCATTTCTTCTGTTTCTTATGCAGAGACAACTCAGAATTAACCCTTTCGCACGTAACTTATTTTATGCTATGTAGCGCGCATGTTACTTACATCGTTCTTTATGTTTTCATTAGCATTATTAAGTTTTCACTGCCTCATTTGTTATACTTTTCAACATTAAATCACTATTTCCTCAAAGCTAAAATTAGCTAGAATTTTTCAAATCTAGTGTTCTAATCGCACCGGTTTGACTGTTCACGACGAAAGGGTTAAACAGGTTAATGCCTTGTCTGTTTATATAGGCTATTAGCACAGTTAGCCTGGGCAGAGGAAAACCACGCAAAACAGCTTAAAATGCAAGAACAACACAGAAATGTCATCAGCTGAGCCACAACTGAGCAAGACACAAACAAACTGAGTCCCTCTTGTGTATTCGCTGTCTCCACGACTTCCTTCATTAACACATTTCTTAGAAGAAAAAAATGTTTACGTAAAAGATGACTACTGCATGTATGTATCATTTCAGTCATTTAAAGAACAGCCATAATGTTCAGAGCCTCCTCAGGTGCCATTCTACACGCACAGGTCGGGGAGGGCCTGTTTGAATGACAGCAGCACAATCAGACTGCTCCCCAGCAGCTGCGCTCATGTAAGCATGCAGGAAGTGCTCCCTGGAAAAAGGCATGACTGTCAGAGCAGGTGATGACAGAAACGTCAGCTCACTTCAGTGCATCCCTGAAGGGACAGGCATGCACACATGCGAGCACACGGGCACAAACGCACCCACACCTCTGCACGCAAAGCATGCATCCACACACTTTAGTGGACACTCACACAGGCAAACCGAGAACCCATGCACAGACACCGACATACCCGCAAGCACCCACATGTGCATATACACCCACAAAGGCACGCCTGCAAACACACACCTGTGAAAATAAGTGTGTGTGTGTGTGTGTGTGTGTGTGCATCCACAACTGCCCGCACAAACACAAAGGAAAGTGCATCCCTTTGTAAGACATGACAGGCTAAGTGTGCGATTTGGCAGATACAGCCGGGCGGCAGGGCGATCCCTCGAAGGCCCTGACCCGGCGGCAGGTCCTCCGTCAAACCCACCCATTCATCTCCAGCGAGCCGCGCTGCGGCCGACGTGGAATAACAAACAAATTTGGGAGAGGGAGCCGGTCTGACCATAATTGGTCCCAGACACGGCCTCGTTAGCGGTGGCAGCCGTTCACATCCCCCTCCCCAGCCGCCCCCCCCCCCGGGCCGCCCGAGCCGGTGACGTGCTCATTAGCCGGCCCGGCGCTCGCCGCGATTCGGCCTCTGTAAACCCAGCAGAACGCTTCAAAATAACACATTTCCAGTTTGCACTTCATTTCTGCTGGGGCGCCAGCCCAAATCAGCCCAAGCTACATATTCACAGACGCGAGCCGAAAGCTTGTTAGCGACCTGACAGGCGCTCGCTGTACACTCGGAGCTGGGGGGTCTGCCGCTTCAGGATGCGGGCTGACAGAAACACGGATTCCCCCGGGCTGGGAGGGCTGCAGTCAATAAAAAAAAAGTGTGCGGGGAAGACTTGGGCTAATTTGGGTTTGTAAATCCTGCTGCCACCTGCTGCATCAGATGTCAAACTCCGGAGCCAGAGGAGGGCCTGCGTCATTCTTCTGTCGCTCCGATATGCATTATTGAGACTCGAGCTCGCGCAGATTTTTCCCTTAGCCCCCTGAGAAAAAAATCCCTTCACTGCCCTGTTTTATGTAGAAAATAATGCAACATCTTGGCGATTGCTATAGAGAAACTGGTGTTTTTCCTAGAAAAGAGGAGAGTGGGGTTTCCAACCAGGGGATAGGTGGAATGGGTGCGATCAAAACGAAGCATATTGCTGGCCAGCATGATCACCAGTGAAGATAACCAATTTAAACGAAGTTCAATATTCAAAGGAATAGCTTAATGTGTTCTGCTTCTATGCTGCCAAGGGGATTAGCCACAATCGGAGCTCCACTGCTGTAACATGGCAGGGGAAATGACTGAAGTTAATTTCAGATCGTTATCCTTAACCACTAAGTCAAGCATTGCATTTGGAATAACCAAACCTCACATGGATCCATGAAGCCACTTCAGAGATCTCTAAAAGGCAACATTTTTAAGGGTACAAACAATATTCCTTTATTTTTATGTATTATATATTTTCTGCTTCATTTTCATTTTTGACAAATAACAGTGATCCTGTGATTTTCAAGGGAACATTTTTTTCTGAGTTTGGCTGGAAGGATTTGGTTACGTTCCAACATGAGAGGTATTGTGCTCTTGTTAACATCTCAAACAGAATTTTTCATAAAAATCTTTACCAATGAACTAGACTCAATTCATGAGGAAATTCATGAGGATCAACTAAAAACAAGCAGAGGGTCAATCCATATCTGAATTTGAACTTGCAGAGGTACACTTCTGCACAGTAAACTGTGAGTTAACAGCATTATTTGGACATACTGCTGTTAAGTATAAGTGCAGTAATCAATTATCAATAATCACCCTTAATTGCACTGGGATAATACTGAAATTGTCATTTGTTAATTCTGGGGCATAAAATGTCATGTCATCATGAGTTTTTTTGTTTACCCTCCATCAGCCACTTCTCTTTCCTTCAGCTAACAAAAGTCACTGGGCAAAATAAGGTTGTGTTAAAACAGCTGTGTACACTTTTGTGCTGATAATGGCACTCTTGGCACTCTTGTCCTGGTGGCTGCAGGTTGTGGCCGTTGGCCACGTGCTTTGGATAGCCAACAAGACCCCGGTGTTCAAAGGCAGAGACTTGTATTTACAATACCATGATAGCGATAAACTATATGGTTATCAAAACTGAATAATCCAATAACTGAATCCTGCCTTTCCCTCTCCAAGTCCTAAATGAAACCCTGTTCTTACTAAACAGGGACTCTGTGTGAATGAACATCTCTTTGCATTCAGATAGGAACGTGCATTAATATATAATTTTGTTAAGGGTGTTTTGTTGCATCAAAATGGTAAAAATATTGCTGAAAAAGAACATATCCTCATTTTTGTTACCATTTTTGTTTTGAGTACCAATCCGATTAATGGGTAAAGAATCTCATGGCTGACTGTATAAACAGATGAATGTTCAGTCTTATCCTTGTTCGCAAGGATGCGCCTCAAACAAAGCAAATAATCTGAAAGCAAAGCGGCCAAACTGAGAGTGGAATGCCCCCTTACGGCACAGATGCGAGACCTGGAGGGGGGGGTGGTGCGGGTACTGCACACCTTGCCATATGGCCAGCTGTCCCCAAAACACAGGGGTGTGAAACGGCACCTGGCTCAAAGGAGACAGCGCGGAGGGGTCCCAGAGGTGCGATAAAGAGATAAAGGGAGCTTCCCAACCTTGCGCGGGAACCACACAGTAATCGCCATGCCTGCAGCTGCTCAGCCCTGACGCAAACACCTTCCGGCAGCCGCCACTGTGGCTTTGGCAACGCAAGGGTGGATGCTTTCAGGACGTGACGGGAGAGCCCCCCCCCCCACGCCCCCGAAACGGCTAGCCCAGCCTGCCCGGAGATGTATGGCGGCCCGGCTTCATTAAAGGGCCTGGTTTGGAGCTGGGGACTGCATCGCCGTGGCAATGAATGTCAAAACCCGTGACAGACGGGCTGCTCTTGTCCCGGAGAAGTCGTAAAGAAGAGAGGCCATCGTTTTCCAAACCCCTTTACACACACACACACACACACACACACACTCACACACACACAGGTCAACACTCTTCAAGACCACCCCTGCTATCCCTCACCCTCTTCACCACTGTCTACAGAAATGGGCTTCCACAACAAGGGGACATATATTTTTTAAACAGTCGCATTCTGCGACAGTCAATGGTATCCTCCACGGTGCCCCTGATATTTCCCTGTGCTTTTCTCTCTTCTGCATCATCTCCCAGCTTGGCTTAATATTTGAACTAGGCAGTTTCTATCTCACCTACATTGGATGTACACCAGTAAAGTTGTAAACCAATCCCTGAGCATGCAGAAAAAAAAACCAACAAAAAACTGCCTGTGCTTCGCAATTCAGGTGTGGACACATAACGCAACAACCAAGGATATCATAAACTCATTGTAAAGGGCAAATCTTGGTTTGGGAGAAGAGTTGCACAACTTCTTACGATAAAAAGTGTTAGCCAACTGAGGGTGGATTTCAGAGTCAGTTACACTGGGAAAGACACAGTGTAACTGCAAGGAATTCTTTATGTAACATTTCAGCAAAAGTTGCTTTATCGCTTTTGCACAGCATTTTCTATGAGGCCCACTGGCTGCCAGACTCACAGCACAGGGGAAGAAACAAAAAAGTACCACTTATTTACACTCAAAGTTTGTACTCTTCAAAAGTTTTGGACAAAGCACATTACAGTTAGACTAAAGAGACCAGAGGCAGAACTGTACACTTTACTGTAAGAGAACTGTTTGAGAAGCTGTGAGAGAGGGAATGCCTTGCAGAGACTTTGAGTGTTTTCAACACTTCTGCTGAACCTAACATGACAGTTCAATGTGCAAAGCAGTTTGGCTGTAACTTTCAGCAAAAGTAACAATAGCATACCATAACTTCTATGCCAAACAGTCAAAACTTAACAGACTGGGTTTTTTTTTATTTGAAGAAGGATCAATAAAAAAAATTCTGAACAAACATGGAAGACTCTGCCTTTAGCACTTTGGTTACATCACCCCCGAGACTAATATACTGCATGTTTAACATCTCAAGATCTCTCTTTTGTAACCCATCTGACTTCACGGCATCGAGTCTGATCTACACAGATGCGAGCCACTTGCAAGATACTATATTCACAGTGCAGCGCAGGTCATAATTAAACTTCAGTATTCTGTAATCTGCTTAATTAGAAGACCTGCAGTGTGCAGATCAAGGAAATTCATTCCTGCCTGTGGCATTTAAGGCAAAACTAATCAATCCCAGCCACTGGGACTTCATCCTCTCTTCATTAATTGGTACCACCTTTTTAAAGGACAACCAAACTAAGCTACTTCACTAGTTTAAATTATTGAATTGATCTGTTTGCCTCATTGTACCCATGATGATGGTTCATGCTGAAAATTATTAATAACTGATTAATTAATTTGGTTAGCAGCTACCCTTATGAAAGGCAGCATGCACAGCCTACATTTGCACCCACTACTCATCTGTACAACTGCGCATTGCATGTGCATTACATATGCTTAAGCACCTTACTAAAGGATACAAAAGCAGGGCCCTGACTGGGTATCAAACCTGCGACCCCTTGGTTACAAGTGCAACTCCCTAACCTCTGTTTCAAGTAATTAATGAAACTGAGGCCGTTCCATCTAACGTCTCCAAGCAACCATCCCCACTGCAAGATTCTCTTCTGCTGGCGTCTGCAACCCATTCCCCCTAAAAACGCAACAGACTATGCCAGCGGGACCAGACCTATTGCTGTCTGCCCCAAGCCAACCATTAGAGACAGAGAAATGCAGGCCACAAGGAAGTCCAAAAATAGGACGAAAACGTAAAAGTCCTAACAATGACAAAATAAAACTCTGCCTTGAAATGGTTAATCTCTTCCACAGTGTGACACCACAGACACTTGCTCACGGAACATCACAGTAAAGAACCATGACTCTCTGCATCCAAGTTAGTTTAAAAAAAGTACAGCCATGGCTAAAATACTTTTTTTCCATTTCATTTTTTTTTTTGGCCTCGCACAAAAAATAATGACACTGACCTTTGGAATACAATGGAACCAATGTGCCTCAGGACTCCACACGCATTACCCAAAATCCCACTGGCCAACATGCGAGGGTCTCGGTATTCTGCTAACTGAACCAATATGATTCAGTGGGCCTGTTCCAGATATAAAATAAGTTATAGCTGCGCACTGGCCAAGACCATATTTCAATCAAACAGCTTTTGTGGTTGAACCGCAATAATCCCAAACTTGGCTCTGCCATGGTTCTCACCCATTCCTCGCGGCCTGCCAGCATACCTCAAGAATAGCACAATTCGGGCGGCTAATAATTCGGTAACCGAATATCCGAAAAGGGAGAGAGTAATGTTAATGTATATTAGACACACATACAAACAACAACAGAAAATCCCTCGCTGTCATTAACTCCTTTTTTGGAAGGTCCAGTTTAGCTGGCTCACAAAGATGTGATCCTTCTTCCAAACTACAGTGAAAAACCACTGGGGCCAGCCAAGTGGCATCTGATTGATTTACACCATGAGCTGAACTTCTTAAATATACCCTTCAGTCCCAACACACGCAGGATGTGCTTCCATTGCTTTGTGGATACAGACTCCATTTAGCCATTTTGCCAGTGATTTAGCCATTCTGCCACAAAATTGCACTATAACAGGAAAAAGACACTTATGAATTTATACTTTCGATCCATTTCATATTACTAACATTTAGCTGAGGTGCAATTTGTCCGTGAAGCAGCAATACCATGGAGGAATAATTTAACAAACATTGACTGAGTATCCTCGTAGTTTCACAAGATCAAAGCGATCTGTTTGAAGATCAGAGACAAGAGGTTGTTGTGAATACTAGTTGAGATGAGAAGGGATACACGTTTGTTCAAAACTCTAAACATGAAATCGCTAACTGATTACTTGGCTCAGTGTCAGAATGCTTGTCAAGTGACGAAAAACATTCCTTCTCATCAATATTCATAAAGGACAGCCTAAGAACCCAGCATAACACAAGACAATTCATATCACTCCATTCATTTCATTTAAGTGCACATCCCTGACCAGCACAAAAGGTGCTGTTTCTGTGCCATGACTATGAGATATGATGGTATAAAGCCTGGGGCTGGGCAGAGGAGTGTAAAGACCCACAGCAGCCCTGACTCTGATGGCCAAATTAGACTACACCGTGATCAGTCTGACCCACTAAATTCTATCCCTATTAAATCGAAACCATACATCAGTAAGTCATGGACTGCACTGTGGACCTCCATATTGTACACAGGAGGTGGTACTTCAGCTAGTGTACCTGAATGCAGGCTTGAGACAGTGATGAGGTGCTGTATTTACTGCATTAGCTTTCGTGTTTTGTTTCATTGTCAGAACAGAGCTGCAACTCCAAGGCCTAAAGAAAACCCAAATATTATCATCACCTCTGAATTACCTTCTTCCCCTCTGTGTTTGTTTGAGCACCTTGTGCTGTCCCACTGCCCTACATCTGTTCCTCTTCTCCTGGACTGTCATGTGACCTATGGCTTTCAAGCACTTATGAACATATTGGTAACTTTGGCTATGAGCAAAAGAAATATTGACTATGAAGGTCTCCTACAAGTGAAGTGGATTAAATAAGACTGAGTTACAGCAAGGCAAACATCGTTTAGCAGAAGCATTAACTATTGGCATCAACATTCTGTATAACGGTGGCAGGGGAGAAACTGAATGTTCTTTGAGGTCTTTAGAGATTATGGGGCTGAAAGAGCTGATTTTGTACTGACAGCACCAAAACATGTTCACGACGCCAATTTACAACACACCCCAGCTGCAAACAACCAGGATGAAAGGAGATTGGCAACTCTAGCACAAATCCACTAGCCACAAGCCTTGTTAACAGTGTTTACTTATTATGAGGGCTGATGTCTTCTACAATCAACACCCCATCAGGTGGGATGCAGGAAATCCAGCAAAGAAAAATGAAGGAAAGCTTTGAGCATAAATTAAAAGCTCATTCACCCAAAACTTTGGAATACCAAAAGTCTTTCAGAAGAGGAAGCACACACAGCCGTGCAGTCTTAATGAAAAGCAAAGTTTGTCTCTGTAAAGTCTGTCTGGAACGAGGAAGAATCGGTTTTGAAGTGGCTCTTCCTGCTTGATGGACGCTTCACTAAGTGGTTTCTTTGCCAAGGCAAAAGCTCTCACAGATAAGCAAGCGAAGAATTTCAGAGATTAACATTTACGAAAGACTGAACAAATCAATCTCAGAAGACTGTAATTTGCCTTGACTCTAAAATTGCTTGGTCGTGCTTGGTCACTGGCCGAGGAAGGAAAATGAACCTCAAGCAAAAATTATCATTCATGCAAGAAGAAGATCCATACTTTGTATTACAGTCTAGTCAAATTTCAGGAAAGTGAGTATTACTGGTGAACTGGACGTGAAAAAGGCCCCTGTGAAAACCAGAGGCATCGACCAGCTATCGTGATACACCATCCAGGAGCGGCACGCAGCTGTAACGTCTCCCTTGAAGACCTCGGTCGGATTCGACCGGGCCCGCTCGAAACACGGTCACGTTTCAAAGGGCACTGGAACGATCCCACCGCACACCGTTAACGCTAAGTGCGTCGGGGAGATAGAGTTTCGCAGCGGGGGCCTCTTTCGTTTGAAAAGCGGAAAGACGAAACCGTTCTGTACAATCGGCAGGCCAGAAATGCTGAGCTAAACAGAGAGTGGATTACTATAATTAGCTCCACATTCAGGAGAACGACCGCATGCCTCTGTCATTGATGCTGTCCCGCGCGGCCAGGTGTGGTCATCTTAACACTGAACCCTGAGGAAAGGGCACACGTCTGTTTTACATGCCTACACCACTGAAGGTATCAAACAACACAAGACAGTCAAAGTTACAGTACCTGACTACAACAGAGCATTTCTTTACATAGAAAAATGCAAATGAACTTGATATAAATAAAAGTATTTATATAAAGATATATATGATAAAAGTATTCTTTTATGTGCATGTACATAACTATGAACACTTAATGTTTCAGGTTATCAATAGGAAAGACGTTCATTGTTATGATGTTTTCATATGCTTTTTTTCATGGATGGGGTAATTCGAGTCAAGTCAGTCTAACCTTGAGGAGGTTTGCCAGTAACTCTGTACACAAGAGGCATACATACCCTAATATCCAATACTGAAAACAGCCCAATCTAATTTACAACTTAGTTGGAAATACAGACAGCAATTACAGAGCCCAGATGAGCAAAATCCGGTCTATGAACTGTGACAAGAAAAAAAATTGCTCATTGACAAAGACAACTGTAAGTTGAGTGTCTTGCATTATATATGGTTTGAGATAACTGATGCAAGTGCCGCAGTACAGAATCACATTTTTTGCCCACACATTCAAATAAAAGAAAAGAATTAATGCTCCACCAATGATCAATATTATTCTAATTTCAACTGAACTTTTAAAACTGTCAAATATACCTTGGATAATTATATATCATTCATACTGACAGAGCCAAGAGAGACCGCTCTTTGACAGTAAAAATATGTGAAAAAAATCATACATTTCCAACTGTTAAACTGAAAATATTATTGCCCTCTAAGTCTGTCGGATTTATTACACTTTTAGTTCAGTTCCCAGCAATATTTAAGAATGAATTAAGCCTCTCAGTGCCTGCCAAACAGGCACAATACCGCTGCTGGACCCCACCCCCCTGACACACACACACACACACACACACACACACACACACACACAGCACGGAGAACAGAGGACTACGGGTCAGGTTTCATCCCACTTCTTCACCATAGCCCGGCTCTCACCACCTACCCCCCTCCCCTTCCTGGAAACGCTCGCACTGAAGATCAGCGAAAATAAATGGAGAGAGCACAGAGTACAGAGAGTGGTGTTAAGAGTAAGCACATCGGATGCCTGTGTATGCAGCTTCAGCCATGCTAACCCCCATGCTACTAAGTAGCTATTTTACTGAATACTTGTGATAATCAACCAGATTGTTTCTTCTCCCCCTGCCCCCTGTCTGAATGGGATATCCATACAGGAGCTTCCCTCTGGACGCAATACAGTAAACACGGGGTATAGGTATCAGCGCTCGTCATACAGCGAGCTGCACGCTAATTCCACCATGCCGTTCCTGTTCATCCCGCTAATCGTGTTTCCCCAGCACCTCACCACCACGGCGCTACGCCACGCCTAAATTTGGAAAACGCCAGGCTTATTCAGGTCAGGTAATTAGCAGAGTTCGGCCTTCAGGCACTCAACTTTGCCATATGGTTTGTGAACCTGCAGCACAAGGACACTGTAATTGCCCCTCCCCTCTGAGATCGATGGTGCCTTGCTGACTTTCAAAGAGTGTCCTCTCATTGGCTACGACAGTCAAGTATTCAGGATTCATTGGCTACCTGGGGACGAACTAAACAAAGAGGAAACACGACTACTTTCAATTTATTTAAGGCGAAGGTTTTGCAAGTTAACTATGTTTTTGGTTTATTACTTCTTCTGAACAAAATTTTAAAGTTTGTTTTAGTTTAAAGTTCTATATTTATGTTAAAGAGGATACAACATTATCGCTATGTGTTCGAAGCTGCTCTTGTAACTCTCAAAATATAAATAAATAAACTTCCCTTACATACACATTCATGTTGCTATCTTGTCCTTAAATGTGCTCTGTTTGCATGCATGGACAACAAGGAATTTCAGACTCAAGAGGGATGTATGAACTGACTGTCACCTCAGGTATCCTCAGTTTGCCCTCAGAATTAAGAGTGAATGCACATGCACAGAGCACCTGATACACCTGTGTCCTCCCACGATAAGGAGGGCTCCGATAACCCGATGCCTTAGGCCCCGGGACACAGTATACCTTTTGGAATTTGCTTGGTGATTTCCACCGCACCGGGAGAACCTGCCACAGAGTAGCTTGCGTTACTCAGTTCTGGCACGGACACGTGATCCATGAAGCACCAGTGCTGTAAAGTAAGTGTAACTGGTGAAGTGTGGTTTGGGTGCCCTGCGCCACTACTGCCAACTACCAACATCTCACTCACCTGACGCCTGTCATACTTTGGGTGAGGTTTGGACAATAAAAGAAAGCAACAAATGAAATAGATTAGAAAATGGAGGGAAGAGGACAATTGGCTATATATACAGTTTATTTTGGTCTTTCTGCATTAAAGGCTCCACTTCAAAGACATTTGAGTTGTTTTGGTCATTTGTTTTGGCACTAACGCTTGTTCATATGTGGTTACTGGTGTCCTGTTTGTGCTACTTTTCATGACACTTTATTAGACACTAGAAGAGACACTCTGGAGCTAAGAGTGTCTGCTAAATGACAATAAGATAATGTAATGTAATGGTCATTTCCCCATTAGAAAATGAAAAGTGTGACCCACCCCAGAGAAAAACACTTCCAGCCTCACTTTTCTCCTCACGACTAAAATCATAATCCTTCCTGCTAAGCTCTGACTCAAATATCACAGCTTTATTTTTGGAATCCACACGTGAAGAAAAGAAAGAAAAACATTTTATGGAGGCAGAGCAGAAGAAACCTGCCAAGACAGCCCACATAAACCATGCCTCAACAAACAGCTTCCTCCACACCCTCTCTCCCCCGCCCTGTCGCCCTCCTTTCATTGACAAAACTGCGAGAGTGATCGTTTACCACCCAGTTCCTCCTTCAAGCCTCCGCCGGCTCGCCTGGCTCCCACCCCCACCCTCCCCCCGCTCCAACACCCGCTTTTTACACAGAGAGCCTCGAACCGTCACCGCTCGTTCTCTGCTGTCACCCCCCTATTCAAGCAGGTACCATTTCTGGCGTGTCGTAAAGCAATTACCAGGAGCCCCCTGCGGCTCTTTGAATGCTCCCCCCCCCCCGAGGGTGAGGGTCTTCAAAGCGGCCGAACAGCGAGGCCAGACGCGGGGCTCCCAAACGCGGGCCTTTGTCCGGTGCCGAGAGAGAGGAGACGAGGGGGCCCCCGGCGCTTTGTGGAGGTGTGGATCCAGCCGTTTTTCAGGAAACGATGGCATGAAAAACATCCCCCCCGCCCACCCTCTCCAACGCAACCCCCCAGCGTGCCGTTTGTCACGGTGAAAGAGCGTGCCGTCGCCACCCTTCGTTTCGGAAGCGATATTCAGGCCTGCAGCCCCGTGTCTAATTTGGCGGAAAACAGCCTCTCTGTCGCTCGGGCACCTCTTTGTCCCTCTCGTGTGGGGCCTCCGACCCCCCCTGACACCCGGGTGGGGGGGACGAAAGAGAGGGCCTTCCGTTTGAGTGCCGCGGGTCAGCCGAGACGTTTCAATTAGGAGGACCCTGGATGGCTGATCGTTTTCAAAAGCCCTTGAAAAGATAAACTTGTTTCAATGAGCCGCTCGCTGTGGGACGCTTTTGTGCTTACAGGCAACTCTCACATCATAATATTATGTCACACTTGACAAAACTGTAAATAAAGAACTCAATAGGTTGTTTAAGGCTCTATTCTGGCTCTGTGGAGAGGCTGGTGTAAACACATCTGTCACTATTGGGGTTGTTCCAGGTGTATACAGATTTGTCAAGTGTTTAACGTTACCAGAATTACTGCAAAGCTTGTTAGAAGTCTATGTTTATTTGCTTGCACCCTGATGTAGCAGGTTTGACTCAACCGTTCACTGCTGCTGTTACAGCTTGCAGTGAGACACTTTGGGAAATACCCAGCGGTATCAAGGAAGATTTTTTTTTACAATTTTAGCTATCTAAGATAATCTAGAAATAGGCATTTTGATTAAAGAAGGAATAACTGGCATGAGATACTTGAGAAAATAACGTGTGCTTTCAGCACGCACTTGTGTAGTGCATACCAAACCAAAACTGATCCTGGTTCAGTGCTGAGGTGCCCTGGTATGCTCTGTCTTCGCTGACTGAGAAGCCTTGAGAGAATCACAAATGATCCTGGTTCAGCACCGATGCACTCTGTCTGTATAAGCAGACTCAGAAGTTGTGAGGGAGATGTGTCAGAAGGTAGGCAAATTATTATTCAGTCAAGCGGGGGTGTGTCGTGTTTCAAGGCAAGAAAACCAATTGTTCAATGGCGCTGCTGCAGGCAACTCCCTCGCTCTGAGGGCGGCCTCGCCCTTAATAGGCTCACAGGCCCCTTGTTCAGCCACTCACTCCATTTACCTCTCTCCTCCTGAATTTTACATGTAAGGGGTGTTAATTATAAACAGCGCCGCACTGTCCACTTCACAGTAAATACAGAAGTACTGTGGTACAGTACAAAAACGGGACAGAAATAGGACATTCTTTACATGCTTTCTGTGGTGAATATTTTAAAAAGGATGACATCAAATTCTATACCAGCCTCCACTAATATCAAATGTTTAACATTACCCTCAAATATGGTGTCTTTTAATCCCAATGCAAAGAATTCTGAAGCTCGTAAACCAGGACATACACGTATAATGAATGTATATGAATACACTTTCATATATGTATACATTCAAATATTATAGTATACATTTATATATTATTCTTAAGTTCTGTACAGACACATGTCAAATTGCTGATACAGCAGGCAGATGGCCCTTTACTCAATGTTTGCTGCTGTTGTTGCTTGGAATCAGTTACAGTGGAAACCAGCTGATGTGAGTCTAAACATGCCATGAGTCAATGTGAGACTTCCCTTAGCTTCCACCATGTCTTCTGACCAGAACAAGAGAGCAGCACTTTCTGTAAGGCCTAGCCTTCCTAAGCTGAGGTTCACAGAGACACACTGTACACAGAGATTTTCTTACATAAAAAGAGAAACAGGAAGCCCCTGGTCAGACAAAACATGCACTTACAAATCAGCCTTGTGAGGCTTTCTGAAGTGAGCTGTGCTTCATATGTCAAACCATGTTCATTTTCATTTTGGCCCACTGACTGACTCTTCCCACAAAACCCCTGTTCAGTTTAACCAAGTATATATAATATATACATGTGAGTGTGTGTGTGTGTGTGTGTGTTCAATCACGTTAAATGATAATAATAAGTTATAAACTTGCAAATAAACTCCTGCTGATTTTCAGAGAACCACTCTGAGTGCCCTTTAAACCAAACCACGCAAACATTCTGAACGCTGCCACTGCCCTTGAAATCGATACCTGTCTCGCAGTGAAGGAGGCAGAAGACCGGGCGTTCCCCATTTCGCTCTCAAAATATAGGCTGCATTTCAGATTATGGTTCACAGTGGCGCTATTGTGGAGGATAATTACACCGCTCAGCAACAAGGGACGGTCGGATCACCCAACACCTCAATCGCCCGCGCTGAAAGCCGAGAGGCATTCCCCCAGATCCGCCGCGATGAAAAGGCAGGAGCACCGAGTACCAGCAGCCGACTTCTGAGAGAAATATTCCCCCCTGAGGCACTTTCATATTTGGGGGGTTACCTCAGCGACTTATCTGATGTGGCGTGCACGCGGCAACCGCAAAACGCTCGCCATGAAAGGCGGAGAGGAGAAAATTAAAAGTTGAAAAGACTTAACTGAAGCTGCTGCCTCTCTGCTGGAGGCAAACGTGGTGACCTGAACATGAAGAAAACTGTGAGGGGTGGGGAATGGGGGAAGGGGAAGGGGGTTAAATAAAAGAAGACGTTAAACCGGGATGTCGACGACAATTTTGTCAGCGAGCGGTGCGGCGTGGAAGAGAAGAGCCGCTCCCGGGAGAGAGAGGGGCATCTGCTTCCCGTCGAAACCGCCGCTCTGTTTACACAGCATAATCCCCGGGCCCTTTTCGGCCTGCTGAGGGTTCACAGCGCCGCTCCGCGCGGGAGACGCCGCTTCTGCGCTGAAATGGAAAACAATATCTGCTCTTCCTGGTCACCTTCAGAGCCTGTTTGTTCAGACGCCGGTTATTCAGAACGAACGCGGTTGTGTCAGAGAAGCGCTGAGGCCTTTCAAGTCTGTCTCAAGTGGGGCCATATGGGTGACACGGTACACTGTGGGTACATTAAATTACTTTATTGTCATTACATTGTGTTATTGTCATTTAGAGGACATTCTTATCCAAAGCGACTTAGATAGGTGACAATTTTATGATTATTTATACAGCAGGATATTTACTGAGGCAATTGTGGTTTAAGTACCTTGCCCAAAGGTATAACAGCAGTACCCCAGTGGAGAATTGAACCAGCAACTTTTTAGGTACTAGTCCTATTCCTTACTACTACACCACACTGCTGGCCCACGCTCCACAGAAACACCAGGGCTCCTTGTTTTAATGGGGCCTGGCTACAACTTTATAGGAGGTTGCATCATTAATTTTAATGCTCTGAGGAGAGACCTTGCGGGTCTGTGCTGAGATCAGCACGGGCTGAGCAACGCTAGCGAGGTGCTGCGGCCCGCGCTGCGCCGGCGGTTACGGTTACAAACCCAGATCAGCCGCGAGTCACATGGGTGAAAAAGGACAGGCGGCTTCTTAAAACGGAGCAGAAGGAGCAGCCTCATTTGTGGGTCTGCTCCAAGTTAATCCAGAGCGGTCTGAAGCTTTGCAGCTGCAGGTTAAAAACGACTTTTTGGGTTCATGTTCAGCTTGAGTAGTGCTTGTATTCAGGTCACATCAAAGGCGTGTTTCTGGAAATCTCCAGCATTTAGCGTTACACTCCAAACAGCACCTAGGCCTAATCCATTACATTACATTATTGTCATTTAGCAGACGCTTTTATCCAGAGCGACTTACATATGTTACATTTTATACATGTTATCCATTTATACAGCTGTATATTTACTGAGGCAATTGTGGGTTAAGTACCTTGCCCAAGGGTACAGCAGCAGTGGCCCAGCGGGAAATCGAACCGGAAACCTATTGGTCACGAGCCCTTCACCTTACCACTATGCTACACCGCCACAGCTAATCGAAGGTGATGTTTTTGATGACAGTGTTCATCTGCATGATGTGAATATGTCTGGCGTGTTCTCAAACTACCTTTAAAACGGACCAGCAGTGACACCAAGATCCAAAAGTCTATGGAGGGAAATGTACCTGTAATCCAAACAACCTGTTCCTCTATCATGGTGCTAAAGGCAGAGTTGTCTCTGACTGGTCAGCACAAATATAACAAACTACACCCATACAAACCTTGGACAACATTAGCTAGACTCACAGAAAACAGCCCAGAGAGATGTGGAATATGAATGCCAAACCTGCCAGACTGAATGCTGACAGGTGTCCAATTATAAAATAAGTGTCATGTCTCCCGCGGCAGACACTGAACCTAAAGCCTAGACTGCAGTCCAGAATTAAGGAGGCCGTGTTCCTAAGGGGGGTCACAGGGTCTGCTGTGAATCATTTTTCCTAAATAGTGAAGAGACTGACTTCATCGCTAGCTGGACAACCAGACTTTATCTCAGTCTGCATCAGATTTATACCTGGAACAGCTGGCGAGGGGACTCTCCCCTCAAAGAACAATTTAAGCTAAATTTTGTACCAAAGCACTTAACCAGCAGACCCTGTGGGCCCCTAGGAACATGGGGTCCCCACCTCTGTTGTAGCTAATATGCTGGAATGTAATGACAGGTATCAAAAAAGCCAAACTTGAACAATCCCGCAGATCATAACTTAGATGGACACTGTATCAACTGTTTAAGCATATTCAACAGGATTTTGGTCTTTTTTTACTTCTTTTTTTATTTTTCATGATCCCTATAATACTAGGTCTATATTTCAGCTATTATCCTTGGTATACTCACTACCAAATAAAAAAACTCCCCTATATTTTACATATTGCTTAATTGCAGGAGACAGTCTTGACAATCAACCAAACCACTTCACCGTGTTCCACGATATTAGAAGCAACATTTTGTGGGGTCTGGAAAGAAGAGGAACGGGAGAAAAAGTAAAACGATATTCCCAATTTGTTTATTTTGGGTTTCTTACCCCCTCTAGCCAGTCCCGACCCTAGATATCAAGTTTGCGAGGCTCCGCACCATGGCGGCTCACAAGAGCTTTTTTTACGTTGGATGTCGAGTTCTTTATGTTGGATGTCAAGTTTCACTGAAATGTCTCTGCAGCTGTAAAACAACTCCATCCAGTTCCATCCAGAGGGGGCATTTTTAATTAAATTAACCAAAAGGATTCTGGGTGTTGAAACGACACCTTCACAGCCCTGTGGAGAGATATTAATGCCTTTGTTTTTGAATCAAGGGCCATCTTTACAACAGTTAAGTGATATATTATAAGAGTAGAGCTCCTATAAGAGCTCTTGTTTTCCCTTCAGTGACACACTATGCACACTCACGTCAACAGTATTTCGGTGAGAGCACCAGAACAAAGATTAAGTTTCAGTGAAAGGTACTTCAACCCAACCAAAATGTTCAGGACAAAACCTGTATTTCAAAGGTGTGGTAACTCAGAGCATATCTTTCAGGTCAGGAGCGGGTATCAGTTTAATGCGGATCAGCCTCAACAGTTGACTGCTACAGTTTGTGCATTACAAAAAAATCACAGGAAGTGACCTCACGACCTAGCCGCAGGGCCACAGGCAGCCATGTGGAGTGTTTGGCGAGACATATCCACGTCAAGACTCCCATCTCCCGAACTCTGCATGGCAATTTGCGCCTTTCAGTCAAACGTCCATGCTGATCAAAGTCCCCCGCCACTCCCCTGGCCTAGAGACACAAAGCAATATGTTTGATCTTGCAGCTTAACGGCATCGTGCAGTACATTTCCTGTACTTCCCCCAAACCTCAGAGGACTGTGCATTATTTGTGAGGTCCTTTGTGGCTACGGAGCAGAAAGCTTCTCTGGGTCTTTAACAGACCTGCAAAAATACAATAACCCTAGTAACACATTGCACAGAAAGCTTTTGCACAAAGCAAATTACACTTGTACTTTCAAAACTGCAATACTCACATGCTAACTAAAGGGTGTGTAACAGTTTCCCACCCTTGCTAGCTTTCCGTCATAAGAGTTTTTTTGTGTTTTTCTTTAAGCTTGTACCAGAGGAGGTTAGCTCTTCAGCACAGAACAGAAGCACTCAGGTTTGAGAATAATCAAGAAATTTATCATGACTCAGAATGCAGGGATTATCTTTGATAATCCTCAGATTTTTCCATTTTCAGATTACTTCAATATTTGAACCTAATATAAATTCGAACAACAAATCTGAAAATATGAAAAACTTTTTAAAAAACATTGTTTCTTTGTAATTTCATTCTATTATTGGAAATTACCCAGTTATCACCTGATCACTAACTGCTTGCTAATTCAGCAGTCTGGTGTAACCCAAAAGTTGCTGGTTCAACTCCCATACATGGCACAGCTGTTGTAACTTTGGGATAAGCACTTAACCCAAACTGTCTCAGTAAATGTCCAGCTACCCATCTAGAGAGGGAGTCACCAAACACTTCTAAAACATGGTTTAGTGGCTCCACAGTTAATTTGACTTGATAAACACTGTTCTGCATTACTCTCAAGAAGGATTAATACGTGATAACATTTTCATCAAACTGTTTGCATTTTCATCATCAGCTATTTGCCTAATACATTTCCTTTGGATCCAATTTCAAGCTTTGAGGTCCATCAACTGCCGTACCAAAGATCAGTGTACCAGTGATGTATTCACACCTGACACTCCCGGCCAACTACATCAAGCCTACCTTCACGTCATGCAATTTCAGTGAGTACAAGGCATTATTTGAGATGCACAGATGCATAATTCACAGCACAGCAACAGAGCTCGTGATAAAGTAATGAGTCAGCTGAAAGAATCAGTCCCTGAAACAAGTTTGTTTGACATATCTGAATCCACACAGGGGCACACACAACACAAACCTTCACATAGCACAAAACAGGCACTCAGAGGGTATGGTTTATGTGGGCTGAGAGGAGAAGACCATGCAGACTGGTGTCAGACCACACCTACCTGTACCACTTCACAAACCATCATAGCACTGTCAATGGGTGCCATGGGAATAAGCAGCTAAACAAAAACATTCTTGTTATAACCTTTCTACTAGGAACCAATAGGTATGCTGTTCATCGCTCTGAAGAGTCCACAACAATACTTTCATTTTCTTGAGCCCATTTCAGTGGATGACTAACAGCGGTGAGTAAAAGGTCCTTGGTCCTTAACAGCAGACCAATGGAAAAGCTCAGGGGTGTAAAAATCACAAATCAAAAATCAGCTGGCGTCAATTCCATTTCAATTTAGTCACTGCGGGGAGTCAATAAAAAAATCAATTCATGAATTGAAAATCACCCAACATTTCCTAGTCAGATCTTTTTAATTAATGGATTGTATTTCAATTAATGTGTTGAATTGACTGAACTGAAATAGAATTGACCCCAATGCTGGTAAAAATGCAGACCCAGAAAGGCACAATTCTAGTTCTGGATATGTAGTGAGATGAGAATCACACTGGAGTTACATTTTGAAACACATACTTCATTAAAAACATTTATGGTACAGGGAGTACACTGGTACAAAATGCAGTTAACGCAATACACACAGGTCCCTGAAACCAATGACATGCCAGAGGGACTTGCCTTTGGAAATGAAACTTCCAGTTTTGAATGGCATTTGCCTTTGGGAAAACCGGAAATTGGGAATTTCAAAATCATATTGAATGTAAAATTAAAAAACAATTAGCTTAACATGAGATAAACAGGAGCACTGTTCCAGCTGTTTTAACTGATGAAATGAGGGGGAGGGATATTTACACAGACTTGTCATTTAGCAACACTACACAGAAATGACTACAGCTTGCCTGGTCTGTGTCTGCAGTAGAATGAATAAATGGAAAAGAAGCACAAAATGCAACCATAAAGATTAAAAACAAAAAATAAAAAAGAAACCGGCCATTTTCAGAAATGGAACTTGCCCTTTTGAAAAACGGAAAAGCAGTGGCCTGTGGATATTCTAAAACTAATGACTCATTTGTGTTTTTTTACAATCTATTGCATGGCCTTTACAAAAATATAGATTTTCCCTCCTGTGAAACAGCAGGGAGGGAATCTGTTTGAATGGTAAGAGGTGATATAAACATGGTATTGCATGGTACATGATGTTTCTAATCATGATATTGCATGCTCCATGGTGTATATAATATTACTATTACGTGGTAGTTGTTGCATAGAGATCCCTTGTCAGTTGATGTTTAACTTGAGAAATGCATGAAACCAGTTCTGCACTTGAATGACATGAATCACGAACGGTTGCTCCCACGTGTACACTCCAGAGAAACCATAGTTAAATCTCCAGACACTAAATTAAGGGTGGCATTTCGAACCTCCCATTCAGCAGCATAGTCTCACTCTAAAATTATGCCTAAAGTTACTGTCGATTTAAGGAAGTGTTACTCGACTGGACAGACCGCAACGGCGTGTATTCGATTATATTACACGTTGCGCATCCAGACAAATGACAATTCCAGTGCAACAGAAGCACGCCAAATAAATGCCACCAATCATTGCTGCAGAGTGAACCATGTTACATGAGGGACGCCCTTGGTTTAACGCTCTTAAAAGCAGGAGCACGAAACACCACACAACTAAAATAACCGGCTTTTAACATCTAAACTTGTTCGTACCAAACTTCAGAAGATACAACATCCGCATTGAATATTCTGGCTGAAAAGTATTTTAATAATCTAACGCGACAGGCAGACAGACAGGGATATATGGAGATGCAGTCACGCGTGATGCAACTGTTAAATTATCCTCAAGGTTTGCTTCCGTCATGTGCAGTACAATATAACAGCCGCTGGAAATGGACGCGTGTTACTGGCGACACCTAACCCAGCTTGAACGCGAGAGGACGTTGGATGAACAGATGTTACTGCCGATGACTGTCACCGTTAGGCAACTCTTTCTTCTGCATTACGGGCTGCATGAGCGGTGGTGCTTGGACCGTAATGCCCTGCTGCGCAGAGCGCTGCCTCGCCTTCTGTTGCCATTGCCAAACGCGCCAGCCAGCACAATTTAGCGTTGTAAGAAAAGTTCTGTCGAGTACCATCGATACGAGTGAATGCACCATGTTTTTGATAAAAGTAACTCCTCTGAAGCTTAGAGGGTTTCGGGGACTCGGGACTCTCACGTAGCACAACACACTAATAGATCCAAACGTGGAGAGAAGAGAAATGCGAAATCGTAGAGATTCTTTAGAAATACTAATACCGGACTATTAAAATGCCTTCATTTGCAGTTCATTTGCATGCGCCGTCAAATGTAAATGGTAATTGAAATAGATCCATACAAATTATTTCCGTTCTATCAATTGTGTGCTATTAACCTCCAGCATAACTATGTACCAGTCATGTGACTGGTGCAAGTGCCCTTGCACAAATGCAAACACACTTTTTTGTTTACCGGCATCAGTTTGAAGACAGCACTGCGCAAATCCTCTAACTTTAGTTTATATGCATGCGTTAGTGGAGTCACTGGAGACAAAATTAGGCCATCCAGATGAAACACATATCAGAATTTCCACGGAACTGATGCCTGTAGATTAGCATTACGTTTTACGGCAAACTTGTCGGCTATCCACAAAACAAGGCTTACAACATATATACACAAACAGTGGCCATCGACTTATTTTACAGGCAAACGGACACTTCATTGGTCTCAGTGCGAGTTCAGATTTATTGAGCAGACATTCAGTAAGCGCACACATTAGTATAACATGGCAAATTAAGAGGGCAATGCCACACGTTACCCTGACAGCGCTTACGCCGACCCGAGCCCAATTAGAACCAAGGAAGAGGAGAGCAGCGTTTAAACAGACATCCAGACGACATTAGGAATCAAAAAGCGCCCTCACCTCTTTTTGGTCTTGGAAAGCTTTCGTGTAGATGAAAAACTACTTTTTCCACAAAGTGCTGAATGTTGCTGTGTTCCGGTCCTCTGACGAACACCATCCAGTCATGCGTAAAGCCCTCCACGGTGGGCTTCTTTCTGACCTGGGCACGGTGACCAAGCTCTAGTTTCACCTGAACCGCGCCCTGTGACATGTAAATAACGCAATACAATAAAATGCACTGAAATCTCGGTCGAACACCAGCTAAAATGTCAGAGCCATGTGAATGTGTGTGTGTGTGAATAAAGCTAAATGCGCGCTTTTCCAGCGAAAAAGCTCCACTGATATCCAGAAGGGTTCTCAGTGGATAAACAAGTTACAAAAAAGCACCTTGATACACAAGTTCATGTGAACACAGTGTTTAAATATGCCCTTTCGCCATTAACAATGCGATACTTAACCCTGATCAAGTGAGTTCTCTCACTTTATTCTTTCTGAGAATACTGTTGTCATTTCTCGCGAACCTGGTCTGCTATTTTACGAAGCTTATACATACGTGCTTTGCGCTTTCATCCCAGGAGCTGGATTTTTCTAAGTAATACACTAGCTCTACTTTTTAGTACCGAACTCAAGCTGCCCTGCGTAAGAAACTCAGTATTGCAAACGTACCTGTCGGCTGCTCAACTAGTTCAACTGTACTTGCATGCAGAAATATGACTAGAAATCTGCCTTACAAATGGGCTGCGCACTATCACCTCCTTGAAGCGTAAAAAGCTGTCTGTTGCAATAATGACACGTCTTGCAGCATTAACAAATTGATACTCACCGAGCTGGTCATTCTTGGGGCCGTCTGTTAGTGCTATTTCATGGAAAATTTAGTTTAAATGGGAAGGTGGAAGAGCGCAGTGTGTTGATGGCGGACATTGTCTCCTAATTGAACTCAGCCCGACTTTCAGTCGGAGGAGAGAAGCAAGACGCATGCGCGGTTTCAGTGCACCGTCTAGAGAATTGCCGGCGACAGAGGAGAGGTGAACAAATGAACAAATGGACAATGTTGGCAGACAACCAAGCTCTTGTATCTTGTACGAATCCGGGGACAAGATCACAGCTTCATATCTGTGAGACTCACAACACAGATGTGCATTTCAGCCTCAGTCCTTATGTCAACAAATCACAAAAGAAACGTGAAAAGTCAGAATTGTTTGTTCAGATAGTGATTTAGCCATTTTAGTGAGTCAGTTAACCCCATAGAGACTGTCACAGTCTGGTGGCTTGGGTGGTGCAGAATTTAGGGAACTGTAGGGAATTTAGGGAAGGTTTAAATCCTTAATGCAGCACTACCCCTCGACTGTGAAACCCAACAGTGTTGCGTAGTGGTAAGAAGCTGCACCAATAACTTGAAGATTACCAGTTTAGTCCCCATGTGTCTGAATGCTGTGTTAACTTGGGCAAGCTGTCTATTCATCAAATAAGCAATTATCACCAATGTTTGTTTAATAGAAGCTTTGGATTTGATAAGAAGTGCACTTTTCTTTAAGGCTGATTTTGGCAGCTTTGATTGAATCCTGCCATAATGCTTTGCTTTTCTTGCCTCATGACAGGGAAGACTGGGTTCCCGCAGGACTATTTACACTGGCTCACTGCATCACCAATGGTCATACCCCTAAGGAGTTTCAATAAATGTGTTATCCTTCCCAAACTGACTGCTCTGAGTGTAGAAACGGGGTCACCTTATTAGAGGTAATAAATGGCTTATCTGGCAAACTGCTGATACCAATTGTGACTAGCGGGTGATAATGACCCGAACATGATTTAATTTCACAGCAGGAAAGGACAGGAGCATGAGTAAGGGATTGGAGGCACAATGCATCATGAGGGAGGGAATGTTTGGGGGGGTGTGCATCATAGCCGTTTCGTGTTGGGGAAGAGGAAACTTCCATCAACCTCTCAACCAGTCCCCAATGGCCCTTAATCAGACTCTGGCTTCCCTCAGAGCCTGTTGCTAGATCAAATCAATGTGATTTTGAGGACGTTGCAGGTTTTCCCATAAGGTAGGCTGCACCACATTTCCTAGCCTGAGGCATCAAGTAGGGGAAGGCCCACTGCAGCAAGGGTGCTGTGTGCAGCATAGCTCCGCCCACTCTCTCAATCAAGACACGCCCCTTTGACCTCCAGCACTCATGCTCTGACACCTGCACGTAAATCCCCCTGGGGGCTGTTCAGATGCTCAAACCACATTTAAAATGACCAAAAAAAGGAAAAGCACAGGTTGTGCGAATCACTGGTACTATCTGAGTATGGCTAGCAAGCTGGCTGTATGGCATATTAAACTCTGAGGTAGCTTGCTGGCCATAATTATAATATATCTTCCTTCAAGGTACACCTACAGGTTATCTTTATGCCACAACAAAAGGCTTGAAATGGACAAAAAGCTCATGTTAAACAAGTCGTATTAGATTCTTATGCTGTTTTAATTACTCTGTTATCTGACAATAGTTAACTAACTAGGTATCGTCAAGTCATGTGATTAGGCTAAATTTATATAGCTACTGCATCAGAAGTACATTAACTAAAAATAAAAGAAAAGAAGATTTGCCTCCCTGCCTTCTGACAGATGTCCCTTTAAAGGATAATACTAGACACAGGGGATTGGTCTGTTGAGAAACTATGCTGTTGAAATGGGGGTCAGAGTGCCGCGACGACAAACAGGACGGCAGCAACAGAGGCCCCAGCACATGTGATTGGCTCTCGGGTGAGCCGTCCCCAAAGAGGCACCAACTTGCTTACCTGCCAAATGTATTTGCTTTTGCGCCACAGAGCGCAAGCGGAGGAAGGGAACGATGGAGACACCAGAACGGCCGTCGCCCAAATCCCCTCCACAATCTAGCGGCGGCGATGCAGTTATTTGTCAATGCCATGCAACATGAGCGTGTGACTATCTCAAATTTAGACTCAGAAATGAGGCGCGGGGGTTCTCCGACGAGATCAGCCGCACGTCAGAATGATGAAGAGCGAAGGTGCATTTTTGTTTCTCCCAGTGGCAGTGGAGCAGACTGGTTTAATTTGCCAGATAATGTCAGTGTGAAGCAGGCAGTTAACAGCATAATTGACACAAGCACTGTTTCCATGGCATCTACTGCAAAAATTGTGCCAAGTCTCATGGGGGAAAATATTTAGCTATCGATCAACTTAGATGATATTTTCCCAGGAAATTCATTTTGTGTTTTTCTGATTGTGTGTGTGTGTGTGTGTGTCTGTGTTTGTGTGTGCATGCATGCGTGTGTGTGTGTGTGTGTGCGTGTGTGTGTGTCTGTGTGTGTGTTTGTTTGTGTGGGTGTTAGGAACTGTTTTGTGTAACAGGATAATAGAGTGAAGCTTTTGCATGCTCCTTGAGGGTAAGAGTAATTTTAGTGGATATCTTATCCCTTTGAATACTGTCGCTTATGGAATTTGCCTGCTTGAGGCTAAACCACCAACCAATCTGCTACTGCCTTCATACCAAGAACCGGCTGTGTGAAAAAACTGCTCGTCCCCTGCTACAACCAGATGCAGTCACGTTATGGGCATGCCAGATGCACCATGGAATATCCTATATTGACAAGCTCTGAACCATATACAAGCAAGGAAGAAAATAATTTTTTTGTGTTTATATGAAACATCTCAATTAAGCCTCTGGGCTGAATTTTTTTCCCGAAAAGATGCTTTCATGTTTCCCAATGTCCCATAGTATGCTTATTGATGTTAGGATTGCCTGAAAATACTTCACTGTTGTATCTTTCAAGTGTATCTGTATATCATGCAACTGTATCTGTGTGTTGATCCTGTATCTGTAAAGTGCTCTGTAACAAATGTATTTGTGAAGTTCACCAAATCAAATCATCAAATCAAACTTGTTTGACTGACAGATTGATTGCCCAAGACACACAGACGGCCCCACAGTTAGATAGATCAGTATGACTACGTCTACTTTTTCAATTTTCAATTTCAATTTTCAGCTCCAGAGGCAAAGACGGTGCCCCCAGAATTTTCTAGAATTTCTTGGATTATCTTTCATTTTGCATCAGTCTCCCTCTTCTCTTTTCAGCTGGGTGGATCTATAAAGAAGTAAAACCAAATCTTTGGCTGGATGCACCTAATGCATTTATAATTTGTGCTTTCAAGAACCTTGTGTGCATGCTTGGTTAAGTCAGAATAAATACTTACTCTTGACCTTTTTTCCAGAAAGCTTAAAATGTTTAAAACTAAACTGGCTAAAGGCTAAACTGACTAATTCAGATTCAATACACATACTACTTTATAAGTATAACAAAGAGTACTGATAATTTTGGTTGCACTGACTAGCAACATACCCTCATTGCTTCCAAATGAAGGTGTTCAGGTCATTACCATCATGGGGTCATTTTCTGCTACCCATCATTAAATACTCCAAGACAAACTGCATGTGCTCATACATAGCAGCACCTCACACTTATTGAATCTGTTGACATTTTGATGCAACATTACTTAATTAGGTTGCATGAATATTACATTAGACTGCATTAAATAGTGTTATATTGCCATAGTAATAAAATTTGATATGGCAGTAAAAAAAGGATGCTTCACCATCACTGCCACACAACTGAAAAGGTGTATTGGCATTCCTGTTAGAGGACATGGAGAAGGAGTTCAGAACTATGCCAGAGGACGAGAAGGACTTGCCACTGTTTTTGCTCTCGGTTTACAAGATTGAGTAATTGTAGGTGACATTAAAATCACTTCTAGCAGTGGAATCAGTGTAATCCGTGTCCAAGTCTAGTTGATTCACAGGGCCTGAGTTTGTCCTGGCATCTGTTTTTTGAGTCAGCTTGATGCTCAAGTCTCTCCTTTGAATCAGAAAGCAGTCTGCCATCAGGTCATTATTCACAATCCATCTCCTTTAATGACCGTTAAGCTGAAAGGCAGTGGGTACCATTTCTAAATTCTATGGTACTCTGCCACTGTTTCAGCTATAAATTCTATGGTACTCCATAGCTGTATTAGCTGCAAATTCTATGGTACTGTACAACTCCATCAACTATAAACTCTGCAGTACTGTACACCTGTATCAGCTGTCCATTTTATGATACTCTTCACCTTTATTGACAGTTAATTCTATGGTATTGTGTGACTGTATCAGCTATAAATTATATGTTACTGTCCAGCTATTTAAAGTGTAAATTCTGTGGTGTGGTGTGACTGTATCAACTGTAAATTCCAGGGACTGTATTGCTTTGACTTGAAATCATCACCTTTCTTGGTAAGGGCAGACATTCTAAGCACAAGGTCACTGAACCAGTCCTGAAAAACAACCTGGAAAATCTCGGCAAATAATCCTGATGTCTCTTTCAATATGTCAGTCATTTAGCTTTTGATGGAAATTTCTCACATGCTGAAATGTTACACAGGAAAGGCTTTATATTCCTTATGCACGTGTTTTTTCTCCCCTACGTCACAGACCAAAGGTTTTCTCTGGTTTGTCTTCCTTCATTTTTAATCATCTTTACTAGATGAATCATAACCACACTGACAGCCAAAATGTGCCATGGTAGCATCTCTTTGAAGCTGTGTATTTTTTGCATGCTGATAATCTTCTCTGACACCTCTGCCACACAGTGGCTGTCAGGCTAAATTCACACACTCTTGAATGGTTCATACAGTCTCTGTCATATCAAATATTACTGTTTTCCCCTCAGGGCAGACAGATCATATTCACCAGGCCTGTGTTTACCGAAGGCCCGAGCGATGCAGCAGATAGTTACTCTGATGGGCAGAATGTCACCTACTGCAAACAATTTCAGCCTCGTTACCTACAATCGGAAGCATTTTAGATTTGCTGTCCATTCTGTGGTTACAACTGTCATATAGATTCCCCACCCCCACCCCCTCCGCTTTTCTGACGCCAGCATTTTCTTTGCCACTAGCAGGGTGCTGGTCCAATACTGAGATCTGTCCAGCTTGGTGGTGTTTATCAGACCACCCTACCTGGCCCCAGGAGCCAGGGCTGAGCCCACTGAATCACACAAGCAAGCATACAGACACATTAGAGACGTGAGACATAACACAGCAGAGGATTCTACACAGCTGTTACCTGTAGCTACTGTACCTGAGACATCAGAGCGAAGGTTGCTCTTATGGAAGGTTGTGGCTTTTACAGTCACCTGAAGCGTTGTACATTGTGCCTGGCCATCACAGCTTTGTTTTTCTGCTTCTACACAAACACTGTTTTCCAGCTTGGTTCTTTACCAGCTATCTGTGATATTACTTCCTGTTCTGCACCCATGTCCTTGATATTACTGCTGTTATGACTTCCACCAGACCGTATGAATCATGCCATGGTGGCCCTTGCAAGGCACTCTCATTAAGACCGTCTGCCACATAAATAATAATCATAATCATAACCATAATGTGAGCATGTCAGACATTAGCGGAGAATGACTGTTTGAAGCAGAGCGCACAGCAGGGCCCACACCATACTGGCAGCTGCTTGCATATTACAGTGCACTGCCCTGTTTCCTCTTCACTGGGTCATCATCAGAGCTTTATTATGGCTTCATGCATGTTCTGTATGTTACTGATCTGGGATCGGTCAACCTGGCGCTGGATTGTACGTGGCTTTTATACTATTATGAGTATGATGCTGATTTGGGGTCAAGCAAGCCGATGCTGGATTGTGTATGGCTTTTGCCCTGATCCAAACTCCCTCCCATCAATTAGTTAAATGGTTTCTTTATTAGGTTAAAGCTGAGCAGGTGCCCATGTAGTGAGTGTAACCCGGAAAATCTACAGAATTGCAGTGATCTGGAAGTAAGGTTGCCAACCCTCGCTATAGATGGCCTTCTTTGAACGGGTGCAAAAATGATGTGGACAGACGCATTCGGGATTGCTTGCGAAGGCAATGTCGAGCAAGCGGCAAAAAAATGGATCTATGATTCACCAACAGCAAGGCAATGTTCTTTGCTGCCAATTCTGTTTAGTGAGCTAACGACAGGCATTACATCATCACTATAGGTACCGAAACATTCCCTCAAAGACAGCATACACAAGCCAAGGTCAGGATCAAGGTTTCTTCATTTATCCAAGTGTGAAAATCAATAATTAAACAGACTGAATTTCCTGCAGCACCTGCTTAACCTTCAGACTGCTTAGCATGCATCTGGCTGCTGGCTGTTTTATGTGCCCATTAATTTATTTTTACAAGTACAGTTTTGAATTGGTCTCCAGTGACCTCTATCTCTCTTAATGTGGAAACGGCAAAAGGCTGCGCACCCGCAGCACGCATTGCTTGCATACATTACTAACAGCATGCATTATTGAATGCAATAAAGCATCATAATGACATGTGGGATGAGGCCGTTAGCAAAACACTTGCGCTGAGCATCGATTCCTGCCGCACGTGTGTTGTGAAATTGCATTAAATTATCAATCAAATTACATTACATCACATAGCATTCAATTTGCACCGGCTGCACGGCGTCCAGACAAAAGTTCCATTGACACTTTGACCTTTCAGCTACAACAGCCATGATTTACGTACCGCACCATCATTCCAAAATTGTGCAGCACGAATGATTCTGGCCACAGGTGCACAGGTTGGTCCATGTGCGCTGATCAATTTTGACCCTAGTGCAAACGAAAGTGCCAAACAATGTGACTGATTACTGCTCTGAGTACCATGCATACACGCATGAATATTAGCGGCAGTTGTATTTCATGGTGCCTGTAAACAGCTCGTTTGAAACATGACCATAACCAGGGTAAGAACCATCATTCAGATTACTACATGCATGTAAACATGATCATTGTTGTAGCAAACATTATAACTAGCTGAGTTGTTGGTACTAATTAATTACCAGTAGCTGCGTGGTTGTGAGAAGGAGTTCAGTTCATCTATATCATAAGAATCTGGGCTAAGCTTATGGATTAGGAACATGGCAAAAGTTTCAGATAATCTGCATAATCACATATATGCAGTTCATATGAACAACTTTGTAATGCAGTTTGGACACACAACAGTACTACCTTATTAACAAAGTAGTAACATAATAATTACATAAGCAAATTGCATTTGTGTAGTGTTACCTTGAATTGTACATACTGTAACTGCTGTTAGTATGTCATCCTTGTTACATAAAGGTCCACAAAAGTTTACTTAAGAGGCTCTGAGTTCCCTGTTGTATTCCCATATAAAACAGTTGCCAGACTGAGATGTACATGGTATCAGTACAGATTAGTGTTTGTTAGGCCTGATCTTTCAGACACAATGAGTCTGCTTTTGTTCGCAACCATTTTGCAAATATTTATATTTGAATGAGCTATGAGTTCAGTTTTGAGCTTTAATTGACATTTAATCTGCTATGAATTACTTTGGAAAAGACTGTGCTATTGGAAGTGGGTTTATGTAGAAAAAAAGTTTGAATAAATCTGCTTATTTATCTTTTCTTATGCTAATATCGACAAACTTAGTGCAGCTGAATCCGTTGACGAAATCTAGGGCAGCTGAATTCATTGAGAAAATGTAGGGCAGTTGAATTCATTGTTCAAGACCCCATTTTACTGCTAATTACTCAGCAACCAGTATTACCTGTCTGTGTTAGTAGCCAACTCAAGTAAATAGAGCTATTCTCACATCTTAACACATCACATCTGTAACAAAGAACCAACAGCTGATAACTGATGTGAATTCAAATCAAGATGAGTATTTATTTAACAACATTATCAATTCTAATTGGCTGGAGCAAGAAATAGCAAATGTATTGGGTGACCGGGACCGGTGTGGGGGAACACTTGCCTAGGTTATTAGGCATTGTGGGATATGTTTTAATCTACATATCCCTGTGTAAGGGTAGCAGGTATTTTAGGAGAGGAACCGGGCTTGGCGAGGGCTTGCCAGTGATGACATGCACTCAGATTGCCTTTCTGCCCCCCAACCATGTGGACCAATTGCCATGTGACTTGGTGTGATGCACAAAACAGGGGACGAAAGGCGCTTCATGCAAAAAAGGATGCATTAAAGGAGCTTATGTTGGCTCTGCTGCCCTTACCCTCCTTGATGAACAATCAGACTTGTCACTTATTGACCCTGGTGGGTCATTTCAATGCCATGCGAGTGTTGAGTAATGCCCACAGCACCCTCTAGTGGGCAGAACAGACAAATTGGAGTAATCTCAGAATCTCACTATGTGGTGAGCCTACTAATGTTCCGGAAATCACATAAAAAGGACTGACCAATCACGAGCATACCTTTTGTTAGCTTCAAAATAAATGCACCAATCAAAGTGATCTAAATGGCCTGGGCTGCTTAAACATGTTCAGGGCATGTTTTTCGTGGACCAAAGTCATCCCACATACAAGCTATTAAGTCGTCCACTTCTTGATGTAGACAAAGAGTTAACTCTTAGTCAGTTGTTTCTGCATAAGTTACATTGTTACACATTGTTAGTCCTCTGGCTTGTTCATCATCACCACTGCTGTGATCTGATCTGCTCCCAGCAAGACTCTGCCCCACAGCTGAAATGCTGCTGCCAGACCACATCTCCAGAGGCTAATCTGCCTGCAAGCGTGACCAATCTTATGTTGAGATACAAGCTGGAGCTGGACTTCTATCAGTGCTTCTGATTACTGATCACGGAACAAGCTGGACAAGTGAGCCAATAATGATAACATGAAAACAGAAAACGCTTATTTCAAAGAGCAGGGGGATCAGGGCACTGACTGAATCAAGTCCAGAGGTTTTATTACATTCATTACCACTTGCTTCTTCCTCCCTGTCCTCCGCATGCTTTCCTCGGGACAAATTACAATTTTGGGAGCACCCTCTCCCCTCCCTGCCCTCCGCCCCCACCGAGGTTAGCTCACAGAGTGGTTCTCGTTGCTCATCTCAGAGCAACGTGTGCTTTTGCACACATCCCGGCTTGGCAGACCAGCGGCCTGCGATCCACCCACACAAAGACACGCCTGTTTCCCGGCCGTCGCTGCTGTGTTGTGTTGTACTGGCCCATGCAGTTTAACCTGTACCGGAGCTGAGAGCAAATTTACTTGAAGGATCTATCACGTTACGGCCTGACAGCGACTGCTCAGTTTTTTTTCCTCTCCTCTTACAATTAAGCCTTTATATCCATTCAGCAGGGCCCTTGGCATTCTGCCTCCCACATTAAATTACATTATTTATTTGCTTAGTCGACGCCCTTATCCAGGGCAATGTACACAGCTTCAGTCCATTCCTACAGCTGGATGATCACTCAAGCGATGTGTTGTAAGAACCTCCCTCAGAGACTGTAACTCACACAGGATTCAAACCTGCAACCCTCTGGTTACACTCTTGGGTCCACTTGATGTTGATGCCAACAGAAATGGGAGAACATTGCAGACAACCTGTGAAGGGGGTCTGACTTCTGAAGTTAAGAGATGGAAAGGTTAAGAGGTGTCTGCAAACACAATGAAAAAAAGTTAGTTGTCAGGGTTACAGCAGCTTCACAGTTGTGGTAATTATGCACACAGGTTTTATTGCCCCGACCCCCCCGCCCACCCGCCAACCTCTCTTCCCAGGACATGTGGTTGTGAAGGTTGTGCTAGGGGGGATACCTGACCCAGCCATGCTCCGGAGCGCCGCTGCTAAATTCTGGGATTCACAAGGTCCATCCTGCTTAAGAATCCCAGCATGCACCTCTTTCCATCACTCCCTTGAACTTGGGTGGCTATTCAGCATCCGTTCCAAATAAGTGTGCCTCAGCTATGCTCGTTTAACCGGCCACTTAGTGGAAACTGTTTGCTGGTGGAAGCTCCATTATTTATTACTGTTATCAAGGAGACCGAACAAACTGTACATGGATCAGAAGCATGTGAGCGTAGCTGCCAGCACCGTATTTATTGTAGTCTTTTACCTTTTTCAAAGTTCCCAGGCCCCGCCTCCTATTCACACCTGTTGTGATCTGAGCGGGGTCGGCTGTATGCTGACATTCGCAGGCGTTTACGGTGTAAATCGAAATGCCACTCAACCTTGCTCCTGCGGGCAGGCCGTGTTTATGCTTCCTTTTGTTCAAGGCTGTTTTTAATTAATTTTGATTGAGCCGTTAAATTAAAACCGATCCACAGTTTGGCTCCCCATTGACATCTCGCCCCGCTACATGTCCCATGTAAAATAAAAGAATTAAAATGTGTCGGAGGAGCGTTTGTGCCATGAAAAACATACAGCAGCTGTAATTAGAGCCATCATTCCACCGCTGAGAAGCGCTGGCACAAATAATGTTCCTTCTACGGGAACTCAGAGTCACATATGCAGCAAGACCTGGCCTGCTGCTTCTGATGTATTGAAGAATCCCCTTTCACACAGAGATCGTGTTTCCTCTCATATTATCTGTGACATCTTTGCTCAGGGAGAGATGCACTCATCTCTTTCAGTTCCATGGTTCCGCTGGCTATCAGCTGGACACGCGACATGCCGTTCTCCCAAACCGATGCAACACGTAATGTTCAGCCGTTGTTTCTGCAATTCTGGCGTCATGGGCCAGCTGAAATTGTGGGAGTGCCTCCATGGCCACTTGTCTTCTCTCTGTCTCAGCCCACACGGTCTCCCAGCTGGAGGTTTTAAGGAAAGTGTGAGCCAGTAGATAACTTCTGAAAGTGCAAATGAATAACTAACGTGCTTTATGCACTCTTTCAATAAGCCTGCTTGGAAGGCACACCACAAAACTGAGAGCTCAGCTAGAACAGCAGCTAGCACACAAGGTGGTACCCTCTGACCGCGTCAAGAGACGTCGGGTTGAAGGCCAAGCGGGGAGACAGATCTTGGCCGGGGGGGGTTGGCATCTATGAGGAGACGTTCACTGCCCCGGTCACCAACAGCAATAAACATTCCCAGAGGAGACGTTCCTCTCAGCTTGCATTTCAGAAGTATGTCTGCCTGAGTGCTATGTTTGCCTAACATCTGTTTTCTTTGCAAATTGGAAAAGCCTTTTCTGAACTTTTGACTTCATGAGGAACTTGATGATTAGCAATGGTTTTAGGATTGGAGGACTCGGCAGAATTTAAAGTCTGGTCAGCCGCTAGTTTAACCATTTGTCATTCTGACATACGCCTTGCACTTTAGTAATGGTGTGTGAGGACTGTATTCAGAACGGAGCAGCTTTTCTATAAATATGTTAATGGACAATAGTTATTTTTAAAACATGTCTGGCAGTGTGATTATTGGACAATTATATTTCTTGAATTAAATTGTCCGGGAAGCATGCCAGGCTTGGAAAAGCCGTGGTCCAGCGAGTTTCCTGGACTGTGTATGAGGAAAGTGAAGGCTTTCCTGAGGATTTACCGGCCCCACCACTGGCTGTTTGCCTCAGCAGGACTAAACTGGGGGCAAAATATTGGCAGCCGTCTCAGGCCCTCCAAGAGTCAATGCTCTCAGACTGACCGAGCCACACCCTCCACCCTGGCTACAATCCTGGCTCAAGAATACACTCCACAAGTATGGTCTGGTAGTCTGGGGCTATGGCTACAGACAACAAGTATCGTTAATAAATACAGTCTATAGATACTGTCTATGAGTTCTTACTACCTGTGTGATCTACAATTGTGATTTTTCAATATGCTTTCTGCACATGATTCAAAACTACTTGAGTATGATTCACAAGCATGGTTTGTGAATATGACCTGACATATGTGGTCCCAGGATGGTTGTCCACTTACAGACACTGGAAGATGTTTGAGACATAATTCTGTGAGCCTCCCCATCTCCAGCATTCTCTTATTGGCAGAGTAATTATATCCACACATGACTATAATGGCTGTTACTATGTTTGCAGCTGTAGTTCGCAAAACAGAGAAAAATAACCCATGGTCCCCAGGTGAGTAGACTGGTTAGGTCATGATCCTAGTGTGGCACTCTGTGTGCAGGCATTAACCAAGAAACCTGTCTCTGTTGCCGTAGTTACCACACACGTCAAAACAAAGACATTCACCGGGCTTGCAGGGGGGGTTCCAAGGCTTCTCAAATTCAGGGTGGTAAACCATTTCCTTAAAAAACAGAGAGAATGTGAGAGACACAGAGAGAGAGAGAGAGAGAGAGAGGGAGGGAGGGGTGGCTTACTGTGTTTGCTTCAGGTGCTGGGGTGCTCCACGGTCAGGTGAGCTCTGAAGCAGCACCCCTCTATTGTGCTGACATGGCAGGTCTTTGCGGGGCTCAGAATGAGAGCTGCACACCAATCTCTGAAAGCGACTCCCTCAGTTCAAGCAGTGATGGTATGGTAGTTATGGTAGCCAAAATGCAGCTGGGCTCGTGCAAGCAGATTTAAGATTCACGGTCATGTTTCTTGTCTGTTTTTACTTTACACGACTTCCCTCTCTATCTATGACAGGTCGATGATGTGCCGGAAATAAGTACCGCCTGTGCACTTATGAGCTTCTAGACAGTGTTGAAGTTTGATGCTGTACAGAGATAGAGACAGCTTTAGTGCTGAAATAGAAGTGTTTGGGACAGAACATGGCACTGCTATCACTGGCACACAGACCAGATGGTAGAGAAAGCCAATCCTGGCAGTGCAGCTAAACTTTGTAACGGCTGACTGATTTTAGCGCATCATTACATTACATGGCTTTGCTGGCATCCGCACCAAGGGTAACATGTAGTGTCTTGCGATTTTCTGTCTTGATCATTTTCTAACTCATTCATACAACTGGGTGTTCGCTGGAGTAAGTAAAGCACTCAATAGTAATGAAAATAGCAAGATGCACACCTGGGGTTGGAACCTACAACCTCCTGGTTCGCTGTCCAGTGCTCCGACCAGCACACTGCATATTCATGAGCTGACCCACAACCAAGTCTCCCTCTCAGAAGAGGTAAACGAGGAAGAGCTGTCTATGAGGACTCAGCAAAGAAGGAGCTAGTTGCGGATTTCAGCTTTACTTGTATTAATATTTAGCAGTACTTAAATGTTCCAGAAGTGCTGAGAGCTAAATGCACTTCTTGTTGTGGCGTGTCATTAGTGAGACTGGAGGTTTAACATCGTAACAAAACCCCTGTATTTGTACTTGCACCAGTATAATAGTGCTCTAACTGGAATACAGCAGACTGCTGCCTACAGCATTAGAAGGCAACGGCTGCTTAGCCAGTTTATTGGGGGATACTTAGCAGGTGAGTCTGCCGCTGAGGTTGATATCATCCCTAGAAGCTGAGATCATACCTGGAAGTTGATATCAAGTCAGGACAAGCATATGATTGGTTTCCTTAGCCAGGTGTCTCCTCTGGTCTTCAGAAGAGGTGTGCCAGGTGTCTCCTCTGGTGTCTCCCAATATCTTGGTGTGCCAAAGGGCGGCAGACTATTCTACACCATGAAATAACATTAAGTACAGACCCAAATGGAAGACTTCACAGGTTTAGGGCTAGACTGTTGGCGAGGTGGTGTGCCAACAACAGTCTAGCGGTGTAGTGGACTACCGACGGACCAAGGGAAGTCACGCACATCCCCCCATTCACATCAATGGGGCCGTGGTGGAGCGTGTCTCCAGCTTCAAGTTCCTGGGTGTCCACATCTCCAAGGAACTTTCCTGGGCACTCAACACTGCCAACCTGGTGAAGAAGGCGCAACAGCGCCTCTACTTCCTGAAGAGACTGCGGAAGGCTCACCTCTCCCCCCAGATCCAGGTGAACTTCTACCACAGTACCATTGAGAGCATTCTGACAAGCTGCATCTCAGTGTGCAACTGCACTGTGTCTGACCAGAAAGCCCTCCAGAGGGTCACCCAGCACATCACCGGTGTCCAGCTGCCAACCATCGAGGACATCCAGCGTAAGCTTTGTCTGCGGAGAGTGAGAGGCATCATCAAGGACACCTCTCACCCCAACCACAGACTGTTAACCCCCCTTCCATCCGGGATGCGCTACAGGAGCCTCTGTTGCCACACCAGCAGACTCAGGAACAGCTTCTTTCCCTCAGCTGTTGGCCTGCTGAACTCTGTTCTGGGATGCTAACTCTCCCCCCCCCCCTGACTGCTCCTTGCACATGGAACTTACATTTGTTTTTTTGCACATTGCACAACACTGCACCTTCTCCCCTTGCACATTTCTTTTTTGCACAGTAGTGTCACGATACTGAACAGTGTCACGACACTGAACTACCACATATCTTGCACTTTGTACATACCAGTTTTATACATCATTGCCATTTATTTATTTGCTTGCTATTTATATATGCTTTTTGTACTTCTGGTTAGATGCTAACTGTATTTCATTGGCTCTGTACCTGTACGCTGCACAATGACAGTAAAGTTGAATCTAATCTAATCGAATCTATAAGCACTGTGATCATTCTGACATTGTCAGGCAGTATACACCCCAATCCTCCCCTTACCCAACCCACGTTATACATGTTGACAATTTGGAGGATATAGTCTGGTTCAGCGTCCTCCACAGATAATTCAGTACTCTTAAATAATCCTGTGTGGCCATTTAATGGTTAATGCTGCACAGGGACGAGCAGTCAACGGTGTGATGAAATTAGAATAAGATTGCACTGCTCAATTTCAGAGGACCGAATGGAAAAAGGAATGACAATATCCCTCTCGGGATTTGCGGCTCCAAGCACTTCAGAAAGGCACCTGCTACTTGACTCTCTTTTTGTTGTGAATGAACACTGAGATGCAGCTGACACGAATATAGCAGAAATGATCTCCAGCACCTAGAAACTGCTCTCGGGTTTTCTCTTTGGTCTGTTGATCTAGCCATTCTGGAGTCTGGAAAAAAAAAACGAAGTATTGGGTAATTTAATCTGGCGTATAATTTTACTGAATAGTGAACATTTTTAAGGGTAAACTGAGACCCATTGTACTTTTTGTTGCAGTACTTTGTCTCTTTTGGCCTTGAGCCCTCCTTCTCCTCTCTGGAATAATAAGGCGCTGTGTGCGTTTTAATCCTCCGGCTGGGCTTTTGATACTTTTGATCTATTAGATCTACTTTTTTGGCATTCTCCATGCAGCAGCATGTCCAGCCTCTGTTATTTCTGATAATGCTGCTGAGGGGGCTCTGGTTTGCGCCTGTAAACTCCCTCCTTCCCTCTGTCTGCAGAGGAGTTGGCAACCTGCACCTGGTAGACTTAAAGGATGGGGAGGGGCTTGGTGCATGTCAGTGACTGTGATTGGATGTGTGAATGCAGGTGGGCGTGGCCAGCTGAGGTCATCTCATTGCCCAGCCCGATCTGTTGAATCAGTGCAGCGATTCAATGATTATCACACAACGGACTGCTTGTATTTACAGGCTACAGGCACCCCAAACCTTTTTGCCTACCCACCCTGTGGCGCTGGTGACCCCCAAAATTGTACCCTCTTGTCTCCATGCCCAGCCCAACCCCTTGTGCTGATTGGTACTGCTGAGAGACCAGGGACAGTCGAGCAGGAGTCCTACTATGCAGACTAACAGTTCTACTGCAGTACAATGATTCTCCTGTTTCCAGTCGATTCCATGGCACAGACCTATTCACATGTTACATACACATTCATGTAGTTACAGATACCTGCATTTGTACATAAAATTCTTCATAACAGTATTCAGATGCTAGTTTTTATTAATAAAAAGGTTTCTATATTGTAAAATTTGTTACTGAATCACTATGATTACTATGCCATTAGTATCACACATATCAGAACAGACTAAGTATTGCTGTGGCACAAACAGCATGGTTTTTCTCTGGGAAACGTGAATCTCCTCACAGACCAGTGTTTGTGCTATAAGCTGGTACCAGCGGTTGTGATATGCTCTGGTACCAGTGGTTGTGTTATAAAGCGGTGGCAGTGGTTGCATTGCAGGGCGGTGTCAGGGATTAAGGACTTTCCATCCAACTAGGGGGTTGCAGGTTCCATTCCTTGAGAGATCACCCAGCTGTGCAAATGGATACAGTGCGCTATGCTTGACTTCTGTGGGCTGTTCACCTCTGAGAAGAAAACGAGCTGGGCTGGGTTCCCGCCAACTGCGTGCTCCATCAGACAAGTTTGGGATCCCCCGCTGTCCTTTGGCCGTCCTCAAAAGCTGACTCTCATCACCACGGTGACGAGGGGGATGATTACAACAACATTAGCCGTTGTAGACAAGCCAGCTCTTTCTCTGTTTCATTCCTCAGGGAGTGCCTTTTCAAGCCTTTTCAAACTTAATAGGCAAGACTGGTGCGTGGAGCCATCCTGATTGTTAATGGGTACTGTCACTCTCTGAAGCAGGGATGGGAAGTTCTGCTGTAGGAGGACTGCAGTCCTGATGGTTTCAGAGTTGCCTCTTAATTAGCTACTGATTCACTGCTGGGACTGCAGGTGAAGTGAATTTCTCCATTAAGTAACGACTCCAGTTAAACCAGGGGTGCACAGTTCAGTCTCTGGAGGACTGGTGCATATTCCTCTGTAAATTTCAATCAATCACCCTACTTTAATTAATGAATTAGATTACATCACACTGCATTTCCTCAGCAGACTCTCTTATCTGAAGCAGCCTTTGGGTTATGAGCGCTGTTCTTTACCACTATGTCCCCATCAGTTGTGTAAACCAACACTGCTGTATTCAAATACTTGACCAAAGTAAAACATTTTGTATAACTACATACAAAGCCTTGTACTGTCATATATTTTATAAGTGAAGTAAAACCAAGCAAATAACTCAGAAAGATAAATCAATATCAATGTACATCAGTGTGAAACTGATTTGAAGATGCCTCCATCTGATTCGTTGACGTTTTGAATTAATATTCATACCTGGCCCATCGAGATTGGTAAACTCTGCCACCTAGTGGATAACAGGCACACACAGCAGAAGAAGATTCATTGTCAGATGGAAACAAACGGCTCAAACAGGTTTCTCGCTAGATCTGACGTGCAAGGACGTTCCAAGAGAGAGGGAGAAAGCTTGTGAGATGTTCCCTTCCATATTATTATAAAACTGAATAAACAACATTTAAAATGTAAAAAAGGGTTTAAAAAATGATTGCTGCTAATTGGAGTTTCTCAAAACAGATATGTGTAAAATGGGAAACATGCATTCAGACATTTCGATCTAAAGACTTGCGCCTAAATCCTTGAAATTTGTTTTTTCGACAAATATAAATAGTGCCTCTGTATAGCCTATTCTTTCCAAAAAAATATTTTTAAAAATTTACATTTAAATTCAAATTTACTTTTGGTTACTCAGAATCTGAAATATAAGATGGTTTTGATTTGTTTAACATTTTTTTGGTCACTACATAATTCCATTTGTGTTGTTTCATAGTTTTTTATGTCCTTACTATTATTCTAAAATGTGCAAAATGATAAAAAAGATGTATCCAAAATTTTGACTGGTACTGTATGTATATATCTGTGTGTTTATATATACCATCATGTACACCTTGTGCACCTGTAAGATGCTGAAAAACTAATTCATGTCCTCATCATCATGCCCTCATGGGGTGGCACTGTAGCATAGTGGTTAAGGAGCAGGACGCGTAACCAAAAGGTTGCTGGTTTGACTCCCCACTGGGGCAGTGCTGCTGTACCCTTGGGCAAGGCACTTAACCCACAATTGTTAATAGCTGTATAAATGGATATCATTGTAAAAAAAAAGGGGAATCAGCTAAATGACAATTATGTAATGCAATGTCATTTGCATGTCATCTCTTCAAGGCTAGACTGCTGTAAGGCCTTAATGTCTGGCTGCCCAAAGTGTAGTCTACTGTATGGCCACTTCATATTGCATGGAAATCTGCTGCAAAAGCTCTCACTAGAAAATGGAAATCTGATACTTCCTCTCCTGTATTGTCTTCACTTCATTGGCTCTCTCCTATATTTCATGCCAACTTCAAAATTCTCCTGTGCGGTATAGGCTTGCACCAACTTACCTGAGCGAGATCATTACTCCCAACTGTCCTAACCTGCCAAACTGCTAGACTTCCGCTAACTGCCAGCTACCTAAAAACCTCTAAAAACAAAACAGGGGGCAGAGCCTTCTGCAACAAGCTCTGCCCCATTCCTGGAATAGCATACTGAAGCATGTCTGGGATTAGGAGACATTCTCTGTATACATAAAAAAAAAACCATATTTTTAGCTTTCATTTTACAATTAAGTCTTTCATAAATTCAAGGAATGATTTACACAAAGCAAAGTGACATGGAGCTGACATGTTTAAATAGATCTTGGTAAGATTTGTATAAAGATGTGGCATTGTTGAGAGCCCAAGGGGTGGGGAATAGGGAAGTGCAGGACAACATAAAACAAAATCCAGAGCAAAAAGGTCCAGGTTTATTTACCTCTAATGATACTAATATTACATCCACGCAATCTTAAATGCCACAGGATTGTATCCTGATTTACAACATATTTACGACTGAGCGAGTGACACTGCAAAAGCCTGAGGAGCCACCAGGCTTTTATCTTTTAGGTAAAGATCACAATTAATTTTACAGCTACTGCATCATATTAATGTTAGGAGGGGGGAGGATGTCAGAGAAAGCAATCTGGGTGTGTTCTGAATGGGTTTTTAGTCTGTGATGTAAAATGGGCAGCAATTCTGCAGTTCTGACAGTAGTGGGGATCTCATTCTACCACTGGGGCCCAACAGGAGGAACGGGATGTGAACATGGTGAGTGGCCCTTCCAGTATAGGTATCCAGCTAGGTATCCAGAGGGCAGCAGAGTGAAGCAGTTTGGCAGAACAGTAGGGTGTGATGACAGAATAGGGGTGCAGTTTTGGTCACAGCTTGGTAGGCTAGAACCAGAATTTTGAATTTTATCTTAGCCAGTTATCCAGTGTGATGAGGACAAGTGTGGCAGAGTTTGGTAAATTGTAGATGAGACAAACTGCATTCTGGATCAGCTGGTGGGGTCTGATGGCATTTGCAGGGAGGCTAGCCAAAGGAAAGTTAGAGTGCTGATTTAACTGTAAAACTGGATGGATTTTTCCAGATGTTGTTCAGCATGAACCTCCTGCTCTGTGTCAATTCTGCTGTCTTGTTAGAGGACAGGTTAGTATCCAGCATCACCCCCAGGTTCTTGGCACTTTGGGATGATGACACATCCCTCACCTCGTGTTGGTGAGGAAGGAGAGGTCACAAAATGATGATAACTTTGGATAACTTTGCTGGGGTGTACAGAAGTTCACTTTTGGAAAGACTGAGTTTGAGATGTTTACAGATCATCCAGTTAGATACACCTCTGAAGCAAGCCTTGCATGCATGGGGCAATATTCTTGTCAGTGGTGGAAATGACAGAAAGACTCAAATATCATTCACATAGAAAAGGTAGGAGAATCTGTGGGAGGAGATGGAGGAGAGGAGAGGACCAAGAGCACATCCCTGAGGGACTCCACTGAGGGAGGGAGTGAGGCTTAGAGACAGAATGATGCCATGTTATCTTGTGGAAACAGTCAGAAAGGTATGAAGAGAACCACTTGTTGTGGGAGTGCCCTCAACGCCTCGTTCAGCCATGATTGCCAGGAAGGGCTGATGGTCAACTGTACTAAAAGCAGCCGACGGATCAAGGAGGTAGCTGTGGCAAGGCCAAGATCCTCAGTCACAGACAGCAGAGCAGCTTCAGCTGAATCACCCACTTTGAAGCCAGACTGGCTGGAATCGAGCTGGTTATATTGAGTCAGGAGGTGAGAGACATTCTGGCTGGTTAGATACAATCCTGCCAGAATTTTTAAGAGAAATGGGAGAAGAGAAACAGAACCCTCCTTAGCAGGGGGTCTAAGGAGGGTTTCTTGACCAGTCGTTTGAATAGTGCCGGCTTGAGGGCTGTGGGAACACAGACAGAAGTCAGGGAGAAACTAACCACAGATAAGAGAAATGGGAGTAGAGATGGAGGTCCCTATTAAAGGACAAAGGACAGGGGATGAAAAACACACCAGGAATGTAAAGCCATGTACATTTATATTATTTCAAGTGATGGTTTATTATGCTTGTTAGGTGAAACACAGAAAAAAACAAATCTCTCTCATTAAATGTCATATTTTTTTCAATGGTCTGCTATAACAAGCCTAAATGTAGATACCCACAGCACAGAGGACTGCTTCATCACCACTATCTTCTCTGTTGTTCTCTTTTTGTCCAATGTTATTGGAATCTTTATTTTATTTGTACTGTATATAATATTATTAGAAATGGTATTGTCCATTTATGTGGAAAAAAGTAAGTCCACTGTATTATGATGACTGACACTCAATAAAAGGAGGTTAAAAGATGCCTGCTGTGATTACCATGTGATAAGGAGCACTAGTTGTTGCAACACGAATCAGAGTTCTGAAGTAATTATACATAATAGTACTTCCACGAACCGTTCAATAAAGTTTTTGTGACAGCAACTGTCTTCGTTCCAAGAAGTCCTCTTTCCACGGGCAATTTATGGAAACATACATTCCTGGTGATGCGTGCGGAAGGTCAAAGCTGAGGCAAATTCTTTTCATCTGCATGCACTTTAGGTTTGGCCTGAATCCAGTTCAATGATTTATTTGATTGGCTTATCTTTTTTAAACATCTGTTCTGCTTTTATCCAAGGTGCAGCATTTTGTGATGGACATTCACCTGCACATTGGAGGTAACAGTCAAGTGCTCGCCAGTAGTGTCTTGGCTAAAACATAAACGCAGGCACCTCTAGTGTCTGATGTGTGCCCTCCTACAACTCGTTCTTTTCTCTTCTGTTCTCTTTTCTTTCACACAAGAATATCTTGTTTGTATCTGAAGATCATGTCTGTGCGATAAACTTCACCATAACAAGGGCCCTGTAACTTTGATTCTCTGATCCAGTGAGGAGGATTTGACCTTTTGAATCAAGAAGGTTTTGGCAAGCTCCTATTCAGCTATTGAGTGTGCAATGTGTGTCTGTTTTGTGTGTGTGTGTGTGTGTGTGTGAAATTGCAAAAGACACCTGATCCATTGCACACTGTCCTGTCATTTCCTACCACTGTTTTCTTGTGCAGTTGAGTAACACAAAAACCACACTTTCATACACAGGCACTGATACAGGCCTGATAGGCTTCACAGTGGTTCAACACCTTTAAGACAGGCACGGACTGGCCATCGGGAATTTCAGGAATTTTCCCGGTGGGCCGGTCTTTTGAGGGCTGGTCTTTTTTTTTCCAACCCCAACATTATATAGCCTATGTACAGATACTCAATAGGTCATCTTAGCTGCAGTGACTTGGCAGGTAGCAGTTGCCATCACAACTGAAAGTATCTAGCACTCGGGCAGTTAGTATCTATCACTCGTTAAAAGTATCTAGCACTGGTTGCCAAAACATGGATAGAAAGAGAAAACCCGCAGCCGGCAGTGCAGAGAAGGTGCACCGAAAAAGAAAAAGGCTTTGCTGGCTGACACCGCAAAGTGTGCTAAGATAACGGATTTATTTAAGCAGTCTGCAGGTGATGATGAGGACAGTGGCGAAGAGGCAGAAACATCAAAGAGGAGTGAGCAGGGAGCAGTTGCTTTGTTATGCTTACATGCTATGCACTGTGAACTAGCTAAATGAACTAACTAAATGAACAAAATGTTTTTGTTAACCTTGGGGTTTCAATGCTAGAGTCCTGCTGCAGGTTTGACCATTTCCAAGGCTTAACTGTCAGACTCAGTGCACAAATGTTTAGAGAAGTCAGTATCTGTGTGCATATGTTTGTGGCATAAAACAGTGGCACACTCCAAATGCTAACATTTGTTATTTCTGAATTTTGTGAATATAAAACCAGGAAATGTCACACAACTCCCATTTTATGTGAACAAAACAGTGTAGGTAAACAAGCAGATTGTGTTTTACTGTTTAACAATTGATTTTTTCTGTCTTCAGAAGATGGGTATGTATAGGTCTGACAAGTATGAAAACACTGTTTGTATGTGGGTGTGTTTGTGACCTAAACCAGAGCAACCGAATAGTCCATTATCCATGATGAGTAACCAACCAGCTACCTGAACCACATGCCAGGGAGATCTGTGTGCACCTTTCAAGTATCTTTTCTGGCCTTTTATGTTCTCACCATTCATGGTAGGATCTCAGACATATGAAACCCCAACATTTTACACTCTACTCTTCAGAAAGGAAATCACAAACAAAAACCATTGTGAATATAGTGTGCTTTGTGTGATATAGTGTGAATATAACATGCTTTGTGTGATATTCTGTAAATATAGTGTTCTTTATGTGAATTTAGCTTGCTGTAAATATAGTGTGCTCTGTGTGAATATGTAGTGTGAATATAGTGTGCTCCTGTAGATAGAGTCTGCTGGTTCTAATTTAGTTCTGTGTTTAAACACTGTTGACTGTTTTGCAAAATTTTAAATAATTCTGATAATAAACGCAGGCTATTAAGTCAAATTAGGTGTCAGGTGATCATTACATTAATTCAACTTTGAATTTTTGCTTTCTGTACCCACAAACATGGGGAGGAAAATTAGTTTCAAAATTAGTTTCAAATTAACAGATAGTTTTTTTTTTATTTAATGATTCATATTACAGACTTAACCATAAAACAATGGCTACAAATTAACAGATAGTGTTTTTTTTTATTTAATGATTCCCCCTGACCTATTACAGACCATCAGAGCTGCACCATACTCAGTGAGAATGGCTGGCCTTGTTCACCTCTTAAACTTTTTGGGACCAGGCAGGCAGGCAGATCAGGCAACCATGTCAGGCAGTCAGGACAAAATGGACAGGGCAGAGACAAAGTCAGGGAACAAAATGGCAGGCAGAGACAAAGTCAGGGAACAGGAGAGGTCAGAACAGAAAGCGGGTTTAACAAACTCTGAGCCTAACCCTGAGCTCTGAGTTGATGAACCCTGAGATGGGAAACTCCGAGTTTTCGGTTCCAGAACAACTGATCTGAGTTAGTTCAATCAACTCTGAGTATGGTCACTCTGACTTAAGCGCGTGCATGACGACTATAAAAAGCCATCATCAATGCAGCTCCGAAACTACGATTCACCATGGCAACCGGCGAGAAAAAAAGGTTGTCCTACTTCACCCCACTGGAGTTAGAAATTCTGATACGTGCTTATGGCGAGTATGGGCACATTTTCAGAAAAAAAAGAGACACAGCTGCAGCGGCAAAGGAGAGACAATTGGTGTGGGAGAGAATTGCTGCCCGGGTCAACGCGTAAGTTTGAATGCAGTAGTCTATTCATTTAACATTTAACCACACTTCCTTTTAATATTGCAGGTGAAAAAGTGGTGGAATGTTATTGAATAAAATTCTATTTTCATTTAGGTGCAATCCCATGGGCACAAAGCAGACTTGGCAGCAGCTGAAAATGAAATATAAAAACATAGTTCAAACAGGTAAGACATATTTTACTTAGGCCTATAGGCTTATGATTGTACCTCACTTTTTAATCATATTTGACATATTAAACAAAGTAAATCATTCAGTGGCTGTATCAACTTGTAGTAGCTTTAACCCCCAACAGAATGCTACATAAATGTCCTCTCGCCTAATATCCTGCTTAGTAGACTAGCATCTGAGTTCTATTCAGCTAACAGAGAGAAAGCAGAGGCCCGCAAAATGGGTGGAGGGCCACCACCACCACCTCTGACAGAGGCAGAGGAGCTGGCCCTGAGCCACAACACTGGGCGACCAGTGGCTGCAGGCATCGCTGGAGGGAACTCATCCGAACCAATCACCCCCCAGGACACAAGTGCCTACATAAGATGTTAGTGTGTGTGTGTGTGTGTGTGTGTGTGTGTATCTCCCAACAGTCACTGGTGGTGTCATCTGCCTTGTTGAGCCTCCTGCCACAACAGAACTCCTTGCAGTTGTAAATACTCAATACTCCAGAGATTTTGCCAGATATAGTAGTTTAAATAATACTGAAACAGAATGCTCTTTATCACAGGATGATGATGATGATGATGATGATGAAGACACGTTGTCTGCTGCCACAGAGAGGGATTCAGAAAGGCCTACAGAGGTATACATATTAATATTATGTATGGTAGCTACAGACAGTTCTCTCCCCATTTAATTTTTTTTACATTCTTTTGTGGAATTTTGAGCTTGAAATGTACATTGAGGTGATGAGAATAAATAATGAATGGAAAAACAACTTGCACATTCTTATCCTTTTGAACAGAGCATGACTGAGTATTACCAGGAGGATGGTCCATCAACCTCCACAGCACAGATTAACACAGTGAGATGTTCAGTAAATGCCAGGTAAATTCTGCATGTAGAACCCTAGAATGTAATGTCATCCTTATGTTTTCCCAGTTACCAGTAAAGGAGTTGTACAAAATGCACCTCATGAAGAAAATGGCAAAAAAAAAAAGAACTAGAAATGGTGTACTTGGAGCGGCAGATTAAAAAGGCAGATCTTGAAACTGAATTACTGGAACGCCAGTTAGAGGTGGGTGCATGGTCACAGGTGAATTATGTTAATTGTTGGAACAATATGAAAATACTAATTGTTGTATTTGTATTTGTAGGAAATAAAATAGACCAAATGAATGATTTTTCTTTATTTGACTGCTGGGGGTGGTGGTAGCTTAATCTGTGAAGTGATTCCGGCACATTATGTCTCGGACAGCTCTTCTGTCCGGGACATCTGCAGGGTGGATGGGATGGTCTTCCTCAGGGTCGTTCATTTGTACAGCAGGGTGTTGCTCTCCTCTTATTGTGGCAATATTATGGAGAACAACACATGCCACAGTAATGTCACATGCCCTCTCTGGGGTTACCCTGAGTTTACGTAGACACTGGAACCTTTGAGCATGCCTGTTGTCATCTCAACCCGGGCTCTAGTCCTGCAGTGGGCCACATTGAAACGCTGTTGGGGGCCTGGCTCAGGGTCAGAGTAAGGGGTCAACAGAGAGGGCTGGCATGGGTACCCTCTGTCACCAAGCAAGTGGCCATCAAACTCTCCTGTAATTATATAGTGGACACATTTTGAGGGTGTTAAGAGGAAGACAAGGGAATGATATTTGTACAAAGCTTTACTTACCATGTGCAGATGTGTTGCTCAGGGTACACTCACGATACATTTGTGTGTCATGCACAAAGCCGGGCCCCTTGGCTTCAACATTCGTGATCAAGTGTGCTGCACATATGATCTTGACAGTGCAGAGAATGAGAGATATTAGTTGCAGTATATTGTGATGTATAGTCTTTGTTATTGTAAGACAGTAGTCAATGTACCTGCACATTAATGCTGTGGAAAGACTTCCTATTCACATAGTCTATTTCATTAACTGAAGGAGCAGTGATAGGGATATGTGTGCCATCGATGCAGCCTATCATATTGGGAAACCCTGCAACATAAAAACTAACTACTGATCCCAGTCTGAGGTCGCAGCAGAACGTCATGAACAGAATTTAAAATATCGTCATTAACTTCAACCGAATGATTTCCACATCAGCCACCTGCAATCCTGTGGAATTCCTCTTTCGTGGTCCTTAGAGGTTTGTGCCCAAGGAAGTTAGGGAATACTACTAAAATGTGCAGTAGGCATTTAAGTGCAAGGGACACTTTTCTTACGGGTCTTCAAACAGTTGCTTTCCCGATATGTTCTGCGTCGATCGCCAGTATTATGAAGGAAACTCCAACTGGCAGAAAAACGAAGAGCAACGCAAAGAATTTGCTCTGATCTGAGAGCAAGTCCGCGATGCAATATTAGAGATGTAAGGCCAGAGAGTGTTGTTCAGATAAATGACAGAGTGACGAAAAACGGTAACGTTCGATTAGGTAGTCATCAGGGAATGACAGCATATCTAATCGGGGTCTCAAAATCCTCTCCGTAAGGCTTGTCCTCATAAGTCCTCTTTTTCCCGGACATGTCCTCTTTTTGGGACCTAAAAATTGCGTCCGGAAAAAGAGGACATGTCCGGGAAAAAGAGGACGCATGGTCACCCAAGTATGCGAATTAATTCGACTTCAACATCGATCGGGTTAACGAGGAAAGGACACCCCATGTCTGAGAGCTGCTTCAGGCTCAGCAGGAGGGAGGGCATGGAGAAATCCAGCGTTTGTTGAAGAAAACCTGCCAGGGAGCAGGTTAGTTTCACAGAGTCAGTTACCATGGTAACTGACCCAGAGTTTGAGTTACCTCTCTTTCTGGAAAGGAAAACCCAGAGTTTCCGCAATCTCAGGGTTAACGAACTCAGTTTTCACTAAACCCGCTTTCTGGAATACCCCCGGATTGCAGGCACGTTGATATTTATGTATTAAAAAAAAAAAAAAACGAATGGGTACCTGACGAATGGGTCCTGACATGTCTCAGCTTGCTTTGCTCAGTACCGTCTTCCTCGGAGACAGTCAAGCGTTAAACGTTCTCAACCTCCTCATTTTTTTTTTACTTCCAGAAAATGTACGCATTAAGGGGAAGCTTTTTCCCAGAGAAACGTGTGTAAAAACAAGGAGATTCGACGAATGTGCAGGACCACTTCGCATGCCTGAAAACGCCCTACATTTGTAACAAACACACCCCATACAAATCAATTTAAAACTATGTCATATTTTAAAACCACAACACAGGAAACACGTATCCTATTTCACCGTGTACTTTCCATTTCATTCTAAAATGTAACTTACCCAAACAATAAAAATACAAAACTTGCACTACGCTTTCCGCTCATGTAATCAGATTAGCTATAACTGATAGCGACTTCGCTCTTGAAATTAAAGTACTGGCTGTACCTGAACAGCGAGGGAAGTTGGTGGTGGTGGAAGTGAGATACACGCTGAAACCCCATGACTGTGTGAAACAAGAGGGGAAAAGACTCGCAAAACACTTGAATCAGTGGAAGTTTCAGATTTACGATTAAGATTTCGGTCCGAGGACCGTAGTCAGAATCTGTACAAAACACGAGTCAGCCAAGTAGATGTCAATACGGACGGGTAAAGGTGCAATTAGTACAAAAAACATAACACCCGTGGACATCGGTGGTCACCGTGGTGACGTCATCGCCTATTGTATTCGTTGTACTGTTTTACAATTTTTTTCATTGTAAAATTCATTTTAATTACATTAAATAAATTATAAAAATTATTTATTTTAAATTAAATTTAAAATCAAATTTAATTTTCTTCTTTCGTAATATAGAGACACGATTTCCATTGTTAGATGTAGTACAAAACAGAAATTTCATTAAAAAGTGTTATGAACAGAAATTCAGTGTGTAGACACAAAACATACAACAAACAACATAAATGACATTGGGCAGGGAAGTCTTCATAAATCACAGAACGCACACACTCAATAAATGACCTTTATGTTTTCACATGACCTGCGTATTAAACTCATCACTGATTCCTATAGTTCTTAGGAGACACAATGGATCCAAAAAAAAAGTTCCTCTGACACAGATGTTTTTTTAATTGGTGTCACCTCCACTTGGCCTTCTCAATACCTTGAACACATAGAAGAGACACCTTGAGAGCACTGGTTGGAGTGACAAGCATCAGAATAGTCTGCGTCATTATGTCTTATATAGCTTTTACACTGACTGATGCTTTGTTTAAGGATTCTTGTAGTTTTACCAACATAAATCTTGCCACATGGACAGTGTAACATGTAGACAACATTCTAAGCACTGCATGTGATAAAACCCTTTAACAAAGAATCTCTTGCCTGACTTTGGATGTCTGTAATCAAAAGTTTTACGTATATTAGTGCACTGGACACACTTGCCACATGGATAATTACCATCTCTAAGTGGGAGAAGGACAGTCTGTTTAGGACCCAGTTTAATGCTTGCTCACACCAATTTACTGTGGATGTTAGGGCCTTGTTTTCATCCCTGTTGAACTGACACCTTGATGTGGAGGAGTGGCTTTGTGCAAGAGATAATCATTTAGATATTTGATCATTTTCTAACAGAAAGGATTTCTAACTTTTTAGACATATTATATAACTGAATCACCATTATGGACAAAATTCTGTAACCTTCATATTAATGTGCAGGGTTTGGGGTAAAAGTAGAGCCCATTGCAGTTACCTTTACTTGTAGCAAAAAAATCTCGTTTGAAAGAAAAATAATAGCAGTTTTAGGATAGAAGATGCCACTTCACAGATAAATTTACTGGGTGGAGGTATTTCTTCAGTGTGGCCTTGTAAATTTAATTCAAGAGCCTCTAAACCCTGTTCACTAGAGCTTCCTATAAAGACTCTTGACATCAAAAGTGGCTAAAGTGGTATAGTCAGGTAAATTGTTCATTTCAGATATGTTGGTAATGACATCAGTAGAGTCTTTAACATATCCACGGAGCTTTGGAACAAATGGCTTTATAAAATGGTCAATGAAATTCAATAAAGGCTCAAACAGAGAGTCTTTGCTGGCAACAATAGGTCTACCATTTGCTTTCGACAGGCTTTTATTTTTATTTTCTACAGGCTTTTATCTTTGGAAGTTTTCAGAACACTGGCATGACAGGATATTTACAATTGAGGTACAATTGACTTCATTTGGAAGTCAGATATAGGATCAGTCTTAAGCCTTGTATAGAACTGTTTATCATTTAACTGGAAATATGCCTGTTTTATATATGACGTATTCTGGATAGCAATAGTACTCCCTCTTGTATGTATACATGTGGTATAACACATGTCAGGTAGACTCCTATAGGGGAGAGTTGTACTGGGTTCTGTTGATATTTCTGTGGATGTTCATTTATTTGCTGTTAATGGGTACTGCATGAAACTCACAGGATGAAAGTTACACTTCGTTTGGGCATTGAAACATCTATATGGTTTGTCTACATGTAGCCGTTCTCCTCTCTTGAATTGCCACATCGGCACTGCCAGTACTTTTCTTCTCTGCCACGTCAAGAAGGGCAACTGGTAGACATTTGAAACCAGTACTAGACTGGGTGGCAGTGTAGCATAGTGGTTAAGGAGCAGGACTCGTAACCGAAAGGTTGCCGGTTTGATTCCCTGCTGGGGCACTGCTGTTGTACCCTCGGGCAAGGTACTTAACCCATAACTGCCTCAGTAAATATCCAGCTGTATAAATGGATAATGATGTAAATCGCTCTGGATGAGAGTGCCTGCTAAATGCCAATAATGTAATGCCTCCTCACTTGTGCAGGCCTCTTAACTTCATGCTTCTGCTCTGCTCCTCAGAACCAGCTGATCTGTGGCACTGCAATAACAAATCAGGGCCTAAGGAGGTAAGACTGTCCAAAGCAGTCTGCTACTAAGCAGATTGTTTACCAAAGCATGTTGGGTCATGCGGTCCATTCATCTATTTCCTGCTAGCCAAAGAGTCCTGGGAAGGGCGTATCTAGAAGAGAGGTGTTTTAAGACATCCTATTCATTGCAGTGGTCTAAAGTGGTCTGATTTTGCATTTGCATTTCTCCATTCTTTATTTGATTCGTAAGTAAAAAAGGAACTCATTCATAAACTTTGTCTGGTGAGTGAAATGATCTTGTTTTTAACCACTGCAAAGGCAAGTATTCCTGGAACGTGGAACAAACTGAGCCACCTGACACCGAAAACCTGTAAAAATAATAAAGTCCATATCTTAAATATATTGATATTTCTAAATAGAGAGGTCTGTCAAATAAAGATTGATGGCTATGTTATGTTAGGGTTGAGTCCCACTGACACATTCCAAGCCAATAAAAAAAAATAGTATTTCACAGTAGGCTACTATAGTCTGGGTGTTGGCATTGGCATCACTGCACGGCAACATATGTTCTTGGCAGACAGCTTTACAAAGAACACAAAACAAAGCCTACCCTGTCATCTCTATGTGCAGCTGACTATTTACTGATGCAAATCAGTTTCAATACTTTGCTCAAAGGTACAATACCAGTGACTTCAGGAGGTTAAGATGAGCTGTTTAGACAGTTGGGTATAGGCTAAATGAGATAAAACTGTTTTTATCCTCACAGATATTCAAATTGTGTGTGATCAGTATTGCAGCATGATTTTAAAATAATACTTGTTATAATTTATAATAATTATAATTTTAATAATCGTTATTGTAATTAATAAACAAAAATATGAGTTCACTGCTAAGGAGGTGCATGTGCTCGAAAATGGTGTCAATGGCTTTTGGGGAATGATGGCCATTTATGACACTAAAATTTTCCTAAGGCCATGTGAAGTTTCACTCAGAGGCATGCACCCATAATATGCTGCTAAGTTCCGCAGCATGTGAATGACCTACACTTGCCAGCTCCCATTTAGACCCCCAATCCATACTAGACATATTAAGAGCTTGGTTATGCTGTAAAGCTGTGGAAGCATTGTATTTTATCCAGTATGAATTTGTGACTGTCTGTGCACATTTTAAAGGTAATCTGAGAAGCAGTGCGGAATCTCCGTGTAACATTGCCTCTGTTCCGTGTCAATGGGTCAGTTTGCATGATTTGCATGTAAAATGGAAACTTTTCCAGGAATGTAGTTGCAGTATTTGAAAGTTAACACAAAAATGACTTCACGGGCACATAAAGAAGTGGTGGCCAAATCTAATATGGCCACAAAAGTAGGTGAGCCATCTGACTCTAAATAACATATCAAAGGCTTATCCCCCCGGGCAAGCAATACATAAATTCCAGCCTTTTCTCCATATTCATACCAAGATCCAATCAAATCACTGATGGCTGTGATACACAATTTTTCCTTTTAGGAAAGGAAGAAAACGAGAGACCAGCGGAAGATCCACAGGGTTCCTTTCACTTCATACCATGCATTTAACTTTACTACAATGACAGGGTGTACGATATTTAATTCCTTGAATTTTACATCTATTTTTATTGTAATGTGTAATATGTTCCTAATGTACATAAATACACTCAATATTCTAAATATAAGTGGTATATTCATATTCTCTCATGGGTTACAAATCTCAACAACAATAAAATATTAATGCAGGTTCTCTTTCTGTATGTAATCAGTCAGCTCAGTGCCTCTCTTAAAGGAGCCTCACATACACAGACCCCTCATAACCTCAGCAGTATACAGATAAACTCTTTAACTACACTGTGAGGATCCTGATTTGCTATGCCTCCTTAAATGCTCTTGCAAGTTTAACTGGTTTTTCCACAACGGATTCTGGTGTCTCAAGAAGCCTCAGTCGGGTTACAGATAACCATGCAGTCTAGTCTAGTCCACGCAGACGTGTGGTTGGATTGTTACGGTTTTCTGGCCATGCGAACTATAAAGACAAACACATCTTGCAGCATTTCTTTGGACTGCCACGCTACAACTGGAGTGCTTGTCCTGAACACTGTGATCATTATTTATTCTCTTCTGTAAAGCCTTGGTTTGAACTCTGAACCCTGGGATTTTTAAGAAGTAGGATTTCTTATGATAACCAATTAAGAATCACTCTTCACCAATTGTTAGGAAACATCACAGCGAATGGACTTGCACCTGAAATGACCCCCCCCACCCGCAACACAAACATCCCTCATCTCTCTCATTTCCGGCTTCTCACATTTCTCCCATTCCAGCAGTGCTGTCTTCACTCACCACCACGGCCTTCATGCAAATGATGCCCTTCCTCCCCTCTTCCTGTTACAGCCGTATTATCAACGGTGCCCTTTCTCTTCCACAGAAGCCTGAGTTACTGGAGCAGCAAATGGAAGCAAAAGCTGGCAACATAGAGGCATAACAGGGCACCAAACGCGACAGCTATGCCACTATCTTGCCTTCTCTTATCTTCCTACAGAGGAAAATGGCAGCGGGGGAGTCTTCTCTGTGGTGATCCCCTTCTGTTTCACATTACATTAACTTCACTTAGCAGACACCCTCCAGAGCAACTTACCAATACACCTTGTAAAGTGGCATGAAAGTCTGTACAGACAGGACATCACTAACCACATACAAGGAAGTGTCAGCGCCAAACATAGTGCTGAGATCACAAGTGGACACCTGGCTCAGCAGGTAAGTGCAACACAATACGCATGACGGACTGTACCATTCCAACACAATACTACATCTGCAGCGCATGTGTTGGGGTGAAGAGCTGAGAGCAGGCGGAAGGAGAGTGGGCATGGGAACGTACCACTCAACGCCTGGCGGATGGCAGTGAGCCTTCTGACCCCGACAGTGTGGCCGGGTGGCATGGTGCCTCTATTCACTGAGTCTTAAGAGAATGAAAAAATACAGAACCCCCCAACATGCACACACACCCCCAACACACATACGCTCAGGCCCTGTTCACACCTGGCATTAATATGCGTCTTGGGTGATCCGATCACAAGTGGACAGCTCTAAGTACAGGTGTGAATGCACCCAAGACGCATTGAGGACGCATTGAGATCTGATCGCTCAGACCACATTCAGAGGTGGTCTGGGCCGCATATGGCCACATTCTGAGTGCGCAAATGTGTCCTGGGCCACACTGAAGGACTGCCTACTCACAGGCATTAAAGTTCGCCGTCGGTATGACACGAGAGAGAATGCGTGTCTGACAGTAGCGCAAACTCACGGTGTCCCGTAGGCTATACAGCCGCCGGGCTCACGGTGTCCCAGACAACAATATTTTAATGCTTCAGAAAAGATTAATCACTGTCAGGTCAGCAAAGATTTGTGTATGTAGATAAAGCTTAGTATCGTGTCTTTTCGATGAAGTCACGCCTTGGATTTACTGACAGTGATTAATCTTTTCTGAAGCAAGGCTCTATTCGCGGCACTGTCATGCAAAATAAGCTGAAAACACATTATCATACTAATGAAAACACAAAGTTCAAGTATCCCTATTATTCTAAAGACCTGCCTTAAATTACCCCGTACCAATTTTCAAAATTAAATACACATACATGACATTTTTTTCATTTAAAAATAAAAGTGTCACTTTGAAGCACTCCCGTGGTAATCTGCCGATTAACTTCGCCATGGTTCTAGTGTTAAATAGACTATTGGGGTCTGGGACACCTTGAGCCTGGCGGCTGTATGAAACCGTGAGATGTAGAACGTAGGCTATTTGAAAGGTAAACAGACAGTTAATGACCCAAATGCAAATATTCATGTAGGCTAAGGCTAAGGGCGTGTACACACTGTCCACTGTACGCTAGCGGTGGTTAGACCGGACGACAACGGTCAGACATTGGTTCAGCACAGCGACTGATATTATGTTATTGTTATTATGCTGTCAACCTTTTTGTTGACAAAAAAATAGCCATGGCGAAAATTAAGAAATGATTAAATCATAAATCCTCTTTAAAAATATGACTTCAACTTTAGAGGACAAAACCCAGACCCGGCTTGCTAGCATGTAATCCATCTCTTCATCGTGATTGGTCATTTGGTACGTGTACATGTACGTGTTTATTTGAATATAGAGCGGGGAAGTGAGATCCGATCACAAGTGGTCACTCGAGACGCATGTGGAGACGCATTCTAATGCCAGGTGTGAACTGACGTAATTAGAGCTGTTCACTTGTGATCACCCAAGACGCATGTTAATGCCAGGTGTGAACAGGGCCAGTGTTTGTGAGTGAGGCCCTGTTCACACCTGGCATTAACATGCGTCTTGGGTGATCCAATCATAAAAATGTCATGTCATGCGTCTCCACATGGGTCTCGGGTGACCATTTGTGATCGGATCTCACTTCCCCGCTCTATATGCAAACAAACACGTACATCATTGCCATTTGCAAATGGAAGTTTATGCATCATTTAAAGGTCTGTTTTAATGAATCTTGTTATGACTGTCACTATGAAATAATGTGTGTTGTATCTGTAAATGAAAACCTAGTTGACTAGCAAGCTAGATTCTGTTCATCACTGAAATTAATTACCCTTAACTCAGCTGCAGCTGATCTTTTGTTAAATATCGTTGGAAATAGCAGAAACGCTAGATTAGAACATTTTGAACTTCACTGCATTTGTCTGGCATCTTGCCAGTATGGTTGAATTAAATAGGCTAAGCAAGATATTGGGCCATATGTATCAATCTTTGTGTACAACTTGCCGTAAAACCATGCGTACGCACAATCTCACGATTTGTGTACGGAGGTTTTTCGTCAGAGTTATCAAACACCACATACGCCTGATTGTCTTCATAAATCTGAGCGTAAATCAAATCAGCGTGAGATTATGTGCACAGGAACGCGCTTAACGTCCACTCCCACAATTGTTCTTATATGGACCGAGACACGCCTTTAATTTGTCAAATTAGCATATTAAAGATCCCAGGTAAAACTGAGTGAAATGCAGAGATTGATGTTGAGGATCGATGGCAGGACGTAAGAAAAGAAAGTATTCCGACATGGACATAGAGGTGATGGTTGATGAGGTGGAGAGGAGAAAAAATGTCCTTTTTGGAGGCCAGAGTAGTGGCATTTCAAATCGACTGAAAAATGCGGAGTGGCTCAAAGTGATAACTGCTATGAAAGCAGTTTCACCAGAGGTGTGTATGGTGGAGGACAAGAAAAAAAAGTGGTCGGATTTTAAACCTGAGTGTCCTCGCACCCTTTAGGGAATCGGAGCACTCGGAACGTAGGTCTACAAGACGCAAAATAATAGAATTTATGAACGATTCTAACGACTGAGAGATGACTGCTAAAATCAACAAAATAATAGCCAACAATGTCAGGGTCATTAAGTAAAAAAACAAAGATAATCAGATCGTTTTGTCTGTCTTTCTGCTCATGCCATGCAGCTCTCTTGCTCTCTCTCTCTCCCTCTCTCTCGTTGACCGAATTGTGTCGTTTCCAACGAGTATTCCAACGTTTCCAATATTTTTGTTCTTTGTGCTATTTTTCTATAGGGTACATAAAACTTAAACTAACTTAAACTTAAACTTCAACCCCCTATTGCCCCCTCGTGGCGCCCGGTGTGGACACACTGGTCCTGTATGTGCTTATTCGTTTTTGGCCTCTCTTTTAATACTGGCTTCACCACTGCTGTGAAATAAATGTATTATTTGATTTTGAAACAGTAGTCTTGTGTTGTTGTTATTTAGCCTTTCAAAGGCTATTGCATGGTCAAATCAATGAATTTCATTAAATCTACCACCAGACCAGTTTTAGGTGGTGACCTCGCAATCTGCCCCAAATATTCCTATTTCATATAATGGCCATGATGCACAAACACATGGAAAAGGTAAGGTAGGGAATTGTTCACATCTAGTCAAAACGCCCAATATTGCCACCCGCAGGATGAAACAAAAAGCAGAAATAGGCAATAGCAGGATGATAATCTCCTTTTTTTCTATATAAAAAGATTTGCCCCCTTGCCGTTTTTTACTGCCCCCTCAGTCACTTCATCCTGGCGCCAGGACCTGGCGCGATAACACTCATCAATGATTGACACAAGACCCGTTTACTTGCATCACCGTTAGTTCCTCTTGGTGTCGCCAATTTGCAAATTACAAATTTTGTGCGTACGCCACCTTGAGACCATGCGCAGAGGTACGCATGTTTTCTTTTCATAAATACCGTTTTATGTGTAGAAAAGTACGCACCGTTGATATATGTGGCCCATTATGTTTCCAAAGTTTCTTACGTTATTCACTGCAATGAAAATGTTTCATAATGTAGTTTAATATCAAAGGGTGTTTGCTAGTATTGTGAATACGTTTATCAATTACTTCTAAAACCGAACCATGTCTGATGAGCCTATAAGTAGTGCCCCTAGAGGCACCCAAAGATCTGAGATCAACAGAACTAAGAGATAATCAAAGAACTAAGAACAACAGAACTAAAAACTAATCAAAGAAATATGAGCAACAGTACATCATCAATTTTGGTAGTATATGAAATGCAACAAGAAACACACTAATTGCGGTATCCTCAGGTATTAACAACACCAGCAGAAGGAAGCAGACACAGGGTCTAGTGTAGAATGGAGCCTCTGCTCTGATTGGCTTTTGAGTTTCTAACACGTGTTTACAAAAATGTTTGATCTTCACGGTATCTGCAGTTACTCTGTGTGAAATGAGAAGCAGCTCACCTTAATATACGCCAGAAAAAAGCCATACCTTGTTTCAGAGATGCACAGTTTCCTTCCATATGAATCTGAAAAAAATATAGTTACTGGCAAATGTACTGGCAAATCTTTGAGCAAATAAAATAATAAAATGACTTTTTAAACAGAAGATCCACAAACCTCTAAACCCCATTAGCATTGCCTTTGAAGAATTGTTTTAGTGCCAAGAATGGTGCTTGAGATTTAGACAAAGAAAGCCCTATATTACCGAAAAGCGTGTGCCTGGTCTTTACAATGCCAGTACTTTTCCTCTGAATTAAAGTATTTGCATCACATCAAAGAATTTGCAGGGGGTGGGGGGCTATTGCCTGGTAGCTTTGGGTGTGTTGCCTTTTCGTAAGGATCAAACTCTTAACACAATCCAAAGTATGGAGTACATGCACTCCATCCTCAGAAACACTCAGTACAAATGGAATGACCCAGATTGCTTCAATAAATGAAACCGTTGGTCGTACTCTGCTAATTTACCGTAAATTCCCGTGTAAATATTGAGCAATCTTTTTTTTCCAGAACACGCGCATGGGAACAACTCAGTCTAAACTTTACTAAGTTTTAAAGGCCTTGCTTTAAAAAGAAATACAACTATATAGATAAATTACAGAAATATATTGCGTCGGAACACAACTGAAAAGGCATATACTACCCTTAAAATACGAGGCTGAAAATATACTTGTGGATATAGGCCACCCCCACGCGGTTACTTCTTATTGCAACAAGGTTACTTGGATAGACTGGCAACAGTTTTTTAAAACCAATTTAGCAACAATTCATTCTGAGCAAATCTGAATCGTGTTGGATTCCCATCAAACATGTGACGCCTTTACCGTAAAATAGAAATCAGTGGGCACGTCAAAGGCATCGTGGCAGGGAAAATAACCTTGCTCTATGATGGAAACAATTCAAAACCAGCTGAAAAAAAGAAAGAAAAAATCGATATGTACATTACAGCTATCATAAAAGGCAAAGAGAATGAAATTACTGCCAAATTATACCTGTTCAAATACACCGATACGCGCCTCAAAAACAGTAGTTTAGTCATTTTATATTTTCACAAATCGATTTAAATCAAGTGAACGTTATGGCTTCTAAACATGAAGAACATGAAGAACACCTGCTATATTTATGCAATCAATGGCACACTATCCCACTCCATTTGAACTTCTCGGCACCGAGAAACTGGGACTTGATAAATTACATTACAACCTTGGCTCCACTAGTTATTACGATACCAACAACAAATAATAGATCATTACTTATGGACAGTAGGACAGTAAATTCATTACATTAGGACAAATAAAGTCACAATCCATCGCATTTGTAAAAAGCATAAAATTCAACATGTTGATTTAAATTGATTCCTTGTTTACAGCGATAAGGATTTTACCGTCCGAGGGCAAGTGGGCATCGAGCCAACGGAGACATTTTCACTAAATCATAATTAGCCTAGTTCAAACTATGTTTTTCGAGAAGTTTGAACATGTGCATCGACTGTGTGCCTAAGCCATGGGCAAAATATGCCATGATGTACAGGATTCGGTAATTTTGTGCAGATTGTTTGATACATTGCATTTGAGAAGACTTACAGTTTGTGCAAAATGATTGTGAAAAGACCCAAATGCTGACTGTTGTGTTAATTGTAACTAGACATTCTATTCCAGTGTTCCAGTCAGAGCGGTGCGATCGTGCTCTCCACGGACCACCTTGGAATGGTCACACAGGTGTGATCGTACTCCTCAAAGGGTTAAACGTTTCGGCACGAACAAGGCAACTTACCTTATCTTACCTTCTGTGACAGAAACACACAGACAAACAACACAATAAGAATTTAGTGTATCCAACCTGTTCATTTCCGCATGGGGCAGATGAAATGTTCTCTTTCGGGTTAACTGTGCGCGTGAAAAAGGATTACCATCCATTTTTTTTTCCTTCATACACTTTCGGCAAGTTAAGCGCTCAAAATTATACGTGGGGGCAATTTATATAATTGCCTTGCTTGTGAAGTTCCGAGGAATCAGACAAGTGAAAAGCCGACAGGAAAAAACCCCCGTGACTCAGCCAAGTTCATAGAAATTCGTACAGGAGGTGTGGGTGCAAAAGGCGTGGTTCAACATCACTGATAAGTGACTCGTACTGTACCGTGGCAAAATTAACGCCGGCAATGACTGCGCTTACCAGTTAGAAACCTGGATTTGGGGGTAAAAAAGGGTTAACGACCACTACCACATTTCTGTTGTGATCTTACTACTCTGATGACGAAAAAATGAATTCTCAGGAAAGTTCAAGTCTAACATGTTCTCCGCTACACCACATAATGGATGAGTGTATGTTGTGTCTGTGCTGTGGAGTCACTGCGCTTATCACATTACGGGTGTTGACCACGTTGTCTATTTAGCCCGTGCTAAAGAATAACAGTGCAGGAGTTCTATGTCATAGATATAACAGAATGATATGTACATCATACATACTGTATAGAGGTGTCCCATATCACTTTGACCATCGTGGTTCACTTTCCATAGAGGTCAGACACCCTGTATATATGCCAGGTGTCAAGCCTGGATCCCAAACTGAAACTAACCTCACAGTGTTTTATAAAAGCAGTCTAGATAATTTCCTTCCCAGTATGAAGGAAATGGCGATGACTAGGAATTTACTGCACTTCCCCCTCTTTTTTGAGGGGTTTAACATACTCTAGGCAAACCATGACTGATAGTTGAGTCATTAGACCAGCACACAGTCATCTCAGGGCACACTTTAGTACAACTTAACATGGGGACAAGGCTTGGCACACTGGACTTTGCTCTACCAGGAACAGACAATGCAAGAATAGCTATTGGGCCTCATTATTGCAAATGGCAGCACAGTTTGTGCAGTCAGAAAAAAATCTGAAAGCATCAATAAGTGGACATACTACCCAAAGAACTTCCAAGTAAGTTGAATCCATTGTAAGGATGCATTTAAGACAATTTAAAGACCATGCGGTAAACCAGTTTCTAAAATTGAGCACTCTCCAGTGTAATATCTTTATTATTTAATGAAAATGATAATGATAATTATTGATATAATGATAATATATAATTATAATATTATTGTTCATTATTGTTGTTGCTACAGTACCAGTCAAAAGTTTGGACACACCTGACACACCTTAAGATAATGGGAAACATTCAAAGACATTTTGAATCTAAAGACTTATGATTAAAAGCTGGAAATTTGTTTCTTTGACAAATGTAAATAGTGAAGTTGATGCCTATGTATGAATTTCTTTAAAAAAAAAAATTAATTAAAAAAAATATTTTAGGCTACTTTGAAGGATCTAAAGTATAAGACTAAAATATGTTTTTTAATGTTCTAAAATGTGGAAAGTAGTAAAAATAAAGAAAAACCCTTCCATGAGTATGTGTGTCCAAACTTTTGACTGTATTTGTGGTAGTACTACTACCATTGTTAGCGGTATTATTAAACTGGTATTGGAAAATGAGACATTTAATTATTATTATTAATTATTATTAAAAGTAGTAATGTTAATACTAACTGGAGAGATTGTAAGCATACAATATGCTACATTACATTCCTCTTGCACCTACTGTGGCATTTACAGGATATGTAATGACTCCCACTATCAGAGTGTGACGCTTATGTTTTAGTATTGTCTCTGCTCTTTGCTTAACCTTCTTGTATGTGCTTTTTAAAGTTGCTCAGGATAAGAGCATCTGCTAAATGACTAAATGTAAATGTAATATAATGCATAAAATATGAATTGTTCACAATATAAAATTGAACAGGGTCAATTTCAACATAATATTGAGGAGACACGATCCTCGTCTGCACTGGTCCCTCAGTGGTGGAATGAACTCCCCACAGGAGACAGTGGAATCACTGGCCATCTTCTGATGCAGACTGAAGACCCACCTTCTCAGACTGCATTTCAGCTCCACTTCTATCCGGACCCCCTAACACCTGCTACTTCTTATATTTGATGTTAATTTTATGTGTAGTATTATGAAGTAAGAGCGTCTGCTAAATGATGTGATGTAATGTAATATGAATTTATGTTCTAGGGACTGTTGTATCGTAGTATACTTGGCTTTTGCCAGAGTGCACAAGTTAACTTGTGGTAGGGCTTGAATAGTGTTATGCTCACACTCACTGGTCTGGGAGTGTTGTGAGTCTGGTTTAACACTGTTGCTTGTTTAAAATGAATGGATACACTTATGTTCTATTGTGCTGGAATTCACTCTGGATAAGAGCATCTACTAAATGCATGTAATATAATGTAATGAGACGCAATTACAAAAATATCATATATTCTGCTGATGGGCCTGACCCCATTACACTAAAGGTAACCTGTTTTGAAAGGAAGAATAATAATGACTTTCCTGATTTGAAAGCCCAGTCTGCTGCATGATTCCCAAACTCTGAACAACTCATCAATCACAGGCAACATGTCCCACACACCTAAGCAGCCATGAAATGGGTGTACCATCTTCAAAACTAATTCTACATGAAACGTATGCTGAGATATGATGGATGAATGGCTCTATAGCCTGTGCCAGTGGTAGCTACACCTCAAAGCCGCTGTTACAGAGCAAATGTTACAAGGCCCAACAAGCATTGTCAAACAAGGCACACCTATTCTGTCAGTGTGGTGCTAAACTTTTTTTTTAATCCAATTATTTGGGGATGCGTAGAACTCTGTTTCTGGAAATTACTACACTGTAGGCATGACTAATTGGCAAAATCATTGCCTGGGTGGAGAGTCTGTTTCGGTAAAAGTTGACTGTTCTATTTCGCCTGGTCATCGCTGTGTTCTGTCTGCATAGTTATACCATCCTTATATGGACATCTGTGGGCGACAAAAATGTTGCATGTCATATGTGCAGCCTCAGTCAAGAGAGATCAGACAAGGGGTCAGCATTTAATGTTTTCCAGTCTGCAGACTTGGTGTTTATTAAATGGCAGGCTAGAAACAAACGAAACAAAACAAAAAACTGGGTCCCTCTCATGGGTCCGCCAGCTGCAAATAATAAACTAAAATAACACAGGCAAAATAAACCACAATGTGAGTACAGTCCCTTTTCAGGGTGTTGTTGACAGCCGGGTTTGGGGTTTTGCTTGCTTGCCTGTCTGTTTACTCTCTCACTATCTCTCTATTATTATTATTATTATTATTATTATTATTATTATTATTACTATTATCTCCATTATTTTTCTGCTTGACAGAGGCACCTTATCAAAGATGGCTGACATAGCTTAGGTTTTACACATTTACTGTATGCAGCTGGAAATTTAATTGAGGTACCTGTAACTGAATTAAAAAAAAAAACATATGAAGCAACTGTACTACCACTGCACCCACTTGGGAATTAAACCTGCAACCTTTCAGTAAAAAGGCCAGTTTCTTAATGACTACGGAACACTGGTATTACATGCAAATATAGACCTGTCTCTTAAGGGACTGTTTAATCAGGAAACAATGGTGCTCTGTCCTTAATTTTTTTTGTAAATAATTTATCCAAGGAATAAATATGAATATGTTTTTCTTTACATATTCACACTCAACATTTTTTTTATTTAAGTGATTGCTGAACTTGTAGTCACCTGTAAAAAAATTACTTGATTAAGCTAATCACTTCAAGTTAAGAAAAATGCTTTATCGTGGTTAGACTGAACGTGTACTTAGTGTCACATATGTGCAACTCTACAAGTCTTGAAAAATATGCATGTGTTTCATGGTAAAGCTAGTGTTGTGAGCAAAGCATGTTTGTGTATACAGAGCAGCTGCCCCAGATATGTAAAAATAGAAAGGCTAGGCAGATTTGATGATTAGCTCCGTGGCTCTTTCATCAGAACTGGCACCTGAAGCATTTGCTTCACCACAAGCAGTGCCAGCATGAAGTACTGAGAGCGCTTGGCATTGAACTGGTGTTTATGGTTGGTGTGAGGAAGCCATGCAGACAGAGGCAGCATGACAGAATGAATGATGTCATAGTGCCATAACACCACACCATGGCAACCATCCCATGACAAACCTTGCTGTTGGATTTGCAAATTTTGGCACAAGCAGGTGTTCAGGTGTTCCACAATGGCCCCTGAACCTTAGTCACCTAAAATATGTAGCTGTATTGTGGACCAGTGAAGGTTCTCCTTCTGACCATGGTCAGTGTAACTCAAGCTACAGCTCCAAGCTAATGTCTACTGGGCTTTAATAAGTCACTCCAGGCCCTCTAGCTAGCTTCTAGCTAGCTGCCACCTAATTGTAATGACACCCATTTAATGTGAAATAAGCTGAACAAAATCCTGTCTCTATGCATTGTCTCAGATGCCCTGTTACTTGCTAGCCATATTTAGACCACTGCGCTGTAGTAATAAACTTTGCTGGAATAAACAATCCTGACTTTGTAATAAATTAAAAATGACAGCAGAACTGCCTTCCTGGGTATAGTGAAAAACCAAATTAGATTTGATGGGTATCAGATCAGATGTGCTCGAAATTCTTTGTAAATCCACCAGAAAAATTGTGTGCAAAACAGGATCCATTTGAAATCCATTCTTTTTTTTTTTTTTTTTTTTGACACCTCTCAGATGATCGATTATTGATTGGTTGATTTATTTGACTTGTTAACATAAAGATATTGCCAAATAAAATAAACATCAAAAAGAATATAAGTAATGAGTAAATTAACAAATCAATAAATAAACAACAGTAAGACAACAATGTCCATGTTTTTGTACTTTTTTGTTACAAATTTCAGTATTTTTTGTTTGTATTTTGTAATGAGTACATTGACCTTATTATTAATTAATATACTGTCCTGGTTTTGTGGTAGATTCTCATTTATGTTGCTACTTTAAATTAACCTAAATTGTAAAGTGACATTGTATAGTGACACATGACTTATCACCCCAGACATGGTAATGGAATAATTAGTAATAAGAATAATCACATGACTAAAAACAACAAAAACACAATAATAATAAACGTAATAATAATAATCACAGCAGTATTCATAGCAATTTGTCAACACTGTCTGATAAAAAAAAGTTGAATCCATAGCAGTGAATGAGTTTAATCCTCTCTGACCTTGAACAAAGTATTTCATGCTTCTTACTGTGATCATTACAATTTTTATTATATTCCTTATGTATCCAGGGTGTCAGCCTCTCCAACAGAATACCAGATATGAATTAAGGTGTAAGGTCACCTCTTTAAAGGCTGTCTGTTTTGCAGTAAATGGTATTTGAATATTTGGTCTTTGGTCTTTGGGCTGATTCATACCTGAGGAGAACTTACAGGGAATTCCCACGACACACTGCAAAAATTCAAATGAATCACAAAAATACAGTCAGGGATAAGGAAAACATCACAATCACCCAAATGCCTGTTGACAGAAAATCCTATTTCACTGGAATATCTTTCAATGGAAGCCCACATTTATGTTCATAAATAAAATGAGGGGAGTACCTGAGAGGGAAGAACAGATTTCTGTGGAATCCGTGGGAGTCTGTTTCACTTCGGATTAAAGGGAAGGAATGGATTTAAATCTTTTCAATTTTTTTAAACTGAAGTTTCATGTATAAAACAAAATCTCAGCTACTCATGGAATAATAGATACACATGGAAATGAATGTGTTCCAAGACAAAACAAGGTGTGGTGGGCAGTTCTGCAAAGACGTAACTGTCAGGAACCAAACCAAACTGGGCAACCTCCAAACAGGCATGCTTATAGCAGACCAGGTAATTGAAATTACAGAACGCAAGGGACCAACAAACTCATATTTACTTCGTGTCAGACATAATAAAATCACACAATGGCTCAACTGCACCGTCAGCAGAACACCGATTTTCAAAAAGAACTCATGTTTTGAAGACTTTTTCAACCTTTCATTTGAGAGAAGCTGAATTTTTTCTGATCCTATGCAGTTCCCACACATATGATATCGACATGCTTACTGGGGGTGGCTCTGGATTGGACTGGAATTAAATAGAGATTATTTTGCAGCTAAACAGGTGAATTTAAGGAGGTGTTTCTGGCTAGACCTTAGTTTTAAATTGTTGATTATACCCAATTTAAAAATCTTTGGATGACTCAATGTATCCCAAGAAATCTGAACTGGGATTTTCTTCCGACAGTTGAAGTACTCCACAGCATTCCTACAACTGATGATAAAACGAGCCTGTAGAACTACAACCCATCCAAAAGTGTGTGGGATATTATTGTGTTTATACTGTCTGGGGTGTAAAGTAATCACCCTGACATGCTCTCTCTAGTTATTACAGATTGTATCAGCATGACCAGATGCAACATGACCACATCTCTCCACACACAGTTGGATCTGGTTCTTCAGTAAAGACGTATGACTATTTCTGTATCAGCTGGTCAAAGCCCACATTTTTTAGGCAGAAAAGAACAGATTTGTAAAATTATTTAATCTCCAAGGAGGTAGTTGATAGTAGAGGTTGATTGTCTTCAGCTGCGCAGTTCATGTGTAAAGTTTGATGGCAGACCAAACCCACCTTTTAAATCTGATGATACTCTTGGAGTGTTATGTTCTTGGGTATTTTCCAGCCCCTTCCCAAAAAAACCCTTTGTTTTTTGTAATAAATTAATACTGTGTGATGAGATGTACACCGGAATTGAAACGAGAACAGCAGCCTTGGAACCACCCTCATTTCAACAGTCTTGATCCAGCCTGGGAATGACAATGGTAAATTTATCTTAACTAGATCTAGGTAGATTATATCATTTAGTGTTCAGGTATATTTATTCCAAGAAACCCCCTGCCCATCTTACTAGTTATATTTAAAGATACATGGCACCATATATTTTAAAGGTTTCCAGCAAAGCCAGAATAGAAAGCACAGAGTTTGTAACATATAATAGCAGCTCTTCACCTTAAAGTAATATTTCATTGACTTGTCTGGCTAAAACACCCTCCTCTTCCCACTGATATAAACTAAAAGACTAAAAGCAGGAGGCGAGGGAGCACTCCTGCCTCCTGCCTCTCTGTAGTTTAAAAAGGTGTAGCTGTGACCCCATTTGTACTGACCAGTGCCATTGGGCAAGAGTACAATGTCGTAATACTGTCTATGAAGTAATCACCACAACCAAAAGCTTTAGGTGTAGGGGACTTCCGGTAGGCAGCGAGATGGAGTAGTCGCTCTGGTCCGCGCTCCCAAATTTTATAACTTCTACTTGGTCATTAAACCGTCTTAAACCTAATACCCAGTGGAGTTATCTCTCCCATACACTGCGGCACATTTTTTTATGTTGAAAAATGTCGAAGAAAACGAAGAAAGAGGAACAAGAACGGGAAGACCCGGCAGCTAGCACCATCACAGCCCTGCTAACTCCAATGCTTGCGGAGCATAAGGCGGCGCTTCTAGCGGAGATTAGGGCCTCATATTTGAAGCTTGAGGCCACATTGGACAGTTTTCAGACCACCGTTGCAGACCATCAACAACGTATTTTGAAGCTGGAGCTGTTCGCGGACTCGGCCAACATCGACCGGCAAACTGTCGGGATGAAGCTAACCGCAGTGGCCACGGAGAATGCTAAGCCAAAGGCTAAGCTAATCGACCTCGAAAGCAGAAGCTGCCATAATAATATACGGATAATCGGCCTTCCTGAGAACATTGAGGGCCCCCAACCATCAGTGTTTTTCTCCCAACTGCTGTTTGAAGTGCTTGGTGACAACATTCTAACTTCGCCTCCGGAATTAGACCGGGCTCACCGCACGCTAACTGCTAAGCCGGGGCCCTCCGAGAAGCCCAGGCCCGTGGTGATATGCTTCCACCGATTTCAGACCCGGGAGCTGCTGGTGCGTGAGACCCAGAAACTGCGGGGTAAGCTGAAGTATAAAGATTCCCCTATCCATATTTTTGAGGACTACTGCCTGGAAGGTTTTGAGCAGCGCGCCCAGTACCGGGAAGTTATGAAGGAGCTGTACAACCTCGGCCTCAAGCCTGCCCTGCGCTACCCGGCTAAGCTATTTATCGTGACCGAGGACGGCTCCAGAAAACGCCTGTCTTCTGTGGGGGAGGCTAAGGACTTTATTGCCTCTCGTCGTCGCCTGGACCCAGATACTGCGGGGGACTGACTTTTGTTGGATCTTGCCACTATATACAGTACCTTTTGACAGTGACTGTTATTAGTTAGAGCTTGGCTGGTTTGCCTAGCCATGCTAGATAGCACTACCTCTCTGATTTGATCGATATGTGCCTGGTAAGTATTCTCTAATCTGTTGACATGTATCGATATAATGTAACGATTGTGCCTTATTGTACCACTCTGCCTTTATATTATCCCCATTATGGTTTTGGACATTTCAATATATTATAGACTTTTTGAATGTGATGGGTCTGCTCAGCCTTTAATCTTCTCTACCATATGTTGTTGTTGTTATTATTATTATTATTATCTTTTTTTTACCTTGGCTGAGCTGACCCCAATTTCATTTTTTCAGTTTTACTAATTTTTGTACAGAGCTATGTTGAACTCTTCTCTTTAAATTCATACAGGGCAGCTATTGTGGATTTATTCTTGGCTGCCACTGCACCCTATGTTCATGTTGCTATACTCTGCTGGTTCATCTGCACTAAACATTGTTCTGACCAAATCCTCAATGCCCTACTTTGATGGGATGTGGGACTGTTCGGAGATTAGACGGAAGTTCTATTGGTGTCTGGAGTAAGCACCTTTGTGCAATGGACACTCGAAGTTTACTTGTGTTTGTGGGAATTTCAGGCCTGTGGTTTATTGTGTGTGTATGTGTATGTGAGTGTGTGTGCTCAGGGTTTTTTTTTTTTTCTCTTTCTCTTTTTCCTTCCAGCCATTCCTCAACTGCACTTCCCGTGTGCATCCTCCTCCCTGTATCCCAACCGGCTCGCCTCTTCCAACCCCTTGGATATATTGAGGTATGGCTTTCACAAACCGTGCACTTAGGTTCATATCTTGGAATGTGAGGGGGATGGGGGGTGCTACAAAAATGGGCAGGATTATGGCTCACTTGCAACAGCTAAAGGGAGACATATACTTTATTCAAGAAATGCACCTTCGTAATAGGGAGTACCACGACTTAAGAGAAGCTGGGTCAACCAGATACTTCACTCTAAATTTAATGGCAAAGCCAGGGGTACTGCTATATTAATTCATAAGAATGTCCCTTTCGTACCAAGTAAGTCCAGCTCAGACCCTGATGGACGATATGTAATGGTCTCTGGGATGCTTTAAAATATTCCCATTCTACTGGCCTGTGTCTACGGCCCCAATTGGGATGATAGTCTATTTGTGACCAAACTATTTACATCTTTTCCAAATTTGGAGAACCATTACATAATTATGGGGGGTGACTTTAACTTAGTTCAGGACCCACTGCTGGACAGGTCATCAAACAAGGCTTTCTCTCTGACCAAATCGGCTAAGACCTTACACACTTTCGCTCACCAGTTTGGCCTTACAGATCCATGGAGGCACAAATTTCCCACAGCCAAAGCTTTTTCCTTCTTCTCTCATGTCCCCCACACCTATACCCGCATAGATTTTTTCCTTCTTGAAAAGAGACTGCACTCCAAGGTCGTGGCTTCTGACTAACATAGCATCGCGATATCAGACCACACCCCGACCTCCCTTGACCTGAACTTATTCGCGCGGCCCAGCCCCCTAAAATTGTGGAGGTGTAACTCGGCCCTCTTGGCGGAAGACTACTACAAGCAGTTCTTGCACTCCAGGATTGTGTTATTTTTTGAACTAAACGATCTGCCCGGAACAAGTAGAGGAACTCTTTGGGAGGCATCTAAAGCTTATATTAGGGGCCAGCTCATTTATTTTATATCGAACAATGACTTAAAAGATGTTGACGGTGATTACGCGGCTAATCCAGACCCCAACCTCTACAGAGAACGCCTCAGACTACAGACAGAGTTTGACCTTGTCTCTACTAACAAAGTTAAAACACTGCTGCTCAAATGTAGACAACGTTTTTACGAAGCCGGTGATAAAGCTGGGAAGCTCTTATCTCATCTGGCCAGAGCCAAGGCGTCCTCGAGGCTTATCCCAGCTGTTAAATCTGCCCTAGGAGAGACCCTCACTGACCTGAGAGAGATCAATAGAGCTTTTGCTGAATTTTATGTTGGCCTGTATGCTTCCAACTGCCCTCCGCCCCCTGACGATATGCTTGACGGGAGCCTGGGTGGGCCCATCACCATAGCCGAGGTCCAGGAGGCCATTAAGTCGCTCCAGAGTGGCAAATCGCCTGGGCCTGATGGCTTCACCGCCGAATACTACAAGACCTTTTCTAGCCTCCTTGCCCCTGTTCTAACGGACATGTATAATGAAGCGTTCGCCCTTCGTCGCCTCCTGGACACCCTGTCGGAGGCCACCATTTCTCTTCTTCTTAAGAAGGAAAAGAACCCCCTGCTCTGTAGTAGCTACAGGCCGATATCGCTTTTAAACGTAGATTTTAAAATCCTTTCCAAAGTTCTTGCCCTCCATCTGCAACGTGTTCTGCCGTCTATCATAGCACTAGATCAGACCGGCTTCATGCCAGGCAGGCAGTCCTCACACAACACTAGACGCCTCCTTAATATCATTCATTCACCTGGCTCTGCAGCTCCAGAGGTTGTGGTGCCCCTTGACGCGGAGAAGGCCTTCGACAGGGTCGAATGGGGCTTTCTTTACGAAGTGATGGGCAGGTTCAGGCTGGGCGAGGGCTTTGTTCTCTGGGTTAAACTTCTGTATTCATCACCGAAGGCCTCAGTGCAGATGAACGACATGCTTTCACCCTCTTTTCCTCTACACCGGGGTACGAGACAGGGCTGTCCGCTGTCTCCGCTGTTGTTCACCCTTGTAATAGAACCCCTGGCCCTCTGGTTACGTTCAGAGGCGGGCTTCAGAGGCATAACACGTCAAGATACGGTCCATAAGGTTTCGTTATATAAGGATGACCTGCTTCTGTACGTTTCAGACCCAGTTAGTTCTCTCCCTGTGATATTTGTTATCCTGGATCAGTACAGAGTGTCGTCTGGCTATAAACTTAATTATCAAAAGAGTGAGCTCTTGCCCATCAATGCATTAGCTAAGGAGCACCATAGCACCATTTAAGTGGGCAGATAACGGCTTTCGATATTTGGGTATTTGTGTTACCACATCTTTATCGGACTTGTTTCGTGATAACTGTCTGCCACTGGTTGAAAAAACGCAGAGGGACTTTGACCGCTGGTCGGCATTGTCCCTCTCGCTGGTAGGCCGAGTAAACTTAGTTAAGATGGTGGTCCTCCCGAAGTTTCTTTACTTGTTTCAACATATTCCTATTCTGTTAGCCACATCATTTTTTGATAGGCTGGATAAGTTGATATCTAAATTCCTGTGGAACGGTAAACTTGTTAGGATCCGTAAATCAATTCTGCAGACCCCTAAGAATCGTGGGGGCCTTGCTCTCCCTAATTTTAGACACTACTATTGGGCAGCCAATGTGCAAAAACTCCTGTTTTGGATGGATGAGGAGCAAGAATCTCAGCCCGTCTGGGTGCACCTGGAGAAAGATTCTTCTCCGTTTTCGTTGCGCTCAGCCCTGTGTTCACAGCTTCCACTTCCACTTTCACTCATAGGTGGCTGCCCAATTGTGGCCATGTCACTGAGGATCTGGAGTCAGATCAGGAAAAACTTTGGTCTTCTGGGCCCCTCCGCTTTGGCTCCAATCAACAAGAACTGCATTTTCGAACCCTGTAAAACTGACCCAGCATTCAGGATCTGGCAGGCCAACGGAATCAAGTCGGTGAATGACTTGTACACAGATGATATTTTTTCATCTTTTACACAACTCTCGTCCAAATATAACCTTCCGAGCCACCACCTTTTCCGTTTCTTTCAGGTCAGGGACTATGTGAAAAAGCAGTTTCCTCACTTTCCAAATCGCCCTCCTGAAACTTTAACAGACACCTTATTGGCAGTGGGCACCACCACAAAGAGATGCATTTCGGTTCTGTATGGCTTCATGTGGTCAGCCTCCTCAAAACCTCTTACTGCAATTAAAACCGCATGGGAAGACAGCCTCAATATTAAACTGACTGAACAGCAGTGGGACTCGGCGTTGTCTCTGGTCCATTCGTCCTCTATATATGCGTTCGTCACAGCCTGATCCAGTGTAAGGTTCTTTACAGAATCCACTATACGAATGCTAGACTAGCCAGAATTTATCCGTCAGTTAGTGAGGCCTGTGGCAGATGCAACTCATCTCCAGCCAATCATGTGCATATGTTCTGGTTGTGCTCTAAATTGACATTGTTTTGGACAGATATTTTTGACATGCTGAGTAGGGCCTACGGCTGTGCCATTATCCCTAATCCACTATCCGCGATTTTTGGTATCTCCCCCATTACAGATTTGCCCAAAGCAGCGAAGCGGGCCTTGGCGTTTACCACTCTACTGGCCCGAAAATTAATTCAGCTTAATTGGAAACTCATCCGTCCCCCGTCACACACCCGCTGGATCAGGGAGGTTCTCTATAATCTGAAGCTTGAAAAGCTTAGGTTCTCACTTAAGGGCTCCATAAGAACATTCTATAACACTTGGGATCCTTTTCTGCAACTCATAAACTCACTTAATCCTCCCCAAGAGTCAGAGGAAGACTAGAGAAGGCCTTCTTCATTTTTATTATTTATTTATTTATTTATTTTATTTTGTGTGTGTGTGTGTGTGTGTGTGTGTGATTGTTGAAGTGAATGTTTGTCTATATGTCTTTGTCTGCTGGGGGTTGGCCTGTGTTGGGAGGGGTGGGTGCGACGGGGGCTGATGGTGTTACGAATGGATGTGGGTGGATTGTGAGACAGGGGTATTGACATACAGCTGTGATATTACACGATTGTGCCTTTCATTGTGTATACTCTGTATGTCTGTTGAAGTTTCAAAAGTTTCAATAAAAAGAGTTGAAAAAAAAAAGCTTTAAGTGTAGAAAAGAAGAGTCCCTTCCCCACTGGGTCAGAAGTCCTTAGCATCAACAGCAATGACTGCTTCCATTCTCCCTGCTACCATACATAATATTTAGTAGGCACCATAGGGTTTGTTATATTAATATTGTTATATTCTTATATTTATATAAAAAAGTGAAATGAATTAACTCTTTTTTGTTTTTTCAATCAACACTTTTGTAAGAAACGTACCTAAATGTCCCGTGTCAATGCCTTGCTAACCAAACCAGCTAAAGTGGCAATCATTTCAAAGAAACAACATTTTCAACCACATTTTAGGGCCTATTTACACTTTACAAAGAAAACACCTGATACAGTGCTACATATAAAGTACAATTTATTCACTTCTCACTAGCAAAGTCCTTTTAATGCTCGAGTGAGCAATTACGAATTATTATTTTTATCTCATTTTTTTAAAATCATGTTTGTTTTAAATGTGCTTCTCATGTTTCCAGGTTTATTCATTTTAACTGATGACAAGTTCTGACATGAGTATTAATAGTTCAGTGCAGCTAACTCAATACAACTGCTATCTCAATGAGTGAGCAAATTATCTGGTTATTAATTTTGGAGTCAAAAAGTCATACTTTATTAGAAGTGAAGCTTTTAAAGTTTAGGCAAATGTGTGCTTGTGTTGTATGAAAATGTTTCCATAAAGAGGGCATTAAAATGAAGTATGACCTAAATGGTGAACAGCACAGAGACTCTTCTTATCTGGGAAAACAAACATCAAACAGCAAGATGCCATGACAGTCAAACATACAGTATACTGGAGTGTACAGCCCAGCCAACATTTTTCAATGGTGACTACGTTATGCAGAGGGAAGTCTGAAAATTTTTTTTTACATGTTGATTACCCCAAACCTCTCTTTGAACAGACAATTTCCTTTTCAGTTGGTTATGCCCAGTATGGTAGTGCTACCTCTTCATGTGAAATTTTAGTCATAAAGAAAACAAAGAAAAAAAGAAGAGCAAATAAAAAAGATTCGATTTTCAGTTTGAACGCGAGCTACAACTTCCTTCTCATAACTGAAAGATGTCCTGTTACCGGATTTCCTTATTATAATAAAATCACTGAAAGGAAATTTTACATTTTGTACCCTGTTGTAAAAATAAATCAGGTTTCAAACACTGCAAGTGTGCCAGCATAGGGCCGCACACAAGTCTGACATTAAGATCAAGGGTCCATTTTTTCCCAGGACTGTTTTACAAATAAAATCACACACTGTGCAATCAAACCATGTTGTACAGCAGCAGTTCCCAGTCTTGGTCCTGGGAATCCCCTATATATGCTAGTTTTCATTCCAGCTGAGCTCTCAGTTTATTCAGCTGTTAAATGAGCGCCGATCTCGTATTACCTTCATTTAAATATCTGCTGTCAATTCTCTATTATAGATCTGAAAGTAGACATGGGAGATTTTTCTGTCAGTTATTTCTATTCATTTGCGCCCCTTGAACAAATTGGTAACAAGTATTCACCTTGACTGATTAAGAGTAATTAGCTGTTTAATTGGGCCTAGAACAACAATTGTGCAATTAATAATACTTAATTGGGACAGCTGTGTCAAATTTTGGGGCAGATATTTTTGTATTAGTACAAAACACTTTTATTTGTATTAGTACAAACACATCTGTAACAGCACATTTTGTTCATAAAGAATTTATATAAGAAAACCTCTGCTATGGGTTATTGTGTCATATCATGGTTTTGGGGCCTGACTTATTAGATTACTTGTATCTTGGATGGGAAAGACTGATAGTCTGGCAACTCCAGCCAATCAGATAACCCTTGGAAATGTCTTGGCCTGTCAGACAAATCAGCTGTATGGCACTGAAACAGCCAGGATGCAACTTGTCATCGTGTGAGGTCTTGCCTCTGATTGAATCAAGGATTGTTTTTTTAAATTTATTAGTCATAATTTGTCTTTGGTGTTTTCAACTGATGCAAAACCGTATCTGTGCATGTTTCTGGAGTGCACGGGCCCTGTTTCCGTAGTGACCATTGCAAAGCCTATGAGGCTGGCACAGAATACAATACAAGACTGCATGTAGTATCTCTGACTGTGCGCAATGTTCATTCCCTCTGCCCTGCCTTGTTTCGTGGACATTATGAACCATAAGAAGAAATCCCAAAGGTCTTAGTGTGAAGTGGAGCATATTTTAGATTGCATAATAGGGGTGGACGGATCGATCCAAATATCGATAGTATCAATACCAACGCTGGTATCACTATCGGATCGATACTAGCGTGATGAGATCGATTCTTTTGTTCCAGTTTCTCTTCTACGTTCATTTCATCAAAAATGGGAGTAACGTGTGTGTAAAGCACAGCTCCCTCTACGTCTTGCCTGCTCACCCTGCTCCCCCTCCCCTCCCTGCTCTGCTGTTTTGCTGTCACGTGACTCAGCAGCGCTTAGCAAACACTGTTAGTTGCACTGAGCGAGAGCATGGAGGGGGAAAGAGGAACGCTGTTTGGAGTTATTTTACGAGCGAAAATGAAAATATTGCAAAATGCGATGTGTGTAAGAACACCACCAATTTATACAAACATATAAAAAACCACGAAAAAGCGAACGCCGAGTTGCAACAAAAAATACGATTTTGTTATGATATTGTTTCTGAACAAAAACTGAACACAAAGTCTAATTGAAAAAGAGGAATTTAAGTTTTACAACATGTTTTCCAGTAATAATTTTGTAACTTTGTAACGTTAATGACTTTGTGAAAAGGAATGTAGATTTTCAATATTGAATTTTCTTTTGTGCAGATTTTATGTTAATAAAAATATATTTTTTATTTGCCTAACTTTGCTTAAAATCTGTTCTGGGTTTTAACATGCACATAATTAATTAACAGTGGAAAGCAAAAATCACAAACTCATTTAGTCAGAAAATGTATTCAGATTTAACATATGATGACACACTGCTTGCCCCTACATGAAAGCACATGAGCTGCTTGATTAAGTACAAAGTATCGGTATCGGTATTGGTTTCGGCAATACTGGCCCTGTATTTACTTGGATCGGTAAAAAATTTGCAGTATCGCACACCCCTATTGCATAACAAAAGGGGTGTGAATTTCACTCTTAGTGTAGTTCTAAAGGGGTGACGCCACCTTCCGTAGTGAGTGCTCATGTGTTCATTCATACCCCTGAACTCTGCTACATCAGCCAGGGATCAGCTGAAATCAATTGAAATTGGCAGTCTGTTTTTTCAGCTGTTCCAGCCCAAAAGAGTTTGCTGATTGCAGAAGTCTTGCTAGTATCAGATTTTGTATGTACGGTGGTTTAGCACATGCAAAGAATTGGCATACATTTAAACATGTATGGCACCAATACTTGAAAGAGTGCTTGGGGCATGATGGGATATCCAACAAACAAAGCTGACAAGTGGAAGCTGTCTTGTTTATTTGGACTGGACTTTTATCTTATTGTCTGTTGACAGATACAGTTTTGTATTCATTTGCTCTGTCATGTCACTTCTCCGAACAGCTATAAGGACTGTGGTGAGGAAATGATTGCCAGAACTGAAAGAACGCCACAGTGAGGAGCATATAGAGTCTTACACCTTCAAACTATAAAACACCAGCAAGGATGCTAGCAGTGAGCTGAATCACCCATGTAATATCAAATTCATAAATGGAGCTTTAACAATGATAGAGCAGTTTATGGAATATGGCCAATTTCTGCCAACAGAGACATTTTTACACTATTATTTATAGCTTTGTTCTGTAGAACCATGGATATCACATGCGAAAGCTGGGTAGTCACTTTCATAATTTCATAACATAATTGAGTATCGTATCTGAACATGTCACACTGTATTGGACAGATTAGCCTCTTCAGTTTGCCTGGAGAGAGAAGTAGTTGGAAATTTGCTTCCTTGCCAAAATGCTTGTAAGCCATTAATCATGTTCACTTTTGTTCTCCTGAATTTTTTCCTGGTTTTGTTTGCCCCCAACATGCCGTTTGAACAAGCCTTGCGAATGTGGATCGAAATCAGGTCCTCATCTGTGGAAAAAACCTGTCATATAATTGCAGAGGAGGCACTCTTATGTCTGGCAGTATCTGCTCTCTCATGTGTATAGATGTCTTCAACCCCTGCATTCTGTTTCAGAGAACAGGGTTGAGATGCACTGCATTTCCCGCTACCTATTGCAAAACTAAAGAATGTGCAACTTGCAGTGATTTAGTGGTTATTGCATCTTTTATGTGTAGTAGTTTTTCATAGTTGCAGTAGATTGTCATTTACTCCCACCTCCACCCAGTTGATTGAGCAATGTGCAGACCATAATATTTTATCTGGGTGACCACCAACACTGAGCAATTCTATTTCGCCATCAAAACTGCATACAGTCCTTCATAGATCAATGACTTGACTCATTTAACATAAGGAGGATAACAAATGGCTTTAAGGTCCTCATCAATATAACACAGGAGGCGTTATACAAGTTTGAGTTCTATATCCTTGAGAAAAGGAGTCGATGGTTTCAAAGTAACTGCAAAATGGAACCATAACTCAAACATTCAGACGGCAGTTGTGACACTTTTGTAATCAGCATTCCAGGTGATAACATCTTTATCTGCATTCCAGCACAACGGGCTCTTCAGAGGTCAAAGCTGTTTCAAAAAAAAAATTACAGCATCAGTATATTATTCATGGTGTGCCAACAAAACCTGTCTGGAAAGCGAAATATCCTGTAAAATCACTGCTCTCAGTTTCACCACATCAGCAGCTACTGCATTTTCCAAGGGCAGTGTATTTGTGTCACTTCACCAATAGATGGCGCCCTTTGCTGTGTTGTCAGCTGGCACTGTTGAATCTGGAGGAATACTAAGCAGATCCTCTCCCTTCATCAACATTTTTATATTAAATTACAACATAAGGAATATGGTTTTGTGTTTCCAGCTCGGCATTTAAACAGCATCTGCGATTTTTCAAACTGGGCTCTTCTAAAGTCTGTGTGTGCATTTTAATAGCAAGAAAAAAAACAAACATTTTACACAGAGGTCATATAGAGGTGACATTTTTTAAACAGATTCCTGCATGCTCAAAAGCATCACATATCAGTGCTGTGTAACATTGACCCAAAAAGCAAGCCAAGCTTATTATGCTCTTGTGTATTGATAGATATTACTGATAATTACAGATAATTATAGATTTGGTGGTGGTGGGGACTGAGTAATAGCATTTCAAATGGATTCGACTTGCAAGACATCAGCAGATTCTCCATGTGAGCGAATCTAGGGAATCCCAGCCCCAGTACAGCGTGTGCCTGATGCCGCTGCCCTTTTGTCCCCATGTTGACATTCTGTTCTTCTGACTCTGTTTCCGCAGGGCGGACGCGCGCGTCAGACGGCCAGCGATCCGAGGTTTCCCGCCGATGCCCGGCCTCGCCGCGGGCGACGGGAGTGGACCGCTGCCTCACCCTGCATGCACCTGATTACAAAAGCGGCCTCTCCTTGGGTCCGCTGGTAATCTGCTGAGATTTAGACCTGCTGCTTCTGTTTAATAATCCCACTGCGATTAAAATGGGATTAGGGCTCATCTTCTTGCCGTAATATCGTGAGCACACAAAACCAGTAAAACTAAACCACCCCATGTCCAAATGCTGCCCCCCCCCATCTCTGTGCTAGTATTCTATTCTCAAATTTCCCCTAATTTGGATCCTGTTTTTACCCAGTCCATCTGTCCTCTCACTTGATTCGTAGGTGCCACCCGAGTCTCCGCCCTTGTGGATGTTAACCAATCAGAAGGTGGAGAGCACAGGCGCTGCTCAGCATCAGTGCTAGCCCTGTACAAATTAGATTTAGCAACGAGAAATAAAAGCATGCCAAAACGGGAGGGGACAGACTGTTCTTATCCCATCCTACTGCCATAAATGAGACTTCTAACAGAAAAAGTGCAACCCACCAATTTGTGCCTTTTTGTTTGAATATAAATTTTAAAAATTGACCAAGGCTTCCCCACATCAAGCCCTGTACTAAGCAGATGCAGTGTCACTTTGACATTCCTTTCAAATGTTTATGCAATCGTAAAAGTCCACCTGGAATGATTTAGTCACTGAGAAACGTAGCTGTGATGCATGGGGATTAACGCAGTGTACACCTACCTGCAACACCCAATATTTAAGTGAAAGGTGGGTTATAAAGATGAATAGATTCCAGTGTGAGAATGGCCCCCAGCTAAAGCTGCTCCAGTTGCTGAGAATATTACAGGTGTACCCAAGTTAGCAGTGCACTGCAGCAGCCCAGATTCACATGAGATCCGGTGGAGCCATCGAGACAAGCGGCGGGAAGGATTAAGGTGATCCCCCGCATCGCCGACCCGTCCCACGGAAAGTACACGGCGATAGACGCGCGTAACGAACGTCCTGCTCCCCGCTGCCATGGGTGGAGCCAAAGCCCCAACGACATCGCCTGCCGATGCGTCACCCGTTAAACAGGTTTATTTATTTCATAAGGATTAGAGAAGAGGAGTCAATCACAGGTCAGATATAAATGAAGCAAAACATTTATTAAATAAATAAAGACAATAGGCAAACCACAGAACGATGCCTCAAGTCCTCATGTCAGGCCTTCAAAATGAATATGCCTTAACCTGACCTTAAACTGCTTTTATGCAATCATTGATTCGATGGAATTCAGGTTTGGGCGATGACCAGATTATGCTTGCTTGTCGCTCAAATCAGACACCAATGTCTACGCATTTACTGCTCTGGTGGACCTCTGGACCTCTTGGTCTGTTCATAAATGTTTTTATAATGTTTCAGTTGAATACTCATTTGAGTTTTCAGTTATGAGTGCCCTTTCTACCAATGGACGTTTTGTACTCTTAGACCTGTTCTTGTTTATCTGGCATGTTCCTTTTGAAAATAAAAATAGATTAAGTGTGTTTTGATGAAGATGAGAGCTGTATCTTCCAGGGACCTTTTTTTTGGGTGGGACAGCACAGTGTCCCGCTCCTACACACTGGGAAGGGAAGAGGTCTAAGAAGTGACACATGTGGGACCCCCTTTGGGGTCAATGTCGGTCACTGACACACCCTGGATGTAATCAATGCCCTCAGCTGGGCAGTTTAACCCCCTGCTTCCCCTCAGACAGGCAAGGGGACAAACTTGTTTGCTGAGTGATTAAACTTCCAAATGACTTCTCAACTCACTGTGTTTGTAATGTAATGTAATGTAAGTGCAGCCAAAATGTAATGCTTGCAGCCAGCTCCCTGCTCTAATGAGCCTCTGTGTTTAACAGCAGAGGACCAGCTGCAGATTACTGTACTGAAATCCTGTTTGAGGGTCAGCGGGTCTGAACCTTCACATGCCACCTGATCGCTTTATCGACATGTGCCACCTCTGTGGGCTCCCTCCCCCATTTGTCACCAGGCCTTCCAAAGCTTTGGCACTCGGGTGCGGCAGACACACCTGCCAAAGTCACGCCACAGGCATGCCTCCGATGCTCCTTGGGTCGTGACGGATGGTTAGAAAGAAGGCCAAAAATCTGGGTTAAGTATTAGGCTTTTTCTGACCGAATCCCATTTGGAGGCTCACCAGTACCCAGTAGCAGAGTCGCCAAAGACCGAGTGGCCTAAGACCGTGACCTGTATTGAAAGTTAGATACCATGTCTGATGAATATGCATACTATGGTACATGGGAATAGTCATGTTTTCTGAGATCCAATCTGGGACCGAGAATAAATATGAATAAGATATAGTAAGATGTTGCCTTATGAATATATTAGGCAACAACTGACATTATCGCTAAAAATAATATCATTATGTATAAATTGTATTATTATTGTTATTCTATCATATTGCAATGACTGATATTGCATTCATTATCTTCAGGGCTTGTACCAAGGCTGTGTCTGCTGTCTAGTCTCCATTACTTTCAGGACCTACCCTCACATCCACAAGCCCCCACACCACAGGTGCTCTACTGATTCCCCAGACTGGTTTTGGAGGGCTTGTCTGAACCCCCTCCCCACCCCCACATCCCTCTGTCCCCCCGCCAAATTGTCACCACAATGCAGCGCTCAAAGCCGGGGGATTGACACCCGCTCGCCCGAGCCGGGCATTGGGCTCCAGCCGCTTAACCACGGCCGGATATTTGGGCGCGTCCGGGCAGATCCCGTGACCTGGCAGGGGACGTGGCCCAGTTCCCGTGGCTGGGGGAGAGAGAGAGGCCCGCTGGGGAAAAAGGGCTGACTTGGCAGCCCTCCAGTTTAACGCCCGCATTCTCACCCTGCACCGTCGTCTGGTTCTATTAAAGGAGCGGTGTCCATCTCAAACCTCAGACCGTCCCCTGACCTTCTGTGTCCTTGCAGGCTACTGAGGTGTTTTCCCCATGTCATTGCCTGGATTGCTTTCCCAATCCACATGCCAAAAGCTCATGCGAAATATTTACTTTCTGAAACTTCAGGACAATTCGTTTTTTAGATATAGTCCCCAGTATCTTGTGTATATCTTTAAATTTACCCTTGAACCCATGGTTTACATCCAAAAATGTGAATGTTCTCTAAGACTTTGACCTGAATTGCATAATTTTCCTGAACAGAATCATATTTACCTTCACCTTAGGATCACAAATACATGAGCCAAATTACTCCTGTAGATTAGTGATACCCAACCTTACTGTGTAATGTGGGGTGGTTTTTCAGCCATCTACATGGGTCTGCTGTAATGTTGTGATGAGTCATCATGTTTAACATGATGATTTGATTTGAACTGTAATCATTGAACACAATAAAATATATCTGGTACAATGAGCTTGTCCGTATGAGAGTGCCTCTACTGTTTTCCTCAGATGCTTGTTTTCAGAGAAGTTACTAAACAAGGTAATACCATTGATTAAATACTGGAAAGGCTCCCAAAGGGCACTTAGGACTTTGAACGATCAGTAAATTACTTTTCAAATATCACTGGAGCTTTAAGAGCATTTTAAAATTCCAAGAAAAAAGTCAATATGTTTTTGAAAATTAAACTCTGAGAAATAGTTTGATGTACTGAAAGGAAACCAGGCAACTGGCCCTTAAAATGTAGGTTCATGAAAGTATGGGAAGTCCAACCAAAAACTTTCTCTGGGGTTTATTTCCTTACACAAAGTCCCAGATGCCTTTTGAGTGATACCCCAAAGGGGATGAATGCACAGGCTCATGTGCACAAAATAATGTGCACAAAATAATGTGCACAAAATAATGCGCAGGCCTATGTGCACAAAATAAACATTGAGCATACAACAGAGAATGATGACCATAAACTATGACCAACTGTCAACTGGTCATAGTTTATGGTCATAGGTTACCACTGTGAGTCCCCCATGATATGTGTAAATTATGCTACTTTCATGGCGGGCTCTAAGAAAAAACCCTTTCCACAGAAAAGACCTTGAAGAAAAGAATAGAATTTGAGATTTTTTTCAATCTTTTGAAGAGATATTTTTGTTGATGGATTTCTGTAATTCGCTGGGACATTTTGTTGAACTATATTAGCAAAGAGTGTATCCAATAGCAGACACTTATTGTGAAAGCATCTATTGGGGTACACAATAGCGGCTGACAGGACCGTTAAAAAGAACACCTGGTTTGAGCATCAAGAAGAACAGCTTTAAAAAAGAATGCAGCTTAAAACTCAAAGAAAAAGGTTAAAAAACACCTTCAATCAAATTATGTTCTCATAGACTAGAATCCTCATGACGCATGCTAATTTTACATTGCATTCATTTAGCAGACACTCCTATCCAGAGCGACTTCCAGCACAAAAGAACAAAAGTGTACCCATTCAAGTTGAATGATCAACCGTGTCAGACCAGGCTAATAACACTCTCAGACCAGGGAGTGTGAACATAACACTATTCAAGCACTACCGCTTAACTTGTGCTGAAACCAGGCAGCCTAGAAACTAAGGGAAGCCAAGTATATACACAAACATACATCATGCAGTCACTAGATCACAGTATCCATAACATATCATGATACTACGTGTAAAACAAGCAGCAAGTAGTACCAGTAGCAGATGTTAGGGATGGAGACTGAGGTGGAACAGAGATGCAGTCTAAAGCACTGGGTCTTCAGTCTACATCGGAAGATGGCCAATGATTCTGCTGTCCTGACCCCTGAGGAAGTCCATTCCACCCCTGAGGAACCAGTACAGACAGGCTAAGTGACCCCGAAGGGAAGGGACAGTCAGTTGGCCCAAGGTTGCAGGGCTTAGTGATCTGGCCAGTACATATGGTTTGAAAATGAATTTCGTGCTTACATACATTTTCCTATGTGCTTAATATGACAAAAATGATCTATTAACGATCAAATACAATTCCGTGACTGCCATCAAAAATGGTAACACTGACCATCCCCAAGTTTTCATGTAGTCAGAGCAATGCACAGACAGACATTGTTGTGATATTACCTTTAAAGGTGACTGGTCATTTGAAATACCATCTGAAAATGACGATGAATGAACATGGACCCTGTTGCTATGCAATCTCAGAATAATGGATGGCACTGGCACCACAGTGGAGCACCCCTGACTCCTCGTGCAGGAATCTCCTTCCTTTGGCCTCCCTTCACTCTAAGGAGAAAAAATTCAGGCATTTTCACCAGAAACACATTGCTCACGGCTGACCACATCAGTCATATCATTTACAGTCGACCACATCATTTGCATACTCAGTTTAGTTGAATAAATTACCGCAATCAGCATTGTTCCCACCCCCTCTGTCTCCTTGTCATGCATGACTCTGTACTAGGAAATACCAATATGTAAACCTTAACGAGATTTATATATTAATAGATACCAGACATTTTTTATGCAATGTCCCACAGTGTCAGTATACGCATTGGCGGTGAAGGCAGTTTGGCTCAGTGCATTCTGGGTCTTGAGTCCAATTAGGGGCCGAGCAACCGTAATTAGGCTTCTGCCTAGCTTCCTTGTCTGTATCTTCATGTGTGTTCTCGGCTGTCACGGAAATAGATAATCTGCAATGTTCCCGTTCGCTATAAGGGTCATTTTCACAGAAATCCCCCACCACTGTACACAGGCTGCTTAGCGGCTATTTAAAGTAGAGCAGGAGCTTTAGCAATTAGAGGCCTAATCTTGTCTTTGACAAAGTTGCATTAATCTAACGTTCTACACAAGGGACCTCAGCTGACTCTTTGCTGTGCGCTATGGCTTGTGATTTTTCTATTTCTTTCAAGCTTTCTCTTGGCATCGGTAAAATATTTCATGCCATTTTACAATAAACCACATTAACTCAACGACTGGACTGGCAAAGAAGGATTGCTGCTCAGTTTAGTGTTTGAGACGTTAAGCCACCACAGTCTGTTCAACTGAGGGCCATCAAATTACAACGTGTCCCTGATTTTGTCATTTTACTTCAATATGGCCAATTTTTCAACAGTATTAGGTTTTTGCAAGAAAGTCCCATGCTGAGTAGCTTCATATAATGACTACTTTTCAGTGATGCTTATATCCTGAGTTTCTTGACATTCACATCCTGCTAACCTGTGGCTACAAATAGAGCTGACTGGCTGCTGACTGGCTTTTGATTGGTCAGTGGCAGAGATTTCCATTCCATTTCATTGTGTGTGTGGGGGGCACAAGCATGTCCAACAAGCCCCCAGACACATTTAGGGCACGTAATGCAATCTCCTTGAATTTTACAAATATCTCTCTAAGAAACTGGAGGATTTCCTCCTTGAGAAAGAGGTCCAAGATCCCACTCGAAACAGTTCAAAACTATCCAGCTGGTGCAACAGTCCAAAAACCCACTAGAAATAACTCAAAACTAGCCACCTGGTCCAATGTCTACCTCATCTAAGGGTCAGACAATCCCAGTAGAAACAGTTTCAATCTAGCCAGTTAGTGCAACAGTCCAAAATCCCACGAGAAACAGTTCAAAACTAGCCACCTGATCCAATATCCACCTGGTCCAATGGTCACATATCCCACTGAAACAGTTCAAAACTAGCCACCTACTCTTGCACCTGTCATGAATTTGAATTTTACAGTTTTACAGACAGGAGTAAATTGGAGCAAGGCTGGCACGTTGCTCATACAATGGTCCTGTCCTGAGGTCGTAGGAAAAAGGAGAGTAAACCGTGACCACACTAGATCCATTAAATCATGGGTCAGAAGGTCTGGTTGACAGAGGGTTTTGTGTGAATGGGGAATTGTGGGATGGAATCTAAAAAACAAACATTTGTGCCAATACAACTTTGAATATATATTTCCATATACTGTATATTTCAGAGAGAGAGAGAGAGAGCGAGAGAGAGAGAGATCTTCACTGACAGTCAAGATGGCTTTCTTCCAAACCATCTAACCATATGTACAGTATACCCAACAGGTTCTAATTAAAAAGTATGTCTACCAAATTAATAAAGCAAAAAAGATATTTGCTTACTTTGTGGACTTTTAAAAGGCATTTTATTGTATTATGCATATTCCTTAACTTCTTAAAGTGGTGTAGGTAGGGTAGGGAGTAAGGTGTATGACATCATAAAATCAATCTACTGTGGTGTAAAAATTGGTGTAAAAACACTATTCAGAATCTAACTCAACTGATGTGCTGTAATGCTGGAGAAACAAGTAAATATGATTTCACTCTGGGCAACATGACCCTAAGGCATATTGCACCTACTTGTATGTATGCCCAACTTCCAGTGTATCAGGGAAGTTGGCAGTAAATGCATGCCAGGCTTTTAAATACATAAAGAGGAGGCTCTACAATTTAAATCTACTGATAAAAACTTGGCTAAAACTTTTTAAAAGTGTTATTAAGCTAATTGCCCTTTATGGCAGTGAGGCAACATCCAAAACCAAGATCAGAAAAAATGGGACAAGCACTTCACAAATAACTTGAATGCAGAGATCTGCAAAATCATGTTAAAATTACCGAGACAGCACACACAGAGCCAAATTTGTAAAAGCCATTTATCCATTGGCTATTAACACACAGAAAAGAGCATTAAATGTCTGCATTCATTTGAAACACAGTGGTCCCAACTCACTCCATTATAAACCCCTGCAATACACTGGAGGAGTCCCCTCAGCCAATTGGTCCTGAAGCTCACTGATCAGAGCAACACTACCATCAGTCAGCTTCAGCACAGCACTGCGACAACAATCCAATTAGTGTGCACCAAGTTAAAAAACAAAACTACTACGCACACTAAAACACAAAACTAAATGAGTGCTAAAAGAGTGCTACTGGTCCGCACCCTGAAAAGTGACTACACCCTGGCAGAAACACAGGCAAAAATGCGAAGCAGAAGCAGATCCTGAAAAGTATCGCCTAGGTGATCACAGCCTGGCCACTGAAAAGGGCTGACATAGGAAAACCTGGCAAGCTATAGGATACTGTGTGATCACTGCAGAAATATAGAGGTCGAGACAGAGATCCACTTTCAATTACAACATAATAAATACTCCTGAGCAGGGGAATTTTTTTAAAAAAATCACAACTGCATGCACTTATAAAAAAATATATTTTACAGTCTTTTTTGCCACTGTGTGTTGACTGTGGCTGTACTCACCTATGAGTCAGCGCTGTCAATCTTTCGTTAGAATCTAACTCATTACATTCTTATCAATCTATCATTTAAAATCTGATTTAACCACGCTGCCGATGTAGACAGGTTCTGTGCAGAGCAAGTCGGAGAGGTTGCATGCATCAGAGAGAGTGCCCTCCGCCGCATTATTCAGCAAGCAAAGCGATTAAACTCAGAACTGCTTTTAACAGTAAATTAACAGTCTGTGCTATCACATCCAACAGTGCTCAATTAGCATCTGAATACGAGCCCCGCCCTCGGTCTCTGGCACTTTTCCTGCCCCTAATGCAACAAAGCTGGAGTAATTTGGAATATTAAACTGGATAACATATTCAGATTGTTTCCTCCAAGAAACACACATTTCTTTTTATGATATAGGGCAGTGTTTCTCAACCCTACTCCTGGCGGCACCCTGTCCTGCATATCTTCTATCTATCCTTGCTCTACCTACCTGACTGAACTCATCAGTGGCACATTTTATTAGCTGAGCACACCTGATTTAATCAAGCAGCAAGGGAGCTGCAATCAGTTTTAGGGGGAGGGGCGATTGCACCTGTGCTATGAAATTCACTTGAAATACTTGTCAAACTCAGCTCTGGGTTTCATTTTGTTTAATGCTCATGTCCAGTGGACTTACAAGTGATGAAACAAAGCTTGTTATTCAAAGTTAAGTACAACCCACCATGGGTTTAGATCAAATTAGGCATTATGTCAAGAGAAAAGGTCTCTTCCTGTTTCCTCATTACTGACAGCTCAAGGGAGACTTTGGGGCGGATGGGGAATTGATAACAGGAGCATTGACGAGCCACGGCCTGTCCCCGTGCTACGCTCTGTTCACGACCAGAACAAAAAGAAGAGAGGAAAAAAAATCAATAGGTTCATTGAGGCATTATGTATTGCTCACTTTGGGGGCATTACTGACAAAGTCACTCTGTCATGCCTTGTGAATGCCTCTCTTGCCGGTTGTTTGCCGGGGTCATGTTGCGCTACTGTGATGTCAGCGAATACGGTACCCCGCGGACGTTTTGAGCAACCACCCTTTATGGTGCACCTGGCCACAGTTCTGCCAGCAGCACGTTAAAAGCAAGACCAATAATACACTTCCGCGAAGTGGCATGAGATCCTTGAAACTGATTAAAGACGGTGCATTAAAGCAATGAATAATAACGACAATTTACATTATCAATATCAACATCAACAACGTGTATAAACAATCACAGCTGGGACGGTGCTGTTGTGCCCCCACACACACACACACACACACACATACTGTTATACTGTTTTCTTCAATCATTGCTGATAACAGTATTACATGTTATCATGTCTCAAATCGCTGTAAAAATTATTTCACATTACGAAGTGTCATAATCTCACTCCACAAAAATTTATAATAAACAAAAAGTATAGGTAAATCTAATTTACGTCTGTTGTCTTGTTCGCTGATGTACTGTAGATATTCTGAGTAGCTATCTCCAAGATTACTTGGATTACTTGCAGATGTCCATCTCCGACCTGTGCCTGAACAAGGATTAGCTAGAGCCACAACACATGTCGATCACCCATAACGCTGCCTCTGTAACCACGGCAACTCTACTCTAAGTCCGCGGTTCATCCAGAAATTCAATTGATATTTCGGGCTTGAACGAACCACAGTGAAATGGTTGGTTGCGTCTAGTGCCTACCTGTATAAATGAACCACACGCATCACGTGCAAGACCCACCCCAACCTTTGATTTGGATATTGATGCTGGCTTAGTTTGGTTTATGACTGGTTGGATTCTGCGCTGAGCGAAGGGAGGGATGGGGCGGATTGGAAGTCGTTCGTTCGCAGCCAGTCACTTTGAGCTCCTCCCCTGTGGCTCGAGCGCATTGTACAGCACCATCACATTCGTTCAATGAAAGCAAGAGGGCACGGGAGAAAACAGCCTTTCCTGTTTCAACATACTGCCATACCATCGCCGCATCTTGCCTTCTCCAAGGTACGCAAGTGTGACTAACCTTTTCTGTAAACACTGTGAGTGTCTGTCAACAGTTTTTCCCCCCAACACGTTTCGCTATCAACAGTTGTAAGAGGTGACTGTGTGCTTAATTTTTATTAATTTTTTAAACAGTTGGGAACACACCCTCGTAGCGCAAGTCATAATGTCATTTCTGTACATGTTGTGCGTGGTTAATTGGCTAAGTACAACGCGGTGATTAACGGTGTTCAGAGTGCGTGTAGATGTTCTCACATGTAAATCAAGTTCACGCGTTCTTGATGCTTTCAGTGTTCTTGAACTGATGGTGTTTCGCGAGGTATGTATTTCAGCTGATTTAATTTTGTAACCGATTTTAGAAAATGACAAGAGTCGAACGCGTTATTTTAGATGCTGTATCTTTGTAATCAGCAAATAAATGTGTTCGCAAAGAAAGCATTTAGCAAAGATCTGAGAAAAATAATAGAAATGATTATAATGTAGATAAACATATATTAAAACAAGGTGTTGTGATAGATCTGAGTGCTGCTAAAATGAATAATTCTGAGACAGTGTTTCGATAAGCAACACTATTTAAAGCGAGAGTACATGCGATCGTCTTGCAATTCATTAATCTCATTAAGTACAGTAATGCGGCTTGGGTTACTTAATGCTATCATCTAAGCTCTATATTTCTAACACCATAATGTGAAATATAACAACATAACAGCTATCAGTGATGAACTCGTATGCGTTTCGTGGTCGGAAAATAAATGCACCTGCGTTCTCTTTGAGCGCAGAGATTTTCGGAGTTTCTCAGTCGTCGGCATGTCATCTTTAGTGTGCGCATTTGTTGCATGTCTGAAATATAAGTGCTTTGGGAGTTGTGATTATATACATGTATTAAGTGGGTGCCTCACTTTCTGAGTTTTAGACGTACAAATACCTGAGTGTCCATTCCACACACGAGAAGGGCGCGCGCCACACACACACACACACACACACACACACACACACACACCACATTAATAACCGAATGATAAGTAATCGATTTGTAATCGAGTGTCCTTTATATTTACAAAGCGTTGCAGAACACACATTTCTCTGGAACAATTTATGATAGTGCTGTCTCTGAAGTCTAGACTTTTGATACACGGCTAGTGCACCGTGACGATACACTGTACATAGTTCACTGTATGGTCATCTCTTTTAATTCATCCTAATCCATCGGCGTTGATTAAGAAATATATTGTAGTTCATCAAAAGAAGGACTGGAACGAAATCTTTAAATGTATTCTGGCATAGGCATGACGCTGAAGTCTTAATAATCACGCCAAACAAAATCCAATTCTTCTGTTTCAGTTTCTTTAATTTTTGACATTGCGAACAATTTTAAACATTTATAATATTTTAAATGCGTTTCACATTTTGGATTATGGGTTCTCCAATTGCGTCGTAAGGCATCGCTGTCGTTTCTCATGTTTTCAAGAAATATATAGCAAGTAATATATAAGCCTAGTTATTTGGACACCTTTTGATCCCTATATATTATATGATACAGATAATGGCAATGATGGCCCTCTTTTCAGGAAAACACTATTGACGATTTTTGAGTACTTAGATCCATGAGAATTTATTGGCTGTAAACGTATAGTCTCGCGGACGTGTTTTGGGCAGCAGAAAAGGTTACTGTTTTATCCTGTTGCCGTCATGGTAACAATGGAACCGCTTGAATAAGAATCAGGCCTGTTAAAGCAAAATGTGAATAATCCATTGAGTGATTGACAACGGATTATTTATTAAATTTCTATCATTTTGCATGTCATGTAGGTGAGAGGTAAACTCTTAACAGACTGAACACCTCGAACGCCTTTGCAGTCTTTGAAAAAGAGAATGTAAGGTAATTCGGTTTTCCGATTGTGACGGAATAATATTTTCCCACGCTCGTCTCTATTGTTAACAGTGAGCGTGTCTAAAATGAATTCGCCATCAGCTATTCTACGGTAGAATGTCCCAAATTCACGTCAATTTTCTCACAGCCTGTATGTCGCTAGTGCAGTTTCCGTAAAATAATGCACGTTGAATATTTGGTCAATTACATTGCATTGATGCTGGTAAGATGACGTAGTGTGTTTTGACACATCTACCTTATACAGGCTCCAATTTGTTTCACTGGAATGTATAACATCAGACTCATATTTTGTTATTTTTGTGTATTTGGCATACATGGATTCAGATGGATGGTATGGTTGTGTGCACTTGATAAAGACTGCACTTACAGAGATGTTATGAAAGCTGCATAAGGCCTACTTGAGTATGTCTGACCTGAATAAGATGAGGTATGCCCGTAAGTCACATGTGTTCCATGTTTTCACAAGTACATAGAACCTCCAACTTGAAATTTGTCATAAAGAATAGGGAAATGATATATGTTGTAAGAGGAGCTGCATACTCTTGCATTTGCATCACCTGCTTTCTTCCTTCTCGGTTGCTTTTTCAGAGACTAGTATGAGGAAACCTTTTTGTGTACCAGACCCCGGAAGAAATTCAGAATCCTCCAATATTCTTTAAAGCGGAAAGCAGCATCATGCGCCGCATTCGGTAAAACGAGTGCCTGCCCCCTTTCTCTCTCTTCATACGACCACTAAGAAGGACAGCAAGAAGACAGTGATGGGTTTGAGGCTCCCCACCGCCAACCCGGGGACGAAGGACTCCATGCTGGACCTAGAGTGCGATAGGCACCAGTGCCAGCGCGTCCGGAGGAAACTGAGGCCACTGAGGGTGCTGGGCTTCGTTATGAGCCTGCTGGGCGTCTTGTCTCTCAGTGCCTTGTCGTGGAGCGCGGAGCGGGCCGCCGAGCCCTCCGGAGAGAGCCTGCTGCCAGGCCCGGCGCCGCACCGGACTCTGCTGTCCACCAGGCACCACAACGACCTGAACGTCTCCGTCGACGCCCCGGTGGCCATGAAGTCATCCTACGACGACAACAGCAGCATCGCCCAGGGCGATTACCCCACGGACCTGTTCAGCCTGGAGGAGCGGAGGCAGGGCGCCGTGGTCCTGCACATGTTCGGAATGATCTACATGTTCATCGCCTTAGCCATCGTGTGCGACGAGTTCTTCGTCCCGGCCCTGACGGTCATCACGGAGAAGCTGGAGATCTCCGACGACGTGGCCGGGGCCACCTTCATGGCCGCGGGGGGCTCGGCCCCGGAGCTCTTCACCTCCGTCATCGGGGTGTTCATCTCCCACAGCAACGTGGGCATCGGCACCATCGTGGGCTCGGCCGTCTTCAACATCCTGTTCGTCATCGGGATGTGCGCGCTCTTCTCCAGGGAGGTCCTCAACCTCACCTGGTGGCCCCTCTTCCGCGACGTGTCCTTCTACATCATCGGCCTCATCATGCTCATCGTCTTCTTCCTGGATAACTTCATCACGCACTGGGAAAGTCTCGCGCTGCTGCTCTGCTACGCCACCTACGTGACGTTCATGAAGTTCAACGCCAGGGTAGAGGGTTTTATTAAGAACATGTTAAACAGAAACCAGGTGGACGAGCTGGAGGCCGCGCCGAAGGTGAGTCATCCTTTCCCTTTCGCCCCCGCATTGGTTCGCGTGCCTCGTTTTAGTCCCCCCGGGGCAGGGAGGCATCGTTTGGGAAGGACACGCCAAAAAGCCCAACCAAAGGGTGCGGCAGACAGATGGCCCAAAGGCAGTTTTTGGATTACCTTGCCTTCATTGATTTTCATTAGCCTAAGGCATCACGCGGTCCAGAACCCTTGCGTGGCAGTGCAGAGAGCTGTCCTTCTTAATGCTGACTAAGGCACACCACAGCCTGACTGTGGAGGGATCCTTAGGCATCAGAATTAGTACAGGATGAAGATCTCTGCCAAGGGCACTCCTGATGGCTGCTCATATGGAGGGACGGCCAGCAGGTCATGGTAAAAAACAGTACCAGACAGAACCTTTTAGCAGCATAAACATGCTCAGAGATCCAAAGAAAGCTTTGCAGTACATGATGTATTATTATTTTGTTTTTAGTTCTCTGCACTATGTTATTGCATCATTACTAAATCGTGACTAAATCATGTATTAAATTATCCCATTAATGAACTAAGTATATTAACTTTTATTAATCAATCAATTTGACTAGTAAGCTCTGAGATGACATGGGAAGATGGGAAGATGGGAAGACCCCCTCACAATTGCAAACAGCAGTCGGATCACAATACAGTTAAATCCACTCCTTTCAGCTGATCGCTGTTATGAGTAATGTTCCTTAGTAAAAAAAAACACATATATTTCAGATCGACCTCCACTGCTGCACTGACATATTTTAGTGCCTGTTTCCTTTTAGCATGGTGGAATGAGCAGATTGTCGGCTTTTGTGGGCAGCTTGGTGTTTTGTACCTCCCTCCCTGGTGTCTGGCTCTTGGGAGGTGGCACAATGTCACTACACTCCTGTCTTGTTTTTCTCAATGCCATGATAGTTGGTTTGACTGGGTAGTCTGAAGCAGAGACTGGCCACGCATGCAATTCAGTGAGAGTTTTACATCATTAACCCCTCTGTTACCAAAGACACACCAGTGCACATAAAGTCCCAAGTGCAATTAAAAGGCATTCTCAAACCTTGCTCTGTTAAACTGAACTCTTTACAGAATTAACAACCTATTTTAGCAGACTTGGGCCTGGATCCAATTTTGCTGCATTGCATGCTGTTCCTAACTTAAAAATATAGGTTTTAAGCAAAAGTTTTTTTTTTAATTCGACTTTGCATGCAGCAGAAGCTGAAATTAATGGAAGAGGTAGCACCTAGGAAAATAACTTCAAATATAGGGACAAAGTGCAACGCAGCACAGTTGAATCCAAGCCTTAAGAGACCAGGCCTGACCGTGAGGTTTGTTTGATTTGAGTGTACTGTTGCCACAGCAGCTTATATGCTGCAAACAGAGGCTACTTCGGTTGATTGGCTGTTTTTTCTATGATTACCTCACCGTCCATAACCGAAGCCACACGGGTGTGCATGGAAATCAGAAGCTGATGTGTTGTTGTCTGTTGCACCTGTTTGTGCTGAGTCTTGGGTAATGTTCTTTTACAATGTTGTTCAGCATCCAGATATCCAGAGTTTCCATATTCGCTTGTCATTTCTGTTTATGGAGAGCATATGTAGCATAGTTAATCTGTACATTCCTTTGTTTTATTTTAATTCATGCAAATTACAGCATAATGTCTGTATTCAGAATATTTGGAACTAACTGCACCTACATCCACCAAAATTGCATTAATTTATCACTAAATGACCCACAGTCCCTCATTGGCTTTAATTGGTTTTACTCTATTAGTTTTTCCTGCCATGATTAAAATAAAAGTGGATGAGGGAGCATAAACATAAACATATTATTAATAACCAATATGAAAGACTAATCCTGTCTAACCTTGTGGGTATCCACTAATGTGCTAATGCCACTAAATGCCTGGGATCAAAAATAATATGCAAATTTTCATGACGACACTTATAACACAATATTAAATGCCCCAAAAGTTATAAGCCAACTACTGTTAATAGTTGAAAGGTTAAAAGGTAATGTTGTAAACTATGGTTAAATTGGAAAAAGTTGCCTTCTTGATGCCCCCTTTCACATAAAGATAATTTTGGCATAAAATACTTTTAACATCTTAAGAACAAAGTAATATTGACAAAGGAACAAAGTCATATTGCTTAAAGTACAATATTATCACTTGTATGCTAAACACAGAATTCTCTGAACCAGTAATAATCATTGATAAATCTGTAAAAATAGATGACCACAGATCTAATCCTTAGATTAATCAAAAAAAATCCCAAACAGCCCTAATCTATAAGTTTTATTTGAATAAAACATACAATAGTATAGTATACAACAGCATGTAGTATACAAATAGTACATAAAAGGCAAATCCAAAATACAAGTGCTTTTATTGCTGTTATTAACAAGTTTTGTGTTCCATGCCTTCTGGGATATTGTGATGGAGTTAGCCAGGCATTCTGTTCCTTAGGCCTGGAGCCTCCTGTGCTTGTAAATGGGATTAATAAAAAAAAAAGACAAATGCCACTGTCAATCTAGGTTAAGATGGACAAATTGAGCTCTAGTATGAGAAATGAGACCCCAGGATAGCAGGAATGCAGAATGTTTCCGAAACATCCCATATGCAGTGAATAATAAAAATAAAGTCAGAAATTACTTATTTTTTTCTGCACAACTGAGAAGAAAAAAAATAGTTGGACACATTTTACATTCAGTTCATGTTATATCACATACCATCTGTATGCCTATACCTATGTAATAACATTAATTTAAATAAGTACATAATGTATAACTGTGCTTGATTACTGTGTCCTATCAGCTATGGAACTACAAATTGTGACACTGTTGTGGTCAATACTAGGTTTGGTTTTTGTGGTTGAGGAAGTTTTGGTGCTAAAGTTATATTGAGGGTTGGGGTTAAGGCCAGTGATACAATAATGCCTATTAGGTTGCATAGGTGATTACCTATTTAACACAATCTTATCAAAAACCTAAAACAAATTACTTTAATGCAGAAACCACATGTTAGTGTTTCACTGATTAAATGACTGAAACCTTAAAATGCAACATGCAGTACACAGGGATACAAAACTATCAAAACTGAAGCTTCATCTGAGAGGAGCTTCACAGAGAGGTTACATTTTCACAAAACAGCCACAGAGTGAAAATGCAGCAAAAATTTATATAATTTTCTTAAAACAATGACATTAATAATAAGGTCAGTCCATGTTATCACTTTGTGAACAGAACTGGTGTCCTCCTTCTTTTAAAATTTTGTCCAACCCTCTGTGTTCTTTTTTTATACAGTTGGAGTCTTCTGCATTGCTATCTAATGCAATATACACACCGTATGGAGTACAGGTGAACTAGCTTGGTGTTTAATGTGTTCATCGGAGAATAGCTTTGTGTCGAGTCTGTTTTGTAGCAGAACTTTCGGGGGCATATACTTTACTTTAAACTATAGTCAACGACCTTTTAATACGGCCATAGGAACAGAGGGATATCCCACTTGGTCTGATCAGTCTCACAGGGTCAGTCCAGTCATCCGAGTGGATTTAGCTTTCTGAAGCTCGAGATGAAAATGAGTTTGGAAACATGATCCCAGCAAGCAGTACTGTAAATATAGAGCTACATCAGGATTCCAGCATACAGGTCAAAAAAGAAAAAAAAACTAAGCAGCAGTATTGAAACAAGCGAATATTGAAATCCAATAGCTCTGCAAAGAGATTTTAGGGGTCAATTGAAGCACAGAGGCTATAGGGATGAGGTGAAATATATAGCAGGTTTAAGGTATTGATTATGGCTTGCATAACCTGAAAAAATGGTAGGATATGTGAAATAGTGCCTTAAACCTGCCATCACCTTATCATCTGTGCTTCAGTTGAAACCTCTAAAATTATGTTGAGGAAGTGGTGACTGATTAATAGGGCTTGTTGGTAAATTTATTCAGTGTTCTCCATACTACAGATGTGTTACAGCAGCTGTAACTATACTAGAAGGGATGTTAAAAACCAAAAGCAGGGCTCATATCATGGTCAATGTATGCCATTCTGGAGCATCATAAGGTTGAAGACTGCAGACATCCTCTAGCCTCTCATTCAGCTACACACAAAAATGACCAAATAATAACAAACTCTTATCTTCTGATCAGCAGTTTGTGGAGTCAGTGCAGATTGTCGAAATGCAGAGGTGTAAGTGTGCAAACAATTTTGGTCACATCATTCATCCGTATGAAGATGAGGGCATGCAGTCTGAAGTATTCACAGGTTGGTAAATGTTTTCCCGGGCCTTGTGGTTCTTTGGTTGATTTACCTCACCAGGCCCAAACTGGTGCTGTGCTGCTAAGAGACCTGCAGTTGAGAACAGCAAAGTTGGTGCAGTCAATGTCCCACGCAAACAGTATTGCGGTCCCTGTCTTATTTCCGAGGGCCTCCAGGCTTCACCTCTTGTCTGTGCGGCTTTCTACCTGTGCGGTAGTCACCCCTGTTCTTTTTGTTACCATAGCATCATGAAAGCTGATGAGGAAAAACTCAGAACAGTGTTAACAGTTCAGGCAGCTTAGAAAGTTTGGTGTAGGTCACAAAATATTGAAGTTTTCGCAGAATAGTCCGTCGTCAAGGTAAAGGTTCCAGTGCTATAGATGAAGTCTCCCAAATCCTATATGAAAGGAGAGAGACCTCTGTTCAGTCTTATCACAAGGTACTTTGTGGAACAAATTCAAGCAAGAGTCCCTGTATTTGTTCCATTACATTATACATTGCATTTGTCTGTCACTGAAATCAACATAAAATAAAATATAAGGGGTTAAAAGGGTGTAAAGGGTGTATTAGGGATTAGATTGATTGCCGTTAGAGTGAATTGAGACCAAAGTGGTTGAAAGGCTGAAATAGTTCAGGACAGATAATTTTTGGTTGTTTTTTTCCCAGATTGATTAAATTCTTGACTTACTTGCACTGCAATTTGTGCTAGGTTTACATTTTTACTTGCAGATTGAATGTAAATATTGATTATATCCATCACCCAGACATGGAATCAGATGTAAACTTTGACCTAACTGCCAATACCTGTAGGCAATGTTACAAAATTCACAAGGTCTTTGAAAGGTGATGGGAAATAATTAAAACTGAAAATAAGACATTTTTATTATTGAAGAAGTGAAGAAAATACATCTCTCTTTTTAATTTTTTGACTGGCTTGATGTCAGTCACCATTAAGTCTAGCAATGTTTTGATCATCTTGCTGGATGCACACTATGGCTACTACCAAAGGTAAATCATGACTGGTATTGACTGCCAACAGCACGTGAGTGTAGGGGCAACATCATTTTAAAAGTGTCTCAAAAACACTCCAGTTCCCCTACAATTCCAATCTAAAATTTAAATTTCACAGAGATTTCATGACTGCAGCAGTAACAGTACTCCTTTAAAGTCATGCATTCGGCTTTGAAATATTGTTTGAAAAGTAATGGAAAATATAAGTCAGGTTTGAGTAGCATTAGATCAGTGCAGAAAATCTATCATTAAACATGTTTTATTTTAGGATTACTGAGTGAGTCAAAGATTTGATTTAATCCAGCCAATGTAAAATGATTCACGCTGGAAGATGAACCTTCTCAGTTGGTTCTTATATGTGCTATCTCAGAGGTGGTAACACCTGTGGCTGCCTCTCTGTGCTGTTCCACTAAACAGGCGTAGACAGAGTAATACTGCATGGTTTGAAGCTAGCTGGCTGGAAATACATCTAACAGTTCCCTGCACCATATAGTGCTTAAGTAATTCTCGAAAAGACTTAAATCCAATTAGCAGAACCATAGCGGAACACGTGTCTCTGATGTTGTTTTAAATCAAAAACGCCATAGTTCAACCTTCAAAGGTTGCATATACCTTGGAGCTGGTGTGGTACAGCTCGCTGTATGTTGAATGTGGTACGTATAGAACAGGAAAATGCATTTTTCAGCATTTAAAATCGGCGGAATTCTCAGTCGACCCAAGGCAGAGTAAGAACACTTAATTATTCTAAGGCCCTAATCCTGTTTAATCCCCTATTAACCACTCATAAGTGCTGGTGACGAGGATATAATATAAAGACTCTTAGCCCCAACGTTCCTTTTGCATAGACTCTGCCGCTGCAGACTTGCTAAGGAGAGAGGCAAACATGCCACTCACTGTGTGCCACAGTAAAGAGTGTATCCTTCCAGATATGTATGGAAAATACAGCTCCTTTTCTGGTCACCGTTCCAACCAAGGCGTTTGTGAACCTAACCATCCGTGTGTTTGCAACATGGATGTGCACTCAGACGTTGGGGTCGTCCTATTTGACCATTCAGCTTTCACGGACAGAGCAAGGGAGAGGCATGGTCCAAGGTGACACAGGGACGGATGCTTGGAAATGTGTTGTGACATCACAAAACGGACGGCGTTCCGCTCAGAAATGGAACACACATTGGAAAATATCAGATGTTTTCAATTACGCAGCTCCACTTGACTGGGCAGCTTCGCATCAAGACTTAAGTGGATTAATGTGCTTTCTCCAGACCCACAGATGTCTTTGAGTTAATGATATGGAGCGGAGCCCCCCCCTCTCTCTCCTTGCATTTTCTTAAACTTGAAACGTCATTTGATCTAATTTGCCTTTATCTTGTTGCGTTTTAAAAGCACGGTGGCATCTGCCTGTTCCATTGTGCACGGTATATTTTAACAGATTACCAGGTAAAGGATTACTTACAGTAACATATGACTTGGATTCCTGTTTTTCATCCATCAGTGTATCAGTGTTATAGATCCTTGTTACTGCCCATCTGCCCCAACATCAAAGGAATATGTCAGTCAATTGAAAATATTCTGAAGGAAGTCTATAGTGATTAGGCTTTAATCAGAAGAAACCAACAAACTTCAAAAGAGGAGACTGCCTTCCTGTATCTTAGTGTATCTGCTGCCATTTTGACATTTTGCCTCTACATGACCAATTATTAGTTTGTAATTTCAGGGCAACCAATTTATTAAAAAAACAAATTATGGGAATTTTAGCTATTGGTTGGGCAATTGTGAGTCTCTAAATTAAATGCCCTACATATTTTTTTAGGTAGCCTGAAAATAGTAAAGTGATTGTATGTAGGGAAATTGTTTACTGGATTGGTGAAATCTATGAGACAAACCAGTGCAAGTGGTTAAGATGAACATATATGGTTGTGTGGCTTAATCAGTGGCAGCAATACTATGAAAACACAAACAAATACTTTCTTCCTCCAGCTGGGTGCCTCGTTAATTCCCAGTCCTGTGCAGTTTCACTGCCCCCAATCAATATCAAATAAAAGTAAGCAATTAGTTAGCAGTGAATCAAATGTCACATGGTGACCAGTGGAGAAGGGGGTCATCAGAATTCGCTCTCAGGGTTGGAAATCGCAGTTCTAAATGCGATTATCTCTTTCCATTAATCTTCTTAGAGAGTGGTGGCTTGGAAGATTATGGGAGCAGTGTCGACTCTTGCCCTTGTCAGTGGCATCTTGCTACCCAGCTAAACGTCATGCAGAGCTTGCCTCTTTATATATAAAAAACTATGCACCAACTGAATTATGGGTATCCCCCTTCAAATGGCAGCAGTTGTGTTGCCCCATTATTTAAAATGCAGAGCGTATGTGCTTCTCTCCTAATATTGTGGCCTTATATAGATTTAAAGGTACTGTCTTGTTGATTGACCTGTTTCTTCATGCTGTAATTTGGTTTCGCAGAAAGCTTAATTTGTTCTTTTTTGAAAGCATTCATTTAAAAGCATGTGCATGCCAAATTGCATTGACTTAATAGGACTGTATCTGTAAACCAACCAGAAAACAGTGTAAGCATTGTCAAGGTTTAATTAGCTATTAGCTTTTACTTGATTTTTTGCCATTCTCATCCCAAACAAATCGACAGACTGGCTTGCCAGTCCTCAGTAATCGCATTGGTCAGTTGGCAGGTGCTCTGACACAGCTTATAATGACTGTCCATGCTAACAAAGAGGCAGCTTTGGAGATCTATAGTAATTTTGTATGCAGGATTCCACCACTGGTTCAGCCAGTAGCTTGCTCATTGCCCACACCAAAAACTGACAGATATTTGGGAAATTAATGCTAGCAAATGAGCTGCAGGGTAAAAGGTTCCTGCTGTGGTAGGTGTCTGCGGTAGGTGACCCTGCTATCCCTGATAAGTCCCTGTCTAAACCATTTCCAATGACAGCTCGGAGCAAAGATTGCAATATGGCACCAGCAGCTGCCTATGCCCACCAACAGACTGACGGTCACATGCACACTTAAATGATTCAGTGCAGAATATGCGAAAGGAAAAAGAGCTACAGCTGGTCATCTTGGGCATTTGCGCTCTCTCTCTCCATCTCTCCCTCTGAAATTCAATTAGACTTTACTTCCATGACAGCTTGCATTGCTAGGAAGAAGACTAAATGCATTGCTAAGACACTTGAATGCACTACGTTTAGATGCACATATTCTTCATACTATGAGCATGTGACTGAACAACTCCTAAAAATGCAGTGTGCATTGTTTGTGAGGGCACAAAAACACATATGTTCCTCTCTCTTCCTCTTGTATTCCACATGTATGTTTCTCTGTCTTTCTCTCCATCTTCCACATGTACATTTCTCTTTCCCTATGTATTCCACATGTATGTCTCTCTCTTTCTGTCTGTCTTCTACATGTACATTTCTTTCTTTCTCTACATCTTCCTCTCTGGGAGGTTAAATAATCTTCATGACTGTGTAAAGAAGAGGTGTAAATCAGTTTCTGGAGTGGCAGAAGTGTGTATGTGTGTGTATGGGGGTGTAAAATCTGAGAGAGAAAGACGTGAGGTGCTGATTCCTTTAAAGCTGCAGGGAGGGGCAGTCCCCACAGCTGCTCCCTCTGACGTAGGTGCTGCTTCTCTCCTCTTGTTAGCCTTATGGGTAATTAACGCCACAGAAAAAACAATCACCTGAGCTGGGACAATTAAGACTGCAGCCGGAGTCCAGAGTTGGCCTGCGGACTTAGTTTTTTTTTTCATTCAAACAATACGTTAGTTACACCAATAATGCAGACATCCTCTTGACCTTCAGGTAATGTTCCTGAAAATTAATGCTTTGTTTTTAGGACACAGAGTTTAAATTTCATGCTTTTGGTGCTAATCGGTGCATATATGTAGCATGCGGATGAATGTGGAAATGACATTCGATCTGGAATCTTGAGGATTACAAAGCATAGAATTATGTGCATGTTATTTGTTTGAATGGTACTACGGCAGCCTGACCTTCATGGGTACGGACAAACAGACTATACTGGTAAATATTACACAAGCACATTATGCCCACAACTCTGTCTTTCGTAGCTGTCACATAATCATAGGATTCACACTGATATCATGCAGTCAGTGTATAGGGCTGGAGGCTGAATGCATGACAGTTAAACTGAAAAGCGGCCGTAAATCATATTGGAAGAGGTTTTTTCCTTTGGAGTCCTGCATCCTTGGTGGATTTCTCAAAAGACTGAAAATGTGTTTGTTCCAAAATGTGAATTTAGGCCCAAGTGCAATACAAAGCCATAAACAAGGGTTCCAGGGTATAATTTCCAGCCGCTCTTCCTAGCACAGGAAGGGATGCACTTGAAAAAATCAGTTACAAAGATCATCCCTGCCAAGCAGCCTGTTTGCATGTACAGGTAATGTATGCACATAGGTAATATTAGCTACTAATTAAATTAACTGCAAACACAGGTAGAAAAAAAGATCCACAAAATAGCAACACATATCAAAAGCATGGGTAGCACTGATGCTTCATTCTAGAGTAGTGTAAGGGTTGTGTGCATATAGGCATTGGGTTATGGTGTATTGTACACAGAAATGGGTGACAGCCCTTCTTTTTCCATAAACTGTTCAGCTGTGCTTCTGAAGTATGTTTCCTGTTTCCCCATGGCTGTGGCTCAAGCTTCGGTGTGTATGCTGTCTGTCCTCAGGTTGTTTGTGTGACTCACTTGCTGGCTGCAGCTCTCCTCTGCTACCGTGGGAGATCGGTAAACCTTCTCGGGCTTTTCAAGCGGCTTAGGCTGCCGTTCGGCTGCCAGGCATCTCTGTCACAGTCACATTGCCTGTCTGGATTGCGTGTGACAAAGCTGTAGCCTGTGTCGGTACTGGTGGATTTTGCCATGTTATATACAAAAAGGTAATGAGTACATGGCTCTTGCATATATTAGTGATGGTGTTACTCCTAGTTTGTGCTCTTGCTTTGTACAAGCATGAGCCCAGCATGTTAATGTCACAGGTTGTAGGCCTTCATCAGAGCACAGTTGCATGTTTCTTTCATATCATTTGAGAGGTTGTTACTTGTGTTTGTTCTGTACGTGTTCACTATCTCCTTTTTCATCCAGTTTCCCCCAGTGTAAGCATGATACTACTCTGTGTGTGAGTGGTCGAATGTGCACATAGGCCCTTGTCAATTGAGGTTATATTGTATTACGAGCGGATCTATAGGAAGTCAATGATGAATCTATTAGAAATTGAGCAAAAAGCAAGCCTTGCTCTTTTGGTAAGTTGTCCTCTGTTTAATGAGTTTGTGAGTGTCAGATCCAGTTTCATTTTGGTTTAGATCCTGAGCAATGAAATCCTCACCAGGCACAAGCCACACAATCCTCATCTACCACCAGTGCGTAGTCTCCAGCTGGGTGATGCATAATCTTCTGTTTTGTAATGCATAGTTTGTAATGAATAAGCAGGTACAGTTAGTTTCCAAGCATTCTATATAAAGGGTTAGGTGGCCAGATGGACAGATCAACAACTTGGCCTGTATACCAGGGTGAACACCTGTCATTGCCTCAGTAATGACCAGAATTAGTCAGATCCATCTCATTTTTGGTACCTTTGTAGGTTATCTTACCATTTCATTTCAGCATATATTTTACTTGGAATTAAACACTGAAGAGGCTTATAAAAGTTTTTATCTTTTCTGAAACTGTATGCACATGCACTGTTTAGATTAGAGGTAATTTAATATGTGAATATATCATTTATATCTTTCTTAGGAATTTAGGAATCTTTCAATGTATGCGTCATTATCAAGAAAATCAATTACAATAAAATTATTTTAAAAATACTCCCACCAAAATGACTTCTACATCCATCACAAACATTTCTTTCCATTCAAACACCTTGGGCAGTAACTTTCTGTTTGGTAATGTGTATGAGTTTCTATTGGACACTTGACTGGAGCACACTCAGATACAGGGTCATACATGCATGTTGACTGTTCTCAAATTACATTCACCTCTTGTTTTTCATTCAGTGACTCATCTTGCCTGTCACTTTTGCCACATAATTTTGGGTTTTTACCTGTGCTGTGCTTTTGATGAGGATGAACCACAGCAATTTAGCTCTCATTAAATAACCAAGGTGCTGGCAAGAGAGTGAATCGGCAAGATGTGTTGAGTCATCCTTTTCCAAAAGGGCAGAACATTGAACCATTGGGATATCGGGATGTATGAGTCAAACGCTACTTCTTCACTTGTGAAGGGTGAGGTGACCACTTTTAATCTCGTAAGAGAGGTGTGTAAGAGAGGTGGAATCACAGGGAAGGCAGGATCAGTATTCACAGAGGAAGGCTGGTACCAGAATACAAACTCACCTGAATGGGCTTTCAAATAGATGCTAAAGGACCACTTTCTGCATCATGCATTTCCCTCCTCACACAAGCCTTCATTGTTCAAGCACAGAGACCTTTCATGCCCTGATATCCAGTTATTTTATTAGCAAATGTTTTAGTTGTTTGTACCTCTGACCTTCCAATTAGTCTAGCTGGTCTTAAGTCATAGGCAAATTAGCATTGCTTGTCCAAGGTAACAGCTGTTACTGTAGAGGTTTTAGCATCTAGTTTCATGGTGCCCTGCTGTTTGCAACTAATTTGAATTGCCGATATGTGTGTGAGCGTGAAGATACTATAAAAGTGTGATGATAGAATAGTCATTATAAGTTTAACAAATGCTTCTGTGCATAACCATGGGTAAAAGGGTAAAAGTGCTAAAAGTGTTGTGATGACCTCATAGGACCATTACAAACAGGCAAGCTGTGAGTCATAACTAAAAAAGAGCTAAATCAAAGAACTGCAGCAAAACCTCACTGATCAGGCTATGGATGGCAAAATAACTGTATTGAAAACACACACATAAACACATACACAGTTCCAGATTTTAAAATTAGCGTCAGTGCAATTTAGACATAATATCTGTCCAATTTTTAAAAATTCAAATAGATTCAATTCATTTAGAATGCAAAATTAACTCTTAGATCTCCATAGATACATAGATTAGTGGACTTTAAGGAACCAAATAGGAAAGGTTCAGATGCTCTGTCTGGTGTTAAAAGGACTACAGGGAAAACAGCAGCTCTGGACCAACCTGGCTTTTAAATATTGAATAGCAGCCTGCATCTTCATTGGTCCAAACAAGTCACAAGGGAATTCTTGATTACCAACAATGATCATAGATCATGGTACATCTATGTTCACTGTTACTGGTTTATCCAACTGGATGTTGCCTTTATCATGGTAGCTTACAGGTCCGTGCCATAGATAGTTTCACATGTTTCACATCTTTAAAAATACACACATGAAAAATGAAGAATATTAGAAAAGCTTCAGTTGTGGAAGCCTATGGTATATAAACTGTATTATTACGTAGAATTGCAGAGACCCCACCACAACAGGCTAAGTGTAAATTGAATACCATTTCAGCACCATGGACAGCAACTCCCAGACTTATTGAGATTTTTCTTGTTTGAATTCGTGCTGATGCATGTATCTAATAGCATTTGAACATTATACGTTAACTGAACCCAAGTTCTTCAGTGACTTCATCCGACTTCTGTTTTAGTGGAGGGCAGTTTTCAGTTTGAGTGCCCCTGTTATGCCAGATTACGGATTCTTGTGGCAATGTAGGCTAGCAGAGTATGTGACATGGCACTGAACCTCTGCATTTATAGTTAACCCACAGTGTGTGTGTGTGTGTGTGTGTGTGTGTGTGTGTGTGTGTGTGTGTGTGAGAGAGAGTGTTTGTTCCGAAGAGGCCTGGGAATAAATGCCCTTCATGAATTTCACAGACTGCATCCTAAGCGGCTGTGCTGAGTGGAGGCGATTTCCATATTTCCCCATTGTTGGCCCTTTATCGTGCTGCCAGCATTGTTTGGGGGGGAGGCAGGCCCTGGCACTCAGCGACTGCAGCACTCTGCGCATCTCCGAAGGCCTCTCGGCTCACGTGGAGAGAGTCAGGTGTGAATCCCAAACCTTCAGCTCTCGTGGGCATTCATAATTCTATTAGTGCTGTGAAATAGACGGCTAAATGCACCCTATCTGGTGCCCGCAGATTTCCTCTGGCTTTGCTTGCCTCGTCCCACTGTGGTACCGTGGCTCTGTCACGCCTTCTCCACATTACTGCCACACTGCATGGCCACGTCCTTAGAGACCTCTGTATTGATTTATGCGCTGTGAGCATGCAACCCGCTACCTGTTTTGCGTCTCTGCTTTGGTTAGGGGCTGAGACACAAAGACAGAATCAGTGTTACAGAAAGCCTAGCGGTCCGCTGTGGTCAGGCGGACTCTACCAGTCTGCCTTCTCCAGGTGTGTCAGGTGCGATGAGGGGGTGGTGTCTGGAACTCTTTTGACTGGGGTCACTCTCCAAGGTCAAAAGGCCTCATGGAGGTACAGTAAGCCTGTCTCCACACATGTAACATGATCCCATTCCCCTGGGTTTTATTTATTTTTTAAAGCCGTGAGGTCTCCCACTGTAAACAGAGCCTGAAGGTGAACGGGTGGAAGGAAGGGGAAATATGAAACACAATCGATGAGGGTTATTTTAAAGGACGTATCCGCCTGTGTAGGAAAAATGAAAGAAAAACCCTCAAGGACGCTCCGACCTTCTTGCAGCGAGATGTTGCATTGGTGAGCCGCTACTTCCTCTTTCTAGTGGGCGTGCCTGCACTACAGAGGCCCACAGCCCCGCACCTCACAAAATTTTCAGTGAGCTTTCAGGCATCTTAATTCAGGATATGTGGAACCTCACACAAGGTGGAACTGGGGGACTGAAAATAAGGGGGCACAGCGTAGCGACAAGTGCCGTCTCCCCTCATATGCCCCTCTGCGCGTTTGACAGGCCGGGCTCTGTCCTGACCCGCTCCCAGGGCTCAAGAGACAGCCAGTGAGTTATTTATGTCGCCTCCGGGTCAAAAAATGCATCCAGCGGCCCCGTCGCTTTGAATCGCGGTGATGGCAATCAAGCGAGGTCTGGAAATGCTAATTAGGAAAATTTGCATGATGCAGCCAGCGGAGGAGCTTAAAACCGCAGCCAGACGGCTCGTAGTCTCAGCAAACGAAAAGCCATCTGGCTTGGCGTGACATTGCTTTCAAGGTGATTGCGAGATTCTCTTAAGGGGCGTAAGTGGGTTTTTTTTGGTGTTCTTTTCTTTTTTTTAAGTCGTCCATTACCCTCGTCAGGAGGGGGGGAGTCATTTCCAGGTGCAGACAGTTGCCTCAGATTGCCTTTCGGAGCGATAAGGTTTGCTATCTGCGGCCACTTCTGGAACGCGTTATGAGTGACACGCTGACAAAGCGTGAGGGGAGGTGCTGCCGGGAGAGCGTGACATAGATGCGCTGACAAGGCGCTGTCAGAGCCGCGCGGCGTGAGCCGAGAGCGGGAGAGCCAACCGAAAGCTGTCGCGAGCCTCCTCATCTTTCGGTTTTATGCTGAGCCTCGTGACGGGTGGAAAATGATGACCCCCCACACACACACACACACACACACACACATACACACACAACAGAAAAGCAGTACTTTCTCCAAAATTAGAAGAGGAGTGCTGCATTTGGAAGATGATGTGGCTTTATCAAAATCATTGTTTGTCTTCTCCAAGAATTAGGGGTTTTTTGTCGCCAGCGTGTTGGAATTGTGTCTTTTCTAAGGCTTTTCTGAACACTGGCCATCATGCATATGTTTCCCTTTCATTAATATGCACAGAGCTTAAACTTCATTCCTATCCAGTCACTGGTTTGCGCCCCTGGCTCTTGTGTTCTAGCAGAGTTAGATTGTCTAGACATACTCACATCTGTGTTATACTGTGGTCAGTATTGGTTAAACCTTTTAATTATTAATATGAAGGCACATTCTTACCAAATGGGTGTACATAGACTTTACATTGTTTGGCTTTTTCAGTTTTAAGGCAGAATAGTTTAACAAGTCTGACCCTGTACAGTTCTTTCTTTAATTCCCTGTGAATGCAGTCACTGGCCCTTCCAGTCCACAAAAATCCCATTATTTCCTAGATTACAGTCAGATAATAGAAGAGGGAAAGACAGTCTGCTTTGTCTGAAAGAGGCAATAGAAATCGAATTCAATCCAGCTGAAAAAGGCCTACCTTAAAGGAAGGAAAAAAACAATTACGTGGATTCAATTAAAACCTGATTAATATTATGAATGAAGCTAGTTTTTAATCTGCGGCTTCGTGCTTTTACACGGTAATTGTCATTTTAATTGTGGTGGCCAGAGGTGATTTTGCAATCTCAGAACGTTTAAACCTCAGTATCCCGTTCTTTCCCAGGTCATTTAATCTAAATGTCATGTCATGCTGGTGAAATCTTGCATTTTCCAAAGCAAATTCCTGGAGGCTTCGAACCGCAAATTGGCTGCATTTTATTTCAGGGAATTTGCAGACAGCACAAAGAAATCTTAAATTTTGAGTCACCAGCCATGCCTAGCTTGTTTGCATTTTTTCGATGTGCATGTTTTAGGGACAACTCAGATCCCTGCTGTCCGTGCATCTCTCTGCCGCATGGTGAGAGCTGCCTCAGAACATCCTTGAAGTGGTGAGAGTCTGAGAACTGCTTAGAGGCGTGGGCTTAAGGATAAAGGGATTGACCTGACTTGGTATGCAGGAATTCTAAAGTCTTAAGGTAAAATGTAAAGTCTAAGGTAAAATACTCCTAAAAAATGGACAGATGACTGCAAAACTGCCTCCTGTAAGGCAGTTGTTTGTTTTTTAAGAATGGGAGCAAGAGGAACACAGACAGGAGTGAACTGCAGATCAAACGTATCTCAGAGTGTGGAAAAAGTGGCTAGTGGCTTCTGAGAGAGAATCTGGTAACTGTAAGTAGAAAAGGAGTTGGGGTTTGACTTCAGAATATCGACAGGGCCAGCATACAAAGATCCGGATGGCACTGAGGACATGTCAGGACATAAGTGCTGTCTTCACTGCGAGTCTGGGAGATTAGGCTGTAAGATGTGAATCTGGCACATTGGCTTGTACTTGTTCTCCTCTGATGGCATGAACTCTGTGCATAAAAGTTCATAACTGAGCCCAAAATGAATTTCAAGCTGTGTACTCTGAAGCACTTCTTGTTTTATTTATTGCCTTTCAGATGGTTTGAAACATTCTGTAGAGTCAGCTTGAGCCCCAATCTAGTTCTTTTCTATGCCTGTTTTGGCATCTCGGGTAATAAGTCATCAAACCCAATCAAAATGATGCACTTCGGCTCTTTTCTCTCCAAACTGTTCACGGGATAAGAATGCATTACAAAACAGCCGAAAGGAAAGAGGAGCCTTTCACAGAGCACAATCTGTGGTTGGTTATGGGAAGGGTGTACCTGTCGGAACAGAGTGCTTGTGAAGATTGCTCCTTCCTCTGTATGCAAAGCCTGCTCTCCCCATTTAAGAGGGATGGCAGCACTAGGAGGAGATTCAGACGAGCAGCCTGGTGTTTGTCCCCCCAGGTCGGGCCCTCCCAGGGGCGGAGTGGAAAATAAGCATCCCGGCAGCTCTTGTAATTAGATTTGCTCGCTGTTAAATGAAGGAGGTGCTAATTAGCAAGTGGCTGACTTGAGGTGTGTGTACGTTTTAATTTCTAATTATTTCTGCAGACAGGCCCAAGGAGCAGGTGGGGGGGGAGAGGGCGATGAGTCAGAGGAGTCAGTGACGGACTGAACGGCTCCGTGGCCTCTCTCTCCGGCCGAGTCGCATCACATATCAAGCAGCAAGACGACAGCCAATGAACTGTAGGTTACGGCTTCAGCCGGCGTAGAGAAGGGGATAAGAGGCTTATAGGGAAATAGCATATTCTTCGCATGCAAGCAGCACCTATTTTGTCTGTTTACAGCTGTCATTTTTTCAGCAACAAAAGGGAATTGCTCATTTTTTGTCACTATTAGCACTGAAAAAAGAGATGAGTCACATCTAGAAGGGTTGTATTTGCGCTCTGTAAGAAAGGAGCTTGATAGTGCATCGAAAAACATCGTGAATTTTCATCATTTTAATACATAACCGAATGGTATTGAAAAGACTTTGTCAAGTGAATTTTCCCAGGGTAACACTTAAGAGCTCAAACAAATGCATGGTGAAGCTTCAATACTCTGCTAAAAGACATCGGTCCACAGGAATGCAGCAAAGTTTCACTGAGTCAGTATTGGAAAGCCAAAGAAATATGATTGAAACTCTAGCTTTTCTTACAAATTGCGTGTTCGATTTATGTTATCTGGTCTTACCAAACTGGTGGCAGCAATAATTTATGAGTAGCCATTATTTTCGCATTGTGTGTGCATACCCAAATCAAATGCCTTGGAGGAGGGGTGGGGGGATGGTGAACAATATGAAAGGCACCAAGGATTGAGAGAGAGGGAGGGAGAACTGGAGGAGATAGGGAGAGGGGGAGGCTCACCAGGGGACAGGAATAAAGAAATCGTTCATTTTTGTTTTTGAAAAAAGTTTGTATAATTAAATAGTTTCTTTCAATATGACAATAAAAATGTCCTCTGAAGAAGGGAGGATTGAATGTCAGAAGGCAATTTGGTGGTGGGTTCTTTGGTAGGTCCTTGACTCAGGGGCGTTTCTAGCTATTGAAAAGATCCAGGGCTAAGTCAAGTTTGCCTGGGGCTTGTCTTTTTTTTTGGTTGAAGGGAGATCAGCATTGGGAGGTTGGGGAGGTTATATCTACCTTTATGATAAATAAATATTATCACACACACACATTCACAGGTTATTGTGCCACTTATCTTTAGACAGTCTGTTGTTTTGCCATAAACACCTCCATTTTCAGGAGGAAAATATTCGGGGCTAGGCTTAAAATATTCAGGGCTATAGGCCCGAATGATCGGACCTAACAACGCCACTGCCTTGAGTACTGAGGAGTCTCTGCCTTCTGAAACTAGTGAAAATAGCCCAATGCTGTTACAGCTCTGTGAGTGCCCCTGCCCCCTTTGGGTTCAGCTTGTCACTGCTGTGGTAATTATAACGTTGAATTCTCATCAATGGAACGTGTGGCGGGATTCTTGGCTCGGTATTTTGGGAATGCGGGTGGCCGGCTCCGCCGAGGCCCGCCGCGCTGCATGACGTCAGGACCCGAAAACTGATGCGCAGGTGTGATTTTCACGAGCCGCCGATAGCCCGGCAAAATCCAATTAGCTACGTCTGGGGGGGTCACGTGACTCTCTGGTGAGACAGACGGGGGTGGCAGCAGAAACCGGGGTAGTGACGATGTGCAATGAGTTGAATGTGTCCTGTCGGTTGCATTTTGAGGTCAGGGGTACATTAAAACGGACTGTGAGTTCCCAAGTTGCTATGAGTTGCTATAAGTTGCAAACTGCCATACGTATGCGCTTCCCTGTCGAACGACTATAAATGCGGGATTAGCTTCGCGTAATATAGGAAACAGGGTAACACGAGTCATAACCTGTTTTAATGACACGCTTTTTACATGGCCAGCTCCATGTAATGACCTGCCTAAGAGTCTTGACAAAAGTCCACCACTATAATGACTTGTTTAGAATGATGCCAATTATAGCTGGTTTTTATTGATTTGCTGTTTGTTCATCCACTTTCTTTAATTTTGTTTCTCTTTGGTGATGACACTCAGTTTCACAATGTTTGAAAAATAGTGTATATGTGTGTGTATGTGCATGCATTTTGTCAGGGTCTTTCTTCAGGACTGCTCACGCATTAATTATCATGATAGCTTGCAAAAACAGATGTTCCTCTCCACGCCCGTGCCGAATTCCCCTTATTAATTAAGAATCTCATTCGGTTATCTCTTCGTGATAGTTTTTCACCCCTTCACCGAAAGTAGCCCAGATCATATTGATTGCAAAATAACCCCCTTTCCCGAATGTGTACCAAGGACCCTACTGAGAGAAGAGTGTGTAATTAACTGTGCCGCCACAATTAACGCTAAGATCTCCGCAGTGGCTGCAATCAAAAGCTGCTGGGCTGCTCTGTTGTTAAAGGACATGGCCTGAGATGAAAAGATTGTCAGTGGTGTGGATTAGGGCTGCCTGGACCAAGAAAAGTATAACATTAATGGCTGTTTGAAAAAGAAGCCAAGGTGATCACAGAATGAAGTCGACTCTTCTGTCCTGTACTACTTATGCATATTTGACGGTGTTTGTTTAGTTTGGAAATCCTGGGTCGCGGATAAAGATTTTGCGTTTAGCACTTTTCTGAAAATTGCTGACCAATTTGTTTCTACTGTTTAGTTTTTACTTTAGTGTAAGATTTTCTTTCCAGTCTGCAGTTCCATTTTATCACATATCAAGTTAATTGAATTGAAATGTAGGCCTACATGTTCTCATTTATGGATATGGATTTTAAACCATTTCAGTTGTTGAAGTGTGGTTGGAATTAAGCTTTTTGTATTGTTTTGTGGATGAATTCTCTTTGGCAGTTCTAGACTCATTTGTCAGGAATGGAATAATTCAGAGAGTGCTGGATGTTGCCACAGAATCTCATGGTGCCACAGAAAGTAAGGTTCACAAACTATTATTCAGGAGTGATACCAAAAATTTAATTATTCAGATATTCAGCTGTGTGACCATTAATTGATCACTTGGATCTGTAGTTGAATGCTTGTTAATTGATTACTTGTATCTGTAGTTGAATGCTTGTTAATTAATGAATTATTTAAAAAATTTCCAAAGTTGTCTTTCTCATCAGTATTCATAAAGGAGATCTTAAGAGCCCTGCATAAAATAACAGATAATTAATTATCATTTTGCACTCTGCCTGAAAGTGTGAGTTAATGCAGATCTCTTTGCTCTGAGTCATGATTCACACTGAAAGGAGTGGTGTTTCATACTGTTCCTAGGGCAAAGAAGCAGGGTTTTATCATCCAAAGGTTCAGTCTGGAGAATCATAGCATATTCTATTATCAATGTATGATCGTAGAATTGAAAGTCCGCATCTGTACTACTTCTCCTGAGAGTCTGTCATTTCATTTCAGCTCTGTGATGTTCTGGCCTGCCGGGTTCATATTCAGTGCACATCACCGCCTTTCACACTCGCTGTGTAACGTTCCCTTTATTCTAAAACAATAAGAATGTTGTATTCTTTATGGGAATATGACCAGGACACCGGGGTTAACACCCCTACACTCTCAACGTGGCTTGTGAGATCTTTAATGAGCGCAGTCAGACAGAACCTCAGCTGAATGTCTCATGCGAAATGGTGTCACCTGTAGCACAGTGTGTCCCCATCATTGCTCTGGGGCATTGGATTTACTTTAAGAGGCAATAGTTGCTTTTGGGCAGACTGGTTTTCCCAGGAAGTCTCCCATCCTGACAGCAGCCACACCCAGCCTTGCTGAACTTCAGTTGATCTGCACGAAAGCGCTATAGGGTGGTGTGGCTGCTGCTACATAAAGCAGTGTAAATATAATATATCCCTGTGCCTTGCTGCTTCCAGTCATTTCCACTACTGTTGTGCATGGTATACAAAACTCATCCTATTTTTGTTCCCTTACGTAGCCTGTCCTCAACATTTCAAAGAAAGATACAGAACCACACAAGGCTGAGACTCATCATTTCATGGTCACTGAAGATAGCAGTATTACTATTAGGAGTTTAAATGTCATCTTATCCAGGAAGTGTTACGTCACTATCATGAGCATGAACAAGACTAAGAAGTACAAGAAAGGGTGGTAAAGTCCATGTTTTAGCATCAAGCTGATATACATTGCTAAGATAAAGGGAAGTGTTACAATTTTCCCGAAAGCAACATTAGCCTATATCATTGCAAATATGCAGTGCCCAACAACAATCCAAACGAGTAACGTTTCACTGCATCAAACTTTGCTGAGGGATTGAGGATCAGATGCCAGGAGCTATGCGTTCCTGTATTTCACTGTGTAACTTTACTTCAGCAATAATCGGGAGTAAGCAGAATGTGCCCTCCACCTTACGGTACCTGGAAATATTGGAACTGCGGTTTTAATATCAGAATTTTGATAGCAGCATTCGATCTGTGGCCTTTGTGGTAGACTGAGGTGGGCTCAGTTTACCAAGGGGAACGCTATGAATTTCTGGCTTATAAACAAATTGCTTCCACAGTCCTATGTCTGGTGCTGTCACGTTTCAGTGTAGGCAATGCCGCTGGCTTGTTGCTGTCCTCCAGCCTTTGGATTGGAGCAAATCCCCTGTGAATTCAAGCGCGCTCTGCTGACGGGCGGAAGTGTTGGGCTTCAGTAAGATTCCTGCCCTGCCAGGATGGCAACGGAAATGCAAAGTTCATCAAGATCACGCTGCATTTTGTAGTGTCCTCCTTGTGAAGGTGGCCACTTCTGCTTGAAGTGGTTACCACAGGCAGCGTGGGGAGAATGCCTCGTGTTGCAATCAATTAATGCATCAATCAATTCAGGGAGATCTGAAACACGATTATTTCGTACAAGGGATTGCAGCGGCAATTCGCTCCCTGGAATAATTGTATAATTATGCAAAGGAGGAGGTGGGCATGCATAAAATTTCTGTGCAATTATCTCAGCTGTTTCACATTGAAATGAAGTCTTATTAGTAGGGCATATTTTGGATGTGGGGTTGGGAGAGAAGAAATTTTTGTTCATTTATGGAATGCTCACCTCATACAGGTGAACCAGGTCTGATGGTCTAAATACAGTATCTGCAATTCAACTGTGTTTTATTGGTGTCTGACTGTGTGTGGTCATGGTGGCAAGTATGGGGACGTATGGGATCTGCTAGGTTTGAGAATGTGCATTTTGGCCTTCAGAAATATCCCTGGAGTGGCACAGTGTGAACATAGTGTTCTGCCTGCTCTCAGTCCCCCCCACTGGGACCTGACCATTCAGACTGTGTGATTGGTGGTATTTGGGACCGCCCATCCCTTTCAAGTCACCTGTAGCGAGGAGGTCAGGCTAAGGGAAAGGTCCTGTCTATTTCTGACCGGAGCCCCAGGCCCGGGGTTAATCGGGGGGACAGAGAAGAACATGAGAGGGTCTGGGCAGGGGCACAGTGGCTTCGGGAAGCTCTAAGCTTCAGCAGAACCCAGCCGGCCACTGCTAAGCCCATCCATATATAGTGTCTTGCGGGCCTGCTAAGCTCCTCCCGATATAGCGCTAATAAGGCTCAGTTTCCCCTCACACGCTGGCTGTGTGGCCTCACAAAGGAGTCCAGCAAGGAGTCAAAAGTCACCCCACCCCACCCTGCCAAGCCCCAAGCCTGCCCGGAGAAAAGCCTTCTCTGCCCACCCCCCAAACCCCCCTCCTCTGGTTCAGGACTGTGGATTCTCCCAGTGGGTGGGTTCTAATGCTAGCCTGAACACCAGAGAACTGACTCACCCAGCACAGCAGACAGAAATAAATACAGACAGACAGATCCCGTACATCCACAGCCAGTTACTCATTCTGTCCCATTCGTGGAATCTTGCAACGTATCATAGTTTAATTTTAGAACTTACGGATTAATTTTAGAACTTAATTTTAGAACTTTAATCTCATTCTTTTCTATGCCCATTGATACAAGGTTTGAATTAAATTAACACATCACTTAAGTTTTTTCTTTTCAGCAGGTGTGAATATATCAATATAAGGAAAATACAGACTATATCTGTGCTTCTAATACAGGATTTATAAAAAGGACAATACTGCTTGCTAAGGTATCATAGTGCTATATTATGAGGTTAATATAGCATTTATATAACGTATATGGGTTGAAGAATCAATTACCTGGAACCATCTAGCACAGCTGTGCACCAGCACATTTGTGGGCCGTGGTTATTGCCTTTTACATGAAGTGTACTGTATATGTCCTCTGAAGAACTGTTGGACTTAATGGGAGTCTTATGGTCATGGTCAAGCTACATGTAGCCACGACCCTGAGAGACATGCTCTCCTGTCGACAGTAATCGCTAACCCGGCTGTGAAGCTTTTAGACGCAACGCTGAAACTGTTTCCCCCTCCCCCCCGATTAATAGTCATGTCCTCTCTTCCTCACATTTGACTGGTCTTTGATGTGTTGTCTCTTGTTGGATGGCGTCGCGTCGCAGCAGCGTGAGGTCTCTTCTGTGGTGTCGTCTGTTTGTCCTCTGGTTGTGCGGCATGCTTCACACATCCGTGTCCTTTTTTGTCTTTTTTCTTTTCTTTCCCCCCCGTGAAGCCGAGTCCTGGGCCGGCGGACGATGAGAACAAGCTGTCGGTAGGTCCCGTTGCATCCGTTTCTTTCCGTAGATCTCTCTCCGTAGATGTCCCCATAGATCTGAGCTGTGAGCGTCCAGTCACGAGCCACAACCAACTCCCATCCCCATCCTGACCAGCCACGCACACACACACCAGCAAAACTCTGCTCCCCGCATCCCCCAGTGAACACTGAAAGCCCCTAATCCCTTATGTGTCCGTTGTGAGCCGTGTCACTTCCTCTGTCAGCTCTGTACTGAACACGGCCAGGGAAGGAGTGACTTTGTTATGAGGCACCTGAAGTAAGTCTGGGAAAAGGGCGTGGAAAGAGCTCCTTCCTGAAAGACATTTTAATCCCATTTAAAATCAAAAGCTAAATTAGCCAAAGGTGAGGTTAACACATATGGGAAAGAAGAGAGGGTAGGGGACATTTTTTCGGGAATTATAAAACTCTGAGGAGGCTGACTCTCTAGCTGAGGGCAGGGCTGATGAAGCTGTCTTGTTGAAGACTGCCATAAAAATGGCAGTGGAAAACAGCTGATAGGTTCATATTGCGGTCATCTCCATTAGCTGCTGTAGGTCAGCCTGTTAGGAACCTCTTCAGAGCAATAGTGACCTTGAAGAAGGAGGTCAGGATGTGTCTGTTGGATGGGCATACAGAAATAATATGTGCTCCACAGGGAGGTCTTCATATGCTACCGGGGTCACTTCTCACACAGATACTGCACACTGTTTAAATGTCATGTACAATTACTGTCAAAGATTAAAAGCTGTCAGTTTCTAGATATTTATCATTTTTGTTCCATTTTGTATATGTTAAAACCCTTTTTTGGTATACAAAGGCAAATATATGAGGAAAGGCATTTTATGACAAAATCTAAATTGTAATCATAACTATACCTTTGAATCAGATTTGACTGTTAACATGCCAGAGATCCAATGAGAGAGTTAAAGAGGTGGATTTAAGACACTGGGACACAAAAAACTGGGACATTGTGTCCTACAGTGAGTTCGCTGTGAGCTGATGTCCTGTTAAGGGGTTAATTCTGTGCTCCTCCTCTTTTTTCAGGCCAAGCCCCGCCTCCAGAGAGGGGGCAGCTCCGCCTCCCTGCACAACACGCTAATGAGGAACAGCATCTTCCAGCTGATGATCCACACGCTGGACCCCCTAAGTGAAGGTAGGGATACCACCCCACCTCTCAAAATGTCCACTGGGCTCAGTTTGCATAGACCCTGTGAAAACCAGACAAACCTGTGTAAAGGTGCCTACCACAAGCCCGATACAGGCAAATAAGATGACTGTCAAAGAAATGCATTGTCTCCACTTGCTGTTAATACACATTAGATGACATTCTACTGATGAGAAGTGCTTTTATAGTGGGTTTAAATACAACTCCCAGTCCTCTGAAGGAACCCCAGTGTGATTAGACATGGTACATAAAACACCCACCACTATAAACGCATGTTTTCCTTTTACCTTGGATGTCAGATTAGTTGGTCCATTAAGAGTGCTGTATGCTTTTTGAAAGGCCTTTTGAATACCAATGATTTTCACTTTCCAACTGCGTTCAACATTCTCGCAATGTTCCTGTAATGGGTAAATATGTTGCTCTCATCCTCAAGTGGTGCTGCAAGAATGGTTTGTGTTAACTTGGATGCCTGGCTTGACATGGATTTATGGAAATGTTGGACCCCTTTGCACTGCTGTTCAGTCATGTTTACACAAATCCACAGGACTGAAATAAAATGAGAGCCTAGGCATCACCACACGACCACAGATACTGGCACCATCACAGCTGGCTTGACTTGGCCATAATGAGGTGATTACAGAGGCCTGACGGATGTTTTAGAAGCGATTAGGTCCCCCTGTGTCGAGAAGCCTGGTGCTGGAAGCTAAAGGTCTTCGAACATGTGGCTTGGAGTCTAAGGCCTGGGTCGAACCCAAGGTCATTGCCCCATGTCTTATGCGATCACACTGGCCTTGCCCCACTGGTCATGTTAAACTTCTCTGACTGTTCCCTCAATAACATGAGATCAAAGAGAGTGAGCCTGGAGACCCACATCACCTCAGCGCTCTGAAAGGCTTCTGAACAATGACTCTGAACAATGACTCTGATGTATTGTGCATTATCTATGCTGCAAAGCATTCTGGGATGAATAATTATTCAAGAGTGAATAAGTACAACAAATTAAGATTTTTAAGTGGGTGTTTGTTGTTTTTGAGACCGTTTTTGCGGAAAAACATGGAAAAACAAATGCCGGATGGGAAACAGAAATGTTGCTTACGTATACTGTGAAAGACTATTATACACATAATTTAAACAGACTATAGTACATGGGCATTGTCATTGGGGACTTTAATATGTACATTGTTTGCCCTTCATAATAATTGTATAAAAGCCTGGACTACATGATGCAGTTGATATTGATTTTAGCCAGGCGCAGAGGCAGAGGCCATAGCGTATAGCTGGAGTGAGTCATACACTCGGTCTGCCTTAATAAGCTGGGCTTTTATTGTATCATGGAGCACAAAGGAAAAAAGTAATTGAACTGGGGTCACTTAAATTTCCCTTTTGCGATGCAATCGGAATTTGAGCAGTAGGTTCCCTTCTTTACCTTTCTGATGGAACTTTCCAGCAAAATGCGTTCTTTGAATGGACAGTCTTAACATGATATTAACATTCACATGCATCTTTGCAGTAAAGGGAGTGTTGTGGGCCTGGTGCACCACCTCCAACCTCAATGCCACCCTGATGGGTACGGAGTACCATAGCCTTTCACCAAGGACCGGTGACACCTCCAAATCACACCCAGGACACCTGGTGCACCTTTTTGGCTTGCCTGTCCTTGGCTCTGTTAAGGGCTGAGGTGGCTGAATCATTGCTGTTCCTAGCTGATACCAAGCTCTCAAATCCAAATTGTTGAAGACAGGCAGCTAGACCACAGTGGAGAATAAGCCAGTTGATTGGTTAGTTGGTCACTCTGCTGTAACCCCACGCACAGACTCCAAACTAATGAAATTTCATGAGATGGTATGCGACCCTGTTTCAGTTTGTCGGGAGGTCAGAGTTTTTAATTCTTGGTCCAATTTGCCAGAGGTCATATAATGTATAAGCGATACATTTATAAGTATTCCATCTACAAGAACTAAGGCACAGTAAATAGACACAAGTAAATAGACGTAATGGGAAGTTTCCATCCATACCAGCTTAACTGCATCTTCTAAAAAGCCAGTGAGTCAGGGATAAAGCTCCACAGTAAGTCATTTTAGGATCAGGGACACCTTATCTTGGCGTGACATCAAAATGAAATTCATAGACTGTTCCCATAGGGTTTATCATTCCTAAAAGTCCAATGCTGACAAGCTACCAGCCAGTGACTCTCGGCAGTTCTTAATGCCGCAGTAGCTGTCATGTGTGCTGAGAGCATGTGCCATAGTCAGAATGCAGAACTGTTAGAAGTGACTTTGTGACTGAATGCCTGGTCTCATCATTTAAGCCCCCTGCAAAGTTCCCAAAAAGTTTTCCTCCGTTGGGCGCTTCTCAGTTAAGCAGCTCTGCTCGGCAGAGTTTTGTACGTCAGGATGAATTTGCGTTCTGCTGTCCTTGAGTGGGAACTGGCCTGCGCCGTCAATGACATTGCCTGTCCACATTGCGCAATTAAACTTAATGGGGAAAAAAAAGACATCAAAGCAAATTAAATCAAAATTGTGACCTGCCCGTTATGCAACACATCATGAGGGATGTTTTATGGGCTCGAGTCACGCTTCTTCAACAAACTCGCGTGCTATCGTTGCTTGTTTTGTGACGAGTCTTGGTTGGGCCAGATCTTTAATATGATGACGCATCCAGAGGGGGATAAGGTCATATTCTTAACCCTTGCTATCAAACCTTATGGCTTGCGTAGACCATTGCAATCAGTCAGAGCCAGCTGGGCAAAAACTCCATGCATAAACCTTTCATGCCAGATAAGCTTGTGAAATATATATTGCATATCTTGACATAATCTTTTGTCAGTTTGCCTGTCAGAATCACTTATGCAAGAGCTCTTTTACTGTAAAATAAATTGAAGGTCTTTAGCTCTGTTCATCCAAGAACTAAGCAACAAAGCCACCATCACATTTAGGAGTGGTACCACATCACATTTTGTGCATGAGGTATGGGGGTTGGGATGTTGAGGAGGGAAGCACTACAAGAGAGTGTGGTTTAAAGAGAGCTTTAAATAAATTTAATAACCCTCCCAACAAAGCATTTAAATAAATCTAAATCTCATAAATCTCATGAGATGAGAACTTTCAGATGAAGGACGATCATTAAGATTTGCTGTCTGAAGCCCTAAGATTTTTTTTTTTGATGGTGCCATTTAAATCATGATCTGGGGCTATTCAGATATGAAAAACAAAGGGAGGTAAGATAGGTTTTTAAATGGAAAAGAGGGATTTAGGAAAGATAAATAACAGACACATGAGAGATTTTTGACATGTCATTCTCCCATTCAGCGTGATGACCATAGCCTGACGGGTACGCCAAGATAACTTGACTTAGTTAAAATATCACATTTTATCATAGATATTGGGTTAATAATTAGAAGGAAATCAAAAGTTTCAGGGACATCAGTGAGGCTCATATCAAAAAGTCAACCTCAATCGCTCAATGTGCGCTTGGCACGTTAGCAGTAATGCTTTGGCTCTGTCTTTGACACCTCCTCCCCCAAACTTCATTTCCCTTCAATATGCACATATTTCAATGCATACACTGCAAGGCGCAGAAGACTGCTTGTAACATTTTGGGGAACGATCCTGAGTACCTTTTAAGTGTGGGTAATCATCAGTTTCCACCCAGAAGAGACGTCCCTCAGGCTCGCACGTCCCCCCTGGAGTGGGCCAACCCAGGCGAGCGCTCCGGCTCAGGATTTGGAGGCAGGCAGGCGGGCGGTGGGTGGGCGCGGGGAGGGTGTGCAAACAGCCGCCGGGGCCGCGAGCGAGTCCGCAAACAGCAGCCGGGCACCTCCAGGGACCCCGTGCCTCTCCTCCTGCCAGCGGGCTCCCGGCACAGGCAGCGGCTCTGTAAACACGCCTCATCTGCCATGCCGCGCGCGTCCGCCGACTGGCTCCAGAGATAGAGAGACGGAGAGAGCCAGAGTGCAAAGAGAGAGAGAGAGACGGAGAGAGAGAGACGGAGAGAGCAAGACGGAGAACGCTCTCGGAATATAAATCAAACCCAAGTAAGCTGTCACCTGAGCTAGGTGACAGAAAGTGTGCGCGCTGAAATCGAGGTTAAGTCAAAGTAAATTCGGGCGCGATGGGCAAGAATAGATGGACTCTGATCGAGATGCACAGAGCTAGATACCGAAACTGCACTGTCTCAGACATCACTCTCCCTGTCTCTCTGGTGTGAGGTCAATCTCCAATTAGCAAAATCAAAGCACTTCATTTACAAGATGAAGAGACAAGTAGACTGACAGAAAAACACTGTATTAAAGCAATGATTGTGTTCAAGAATAAAAAATTTAAAACAGTGCTATCTATCCCTAATGCCCAGAGCAGCAGACGGATCTTTTTTAATTCAATTCAGTTCAATACAATAAGCTTTATTGGCATGACAAATACGTATCTGTGTTGCCAAAGCAAGTCAAGAATTCCTACAGAGAATACCTAAACATAAATGATCCTCGTTCTTTCACGCTTTACTTTTCTTTAGCTGGCTGGCATTCATTATCACTGGAATGTGTTGCTAGTACTGAAATTCCCACAGGTCTGTCAGCTTTGCATGATGGGAAGACTCTGGAATTTGTTGATGAATAGAACCAGGGATCCAACTGGATTGAGTCTGAAAAGCATTGACTCATAGGTCGTTTATAATTGCATTTTCTCACAAAAGCTGAAGATGAGTAACCTGAATTCAAAATGGCGGTTTCAAAGTTTATTCAACCAAATGTCCCAAAATATCTGTTTTCTGGCTTGTTAAGTGTGAAATGTTTGCCTTTCCGCATTGAAAACGGAGCCACACTTGTCATAAATTAATATCACGCTTATGATATGTTTTCCTGTAAGTATGATTCATTTCGAGATCAAAGCCGTGTGTATTTGGATTGAGCAAAGATGGAGTGATTCAGAGAGGACTAAGAGGGGCAGTAAATTGGATGATTCAGAAGATTATAGCCTGCACGAAGCCCCCCACTGTTTCAAACAAGCGCAGGCAAATATATGTGAAACACGTCTACAATAGAAAGACACGGGGTGCAAATTCAGCCACCCATGACATGCGATTCCACTTTTTTTTGGGTTTGCCGGCGGCCCCTCTTTTTTTACTAGACTAAAAGGATCCTCTTTGTTGAGTGGGCAGGAGTGCTCAGATTTTACCCAAATTACATCTAGCGCAAATGACACAGGGAATGTGGGACACCTGCGAGAGAAGGATCAGGCAGGGTCCGCCTCGAGCAGGGGGCGGTTTTTTCTCACCCACGCAATGAATTCTGCCGCCAGGCACAAAAGACAGGAGCGACTTCATTGTTTATTGTCTCCAAATGTATTTTTAATAGAGGCCAGATATCAAAGAGGATGGGATGGTAGGAGCTAAGCGAATGTCAGCGTCTAATCCCGGCGTTAAAGTGATTCATCCTCTCTGAGGCGCTCGGGGCCCGGGTAATAAAACCACCCTCGTGGCAGATGAGGTTCCCATTTGAACGCGAAGCTTGGGGGTCTGAGAGGCCGTCCGCGCCTCCGTAATAAGGTTCTACTTTCCAATTTGCTGTTTCTTTATGTCACGAAGTGTACCTGACTCAATGAAGCAAGAACAAACAGACAGACCTGGTGTTAAATTTTGATTCAGTGTTGAGGCCAAGGTACTGGGATTTCAGTAACCTCTTTTGTTTTCCAGTCTTGCTCTGTTCTTTTGGGTTTATTTATTTATTTTTTGGAACAGGGTGCACCTTCTATCCTTGAAAAACTGTGAATGGGGGGGACAGAGTGTGTGTGTCACATGGTCTGTCTTAGTAAAGATTCTGAGGTCTACCAGCTCTGTTGTGTAGCTGGCAAGGGATATGGAAAGGAGTTTGTTTTCTTGAGAGGTGTATGAGGGAGGGTTATAACTGATCGATGAGTCTGAGCGATTTAAAATCGTGCTTTGAGTTCTCTCTCAAGAGAGAAGTTTGGAGCAGCTTGTGGGAGCCTGTAAAAGCGTGTGTCATCCCACTCATTTTTTTCAAATAAAGGTTTTATTTTGCCTCACAGTACATACAATAAAGTGAAGTTCACATGTAGGTGTTGACACACCAGAATGGAGTTTTAATTCAATTTTAGACTTCACAATGAAATTTCATAAATTTGATGTTTGCTGTGTTCCTCTCCAAAAACCAGCTCTGACAGAGAGCTGAGCCATTTCACGCTACAAACAATTGACATTACAAGCTCCATTTGCAAATCATAGCTGGCTGATTCTAACCCATACAGGCTGGTCATGGCTATTTATCCGACAGACCAAAGCCAACAGTTTGCTGTCTTGTCTGGTGTGTCTGCATGGTTTTCTCATTATATGGACTCACACAGAAAATGCCTCCTGTGGTTTTTTAAGGTATAATTAATGATGCTTACTTACCACACCTCTGTTTTACCTACCCTCTGCTCTCTCTCTCTTTCTCTCCTTTACTTCTTCTATTTCTGTTTCCTCAGAATTTGCCGATTCTGGTGAGTTAAAAGCTGTGTGTGTATACTTACCCTCGATTTCATACCTGCCATTTATCATCACGGCTTGAAAGTGGCTTTTTGTTCGAAGCTCCGCCCCCCTCCCGTGACTGTGCCTCAGCCTCATCACACGTGCTGCCAGGAACTGTTCTGGGGTCAGCTCGAGAAGGGTTCCTCCTCTCATGCCGTTTCTATCTCATGCGCGCTCATCGCGTCATTACATCGCCTCCTCTCCGGGCGACTGCACCGTCATCTTCCACCATTTTAAAACTAACCATCAACACAGGGACAGGCAGCCTGGCTGTCTGGGACCTGTTTCTGAAAGACCTCCTCCTTGACCTTCACGCTTTCTGGCCCTCTGCCTGTCACGGCCCCAACGAACCCCTGATGTTCGCCTCTAGACTGCTTCTGAACCCCTGTGTGGATCATTGTGATTGTTACTTGCCATGGTGTTCTTCCACCTGCTAACACCTATGTGTCGGAATATAAATTCTGCCATTTTCCCCAACTCCAAGAGGTTCAGAGTCAAACATTATCAAATTTTATGTTAGAAATGTGAGTATTTTAGCAGGGAGGAAAAAACTTGATAAAATCCACATCTCTATACTTGATACCCTCAAGCCCGACAAGCCAGGGATGGGGTAGGGTTATTATCTTTTATCTATTATTTGGGTCAAAGAATCAATGAGATGAGGAGAGGTGGTAGGACTGAACTTGCAATCTGTGCTGTGAAACTGAGAGCGATGTCAGATGTGTCAGGTTGCTCGAATGGGGTTTGTTGGGTGGGGTTTAAGCACACACCTGCCTCGAAATCACTCACAGAGGTCATCTTAAGAAGATTCCCGGCAGCGCAGTCACAGCCTCAAAACGGAGAAGAGGCAGCGGCACTTTCCCGATGGAAACCGCAACACCGAGGTGCAGCGCGGTAACATCGATCCACCTGCCCCGCGGCACGGCTGTTCCGCGGCCTGTGTTCTTTCGCGGCCGGCCAAGTTGGGTTTGAATTCTCAGCAGAGACCCGAAGACATCTTGTATTAGCGGTTTTTCTTGTGAAAGAATGAGTCATCTAGCCAGTCCTCGCGTGACCCCGCCAGTCTCCAGCAGACACAAGCCTCAATCCCAGCAGCAGCCCGCAGTGGTCCTGGAGTGCCAGAGATGCTTCTGGGCGGCTTCTCGCGGCCCGTCAGAGCTTTGTGCACGACTCCCGCGGCGAGCGCGATGGTGGGAAACACAAAAACATCCTTCAAAAAACAGACTTATGCTGTGATTAAAAATGCTGTTTGGTCCTGTTAAACGCCCAAAATGGTATTATGGTGTAGAGAAAAATGGCGGGGTGTCCTTGCGCAACGAGTGTCAAGGTCTTCCTGACATCAGTGTGGCTGTAATTTATGTTTAGCAGAACAGCCATTCCATCACCCCACCATCATGTCAAGTATGAATAATATGCATTTCATGTACACATGACTACATGGATGGATGATATCGTTATTTGAATGCTGAATCGCATAGCACTTTTTTCAAATACATTTTTAATGCGAGTCTTTGACTATGACCCTGGTTAATTCTGGTTCCTGCTCTGTGTCAGGTCAGCTACCCCCGGTGTAAACCCTTAATTACTTAATTGGATCAAATTAGGCTAAGTCAGTCCCGGTGACCTTAACCTTAAGGAATGCAGTATTCCTCTATTTTGAGAGACTTAGGAAATCTACAGGCTTCTCAGAACCGTGCAGCTTGTTCACTGGTGATAATGGCCAAGAGGTGTGGCAAAGGGGTTAGTGTGCTTGAAAAGCAAGTGCTGGATGTTTTTCTGCAGGTGTTAACTGCACTGTAAATTCCCTTTGCTCATAAAACTATTTGGAAGGAATCCTTATTTTAAAACTGCCATCAAATGGCACATCACATTACGAGCTGCCTTGACTTACTTGATGAAGCAAACAGAAGGGGGAAGAATTTGCCACTTATAATCCAACGCAAGTTCAGATAATAATCAAAATATGACCCCAACTAAAACTATCTTCGTGTGCTGTGAATGTTATGTTGTATTGTCCTGTGTAGCAACCTTTATCATTTCAAGCCTGGCGCAATTGAGATTGATGGTTTTCACATCTGGGTGTCAAAGTCTCAAAATGGTTCTCACCAGATCTCCTTCATTGGTGGGTGTTTGTTCAGTGCTGGCAACCATGTGAGCAAATTGAGAGAACTGGATAGCTCAGCATGGGCAGTGACAGGCCATCCTGTCGGTGAGTAATTGGAAACGGCGTGATTATTGCCCCGGTGCTGAGTGTGATTAGAGGAGGGATGGTGAAATGCACGTGATGGTGGGGGCGTGAGGCGACGGCTCGTGGCGGAAGGGAGAGGAGGGCGAAACAACCTTGTCATGGGCCGCTGCGGCTGACGAATGAAGACGAGAAACGCGACCTGTGTCACAACTGGGTTTCCGCCGTGGCGTCTAGACACGAATGTCGCTTCACGCGGGCTCAGACGAGGGGGGTCAGGCCACGCTGGTGTCGCCCCTCCGTCGCTCAATGGACAACTGCACAATTACCCTTTCACTCCACTCACTCTGGTCTTTGACCTCTGACCTCTTCCTATGCACCAGCATCAACTATAACCACTTACAGGCTGTCAGTCGTCATGTGTGAGACAGTCCACCAGGCCTCCAGCAATTGGAGAGATGGAATGGGTCTTGCATAAGAACCACATATGAGGTTAGAATTTTGATGGAGTGATTTCAAGGGGTGCAGTGTCATTTTGGTGCATTTGTAGCATCGCTCCCCTCAAACTCTTTCACAGTGCACACTTCCACCAAGCCAAGAAAGTCATGTCCAGGATTTCAGCCGCACTCTGCTTTTGAGAAACGCACAGTAAAATTGTGCTCAGTAAAAGTAGATGTGTGATCAAAGCTCAGCAGCTGTAACACGGATCAAGAGACTGTAGTTAAAAAGTTTAAGTCTTCCTTTGTGACATTGAGGGTTTTTTGCTAATCCCGTGCTGATGCGTGCATGCGATCGCTGTCCAGCAACCAGGGCCGCGTATTTAGAAGGTCTGATCCCTCTACCCGTCAATTTGGTGGCTGCCGCTGTGTTTGTGGGGTGGCCGAGGCGCACGTTTGTCTCCCTGTGACCGCCACAGCATCCTCCGGCCCATGGTGGGAGCAGGCTGCCCACAGCACCGTTTGATAAACGAGCCTGTTTGGGCTTTTTTCCCCTCCTCTCCTCCGATGCACGTAAGCCGTCCTTGTGATTTTCTGAGGAATCGATGTTAAAAGCTCTCCGCTCCCATTCAGACGGCTGCGAAACTCACAACCTGACGCCCCACAGGGTGAGACAACATGTTACACTGATAAACAAGTGAGATGAACTGATAAACAATAAATTGCAAGAAAATGGCAAATAAATTGCAATAAATGGCAAGCACACACACAAGTTCATACTTCACATTCATTTAAAAAAAAAGAAACACAAGTACATTTACATTTATTCATTTGGCAGACGCTTTTATCCAAAGTGACATACAAAAGTGCAAATAGTGAGCAAACAACAGGCACAAGAGCAAGATGTGTACAGGTCATACAATGCCGATAGTGCTGAAACTGAGCACAAGGTCAGTGTCGCGAGCCAACTAATCTGAGCTAGGATTACATATCAAATACCATACAGGGACAATAAAGTACCGCTATAGTACCTAGGTAAGAGAGCTACAAGTACAAGACAGGAGTCAGATTTACAAAGTCAAAGTTACAAGTACAAGTTAATGGTGTGACGTTGGAATTTGCCTGCCTGTTTTCAGCTTTGTCAAACATCATGCAAAATGGAAGAGGTCATCAAATCCAAACAAGGATTCTGCCTGTGTCAGGTCCACTGATCCCTACGTTTTATTTGTCCTTCCAAAGTTCTTTTTGTGTTGAAGAGAGATGGAAAAATTTGTTCTGTGTTTGTGTTTTTTCCTGTAAACAGGGTCACTCAATACATATGCAGGGGTGCTACAATGATCATATCGCTCCGCATATTCTAAATCAAAAGAGGCTGCACTTGTTAGCTGGCATGTTGCGTTGACATGCCGTTGGTCCCGCCGGAGCTGACGTGGAGAAAAATTGAGCTTCACTCACGATTTTGCCCTGCTTTTTTTCTTCTCCCCCCCCCCATCTGTTGGGGTGGTGCTTGCGTTTGCATTTCAGTCACGTCTGTCCGCCTGGCTCGTTCATTGTGACATCAGACCTGACTCACAAGACAGACGGCTGAGACTTGGGGGAAGGGGGGGGAAGGGGGTGCTAAGAAAAGTCTTTCCAGATGAAACATCCTGCTGCTAAAAATACCCATGTGTGACAACACACACTGCCTCCCAGATTTAATTGCTCAATAATGGTCCTCTCTGGTTTTATTCGGAAAGAAATTTATCTTAATGTTGCGCCGAGTGCCTCCAACAGCATCCAGAGCCTGTCAGGCCGACATCTCTGCATCGTGTCCCCAGTGTCACCCTAATGCCTGCTAATGATGCCAATATCACACATACACTCCAGTCTGTCCTTGGCGACCTATTGGGGGTTCGAGCAATGTACAGCACGACAGGTGTCATCGCCACAGTCATGATCCACTCATTCAACCATTTTTTTTCTCAGCATTAACATGAAGGTATGTGATAATCAAACCCACTGATTGCATTTCACAGCAGTGAAAATGTGGAAAGCAAGTGCTTTGTCTGTTGATCAAAAAAGCATTGGCAAGCTATAAGGTCTCATTTTCTGTTGTGTACTTTGTGATTGTCATGAGTGTTTTTCTTATCAAAAGAAAATGGGCTGATCCGTGTTCATTAAACCATGTTAAGAACAAGGGATGTGGGAGTACTTGGGTTGTTTTCCTTGATGCATTCATATTCATTCATGTTCTTAAGTTTATTCGTTTTTGCACTCGCACGCTAGTGGAGAGTGAGAGAGAGGGAAAGAGAGAAAGCAAGAGAGAGAAATGTTTTTTTTTATTTTCCTCAGACTTTATGATGAGACCTCTCTGATGTGTTGCTCTTTCACGCTTTCCCTTCTTTATCCCCTCTTGGTGACCTCTGGTGATCTCCCACTTTTCTGCTGCTGTGATGTTGTAGAGCTCGGGACTTACGGAAAGCTAAAATATTATCAGACAATGACTGAGGAAGGTAAGACCCCTCTCTCCCCCCAAACCTCCTGTTCTCTTCCCATCATCCCTCTCCCATGCCTTCCGTTCCCTCGTTTCCATCTGCACCGCTTCCGTTCCCGATTCGTTCCATTGCCTCTGTTTTTTGCTGTCTTTGGTTCAGTCTGTGCATCTCACTTTGCAAGGTTTCGCTAGCACGAGCGCTAACTGCTGGCTGCCAACCTCATTCGTCCCTCCTTTTGGATTGTGTTACTCTATGAGTTGCCAAGTCACGGCATCCATCAGTTTTGTGATTTCAATGTGTTCTGAATGTCATTTTTTTATGTTCAATTCATGTTTTATCATATGTGATCTATGAATTTGTACCTTTTCTTGGTTTATGATTTTAAGTATGTGGCTGAGCTGCTTAGAAGCATGCATTGATTGTATTATGGTTAAATTGGCATTCCGTAACAATGTTAAAAGAAGAGATAGAGATATCTCGAATCCAGTTGTCCTATTCAAACTCAGTTTTCAAACTCTGTTGTCAGAAACTCATAACAGGCTATTCTTGGTATGATTTTAACAATTTAACACAGGATTTCAGGAGGCCCATAGGATATGTTAGACCTTTTCAGATGAGTCCAACCTCAGATTTATAGTCCTTAAAAACATCGAACAGGTCATACCTTCTGACCATGTCCGTACAGTCCTTGACAGGTCCACACTGTAGAACGGATGCACAGTCATGGTCACATTTGTGCTAGGAAAGTCAATAGAGATTCACCTCTTTCACACCGCTTGGTGAAGACATGCTCTCTTGTTCACATCAAAGGAAGCTTCAGTGGGGTTGAAAACCGCTTTTCAAGCTCTGGGCAAAACCTGCTGCGGGCCCGGCGACAGAAAATCCAATAATCCCAGCGTGCACCTGCAGAGACAGACAGAATTTTCTGGCCCCCTTGTTCCAGGGAGACGTGGAACGTCAATGCGCCACGCGGCGCTTCGACTCTCCGACGCCCCTCTCCCGTCAGACTCTCAGGCCGCGCGCAAGATTTGCGTCAGGAGTTTGGCGGAATCCAATGACTCACTCCCACTGACCTTATGCAACACTCAGCACAGTCCAGAATAGCAAAGGAGCCAGAATAGAGATGTAACACAGTAATGACACAGGGAGAATAATAGCAGGATAGTTTACTGGGCTAGACTCTGAATGACTGGCTTAAGTCATTCTCTTGTGCAGTTTTCATCCAGCACTACAAAAAAAACTAATTTTAAAAAGGAAAAAAGATAAAGACATTCAGGTTTTACAGATTTTAGTGCTCTGCAGGTAACAGGTCCAATCATCGGCAAGTGTGAATTGCTTCACTGATTGACTAGGTCGTATAAACAGGTGAACTTCAATTACAAACCCTCACATTCAATATTACAGCTGCAAAGATTCAATTACAAACCATCCAAATCAATATTTGATTATTTTAATTAAGTAAATGAGTTTTTAAATTTTTCTTTCAAATGACCCAAGTCAAGGAAATATGTACATCATTTCTGTTTGTTTCTATGTACATAAACATCCTTATACCTAGAGAGGCTGGGATAAATCATTTGTAAGAATACAAATCAGCACAAAAAGATCTCTCAGGAGTTTCAGCTGAATGTATAAGGTCACAATATCCGACATATTCCCTTGGTCCTGTCTAAAACTAATTATGATGTTTTCTTCCTACCTTTTAACAAGCTTACCTATTTTTCCCATTTTAACAGGGTATGTTGACAAGAGGTAAATTAATGAAAAAATAATTTAACAACTGAATAAAAAGATACCATTGCTCCTGCTACTGAATGTTAACAACAGAGTTCATTTACAGAAGAGGACTCTGGCGCGACACTGGGCAAAAAAATACAAAACCTATAGAAGCCCAGCCAATTGCCCATATGGGCCCATATAGGCACTTCAGTAAGAAACTAGCACCTTTGAAGATTTCCTCATATCAAAGACCGAGCATCAGCTTAGTCTTATCGTGCATAGGTCAGTGGCGTGTCTGGCAGAAACAGAAACGGGTCATTATCCTGTCCAGTTGGACGATTCCAAAATAAGCCCGCGGTCATCTGTGCATGCACCATGTCCAAACCGACAAACTAGCACAGTGGCAGAAATGTAGCACCAGCCACTGTGCCACTCTGTTACTTAATACGGTTCGATTTGTTTGTCATTTTTTTGTAACCCTAGAAAGAGCTTGCAGATACCGAGGCCCAATGTAAGGTCACTGGGCGGTCACTAGCATTTTAGGGTGGTCGATACCCCCCAGTCACACCTCCTCTTCAATAACAGTCTGGACCGTTTGACGCACCGTTTGACCCAGTGATTATGGATCCCAATGCCAATGAGGCAGGACATGGGTGGGGTGGGGGTCCAATCCATATCTGTGTGTTTGAATATGTACCACAGGTCAAGTTTAGTGCATCACACAAACACGTAAAAAATAGCCTCACAAATATTTCTTATAGTACCAATGAAAGTACATCAGAGATAAAAGGGCTTATCCTGTGGTAAATTAAGCTGTCAAGTATGATGTTATAGATAGGGAGGTTTATAATGGGACAGCTCTATAGTGCATGGTCTGTGATTTTCCTGAAGGTTGAAGGTCATTGACAGTACATCCCTATATCCTAAAATATCAGGGCTATTATATATTGTTACCAGTCTGTGAAATATGACTCGCAATTCAGGTAGAACAGATAGGATTATGACAAGGTGTTTTCATTTATAGTGATTCTAGTGAGGATCTGCTGAGAAGAAGGTACACACACAAACGCACACATTCAAAGACATGCATGTAGACCTACACAGTGTCTCATGCACACAAAACAGCCACACACTGCAGTGTTAACGGAGTTTAGAACTCAAGTACGCCAAGTTCATGTCCTCAGACTGCAGTGGGGGAGGGCGTTGAACATGCTGTAGGGGGAGACTTAAAAGCTCGTCGGGATCTAACAGCACCTGCCTTATTAGCCAGCCTACCACAGGACACGTTTTAGCCTCCATTATCCCCTTCCACAAACAGAGAAGCAGGGCTTATTTACACCGACCAGCTGCAGCTAACGGCCTAATGGGCCTTTGAAGGCCATTCAATCCCGTCACGTCGCAGGTCGTCCCTGTTGTATTCCTTTGTGAATCACCCCTTTTTTCCATTTCTTTCATTTCAGTGACTGCTAAATTCATAATTTTGTGCAAAATTATGAAGGAACTGTGTCACTCCTGCTGTAGCCTGGTGCTACTCTGTATGCTGGAAACCCACTCAACTCTGTCAACAGCTCAAGGGCTTACAGTCCATATCACATGGACTCTATCTGTCCGTCATATTTATGGGATATCATAATGAGAAGGGGTGATAAATCCTTCTCAGCTGCTCTCTCCTTGAGCTGAAAAGAAACCGCTCCAGCATATGGAGTTATAGCAGATATATTTCTTATACATGCATACAGTGCTTTGTGGTGATGATGCAGTCCTCTATGAGCATTTTGTAACTTTTATTAAATAGCATGGATTTGCTCCTCTCATTTTTTGTTGTGCCATTTTCATGTCTTTTTCATTTTAAGCTGCCACAAGTTCTTCCCTGCACAACGTGACCCCTGTCATGTGATCTGTGATCATGGATCTCAGCTTCAGCTCTGTAAAGTAAATGATGCCATTTGTTTTTTGCTGATGATGCTTTGTGTGTGCAAACGGTTCCGATTGTTGCTCTAATTTCATCTGCTTGTAAAATGAAGCCGTCTCTGTCTGCAGGATTTGGGTTCCCTGGAAAAATGCGGTTTCGGGAGATGAGGCCGTTGCTCCTCTTCCACGGGAGGCGGGGCAAGGCACAGGCAGAGGGCATGGGGCGCTGACTCTGTCCCGTTGCGTTTCAGGGAAATTCCGGGAGAAGGCGTCCATGCTCCACAAGATGGCCAAAAAGAAATGCCAGGATGACGCCGATAAGCCCAACGGGGTGGCGGGCCATGGAGGTGAGAGAACCCTGCTGTTTATCAGTTCTAATCGTGTGGTCGTTTACACCGTCTCAGCCAGGCTGCAGCGTCGTGTTAGCATGTATGCACACGGGCACGTATGCACAGACACACGCACACACTGAAAGCGCAAGCGCTGGAGTAGAAACTTGTTCTACAAGCTGAAATCAGTGACAATTACTGAGATATCATGCTTTATGATCCTACACAGCATTTTGTGGCTGTAGTAACACTAAAGTAGAATAAAATCAAATAAAAAGCCAGGGCAGGAGGACCAAGGCTCTCTCTCTTCCCCCTCACTGTCTTGCTATCTGTTTATTTTCTTCTCTCACTCTTTCTTTCTGTCTCTCTTATTTTCTTTCTTGCTCTATCGACCTTACTGTATCGCTCCCACTCTCTCTCATGCACCGGAGGTCATTAGTGGGATCAGAGGCCTACCCTCCCTCTGATCTCAAACACCTCCTACTCCTCCTCCTCCTCCTCCTCTCACCTCCTCCTGCAGTCATGGCTCTAATGAGCTTGGAGGTGAGGACAGGCTGTGGGAACATCTTCGCACCTTCGCCGTGGGGCCCGTGCCACCCTCTCCACTCTCCAAGACCGCCCCCGCCACGCGCATCAGTCCTTCATCCACCGAGGCAGCGACTCCGCCATCGTTTCCTCATTATTCCTTACATTACGAGCCTGGCCACGCCCACAACGCACAGCCAAACCAATCGAGCGCTTGGATCAAAATGCACACGCCGCATTTGTCTACCTTTTGCAGTTGCCCTCGTTCTTTCGTTGGCAGCTCGCGAAACAGCCCTTGATTTTCGAGTGGACCAGATGACTGCGTTGTTCTCATTTCAAAGAGGCTTTTCATGTACGTAAAATAGGTGAAGTGCTTTCGTGGACAGAGTTCCAGGTTCTTTGTAATCAAGGAAGGACACAGACATTGATTTCAGGGCCCCAATTATGCTAACAGCCAGGCCTTGCCATGTTACGATCTCAAAAGAAGGCGTGCTTTTAACCCGTGTTTCATAGCCTGTTGTGTTTGCGTGGTTACGAGAATAAAGTTACCAGTCAGGGCTGCTGCTGTTTAACCTTTTAATTGGTTCATATAGATATATACACGTTTTAATTCAAGTGCAGGTCGCGTTGCCGTGCGATGCCGTTTGTCTGCTCGTATGGTCCCGTCTCGGCGATTCGTTGTGGAATAGACACGCAACAAATAGGGGCATGCCGTTTATCTCATCGTTTTATTCCCTGGACAATTTCCTGCCGTGTCACAATAGGCTCCTTGTAATGCTCTGATTTCCGTGGCAATAATCTTTTAATCATCTGATTACATGTTTGTTCATGCCTTTTAATCCAGAGCTGAAAGAGGAAAAAAAGAACCTTCAAACCTCAGCCCCCCCGTCTAAATTAATTGGAAGCATATCAGCATTCAGATAAACCACAATGCCTAGGAGTGGTACTCCATCAAATCACTCCAACGCTGTAATTTTCCATTGACTTTAATTGGCGCAGTGCTCGGTGCCATTGGGGGCTGCTGGGAGCCTGTTGGAGACTGCCTGCTCGGTGAGAGGTAGCCATTGAAAGGAGAAGGAGAGGACGCTGGGCCTTTGAAACTGGCGTCAAACCTGCAACCAGGGGTGTGAGTGACGCAAGGGTGTACCGTGCCTTTAAGAGAGGTTGGCGGCGAGGGATGGTGGATGCAGAGCTTGTGCCGTCCGCGGTCTTGTTTTCGCGACGTGCGGTCAGGGGTTCACTGCCGCGCCATCTGTCTCCTCCGTCGCTCTCTCATTCGCACCTGCGGCCGCCCGTCGAGGCGGCCCCGCCCCACCCGCGGTGGCAGAGGTCGTCGGGCACTCCTCTACCCTCCGCACACAGACCCAGGTCCCTGTTTCACGCTGTTTCAAGGCAAACAGGGATCGCAATGTGTCAGATCAGATTAACACCATCCACACTAATAAACAATGAAGTTTAATGACTGTGACAGAGAGGAAAAAAAACAGAAGATTTCAGTGATGACTCTGATAATGAACCATACTGTGTCCGCCAACGAATAGTTCAAAGAAGTGCTGCCAGCCAGTAACGCCAGCCAACCACAATAAAATGAGCATAGATTGCATGGCGAAGCATCTCTGTGATTTGCCAAACTGTAATAACGGAAGTCCCCATGAGATGAGACAATCATTCAAAAGTGGGTATGTTTTATGAAAGGGATGTCAATGTGGTTTCATTTACATTGCAGTCTGTCATTTCGTTCTATGTGCATTGTAAATGATCTGATTTCCATTATTGACCAGGCTACTGATATCACCGCTGATTAAGGTGTGGTCCTACAACGTTGCTAACACACTGTGTGCACTGATCTGAGAACAGCCCGTTTCCCTCCTTTTCCCTCTCACAGAAAAGAACATGCCCAACAGCTCCAATGTTGAGGTGGAGGTCACTCCCCCCATGAATGGCACTGTGGCACAGGAGAGGGATGCGGTAAGTGCTTACAGCTCCTTTTCTTGTGGTCACGCACACTCACTAGAGAAGTAGGAAGGGCAGCTTGCAGAGCAGAGGATTTATTGGTCTTTACTGGTCTTTTTTTGGCCACCCAGAGGAATGTAGGTTCAATACGAAGCAACATCACACCAAAGAAATGGTAGCCACTGTCTCCCTGCTTATTTGGAGAGATGGATAATGGGTGAGGGACCTCCAGAAGGCCAGTGTCCTGTTCAGGGGGTGTAGTAGTATACAACACTGCCTCATGCCACAGATATTATTGTAAGATCCAACCCCTACCAGCCACTGAGACAGATGCGAAAACACAGCAAATGCTAAAACACAGCAAACAAGATTAAATGTGGAAAATGAATGTAATGTAAAATGACTTCTCCTTTAATTTAAACAAATTCCTGTGGGCTTGACAACTCCTGAAACCCTGCAAGGATATTTTGTCAGTGGACCCATGTCTCTCATGTGCCTTTTGCACCAGCAGGCAATTTTCACAGATTTGCTTTCTTAAAGTGTTTTCCACAACTCCTCCGTGTCGTCAACTTTCTTCCCTCTATCACCCAGCTTGATTTCATTTGGGTGGCTTGCTGGTGTCTGCCCAGCTAGGACAGCAAGACGTTCAGTACTCGTGTGATTCTGGCTTGGATCAACATCACAACAGCTGTGGCTATGATACACGCAAACAAGCTACGTCACACCCTCCGGAGTCAAACAGAAGCTCGATCGACTTACAAACATGAAGCGGGCACCACCTGAGCAAGCTCCCGCACTGAATCCGTTGTCTCAGCGTGAGGCTTTTATCATGAACTCTGGGACAAGGGCCCCCTGGTCCACTGCCAGCAGCCTGTGGAACTGTGGAAGCTTGCCCTGTAAGGGTAGCAATGAGTAATGCGCCCAGGCCCCTCGCTACCCAAAACGAATGGGTGCCTGCCAAAGGGAGCAGCGGTGGTGACAGATGGTCCGTCCCTGCTCGGTGCCCTCTCAAAGTCGCACAGCTGGGGCAGGTGGGGTGGGGAGGGGCACGGAGAGGGCTGGAACATCTGGGGTGATGGCTGCGTGCCGGGTGACAGAGGGGCCGTGCCGGGCACCAACAGAGAGACAGAAGCTTGTTGGCCGAGGCCGCGGTGCACCAGCCCAGGTGTCTGCGCGGTTCGGGTGAGAGCGGACGGCAGTGGTGGACACCAGACTCCCACCACCACAGAGACATAACCTCAACCAGGGCCGACACCCACAGAAAAGAGAAGTCAGGAGTGTCTTTATTGATAGTCTAGTGTTGGCAGAAGACACTACTGGAAAAGAGGTAGATAATATAATCAATATCAGGATACTTTTTTAGGGGGTTATATGACCATGCTCAATGCCATGGAGGGGGTTAAAAAAGACAGAGGGCGAAAAAAATTAAATCTGCGTTCATAATGGCTTTTAAAGTTGGTGTCCCTTTGTCCCCTGACTATGTACTTTTTCCTAAGCTTACAAAGTAACTTTCCCTGTTCTGGTGGTATATTCACACCCCTTACATTGTATGCCATCATATTATTTATTTGCTTTGCAAACATCCTTATTCAGGGCATCCTTCACAACTAACATGATAATTTGTAGAGTTGGATTCATCTTTCTGAAGGGTACAATGGCATTGCCCCTCCTTAAGATGTGAAAAAGCAACCATCTGGTTACAAGACAAACACTGCCGCCCAAAGATCTTTAAATGTCGTGTGACTTAATGTTTATCAAGCTTGGCAACAGACTGTCTTTGGGGAATAGCAGAGATACTCTGTGTGGGAGATGTTTCTTTACTTTAGTGCCCGTTATCCTCCTACGCTTGTATCAAGCTTGAAGATCAGTCACATGTGTCCTTTTCAGCACTTTGTTTCAAATTAAAAATGGATCTGTTGTTCTCGTCCTTAGAATGTGCAATTGCAAAACCTTTGTCGTATTGAAAAGAATGTCCATCAGGAAAAAAGGTTGACTGCTATTGAGAATATGGTGATGGGCTTTCTGTGGTTTTCAAAGGACAATTAATCTCTCTCCAGGGCCAGTCACATGATCCTGGACCCGAGACACAGAAATTGGATAGAAATTGCTCCTCTGTCTCGCTGCGATCCTCAATTTTTCATCTAAAATTAGCACTCCAGATAGATCATTTAGAGAGGGTGAAGAGCTTAGTCCATGGAAGGAATTTCAGTTATTGAGCTCCACTTGTAACTGAGCTGCACTGGTGGATACAGCCACACATACTTCACCTTCATTCTCTTACTTACTTACTCCTTTTCAGTCTCTGTGGAGTGTAAGGCCACAACAGATCTTTGCTATGTCCTTGGCAACTTTTTCAGCATCTCCCTAAGACAAGTCCGAGCTCTTCAGCTGTCCCTTGATTCTCCATCGCTAGGTGGTTTTCAGCTTTCCCTTGGACTTTTATCTTGGGGTGTCCACCACCGTCATCCTCTTGGCTGTGTATATTTCCTACGTTGCAGCTAATCAGGAACTTTACCCCGTGCCAGTTCCTGTCAAACAAGTCTTCCTAGAAAACACAGAGTGAACAAGGGAGCTATGTATAAGTGCGTGCTCTTTCTAAATCAATTTCGTAGATGCCCTTAGGCTTCGATTGCCCCGAAGTTGTGTGTTTACCAGATCAAATTGGAACTGAATAATAAACGAGGCTAAATCCGGCACTGTCTTGGTCGCTGCTCTTTTCGAAGGCGCGGCACCCGCTGATGCGTCCCAAAGTGCACCAAACCTTTTCAATCAAAGAGCATTCATCTAGCAGCGGGGGGTGCTGACTCGCGCTTTAGCGTTCGCCAGAAGCACTGTCACGTTAATTGTTAAAGTCTCAAAGGAATCTGCCACACAGGCAGTCTCTATTGGGAAAGTGCCTTTTATTTCTGCAGGAGCTCAAATTCATGCAAGAACAACACAGGCTTCCAGGGGGGTGATGTGTCATAATCCGGCTCTTTGACGGACTGAACACCCTCTTTCAACAAAAAAAACCCCCACAAACCGCACAACTTAAGCACTCAAACAGTTCACTTGAGTTTACAATGTTAGGGGGGAATTTGGGAGTGGGGGGTGTTGTGTCCACAGAATTTGAGGATAACAAATATATTGATATAAAATGGGGCATTCCTCACAGAAAGTGTCATTGCAGAATGTGCTTGTTTGTGTTTTCTTCTCTCAAGCATTTTACCCCTGTTCACTGCAGTCAGTCACACAGTGATTCATACCCCTTAGCGCTAAACAGAGTGACACTGAACCTCATTCCCTCTGATTAAACACTCTCTGTGCGCAGAAGAGGAGTTCTGCGTGTCTTTGTGCCTTCAACAATCAAGCGAAAAAGAGAAAGGATGGACGTTAAAGCTGCAAATGAGTCATATGCCACAATGGAGAGTATCTCTGAAGCAGAGCGAAGTCGTCCTCAGGGCCTCAGCTGCCGTGGGTAACGACGGAACGTCAGTGTCAGTCCCGTAGAAAGATGACTGGCGGTGGAATCCTGGGGCGACCGGAGCCGACACCATGTGCGGGACGGAGTGTGAGCCGAAGGGTGACTCACTTCAACCAGCGCCAGTGTGTATCCCACACCTGGGTGATGCCTGGCAGCCATAGAGAGGGTCACCTTACTAAAGCTGAAGTGAAGAGAGGCACCAGCCAGAGACTGGGGCAGGCACCACGGCAGGGGGAGTTGCTCTTATGACCGCCCTCCAGCTATTCAGAGTTGGGAGTGGGGGTTGATCGCGGTCATCTCAGCTTTGCGGCCCAAGTCCTGAGATTACAGACGGCAGCAGCATATATACACCCAGATGCCACAGCGAGGAGATATTTTGAATGAGAAGACACCCACACCATTGGGCCATGCTAGGCGGACAGCTCATGCACTGCTCTTGTGTGTTGTGCAAAACACAGTCGTCGGACCGTTGATTCGACACCTCAAGGTGAACATGACACGAAGCCCCCAGGGCACGTACGTGTGGTCCCAAGAAGAACGCAGCGGATTGTAAAAACAATATCAGCTCGCATGCTTCGCGGCCCCCCGTATGCGGCGCGAAAATGAGCGAAACTGATCTTCATCATCAGTACGAGGCAATTAGTTCCGCAGCACTCGGCATGTGAAGACAGGCCTTGGCTCTCCCCCAGGTTGGAGACGTACACATTCCCCCTAATTAGAGGTCTTAGGAGCTGAGACAGCTTCTCCCCTAATATCCCAAATACCACAGATTTTTCTCATGTGGATTGTTTACATGTACTGGACATGATCATATGTTCATCTATGTAATCCTGTATGTGTTTTTTTCTGATAGAGACTACAGATTTATTGAATGATGAATTTGAATTCATTTTGAACTTCATTGCTCTATTGACTTGAGACACAAACCAGGTAATCAGTGGTGACTATACAAGAATACCCTCTTGCTACATGCAATTACAGTAGCATGCATTGCCATGTAATTGTCCTATCATTGTCCTTCATGAAATGAGCCAAAATGTAAATATAATGTATTTTTTACTGTTATTATCAAGCAGAAATGCATTTGAATGATGATATACTTGATCTCATAGAAACTTCATTCCTGTTGAAAGGGAGGCCGCTGTCTCTGCTGATCTCCCTCTCTAAACAGAGCGCAGCTGCCCATTAAGTTTCGGGTTATGACTTCATAAAAAGGTTAAGAGCGAGGGGAGGGACGCGCCACTCATCTGAACGATCGTCGGGATCTCAGCCTTTTTTTCCACTAACATCACTCCTCGGTTCCCGCATCCCAAAGGCCACGTCAGTTAGACGTGGATCTGCTCCCAGCAGCCTGTCCTTTAGGAGTTAACCTTTCCCCCGCCCGTGTGAGGCGAGGCGGACTGGCATTTCACGGGAGGCGGAATGACCTTTGCGGGCTCAGGCCGCGCCCCCCCCCAAGTCCATGCGCCTCTCTACGACCTGCTGGCCAGCTCGTAGCTGTGACCGCGCCTGTGGTCCGTGGTGCAGCGGTGTGAAGAGCATCATTTTGGGCCACCAAGGCAGAGGCGCAAGCCGCCCATAGGTCTATCCTACCCAGGAGCACCAGTGAGTCTTCCTCTCATTACGACCCACGGTGTTAACAAGCACTAATAAGCACTAATGCTCAATATGGTTAGAGGACTGAGATCTTTGGCAGGGGAAGATGGATGAATCTGAAGACAAGGGTAAAAGGAATTTTGCTCAACAGGGGAAAATAAAGGGGTGCTCTTGGATAATGTGCCCCCATCACCAGTGACCATGGGTGTCCAGCGGCTTACTTGTTTCTCACTTTCTGCGGATCGGAGCTTTTGAACAGCTCCTTTAATCATACACTCAAAGAACGCTCAAAGAGCAGTCCCAACTATTTCCCCAGCACAATGTTCATGAGGCACTGAGACTATTTATGGACCGTTGTAAGGTGTTCTTTTTCTTGGAATTACCATGGCAACTAATGCTAGCTAATTTGAGGGTGGAGGCATCCTAGGCAGAGCTGGAAAAAATGTTCTTAATTGTGTTTCTCCACTCTTATTAGTTATGTAAGACTTAGTCATATGTTTGTTTGTTTTCCATATTTTTGTCTTTGTCACTTTTGAACTGCACTCTGATACTGTAGAGGCTGATATCAACGACTTATAGATGTTGTATCTACTTAGCAGATATTCAGCTCAGTGTTCAACACTGATTCTACCATTAGTGAAGCTATTTTTTCTGATTTGTGGTGTCATTATGACTTTGCATGAGGCTTGACTAAAGCAACAAACAATAGCCTGCACAACAGCACAGTCAGCACCAGAGCTTAATATTACCAACTGGAACTGGATCCTAGACGTGGAGGTAATGAGGACTGAACGCAGCGCTGACAGTCTCCTATTTAAAGATCCCTGCTAATACCAATAGCTGCCTTTCCTCAGAGCCAAGATGACATGGTATACAGCTGTACTCTTGTGTTTGTGTCCTTGCTCTTCAGTTTTGCCGATTTCATCCAGTTCCTACCAGGTTTCCATTTGGTTCACATCTGTTTCGCTGCAGTGTTCGCACAGGTTATGCAGGATATATGCCACCCGATAGTCCCTCAAAAAGAAAACACAACCACAGTAAAACACAATGTCTCTGCATTCACCCAAACAAATGTTATGCATATAGCTTTCTTTTTCCAAATCTGGTATACATTCTACAGGATGGAAATAAACTTGGTATACTCTTGAAAGAAGGTGATACAGTAGAAAAATGATGTTGCAACCTTTTATATTCCCCGAAGCAACTAATCTAGGATTAAAATCAAGCTTTTACTTTAAATCGTTGGTTTTAGGAATGACGGTGGGCAGACAGGTGCTAGATCAGTTTTCAGGAAATGAATTTACCAGGACCTGAGAAAACAGGACTGAGTTTGTACTCCTGGGTCTGTAGGCTGAGGAAGAGGAGGACGAAGACCAGCCCCTCAGCCTGGCGTGGCCGGAGACCCCCCGGAAGCGGCTCACCTACCTCCTCATTTTCCCCATCGTCTTCCCGCTCTGGCTAACGCTGCCAGATGTCAGGAAGGACGTGAGTACCCTCGTAGCCATGGCGACTGACACCGCTTACATTTTTACATGTAGTCCATGTAGGCCACAGGTGCGGTTTCCTAATTACAACACCCTCAATGTCAGTCTGATTATATTATTATACTATAGTATACTATGCCAACCTTCTTCACCACTAAAAACATGTAATCATGCTCATTATACATTGCTGTTTAAAATGATGAAATGCTGTTGATGATGCTTATAAAATAGGGTTAATGCCATTCTTTGTGGTTTAGAGATTCTTAAAATTCTTGGTCTTACTCTAAGTGCTGCTCAGATTCCCTCTGCCTCTGGTTAGTACTGACCGCCACAGTCCCATTGATTGATTTGGCTTCAGTATAAAAAATAGATAGAACATCAATATGCAGGCAGTGAGTCTCAGACACACCATTAACATTTATCATCCGTGCCATTTCCTTCCCGTGGAAACACTGGTGCTGTGTAATATTTAATTGGCAGGACGTCAAAAACAGGTCCTCTTGCATAAACGGACACTTAATAGATGATGCATCAATTTTTAATATGTCAACAAGTGCACATAATTGTGTATTCAATGAGCATGAGAATTTTCACACACATGACAATATGTGTCCACCCATGTGCTTATATGCACCGATTATGTATGCCATAAACCAAAGAAAGCATTTTCTGATCAATAGGTAGCCAAAAGACAGGTCTGCGGCTCACAAACAAAGCACATATATGGAATACATAATGGTCTTGTGTAGAATTATCTGTAGATTGATCTCGGAGGCGCAAGGAAAGTTAAAGCTACATTGAAGCGATCAATCACCACTGCCTATCAGACAGACTGTGCCCCAGAGGGGTAGACGAATATCCATATTGGATAAATACAATGTAGGGCATTCTGATTCACACCACAGCTGTGGATCGTGGCTCTGTAGCTGTGAGAGGGGTGTGTGAAAGCTGGCCTCATCAGCATGCAGTGTGAGTGTGGTGTGAGTTATCACGCTGTCATATAGTCCGCAGATCAGGAGGGCAATCCACAGATTTTTATGTAAGTGGACCAGATAGTCAGATCGGTTGCGTTCATGCTGAGAAATCTCTCGCTTCCATTGTTGATGCCAGAAGTGTGCTGATTTGCTGGCTTGTTGCAAACATTCTTGAAGGGGCGTGGTCTAAACCAGAACATCCAGAGGGCATAGGAATGACACAGAATTGGCACAGCAATGCAAGAGAGTACTGTAATCTGGTCATAATAGAATGTCAGTGGGTTATTCGAGTAAATGTCAACTCAACACGCCACCGGATCTCTGCTCTGCTCTCCAGACCGCCCGGAGGTTCTTCCCCATCACGTTCCTCGGCGCCATCTGCTGGATCGCCTGTTTCTCCTACCTCATGGTGTGGTGGGCACATCAGGTAACTATTCCGCAAACCGAATGTTATCTCTCACACCTCAAGTCACCCTGAGACTAGTCTTTTCACCTGAGGGGGATTGCTTACACGCATGTTTGTCTGTTGGTGTTGTTCATGGCAACAGTGTTATCAGCTTTGAACGTTTGGGTTTGGTTTCCCAAAGACCATTTGGCTGTGATGGCAATTATGCAGCATTTCACACGTAATAGTGTGAGGGCCTTACTCGATTGTGGCAATGCAAGGGTGTTTTGTAGAGGCACTAGCTAGGGCTTTATATATATATATATATATATATATATATATATATATATATATATATGTATATATATATATCAAGATTTAAGATACTTTATTGATATCCAAGACAAGATTTAAGATACTTTATTGATATCCAAGACAAAAACCTTGCCGTCAAAGATCAGGGAGCAATTGTAAGATTAATTGTCAACATCAGCCTTGAAAAAGGCAAATGTACAAGTAGAATGTCAGATTTTTGATTTTGTGTCATCGGGAAGGTCACTGAGATTCTGTAGCTGAAATATGATAATGTTTCACAGGCTATGAATGTTTGTCAAAGCTGGATGCATAAGTATGTACTGTACGAGGTGTTTTTTCTTCCCAAAGTAGGCATTTCAGCTGAAATTTCCTTTGTCTCAGGCACAGGCAACCTTTCACCCATTCTTATCACCTCTTCAGAAATTTGTCACATTGCTGTAGTTTCTGTGAGATGGGTATTTTTAGCTTACTGTGTCTGGCCCGTATCACGTACTTCCTGCACTTATTTCACTAATTTGATCACAGGGTCCCTTCTCTTAGAAATGCAGAATTTGCATAGACATGACCTAAATTAGAAAGATCATATGAGAATATCACACCAGAGGTAGGGTGTGAAATTTGAAGGGTTTCTGTTCTGTTCTAGTAATGCTATGTTACAGTGGAACATTGTACAGTACAGCTGCACTGAGAGAGCTGCACAATGGCATTGTCTCTAGTGACGTCAGAGCTCTTTTATACACTGGTTGTTTCTGGAATCTGGATCATTTCATGCAGAAATCTGTGGGAATTCTTGCAGTTTAAGATCTGCGCTTTGTCTTTTTCATTATAATTGCTTGCCATTTAATGCCAGGCCATACTGTATAGCTCCAGGCATAAGTGGCTGCTCCCTGCAAACTAGATGCAAACCCTCAACATGAAGTCAAGCCAGACAAAACAGAAGAACAAACCAGTCAAAACAGCAAAAAATGAAATGAGTGACAAAAAATGTATTTTTTATTTGTTTTACCTCTCTTCTGTGTGGTAAAAACAGTTGTAACTAAAGTCTTCTCTGGCAGGTCGGAGAAACCATTGGGATTACGGAGGAGATCATGGGACTGACCATTTTAGCGGCGGGCACCTCCATCCCGGACCTGATCACCAGCGTGATCGTCGCGCGGAAGGGACTCGGGGACATGGCCGTGTCCAGCTCGGTGGGCTCCAACATCTTTGACATCACGGTGGGGTAAGTCTGCAATCCATGGGCACTGTGAAGCACACTGTGACAATCCAACAAGGCTATATTGGGTAAAATGTGATGATGGTAATTATGATGATGATGATGATGTTTATTATGAGGGCGCTACAATTGTCCTACATGCCCAGATAAAATGTTTCAGTGTTAATCCTGGAAAAAAGAGGAGTCTCAGAAACAGGCATTTCCATGCGTAGTCTCAAGAAGATGTACTGCATTTATTTTCAGAAAGTGTGCTTGGAATTATTAAATATGTGTGTTAAAAAATCAGTCACTGAACAGTAAAATTATTTGTAATCTCCCCATTGCCTGTGCTTCCCCCTCTAGCCTGCCATTTCCATGGCTACTCTACTCTCTTATCCATGCCATGAGGCCCGTAACGGTAAGCAGCAATGGCCTCTTCTGCGCCATCGTGCTGCTCTTCCTCATGCTCCTCTTCGTCATCATCTCCATCGCCGTCTGCAAGTGGCGCATGAGCAAGGTGTTGGGCTTCACCATGTTCCTGCTCTACTTCGTGTTCCTGGTGGTCAGCGTCTTGCTGGAGGACAAGATCCTCGTGTGTCCCGTCTCCATCTGAGGGACCCCCTGTCTGCGGCCTGCTCTGAAGCCACCTCCCACCTCTGCTCTCTGACACGGGACGGGGGAAGAGGTGGGTGGGGTGAGCGGGAGGGGGGGAGGACTAACCTGATTTGGACCCGAAAGCCCCAAGAGGCATGCCTCGACCTTTGAACCTGGCCGACTTTAAAAAGAGGGGGCCGTGTCAGTGAGCTGGGCCAGTAGTTTTACCCAATCAATGGATTTGCCGCAAGAAGAAGGGATTACGGCACAGTGTTATTGCTTTTGTAGACTGAGGCGGACAACTCTCAGTGGCTTCAAAGGCCAGGATGCGAGGAGAGGCAAGTGAATTCTGCACTATGGCCTAACGCATGTGGTTCAAGTGTAAATTGCTATCGCAGGGGTCAGAGGATAGCACTTCAAATGACTGACAACTTGGGAAAGGCTTTCAACAACAATGGCAGATGTCATTTTTTTTGCACCACAATGTTGGATTGACCTATCACCAGGCCTATGCCACCTGAAAAATGGGACTGCCTGACAAAGATAATAATACAGAGGTGGATTCTGGGTATTCCTGATGCTGTTCAGTATGAATTCAATAACGCTGAAGGAAGAGACTTGAATTTCTTACAGAACACCCTGGGTCAAGCATGGATACGTTTTTTTTTTTTTTTTTTTTTTTCATAATGCTTTGCAGGTAGAGAGTAGCCCATTTGCACCTGCTAGCATGGACACTTGTCACAGGGAACCTGGAAACCATGCAGCTGTCTCCTCACTTACTGACCTTTGGTAGCAAAATCAAGATCATCAAGCTGCTGTGGGCATCGCAGGGAATTAAGGGGTGGCAGGGCAACAGTCATTGATGAAATTTTTGTCACCGAGAATGCCCATTTTTCATTGCTGCAATTATTTTGATGCCTAATAATTGATCTCATCTTTCTTGATAGTCCAGTGACAGTCACCATTCATGACACATACGGCTTTCAGTGTTCTTCCATATTGATTTTAGGAGGTAAACTTTAACTGAAATAATGTAATTAAATGTTAACCTAGGATGATAACCACAGAAAACATCTCTATACTTCTGTCTGTATTATTCCCTATTGAAAAGAATAAGCATCTATAGACTCAATATATTTACAATGTCAGGGTCAATACAGTAGGTAGAAGAACTGGCACCTGTCATTTGGAAAAAAAAGATCAATTCACTTATTTTAATGCACATTACATTAAACTATGTTTATTTGAATGTTTAACACATTTAAGGTTCATTCACCTGAAACAAAGATGAGCGCATGTACTTTTGTCTGTTACTGTGAATGGAAGGGCAAATAACACCCCTTGTCCTAACTCAGTTGAGTATCTCTTTCTGCAGAGCAGATATTCTTTAAATTCCTGCAATATTTTAATCAGCACATCTCATGAACAATATTAATCAAGCTCATTAACTGACGTGCAAAGCTATTTCCAAATGAAAGCTGCTTTTGTGTCCATGTAAGCATATATGAATTCTTGCACATTTTGATGTCAGCTGTATAAAGATATACATAATACAATAAGCCTACATATAATTGTATAATTGAGGTAGTATTTTCATGGCTGTAAGGTATTACTAGTTTTGCAATATAATGTTTTCAATATATTTCTTATTAGAGTACAATTAGGTCTCTTCCCATTGGATGCAACTGTCTTTCCTGTAGTTCTACATGCCTATCTCCCCTAAGCCACTAAGAATGTAGATGCCAGAGTGACATTAGCAACAGTAGCATCTGTATTGTCATTGGATAGTTGTCCACCAACCGTTGCTGTTGTTTGTGCATTCCTATTTGTCCTCTCTTCTCATTCTACATATGTGCACATTTAGCCACTGTGGCGTGTTGTGGCATGGTAAAGCAACTTCAACTAATCCTTCTAGGGGGAAGAAAAAAAAACAGAAAAAGCATTTTGTGTGTGTTTTGCACATCACGCAATAGCTGTATCCCAAATGGTTGTGAAAATACCTTTATGTGTATATATGTCCCAGTAGCTTTGTGCAAAGAAACTGTAAATTATTCCTCAGTATAGAACTTTCTATGAGTATCATGTTTGAAAAAATGGATCTAATGAGCTTGAATACTCAGAAGGCAGGGTATGTACACCATGCTTATTTTTATTTATTTAAATGATTCATTTCGATTTTGTAAATAGAGGTATATAAATATAAGATATTAAACAATGAAAAAATATATAATTATATATAAAATGTGAATGTACCAAACCAATATCCCCTTTGTCTATGTTTGAATTTTGCTTTGATTATTTTTTATGTCTATTTTTTACAGAAAGGAAAAGGCTGCTTGCAAGCTGTATTATAAACGCAGAATAATCCCACATTCCCTCGTGCTACTACTTGATTTGAATAGAAATCAGGCAGAGCTTTAATAATCTGTGTACGTACGCACTTTAATGCTGAATGCCTGAATTTATTTCAGTAGAAATTACCTCATAATCGTTCCAGCACCAGAAGAGCATCTTTTAATCTTATTATTTTTTGGTTCCCCTTCAGACAGACGTCAGAATAACCCCCCCAAACGTTCAATAAGAGGTAAACTAGTAGTCGATATCCACATTGGCGCTGTATGTCGTTACATTGATATTAAGGCTTGTCACAGCTCTTTCTTAATTTAAAGGCTGACATCTTGCAGTCTTGTTGATGTGCGATGGGACGATTTTTTTATGTCATGAAGTAGTCGCGACATTGCCAGTGTGCAGGATGCGAGAGTCAGACAGGACTTGTGACCGCTCGTGGATACCCGCTCCTCGTTTTGTGGTACCTTGCCAACTGGGGGACGTTTGTGTTCGTGCGCTCGCTAGCTCCGTGGAAGCGCGCACGCGTGTGCACGTAAATTCGCAATTCAGTTTTCACGGAGCCGTCGTGGCTTCTGAATTGAAATGTGCAATTACGAAGCATTGGCTTTCACACTGGAGGCGAGAGAATAACACTGAGTAAATGTTGACGAAAGCCTTTACATTTATGATACATAACAATGGGATGGTGTGTTAAACTGCATTGCAACTGTTTAGTATAATTTTTATTGTGTAAACCATTAAGTAAAAATTGTTGTAAGAAGGCGAAGAGAATTATTTGGGTGGACTCTTGTCTCATTTTTCTTGCACTGTTTCAGTTTCTTTCTCTTTTTTGGTATCATACAAATATACAAATACAAATGAACAATATAATCTATTGTATACTTGAATCTAATTAAATGGTATTTTATGTAAGAACACATGAAGTATGTAATACAATATAAAATAAAGATAATTCAGAAGTTATGTTGACTCACTGATTTGTGTGTGTGTGTGTGTGTGTGTGTGTGTGTGTGTGTGGGGGGGGTTGTCACACAAGAAATCCAAGACAAGGTAACCGCATTTTTGCAAATATCAGAACTTATATAACATATGAATCATTTTTTGCTCCTCCCCCCATCCCTCACTCTTCTGTAGACACAGTTAGAGCTATGAGGCCATGCCTCCTCTCATATCTGTACCAGACTCTACCTGTATTGCTTCCCTTCACAACAAATCTGAACTCAGATTCACCCTCAATCCTAACTCCCAACAAAAAAATTTTGATTTTGATCCACACCAGTTGCTAAGGGCAGAGCATGCCTAGTCTGCCTTGGCTGCAGATGCAATTTTCCCCTCAACAAAAGCACTGTAAAATTAGCATTTGGAGAGACCCTAAACCTAATGCAACATGAGTGTTGATCTCTTTGGAGTATAATGATCATACTAGATACAGCTTTCATTTACCTAATTAACAGAAAATTACTGGAAAACAACCATCTTGATTTTGTAATTCAGATGCATTACTGCTAGCCTACTTATCTGCGTGTGTGCGGATGCTTCTGTAAGTTCGTTTCCCCTTACCTGGTTTGTGAGGAGTACATGTGACAGCTGCAGTCTTAAATGTAATTGCTTGCATCATAACATAACATTTTGTGAGTACTTACTTGTTCGTTACCTAAATCTGGTTAGCATGGATGTGCAATAGAGCTAAACCAGACATTTTTACTGGCAAAACAAAACATTATCCCCAACTTGATGACTTTTCTACTTGGTTCTGGGTTGGATACTGTGTATTACCTCACGCTGGAGTTCATAGAACTATTTGTATATCATGTACAATACACTTCCTTTCTATGGACCCAAAATGGATACAATAGCTCATTGTGTAGGTTTTCAAACTATTAACCAAATTTAGGAATCAAAAAGAAAAAACTGACAACTGCAAGATCCAATTATAAACACCACAACTGCCCATTCTTCAGTTGTGTCAGTTATATTTTGTATGTCATCAATGAATAGGGCTCTGTTAAAGCTTACATGGACTCACATGTTAACTGCTCAACCAGTACTCTGTACAGAGAGACAGATGTAAAAACAATGACAAGAAGACTAAGTCACATGATCAATGACCCCTCTTTCTTATTAAGGTGCCAAACAGTGCCCTTGCTGGAATACATAACCTGCCCTCTGTGGTGAGACACCCAGGTGCCGAATATAGCAGCACTGTTCTATGTTACCAGCATGTGCTTGAGCTGGAGGTGTGATGTGTGTCAGCGCCAGAGAATTGTGGGTAAAAATAAAACTGGCTGGGCGTGTGATTAAGGGCCTCCTGGAGGTGACTCACAGCCTAACACATGCAAAGATTACCTGATTCCAACAGCCCTTCACAGCACATTCAGAAGCATGTGCTCCTTATGCATTCATGAATGAGGGAACTTACCCCCTTAGTAATGCATGCAGCAAGACTACATTCTAATGCATGGACAGACATATATTTCTTCAAAATATGTGACAATGCAATTGGGCGAAGACTGCTTGCAGTGTTTCAAGGTCAAACCAAAGACAAACCAAATGCGCCCCGAATACCTCATCTTTCAATTCTTTCATTCAATTTAAATAAGTAAACTAATTATTAAGCGTGCTTAAATTGAGATGCTGGGTCTGAGACAGCTCTGGAAGACGGCAGGAGACTGAAGAGTAAGCCGCAGAGAACATGTCTGCACATGTCCTTTCAGTCTGTGAAACCCCAGGGCCACTGAGACGAACTCCCCATGACATTCGCATCGCTATGCATCATGTGACCAAGAGGCATTCATGTTGACTCTGCCGGTCGATAGCAAGGATACACACAATCCATTAGGGTGAAGGGGCTGGAGGTTAGACTTCTTTAGTGGTGATGGAAGAGTGAGGGAGGACCCATGAACCTCAGAATGGGTGGAGCTATAATGCATTATTAAGGACTCACAGATGTGAACCAATCATGTATTTGCTACAGGCAGCAAAGTTTGTCGATTGGTTCACTAGTCAGTGACTGACAGGCCTCATTGCTAGTTGTCAGACGATGGGTGAAGGAGAGAGGGGGATGCTGGGAAGATTTTCACAGCTCAATAACAGCTGACAAGGCTATTTTTCCACCTGGTATCACCTTGTGTTTCTCTACTACCTCTAAAAGAGAGGAGGTACTATTCTAATAGCCTAGTTTATCAGCCATGTGTCAGGGCTGGTTTATGTAGCCACAGCTAAGTGCATTTCTGCTGGTGCTCTACCATGTGTGGTGCAGGACTGGAAAGAGCCAACCAAATTAGGCGATGCTGCTGATTGGTGCACAGTGTCTGCGTGGAACCTTGTATTGCGCAGACATTACGATTTCTTCAAGCTTGACATCAGTGCCTACAACCAATCAGATACGTGGGAGAGGGGGGTTCACCTCAACACCCATGAACCTGCTCAGTGTAATGTAAAGAGCACCTGCTTTGCGCTTGTCCTAGTGCACAGCAGAAATGTAAGGTGAATACACTGGTGATGCCCTCATGCTGAACCGAGATAAGCCCGCAGAGACTACCCCTTATTTTGAGGAACAGTCCTTGTGACCCTCTCATTCCTTTGTGATGAGATACGCCCATTGCGTACCGATCCGGCAGGTGGATCACCCCCTGCTGTCAATTGCCCTGTTCGCACATGCATTATCTCACTTTGGAACGCTGTTGTCGCCAGATGCGCTATTCCGGAGCCGGCGAGGCAGCAGCGGCAAGACGGGACGCGGAGACGAGGATCTGTCATTTCACACGGCGGAGCTGTTATTCCGACTGCGTGTCGCACCGCCGATGTGACGCAGAGCGGGGGGATGGGGGGGTCTTCTATTTTAAGCTTTCCATTCTCCAGCAGAATTTGCCGAACAGGCCTATGATGTGCCAGCATGCAGGGGAGGCATGTGCGCATAAACCGCGATCACGACGCCTTTTGCAGCAACCCATTTGGACATCTGCCGCATCAAAAGAAATTAGTTTCATTGACTGTAGTTTATTTAAAAGAAAAGAGAGACTGTGCTCATCAACATATACCTGTGGCGCTGCCTGCTTCAGCCAACTGTTGTTGCCATCAGTCAAAGGCACCCCAGTGTTAGTCATCTTTAGGTATAGATCTTCCTGAAAGAACTTGCAATGCGAACTCACTAAGAAAACCCCCTCTGAGCTCGAGTGCGGACTGTGGTGAACAGCAGGTCCGTTATGCTCTAATTGCTCGGTAGCTCTAGTCACTAGCTCCAGCCAGCCAAGTTATGCCCCTAACGCTTCAAGCAAATGACAGAGGGCAAGCTGGATGCGGACATGCAGTGTCCATTACCCGTGCAGCGCCTCTGATTCTCAGGAGAGTCTGCGCTTTCAGCTCGATGTATGACCTCAGTATTGACCTATGCCAGCAATTCTGAAAGACAACCGTAATTGTGCATGAGTGTCCTCTGGCTCTTTGGCCTCACTGTAGCAGGATAAATAACGAGCAGACACATATAGTATACATGCCAGCATATGGATCTGGTTTTTACTGTGTTTTGCTTTTCCACTGTGGATTTGCCAGTGTGGATAAACAGACAACGTGTAAAATGTAAACAGTTTCATTTGCCCAGTATAGGGGCGTGTGAATAGCTAATATTACATTATTTACTTAGCAGACAGCCTAATACAGGGTGACTAACACATGGTATATTGTACATATTGCCCACTTCTTCATCTGTATGCACATTAAGTCCCTCAGTCAAGTGATAGTGATGCCCCACCTAAGGATCATATCATCCTATCAACCCTACAGTTAAAAATGGACAGTGGTGTGGCGTAGTGGGGAAAGCAGTGTGGTGTGGCTCCTAATCACAGGGTTGCTGGTTCGATACCCTGCAACGGCACTACTGTTGTATCCCTGTGCAAGGTACTTAACCTGCAATTACTTCAGTAAATATCTAGCTGTATAAATGGATAAAAATTGTAACCAAACCTACTGTATGAAAGCCTCTCTGGATAGGAGCATCTGCTAAGTGACAACAATGTAATGTAATGAAAATACTGCACCCCCCCAACACTAGATCCCCTGAAGACCCCCATCATAAATGATGCAAATGAGAGAGTGTTGTTCTGCTTGTTTTGGCCAGACCAGTCATGCTTCCCCCAGTGGAGACAAAATACATGATTGAAAACTCCCACATGCTAACGGCAGCTCCGCCTGTGTTTTATCAGAGCTGAAAAAGCGGTGCCGTTGTCCTCAAGTTCCTTCGAGAAGTTTTGCGTCGTCTCCCATCGAGTGACTCAGAGTCACAAACCCACACGCGGCGCCACTGCGGCTCCCTTGGATGTAACGATCGGCCTACTGCTTCGCACCTAGCGGAAAGTTTGGCAGATATGGCGGTGCTCATCGAGACTGAATTCATGTGAGGGAGAGTCTGAATAAAGCTCTCTTGGGCTCTCTGTCGTGCCTGTTCGCCTTCCTGTTCGCCTTCCAGCGGACCAAAGGCAGTGTAGGAATGCTCCCGCCGCAAACAAGACCAATCCTTCCCACAGACTGCTGGGAAACGGGGAGGTAAGCCCGGTCTTGAAGTGCAAGAGATGTGTCTTCTTTTTTAATTGACACAAACTAATAATTACGAGCTAAAGATTTAATATTATGCAATGACAGTGGATGCTTGCATTCACCTCAGAAAACAGACAGTCAAATGGAAATGAATCAAATAAACATATGCTTGGAGCCACGTAACTCAATACACAACAGTAAGAACCTTAACAAATAACTTCACAACAAATGAGAGCTCTAAATGCCTATGGTCATAAGGAAAATCCCAAAATATGCACATTGAAAAGGGTAATCCCAAAAAAAAGCAGAGTAATCCACAAAGCAAATCCAGCAAGCAATGAAAAGAAAAAGAGGATTGCTCTTACTAAACCCCAAAAACAGTTCAACAAAGGTCCACGCAGTCCGACAAATGTAATCCAATATATACAAAAAACAGAGATGTAAAATAAACAAACAAAAAAGAATCACGACTGATGTGTCCTTAGATCTGGGTAAGCAGTCAGGGGCAATCCAAAAGCAAGCAGTAAATAACAAGCTGTCAGCAGGAAACTGAATTTCAGTAAAAGATTATAAGGAAAGTCTTGCTTGACTAACAATATAAAAACTGTTGGTTTTCAAAGACCATTTTTCTAGTTTCCATCTTTTCAGCTCAGGGTTGCACATTTTGTTCTTCAACTGACTCTGACTCTGGTGAGTCTTCAGGTGTGGTCAAGACAGTAACCTGAGTGGCTCCCTAAGAGTTGGGAGGATGGAACCCTGTATGCACCAAATACATACTATTCAGAGACTGAGAAACTCAGTAGGACTGTGGCCCTTCAGGAAAAGGGTTACATACAGTATCTCTGCTCGCAGAAGTGGACCAATAGAAGCCAATAAACGTCCAACATATCCGCTTGTCCTGAGATGATTGACTATGTCAAACATAAAGGGCACACAGTGTTGTAATCTGAAAAAGGTCAGCAATCTCTTGTTAAAGCACAGATTTAAACTTTTTTTTATTGGGGGCAGGGTGTCAACAATCATTTTAAAATGAACCCCAGCAGGCATCTGTATGCACACACCAGTCACACACCCACAAATCAAAGTCAGTAGCCCCACACAACATATAAACGCTGTGTGTGCCCAACCAAGCATTTTCTCTGGGTATGACTTTTTCTAGGAGACAAGCCCACCACGGGGACATACTCATTAAAGCCAACAGTGGTTTTGTACTGACCATTGTTGTAAGTGTCTCAGGTATTGGGTAACACAGAATTAATCCAGCACAAAGCAAGTGCAGGATATCGGTGTCTCGCAAGGAGAGTGCACTGGGAGAGGGATCCCTGGGGACTGAGCTGTGGAGGATGCAGGAGCCCAACTGCCACAGCTCCCCCTTCACTCCCCTGACAGTGCTCCACAGCTAATTGCGCCCATTAGGAGTCAGCTCGCTCCTCTTAATTGAAGCCTCACTGTGTCAATATTGTGATCGGGGGTGTCTCGCTGCCGGAACAGTGGCGCTGGCTGCCAGACTCCAGGCTTTAAGGAGCCACAGAGCGCCATCTGCGATACCAGCTTGGGAGGGACGAGAGTGTGACCTTCAGCGCGAGCGGGGACAGACCGGAGGGGGACCTTGCTGAAGCGCGGCCAAAATCGAGGCGCGCCTCCCTGGGCCTGTTCGTTTCCATCAGAGCAGAACTGCAGAGGCAGTGGAGCAGAGTTCATTGTGTGACTGACTCTGACACACACAGTAATGCCACCCTATCCCTGGAGTCAAGAGCGTGGTTTGACTGGATTGGATTAAAAAGGACCTGGGCCTGAGCAAATTGTGTCCATTTACCAAAAGTAGGGTCCTCGTGGTCGCAATGCTTGCATTTGTCCTTCACTTTGAGCAACAGATTGTGAAGATGCTGATCCCCCAACCTGAGATTCGAAACACTATCAGATCAACGGCCGCAGAACAGTACCTGCTGCTGAGCTGGTGACTGGACACAAGCTTGGATGTTTTCTTAGTCTTACTTTTGTAATATTTACAGAGCCAAATCTCTACAATGTGCTGGGGCAGAGAGCTTCCTGAGCCACCACCTTGGCGTAAAGAAAGGGCATAAGGATTGAAGGAAACACATAATCAATCTGACATAAAAGAACTCAATAGATATTCACTTATCTGGCAATCACAGTGCTACACTAAAAGGTACTTAACCCACAACTGCCTCAGTAAATATCCAGCTGTATAAATGGATAAAATTGTAACCAAACCTACTGTATGTAAGTCACTCTGGATAAGAGCATCTGCTAAATGACAACAATGTAATGTGATGCAAAACGCCCTCTGCTGTATCACAGACCTTTGCTGCCCTCAGAAGTCAGGACCTTCAGCAGTCCTTGAGGGCAGGGAGCGGTGACATAACCGCGCAGAGGTACCCAGCAGCGTCCACCCGGCGCTCCTGAGCTAGCGCCCGCTGTCACGGCGACTTGAAGGTGCCACGCGACCAGATGGCCGGGGGCTCTGTGACAGCGGGCGCTCAGCCGTGTTCTCGACAGCGCAAGATCAGAACTCTCACACGGCACGGTTCCAATGTCACAAAGTGTCCCTCTCCCAGGTCACCCTTATTATTAGCACTACTATCACTGTTGTTGCTGTTGTTGTTTTTATGATTTTGCTGTTTAAGGAGCAGCATCACAGGGCCAGTTTGGTGCTTCATTAAGTAAATTTAATTGATTCATTGATTATCTAACTAATTAAATGTATTTATTCTTTGTAGAGTACAGAAAGTGCAACAAATAGGGCTGGTCCAGGTCTTTGTATGAAAAGAACATAACTCAGTATGGACTGTATTAACAGGGGACAATTTCATCTTATAGAACTGTATTTTGTATCTGATTTTATATATTTGATTTGATTTTCCCTTTATCAGTTACCTATTAAATGGACCCCTTCCAACTTGGAAAGCAAATCTTGCACATCGGTTTTTCGTCAGTTGTGTTTGCCTTACAAGAATGTTAATGGAAAGTAATTGAATTAAATCTGATGATAAAGTCTCGGCCTATGGAAAACAACCACTGCTTTCGGTTGTGTCAAACAATATCTCACCGGGAGCCAGTTCAGACCAAATGCCAATTTGTCCTGCACAACGTATTTTCCCCGCTAGAGGGCAGACAATTAAAAATAATATTTTGGGTCACTCACAGTTTTATATTAAAATCAAATAGATGAAAACTATTTTAAGAAATAGCACTTCTCCTAATATACAGATTATTCCTCTGTGTAAATTCATTAATGGGTGTTAGAATCAAACGCAGTTATTAATGTTATATGTACGTGCGGTCGAATATTAAAATGACCAATTTTAAAGGTCAAGATTTATTTAATGTGCAGTCTTGCTTGAAACAAATATTCCGCCATACGTAAAATATAGGCACAAATGCAGGGAAATTTGTTTTGAGGTAGCGCTGGGCATCTTAACATCAATCATCATACCGGTATTCACTGCTCAGACATCAATGCATAGACAAACCTGTTACTCAAACTGTTACAAACATATTATATATGTGTTTTATTTATGAATATAATTATATAATTTATATTCGAATTATTATCATGTTATTAATTATATTAATGTTATGATTATGACTGTGATCACTGTAACTTGCAACTTCGCTTGTAACTTTTAAAGAAAAAAAAACGTCTAGAAAAACGTCTAGTAGGAATTTACTGAAAAGCAATACTCGAATATTCGAAGAAACTCTGGTGACGACACATGAAAGTGTCGCACTTTGAAAAAATAATAGCATCAACATTCACTTGATTGTTCCGTACAACAATATGTCCGCCCACTTACGCGAGGAGCCATGTCTCTTCCGGTGAAAAGGGACCAGGAGCTTCCGCCTGGGCTTGCGTTCTTCCTTTTCCGTTTACAGTATCATCAGGTATGGCGGCGTCTGTCTCAACTCATGAGTGCAATAATCACGTAATCGGGTGTAATCTGCTGTATAAAGATGTGTAGATATCATTGATTTTAACTGAGTGCGCACAATAAAAATGTATGGAAAACGTCTCTGGTTGTATTTGTCATATTTACTGTGGTTGTTAAGAATGTCTTGTTTTATATTGGGAGACGCCAGTAGCGTAGCCTGGGGTTGTTGTACGTAGCTACCTACCTTCTTTGCTTTGTCTGTTACAAATATATCAGCGATATTGCTGCTTACCGTCCTTTGGAAAGATGGAATAGGTTAGCGACAAATCGGACTTGTTATGGAATGTGCCAACTACCCTGAGGAAGGAGGCAGCAAACTGCTAGCTTGCCAGCTAGCAAACTCCTGGTTTGGAAATGTCATTTGCACTGCGCTTGTTTAGGGAGCGTGCACTATTGTGAAAACACAGTATTTGCTTTGTATCTCATCTATGCACATGCTTTTCCCTTAGGTGTAAACATGGTGCAACGCCTGACCTACCGTCGTAGGTTGTCCTACAACACAACCTCCAACAAAACTAGGCTGTAAGTAACTGTTTCAGGTTACTGGCTGTTCTGAATTGACATCAGTTTCTAGTGTGTTTCTTCTGCATTTTAACGTAGTACAACACCTGCTTTTAAGTTGAAATTGATCTTTGCAATATGTTCAGCTGACTGGTGCAGAGTTAAAATTAATAATTAATCTGCCCATACAGAGCAGCTTCAATGTGCATTGACATATTGCCCACACAAACAGCCTGACATCCAGTAGATGTTCAGCTATATGACTGCATAACATCTCAGAGTTATAAGCTATTGTATAATTGTAAGCCCCTAAGTTGCTTTGTATTCGTATTTTCCAAGCAAAGGTAACATCATAAACTATGCAATACTTGTAGTGGGTAAAGACTGGACAGCTGGTTTGCCTGAGTGTCAGTGCATTGCAAGCAATGCTAACGTCCCTTTTGGGGAACAGTAGACAAACTGCACATACTGGTGGACATCTGCACTGGCGTAAGCGCTGTTTTGAACATGAAACATCACCCAAAGGGCCAGCTGGTTTAGGTATCCATTGTGAATTCATGAACCCTAAATTTTGTTATCGATACCCTCCAGGTCACGCACCCCCGGCAACCGCATCGTCTACCTGTACACCAAGAAGGTGGGCAAAGCGCCAAAGTCAGCCTGTGGCATCTGCCCTGGGAGACTCCGTGGTGTGAGTATAATTGCATCGAGAGTATTTTACCTGAAGCTTTCCTTGCCTTCTGTGGAGCCACAGTCCGTAAAGTGGGAGTGCATAAGGAAAGGTCTTTTCTTCCCATTTCTCTGACATGGTTGTGTTCAGAGTCTTGGTCTGTCTTGCAGAAAACCAGTGATTCTTGTTAATGGGTCGTTTTTGCACTGCAAATGCCATCGTGTTGTTGCTCCTAACTGGGTGTCCATAGCAGTCTGCTTGATCTCCTTAAGCAGCAGGTCCCCTGGATCTTTTGAGGTTTGGACAAACTGCTACCAGAAATGTCAACTTGTCACAGAGATGGACTGGGTTAGAACTGGTCCTGCATTGTCATACCAATTTTTTACTGCTTTCCACCAAAGGCAAAAGCTAGTGTTGTTAGTGTTCTCCCATTAGCTTTGTTTTTTTCAAAAGAACCTTGTGCCTTAACATTAAAAATTTACATCTTTTGAGCCCCTGCTTTCAGTGATGGCAAAATTTGTAAATACTACTGTAAATACTGTAAATACTGTAAATTTGAAAATACTGCAACAAAACGTAGATGTACAATTGTGATTGCAAAGTGTTGTTGAAGGGTGGAATTTCTTTTTTGATAGTATTTACAAGTAGCTAAACTAAAAGGCAAGAAAACATAATTTTGTAGCATAATGTCACCGTGTTTTTTTTTTGCTATGGCTTTCTTCACCTGAGTGACAGGTGACTGAAAATTTACAATGAGCAAAAAAGGAGAATGGCCTTGATATTCAGAGCTGATCGTTTTATTGGGGCATGGCAAGTACGTCTGTTTGCAGGCAAAGACATGAGTGAAGTCCTGTACTCATGTGTTCTGGTGTGTTTGACCCTGAGTGTGATCACAGCAACAAGCTCCACGCTTGGTTGATGCCAATGAATCTTAATTGTGCCCCTTATGTGGTGCGATTGACACCACTGTGCTTTGGCAGCAATGCTTTAGCGGATGCTGGTGTAAGTGCATTTGTCATTCACATGGTGAGAAATCACTCTGCATCTTGTACAGCAGGTGTTTATCTGATAATATGGCCCTGATCAGAATGTGCTTTCATGATGTGTGATCAGAGTGTGACTGCAACTGACCATTTCCTGTGAGTTCATCCTCACTGCTTCACTGAAATCCAGTATGCTACACTGAAAGAAAACATTCTTGGGTGAATGCTGATTAACGCCACCAACAGCACTATGACTGCTGAGTATTTAGGAGATGGCAACAGAGGAAAAAAATGACCGCATAATGACATTAACAATGTTTGTGAAGTATGTAACTCCTTACTATGTATCACCAAAAATGGAAGCTGAACCGTTTACCTGCTTGATGTAGCATTTGACTCCTCCCCTGTGCCATTCCGATTGGCTGAACTGACTTTGCTCTCCTCTGTTGCCCAGATTCGTGCAGTGAGGCCTCAGGTCCTAATGAGGCTGTCCAAGACCAAGAAGCATGTCAGCAGAGCCTACGGCGGCTCCATGTGTGCCAAGTGCGTGCGTGACAGGTAAGGGGACCAACTTCTGTGCCAGTCTGTCTCTCTCTCAACCAATGAACATTCATTCGGGGAGCAGCAGTCACTACCCCAACTGCCAACACAGGGCAGAACAGGCAGCTCACAAGGCTTTAATTGATCAGCTGAGACTTGAGATCAAGGCTGGACAATGGTGACTGAGTCATCAGTTGCTCTTCTTTGTGAGATGTGATGGTTTGAGTATGAGTGTTTTGAAGGTTAGGTGCAGTGAAGCTCCTTGGGTCTGAAGACTGCAATGGTTCATGACAGTCAAAATAGCACTCCTGTTGGATTTAGTGGTGAATCCTGTTGGATTTGAAGTCCTTTAAACTCTTCAAACTCTCCAGCATGATGTCATCACCTGTGCTGATACTGGTAGCATACTGGCTGTCGCTCGAATGTGTGCATTAAGGCCACTGGCAAAAGTCATTGGTGATTGCTACTTATTGCTAAGTGTATCTAAAAATATGTGGCCAGTAAGGCATAAATTGTTGAAAGTAATGCACCTCAAAAAGCAGTTCTAGCCAAATGACTGGCCCAGTTACACAAGAAGCAACAAAACCAAACTGGCTCACATTTTTTCTCAAAACATTTATTCTTATATTAAAAATGTAAATTGGATTTGAGTTAGAACTCTGTAGACTTACTCATTGTGTAATTCAGCCTTAATTTGTTGAATGTAGCTTATTGTGGAATATGGGGATATATGGTTGTTAGTGATGAATTGATATTATTTTTCATCAGTTTTTATGAGCAACATCTGTTGGGCATCACTGACTGCCTGTACAGAGTGTAATGTTTGTTGACCATCTGTCATTCTGTGCAGGATCAAGCGTGCTTTCCTCATTGAGGAACAGAAGATTGTCGTCAAAGTGCTGAAAGCTCAAGCCCAGAGCCAGAAATCTTAAGCAAATGCATTTGTATAAATAAAGAATCATGGAAAAAAATGATGCCTGTGTTCTCGTTGTGATCATATTTTATCTGCATACACCTACATCACAGTGTAAAAATGTAGTTTGTGCTGTGACATCATTGGTTTTGAATGGACTTGGTACTGAATGAAGGGGTTGGAGACATCAGATTGAACACAAGTGAGCTTATCCACAACAGCAGTACACGCTTGCTTACCGTTAGTCATATGTGTTTACAAATGTATCGGGGATAGTACCGCAAGATGCCGATGTCAGAAACTGTCTTATTTGAAAAACAAGGGGAGATTACAATATTGTCCCAATCGGTGGTAAGGGTCTTTGATGTAGTTTTTTGTTGTGAAATGTGTGATGGCAGACACCAACACCTGCCTGACAGAACCATAGACAGTGATACATAGAAAATTAAACGACAGGGTCTAAGGTGAAGTTTTGAAAATTCAGTGTGTGAATTCAATATGGATCCAATGGATCCTCTAATCAGTCAATATAGATTAGTAATTTTGTCATCATTTTGAATTTATGTATATATGCCCACAATACTTTGCAGATTGTTTGCATTACATTGGAGTATTCAGCAAGTGGAAGTCCAGGGAAGCGGCAGGCAGAAAACCCAGACCGGCTGTCATTAGGACACCTGTTGGTCGTTGTGGGAAGCAGCCGCTGAAACCCTGACAGCATCACTCTTCCTGTGGCCTTGATGCTAAGGTCCTGTGCATCTACTTTTGGTTAGCGAGCCACAAGTGGCAATATTTCATTACATGTTGTCCTTTGTTTTTATTTACTTATTTTTGCCATGATGACTCATTTTTAAACAGTACAACGTAGCGAATAACTGGTTGCTGTGCTGAACGCAAGAAACAACATTAGTTGTAGAGAGCTCGCCGATGTGAAATCAGGAACTTGAATTGACACAATTTGTCAAAGGTGGTAGTTGTTTCTTATGTTAGATTTTGTAGAACAGCAACACTTGAAAAGCTGGCTATAGCCAAATGAGTTGATCACTTTAATGTGTTATAGTAAGATGCCTTTTTTACCATATTTTTGAACAAACTGCAAAAATATTCTACACTAATTTTGAAAAATGGTCGTTTCCTGTTATTAACTGGAAAACCAGCAAGTTTAACTCGAATAGCTCGTAGGACTGTTACACAAGTCATGTCCTTTGTAGGTTTAAGATTATTTATGGGACATAATCATCTACTGTCTTTCCTCTATTATCTCATCAACTCCGGAACCTCTGAGCTACCTTCTGCAATTTGCAAACCGCAATATTTCAACTGTGTATGGAGAAATAACATTTCAGTCTGGAAATCAAATTCCTTGGTCATCCTAAGGCATCTGTGCTGACCTTGAGAAGGTCCCTGCAGTGCAGACATGTTGGATTGACTTTGAAAGGTTTACGTTTCCTGTCTTTATTGAGCTTATTAAAATTGTCAAACCTCAGTTGTTATTTCATTATAATTCCATTTGGGGCCAGATATATTCACTTCAATTTCAATTCAGTTTATTTATATAGTGCTTTTTACAACATGAGTTGTCACAAAGCAGCTTTACATCAATATTCCAGGCCTGATACCCCCTCAGAGCAAGCCAAAGGTGACAGTGGCAAGGAAAAACTCCCTAACAGGAAGAAACCTTGAGCAGAACCTGGGTCAGAGGGGGAGCCCATCTGCTTCTGGCTGGCACTGGGTGGACAAATAGAGTAGGGAAGAATTTCCTAAGAAGTTCTTAACAGTACTTAAGAATGGTTCAACTGATTTTGTATCCTAAGATTTCACCAAATTCTTTTAAAATTCTAATAATATTCTTTTTATGACTTCTGGAACTGAATATAGATTTACAGTGCCTTCAGAAAGTATTCAACTCCCAGTGATTATTGTTCCTTTTTCTGTGTTGCAACATCAACTTTAAGTATATTAGAATAGGATTTTTTCTGCTCCTTTTTAAGTGACTCAATAAAGTGACTAAATAAGTGACTAAATAAAATGAAATAAAGTATTTAGATATCTTCAGAACTATTAAAAAAAAATCTGAAAACTGCTTAATTGATTAGTATCCTCCCCCCTTTCTTTAAATTCGGAGAAGTGTTTCATTTTCTTGAGAGCTCACACCAAATACGGTAAACAAGGTACACCTGTGTCCGACTATGCTTGCACAATAAATATCACTGATCAGAATAGTCCTGCTGTCATGAAGCAAAGGCACTGCCCTTAAAACTTTGCGATGAAGTTGTTGGGAGGAAAAAAGCTGGAGAAGGTTCTAAAAAGATCAGCAAAGCTTTGAACCTTCCTAGGAGCACTGTGAAATCCATTATAACAAAGTGGAAAAAAATATGGCACAACCCAGACGTTACCAAGATCAGGCCATCCTTCCAAACTGAGTGCCCTGGCAAGAAGGGCAATTGTCAGAGAGGTGTCCAAGAGACCAGTTACAACACTGAATGATTTACAGAGCTCACTGGCTGAAATGGGAGAACCAGTGCAGACCACAACAATATCATCAATATCATCTTCACAGGAGAGAATGGCCAGAAGAAAGCCACTTCTGACCCATTTCTGAGAAAGGCCAACATAAAGGCACACCTGGAGTTTGCCAGAAGCCATGTGACAAAACCTGAGAGGTTTTGGAAGATTTTGTGGTCTGATGAGACTAAAGTTGAGCTCTTTTGGTGCCCAGGTAACACTACCATCAAGTATGGTGGTGGTAGCATCATGCTCTGGGGTTGCTTTCCAGCAGGAGGAACCGCTAACCTTGTTGCCATCAAGGGCAACATAGATGGAGCAAAACACAAGCACATTCTAGAGAAGAACCAATTCCAGTCAGCCAGAGATCTGAGTTTAGGGTGAAGATTTATGTTCCAACAGGACAGTGACCCTAAGCACAGGACAAAAACAAAGGAATGGCTTGGAAAAAAAAGGTTTGTGTTCTGAAATGGCCAAGTCAAAGCCCAGACTTAAATCCAACTGAAAATCTTAGCATGACCTAAAAATGGCTGTCCACCAACGTTCCCCATCTAATTTGGCAGAGTTGGAGGAATGGAAGAAAATTCCAGTTTTCAGATTTTTATTTTTTAAAATTATTCTGAAGACATCTAAATACTTTTTCATTGTATTTCTGTAGAGAGTCACTTCAAAAGGAGCAGAAAAAAATCCCATTCTAATACACTTAAATTTGATGTTGCAACACAGCAAAAAGAGAAATTATCACTGGGGGTGAATACTTTCGGATGGCACTGTATTGGGTATTTAGGGGGTAAATGGAACCCATCGTTGTTTCCTCTTTTTCTGCTTGGGACCGGACTGGCAGGCTGCCTGTCTCTCCCGGTTTTTCTGAAGCTCGGGCTGCAAACAGAGACCAAGGAGAGGAATTCGTATGCTGTCTTGGCCAGACAATGATTCATAAAAAAACTGATCATGGCCTACTTACCCAGTGCTCAGCTGTATCCATCTCAGTGGAAGGTGACAGGTTGCAAGGAACCTGAAAAGCAGTATCATTGAGAGGCTTACAGGGAGACATCCAGACAGTGTAGTGAACACACCCATAGTATTCATGCTGTATTGTGGGCAAATGTTACATACGGAGTACAAAATGTAGTCTTAATGCAAATTAAACAAGTGAATTCAACCTCTGCAACAACCCAAAACCTTAGCAAATGCTTAGCTTGGCCCGACAAGACAAGAGATAAATGTAAAAGATGCACACGGAGTACCCATGTACTAGTACTGGATGGAATTTCTCACCAGGATCTGGTCGGAACGCTGCCTCCGAGCTCCAGGAATCACAGCAGCCTTCTTCGCCCATTCCCTATCAGTGGGTTTCCTGCAACACGGAGAGTATAGGTGTTGAGTTATACAAAACAGAAAGTACCTGACTACCACCAAACAATTTGCAGGAGTTAAGAAATTACAGCATAAGGACAGAGTCCATGGCATATTTGTCTAGCGTATATCCAGGTCTGCTTTCTCTGATCTGATCAGTTATGTTTGTATTTTTTCCATTGTATTTGGTTTCCACTATACTCATTTATGTAACTGCAAGCAAAATTACAATAACATTTAAAACAGTAGCGTATTTATAATGCTGCTGACTGGCACTTACTGCTGTGGAGTGTTATCATTCCAGTGGCTCGTCTTCTCAGTGTCGAGACCCTTGCTCTCCTGATCTCCCGCCTCCGTGCCAGATTCCTTCAGCAGCTTAATTTGCTCTACACCACAAAGGGCCACAATTCAGACAAAGGAATTTACAAACAACTGGGTGATAACAAATACAAAATGAGTGGAAAGTACCTTCCAGCTCCTCCCTGTGGAGCTGCTCAGCCAGCAGCTGGTCGTTGTGCTGACACCTCTCCTTGTCAAAGTCAGCCAGTATTTTCTTCAGCTGCACCAGAAAATAATTACCTGATACTTAACTGCTCACTTCAAAGTATTAACACATTGTACATCTTATCTGATGCGAGAGAGTACAAACAACCGACCAATTCACTTCAATATTGATCCTGGAAAAAAAAACTATGGCATCTGTAGTATGTGAAGGTATTGTCTATAACTGTGTGTAATACAAATTTTAAATACATTTTATTCAGTTCAAAAATGTCACTGAATTAAAATTATCATCTACCCCTGGACAGAAAGAGGACAGAGTTTCAGATAAGCTCACCATTTCCTCTTTCTCTGTGTTCCCTGTTCCTCTGCGTCTCTGCTTGATCTGAGGATTGTGAACAATTAAATGATTACAGAAGGGAAAAATGAATGTGCCTATTGGTCACATTGCTATTCCTGAACGCTCAGTGATTTTACAATCCAGACTTACCGATTTATCCATGACATGAGACGATGGCACATTTTTGGCATAAACATCTAGAAGAGAACAGAAAACAATGTAGGATCACTATATTGCAAGGATCTCAAGAGAAAATCAACTGAATGCAATATGAGCAGGCATACCAGTTAAGGTGTAATACAACACTACACTGGAAGGCAGTTTATCTGATAGTTGTGTGCAGCTGTCTCTTATACAATTTTGAGTTGTTTATGTTTTGACAGGTTTTGTGTAAATAGGAAGAGTCCTCAAAGCACCAAACTTGGGTGTGTTGGGCCGCTGATCGATATGGTGATGGGCTATCTCAGGACATTGAGGTGATAAAATAAATTGCATTGCAATTACTTTTTAAAAAATTTCATAAAAAATTTCACCAACAAGGCAGAGACTACAGAACAGGAAGACTGAAGGGTAGGGGATGAAGGGTATTCAAGGTATCATGTGACTGTTGCAGCAAGGTGAAAGCCACAGTGTGCAGGGGATCACCTCGCTGAACAGGCTTCATCTTGCTGGGGCACGCACGGGTGGTTCGCGTGAACCTTCCCTTAAATTTTGCCAGCTCGTCACTGACATCCGCTAGCCTGGGAATCAAAGAAAAAAACTGTTCAGTCAACCCCAAAACTGTTCAGCCAACCCCAATAGTAATATCAGCAATTTAGTCTAACAAACAGGATGTAAACCGAGACCACTGAACACACTGTCACCATCTCAGCTGATCACAATAAGCTACAAATTGACAGCCATTTGACAGTTAATACATAATCAATCTGGGAAGGTATCCCATTGTGATGCTCATCAATAACTTCATATAACTGGCCTTTGGTGGCGACTGAACTCACTTTCTACGGAGGGTGGAGGTTTCTCTCTGGGCCTCTGTCAATCTCTGTTCAGCTTCACAGGTGGTTGGCTGGAGGAAAGAGATAAAATGAGTATTCTGTCTTCATTAAAACATAACATCTCAATACTACAAAACTGCCTTTTTTGAACAGTGACTATGTCCTTCTTACCCAGTTCTGCTGGACCATTTTCTCCATCTCTTCAACCTGAGCAGAGACAGGTAACAGTTGGTACAAGTTCAGAAACAGCTCTGATTCACACAACTCAGATGGACCCTACAAACACAGTCCAGTTGTTTGTTCAGGCTGAAAACTAGCTAATGCATTTGAAGAGCTCATGTCTGCTGGACACACCAAAACAACTAATGTCGTGAATGCAGCAGTAGTTTGTATTCTGTGTTGTGTGGTAAAGCCACATATAAAGTACATAACAGTGCATTGTATGAATAAGAATCACTGGAAACTAATAGCTGATGTTTAAAAGATCTGGGGCAAACCAATACAAATCCTTTCTAAATGTTCCACTTACAGTAACATTATAGGATACCATCGTACTGAATAAGTGTGGGTTTCGTAAGGGAGTGTGCTGTATTACTGCTGTGTGAGCTGACTGACTTTGTTCCTGAGGGCAGCCTCAGCCTTCTCGTTCTCTTCCTCAAGTTCGTTGATCCACTCGTCATAATCTGCAGTTTCGCCTGCAAGTTCTGCCTCCTCCTCAGCCAATTTTCTACAATACAGACAAGCGCAAGCTTCTACTGTACAAGTCATTATTTTCAGATCCTGCAGTTTTCATGTGTTCTACTTCATAGTTACACAAGAGAAAATACAGCTCTCCACCACTGAAAGGTTAAAACAGGTTATGAAATTACAAGCAGCATGTGATCAATGGCAAACTGTCCTGCTCAACACTTAAGATTTTATATTTCATAAAACAATCTTCTACTTTCTTCTTAACCAAATTTGAGGTTCTCCATCTAAATGATGCCAGTGTAACTGGAAGATCCTATATTTTAATTCTCTGTCCATGTGCCATGTGTGCATATAGCCCATCTTTCCCACGACAGTGTCTGCATCGATGCTTACCGCTGCAGACTGCTCCTCCTCAGCTGGCACATCATCTTAGCTGTCTGAAGCTGCATTTTCAGATCCTTGATCTGGCTTCTGCAAGCTTCATGCTCAGCATTGATGGAGGCAGAGCCTCTCTGAAGGATTTCGATTTGCTCTACAACACAAATAGTCACAGTGGTGAAATTCAAGGAAATTTACATGTTAACTGATGACAGTAAGGATTCTCAGCGTAATGTACCTTCCAGTGGCTGCCTTTGTCCGTGGTTAGACTGCAGCTCATTCTGATAGCAGTCTCTCTCCCCCTCAACCACACACAGAGTTGTCTGCATCTGTTTCAGAAAACACATGACTGAATCTAAACTCAACAATATGCATTACACATATTTGGTATGAAAGTAGACAACAAATCTTAACATGTATCAATTACTCAAATTGGAATGGATAGAAAACAAGATAAATATCTTGTGCGCATATGGAGGTATACAAATAGCTGTACAAATCCATACTTTTACAGTTAGTCTTTGCTGGATAGCCGAATGTATTCAACCTTTAATTTTTATTTTCTGTTTGTGAAATTACAAAATATTAGTGAAATTAAAATGTGTCTACTGCTTGAGAAAAGTGACAGCTTTACTTAAAAACTCACCATTTTGACTCTTTTCACAGATTTCTGAAAATCCTTAACAGATTCCTTCATGAAATATGAAATGGAATAAATGTAAAATATTTGAAATTCAGCAACTTACTATTTCTTCCAAGGACAAGACCATTCTGAGTATAATTCTGGAATTAAGATATAGCTATATCAAAATGTTAGGGCCTTATTGGCAGTGTTTTTAAAGGAAGACAGTTTGTCTTTCATGCTAAATTTATGGTTTCATTTCAGTTCACCTGCATATTCAGTTTGCTCATTACACTCACTGTTATATTCAGGCCAACTGCCCATTTCAGGTTCTTACCTTAAGCTCCTCATTTTCCTTTGTTGCTGACAGCACCAGTGCTTCAGCTGCTGCCCTTTTCTCATCACATTCGACAATCTACAATGGGCAAGCACCGGACATATGAGGATTAAAGGCGTTCCCAGGAGCCACACATAGAGAAGAAACTAAGACTTGGCTTCTAAGGAGAGAGTACTGTATTATTAGTGGATGGTTTGCTCACATGGGCCTTGTAGGAGTGCTCAGTCTGTTGCTGCACCTCCTTCACGGCCTGAATTGTTTTTGTGCTGGCCTTGAGTTGTTCCTTCAGTTTTTCATCCTTCTCATGGCACTGAATCAGCTTCCTGCAGCACAAAGTACAGAGGAGTTAGCCTTTCACTAATGCGCAAGTCATTATTGTCATAACTGTAGTTTTGAAGTTATGTAAGATATAGTACGCCACTTATCTGCCAAGAATTTGAAAACAAGGAATTAACACATTCTACCGAATGCATGCATTGCTTGTCTGGTTCATGCTAAGTCAACTTTACACTTCAGTTTGTCTACTTTGTAAGTATGCCTATATTTTGGGTCCGTTGTATTGCATAGATTAAACTACAGCTACATGTGCAGTAACATTAGCACCCTAAACCAGCACCTGTGTCTATCGCTACATTTGCAGAGACAGATTTTCACACTGACAGTATCTTGCTTAGTACTTACTGCCGCATGGCATTCTGCTTGTCCCTCCGAATGCTGTTCACAGCATTCAGTTTCCTTATTATCCTGGAGTGGAGTCCCCTGTTCTTCGTCTCCATCTCCACTTTCAGATCGTCCAATTTTTGATTGGTGCTCTGAAATTTGAGCCACAGGATATTTACAAAGTCCTGTTTGACATTTTAAATAGTGTAAAAATGACTGGTCGTATGCAAAGCAGGGAGTCGTCGAAGCCCTTCCAAAATTTCCCCGCCAGGCTGATCCATCAAGATTTCACATCAATGATTTAGGACATCTTATTCAACATTAAGATACTTCACGAAGCCAATTCAGATAGCCTAACTAATGAAGTCCTTCCAAAATTCACGAAAAAAATAATGTAATGGCACAATTTTATTCGGCGCAGACATCGTGAAAATAGTAAAGTATCCTATACTATCAGTTTAGCCTTCTCGTTGTCTCTCCTGACTAATAACATTCCCTTACGGTGGTTTAAGGAGACATTTTAGTCCGACTATCGCCGGTGAAAATGGATCGGCCTCAAGATAAAATTGACTAGACAGAATTATTTCAAAACGACCTGGTGGCCTACACAAAGACAGCACTTAGTATTAGTATTCCAGAACTCATGAACAACACTAAATGTAACATAAATCAAGCCGACAAGTCGCCATGTTGGGAGATACCTGCTTAATTGCGTTAAGTAAGATTGATAGGAACTAAAAGTGTACCCATGTGGGGCTTCTTACCATATTGTTCGTTGTAATACACGTTCAAAAGCTTATTCTCGTATTCAATCCTTAAGGTTGTAGCTTGTCGTAGTGTTTTCGCAGTAGTGTGTGATAATGGATCGTGTAACGCAATATATAGACCTGCCAAGAAAACGAACATTCTATGACGTCGATACGAAGCATACGACGTCATAGAAGGCCGCAATGAGCGGCAAACACAGGCGTCCCTGCTTGGGGAAACTGACAACGTATGATCAGTCCGTATAACATATATGCATTGGAACTATATCACCGAAGCATTCTGTATAAATTTACCATATTCTCAGGGAGAAAATCCTTCGTATTTGCCACCTACCTGTCCAATAAATGATTCTAACTATATTTGCATACCCAGTGCCGGAATTGGAATGGAAAGGGTGGCAGTACTGTCATAAATAAATAAATAAATAAATACTTTGTGTGGTGGTTGGATGCCTGTTACCTAGCTAGCTAGCTATTTTCTTGGTGGAGATGTTGGCTAACGTTAGCTTTACACTGCTTCTGTTACGCGGAGCAGGAAGAATCGAAATGCAGAGACCACGCTGCGACACAGATCGTCGTCAAAGTGCTGAAAGCTCAAGCCCAGAACCAGAAATCTTAAGCAAATGCATTTGTATAAATAAAGAATCATTGGGAAAAACGACGCCTTCTCGTTGTGATCATATTTTATCTGCGTACACGTACACCAGTGTAAAAATTATATTGAATGTAGTTCGTGCTGTGACATCATTGGTTTTGAATGGACTTGGTACTGAATGAAGGGGTTGGAGACATCAGATTGAACACAAGTGAGCTTATCCACAACAGCAGTACACGCTTGCTTACCGTCAGTCATATGTGTTTACAAATGTATCGGGGATAGTACCGCAAGATGCCGATGTCAGAAACTGTCTTATTTGAAAAACAAGGGGAGATTACAATATTGTCCCAATCGGTGGTAAGGGTCTTTGATGTAGTTTTTTGTTGCGAAATGTGTGATGGCAGACACCAACACCTGCCTGACAGAACCATAGACAGTGATACATAGAAAATTAAACAACAGGGTCTAAGGTGAAGTTTTGAAAATTCAATGTATGAATTCAATATAGAGCCTGTGGATGTAATGGATCCTCTAATCAGTCAATATAGATTAGTAATTTTGTCATCATTTCGAAATTATGTATATATGCCCACAATACTTTGCAGATTGTTTGCATTACATTGGAGTATTCAGCAAGTGGAAGTCCGGGGAAGCGGCAGGCAGAAAACCCAGACAGGCTGTCATTAGGACACCTGTTGGTCGTTGTGGGAAGCAGCCGCTGAAACCCTGACAGCATCACTCTTCCTGAGGCCTTGATGCTAAGGTCCTGTGCATCTACTTTTGGTTAGCGAGCCACAAGTGGCAATATTTCATTATATGTTGTCCTTTGTTTTTATTTACTTATTTTTGCCATGATGACTCATTTTTAAACAGTACAACGTAGCGAATAACTGGTTGCTGTGCTGAACGCAAGAAACAACATTAGTTGTAGAGAGCTCGCCGATGTGAAATCAGGAACTTGAATTGACACAATTTGTCAAAGGTGGTAGTTGTTTCTTATTTATGTAAGATTTTGTAGAACAGCAACACTAGAAAAGCTGGCTATAGCCAAATGAGTTGATCACTTTAATGTGTTATACTAAGATGTCTTTTGCCATATTTTTGAACTGCAAAAATATTCTACACTAATTTTGAAAAATGGTCGTTTCCTGTTATTAACTGGAAAACCAGCAAGTTTAACTCAAATAGCTCATAGGACTGTTACACAAGTCATGTCCTTTGTAGATTTCCGATTATTTATGGGACATACAGTAATCATCTATTGTCTTTCCTCTATTATCTCATCAACTCCGGAACCTCTGAGCTACCTTCTGCAATTTGCAAACCGCAATATTTCAACTGTGTATGGAGAAATAACATTTCAGTCTGGAAATCAAATTCCTTGGTCATCCTAAGGCATCTGTGCTGACCTTGAGAAGGTCCCTGCAGTGCAGACATCTTGGATTGACTTTGAAAGGTTTACGTTCCTGTTTTTATTGAGCTTATTAAAACTGTCAAACCTCAGTTGTTATTTCATTATAATTCCATTTGGGGCCAGATATATTCACTTCAATTTCAATTCAGTTTATTTGTATAGTGCTTTTTACAACATGAGTTGTCACAAAGCAGTTTTACATCAATATTCCAGGCCTGATACCCCCTCAGAGCAAGCCAAAGGCGACAGTGGCAAGGAAAAACTCCCTGACTAATAGGAAGAAACCTTGAGCAGAACCCGGGTCAGAGGGGGAGCCCATCTGCTTCTGGCTGGCACTGGGTGGACAAATAGAGTAGGGAAGAATTTCCTAAGAAGTTCTTAACAGTACTTAAGAATGGTTCAATCGATTTTGTATCCTAAGATTTCACCAAATTCTTTTAAAATTCTAATAATATCCTTTTTATGACTTCTGGAACTGAATATAGATTTACAGTGCCTTCAGAAAGTATTCAACTCCCAGTGATTATTTTTCCTTTTTCTGTGTTGCACATTAACTTTAAGTAAAATTAGAATAGGATTTTTTCTGCTCCTTTTTAAGTGACTCAGTAAAGTGACTAAATAAGTGACTAAATAAAATGAAATAAAGTATTTAGATATCTTCAGAACTATTTAAAAAAACCTGAAAACTGCTTAATTGATTGTAGTAGAGTAGTAGTGTTAATAGTATCCTCCCCCCTTTCTTTAAACTAAATTAGGAGAAGTGTTTCATTTTCTTGAGCGCTCACACTAAATACGGTAAACAAGGTACACCTGTGTCCAACTATGCTTGCACAAGAAATATCACTGATCAGAATAGTCCTGCTGTCATGAAGCAAAGGCACTGCCCTTAAAACTTTGCGATGAAGTTGTTGGGAGGAAAAAAGCTGGAGAAGGTTCTAAAAAGATCAGCAAAGCTTTGAACCTTCCTAGGAGCACTGTGAAATCCATTATAACAAAGTGGAAAAAATATGGCACAACCCAGACGTTACCAAGATCAGGCCATCCTTCCAAACTGAGTGCCCTGGCAAGAAGGGCAATTGTCAGAGAGGTGTCCAAGAGACCAGTTACAACACTGAATGATTTACAGAGCTCACTGGCTGAAATGGGAGAACCAGTGCAGACCACAACAATATCATCAACTCTTCACAGATCCGTCCTTTGTGGGAGAATGGCCAGAAGAAAGCCGCTTCTGAGAAAGGCCAACATAAAGGCACACCTGGAGTTTGCCAGAAGCCATGTGACAAAACCTGAGAGGTTTTGGAAGATTTTGTGGTCTGATGAGACTAAAGTTGAGCTCTTTTGGTGCCCAGGTAACACTACCATCAAGTATGGTGGTGGTAGCATCATACTCTGGGGTTGCTTTCCAGCAGGAGGAACCGGTAAGCTTGTTGTCATCAAGGGCAACATAGATGGAGCCAAACACAAGCACATTCTAGAGAAGAACCTATTCCAGTCATTCCAGGGTGAAGATTTATGTTCCAACAGGACAGTGACCCTAAGCACAGGACAAAAACAAAGGAATGGCTTGGAAAAAAAAAGGTTTGTGTTCTGAAATGGCCAAGTCAAAGCCCAGACTTAAATCCAATTGAAAATCTTAGCATGACCTAAAAATGGCTGTCCACCAACCTTTCTCATCTAATTTGGCAGAGTTGGAGGAATGGAAGAAAATTCCAGTTTTCAGATTTTTATTTTTAAAAATTATTCTGAAGACATCTAAATACTTTTTCATTGTATTTCTGTAGAGAGTCACTTCAAAAGGAGCAGAAAAAAATCCCATTCTAATACACTTAAATTTGATGTTGCAACACAGCAAAAAGAGAAATTATCACTGGGGGTGAATACTTTCGGATGGCACTGTATTGGGTATTTAGGGGGTAAATGGAACCCATCGTTGTTTCCTCTTTTTCTGCTTGGGACCGGACTGGCAGGCTGGCTGTCTCTCCCGGTTTTTCTGAAGCTCGGGCTGCAAACAGAGACCAAGGAGAGGAATTCGTATGCTGTCCTGTCCAGACAATGATTCATAAAAACACTGATCATGGCCTACTTACCCAGTGCTCAGCTGTATCCATCTCAGTGGAAGGTGACAGGTTGCAAGGAACCTGAAAAGCAGTATCATTGAGAGGCTTACTGGGAGACATCCAGACAGTGTAGTGAACACACCCATAGTATTCATGCTGTATTGTGGGCAAATGTTACATACGGAGTACAAAATGTAGTGTTAATGCAAATTAAACAAGTGAAGTCAACCTCTGCAACAACCCAAAACCTTAGCAAATGCTTAGCTTGGCCCAACAAGACAAGAGATAAATGTAAAAGATGCACACGGAGTACCCATGTACTAGTACTGGATGGACTTTCTCACCAGGATCTGGTCGGAAAGCTGCCTCTGAGCTCCAGGAATCACAGCAGCCTTCTTCGCCCATTCCCTATCAGTGGGTTTCCTGCAACATGGAGAGTATAGGTGCTGAGTTATACAAAACAGAAAGTACCTGACTACCACCAAACAATTTGCAGGAGTTAAGAAGGACAGAGTCCATGGCATATTTGTCTAGCGTATATCCAGGTCTGCTTATCTCTGATCAGTTATGTTTGTATTTATCCCATTGTATTTGGTTTCCACTATACTCATTTATGTAACTGCAAGCAAAATTACAATAACATTTAAAACAGTAGCGTATTTATAATGCTGCCGACTGGCACTTACTGCTGTGGAGTGTTATCATTCCAGTGGCTCGTCTTCTCAGTGTCGAGCCCCTTGCTCTCCTGATCTCCCGCCTCCGTGCCAGATTCCTTCAGCAGCTTAATTTGCTCTACACCACAAAGGGCCACAATTCAGACAAAGGAATTTACAAACAACTGGGTGATAAGAAATACAAAATGAGTGGAAAGTACCTTCCAGCTCCTCCCTGTGGAGCTGCTCAGCCAGCAGCTGGTCGTTGTGCTGACACCTCTCCTTGTCAAAGTCAGCCAGTATATTCTTCAGCTGCACCAGAAAATAATTACCTGATTCTTAACTGTTCACCTCAAAGTATTAACACATTGTACATCTTATCTGATGCGAGAGAGTACAAACAACCGACCAATTCACTTCAATATTGATCCTGGAAAAAAAACTATGGCATCTGTAGTATGTGAAGGTATTGTCTATAACTGTGTGTAATACAACTTTTAAATACATTTTATTCAGTTCAAAAATGTCACTGAATTAAAATTAGCATCTACCCCTGGACAGAAAGAGGACAGAGTTTCAGATAAGCTCACCATTTCCTCTTTCTCTGTGTTCCCTGTTCCTCTGCGTCTCTGCTTGATCTGAGGATTGTGAACAATTAAATGATTACAGAAGGGAAAAATGAATGTGCCTATTGGTCACAGTGCTATTCCTGAACGCTCAGTAATTTTACAATCCAGACTTACTGATTTATCCATGACATGAGACGATGGCACATTTTTGGCATAAACATCTAGAAGAGAACACAAAACAATGTAGGATCACTATATTGCAAGGATCTCAAGAGAAAATCAACTGAATGCAATATGAGCAGGCATACCAGTTAAGGTGTAATACAACACTACACTGGAAGGCAGTTTATCTGATAGTTGTGTGCAGCTGTCTCATACAATTTTGAGTTGTTTATGTTTTGACAGGTTTTGTGTAAATAGGAAGAGTCCTCAAAGCACCAAACTTGGGTGTGTTGGGCCACTGATCGATAGGGTGGTGGGCTATCTCAGGACATTGAGGTGATAAAATAAATTGCATTGCAATTACTTTAAATATTCATCAAAAAATTTCACCAACAAGGCAGAGACTACAGAACAGGAAGACTGAAGGGTAGGGGATGAAGGGTATTCAAGGTATCATGTGACTGTTGCAGCAAGGTGAAAGCCACAGTGTGCAGGGGATCACCTCTCTGAACAGGCTTCATCTTCCTGAGGCACGCACGGGTGGTTTGCGTAAACCTTCCCTTAAATTTTACCAGCTCGTCACTGACATCCGCTAGCCTGGGAATCAAAGAAAAAAACTGTTCAGTCAACCCCAAAACTGTTCAGCCAACCCCAATAGCAATATCAGCAATTTAGTCTAACAAACAGGATGTAAACCGAGACCACTGAACACACTGTCACCATCTCAGCTGATCACAATAAGCTACAAATTGACAGCCATTTGACAGTTAATACATAATCAATCTGGGAAGGTATCCCATTGTGATGCTCATCAATAACTTCATATAACTGGCCTTTGGTGGCGACTGAACTCACTTTCTACGGAGGGTGGAGGTTTCTCTCTGGGCCTCTGTCAATCTCTGTTCAGCTTCACAGGTGGTTGGCTGGAGGAAAGAGATAAAATGAGTATTGTCTTCATTAAAACATTACATCTCAATACTACAAAACTGCCTTTTTTGAACAGTGACTATGTCCTTCTTACCCAGTTCTGCTGGACCATTTTCTCCATCTCTTCAACCTGAGCAGAGACAGGTAACAGTTGGTACAAGTTCAGAAACAGCTCTGATTCACACAACTCAGATGGACCCTACAAACACGGTCCAGTTGTTTGTTCAGGCTGAAAACTAGCTAATGCATTTGAAGAGCTCATGTCTGCTGGACACACCAAAACAACTAATGTCGTGAATGCAGCAGTAGTTTGTATTCTGTGTTGTGTGGTAAAGCCACATATAAAGTACATAACAGTGCATTGTATGAATAAGAATCACTGGAAACTAATAGCTGATGTTTAAAAGATCTGGGGCAAACCAATACAAATCCTTTCTAAATGTTCCACTTACAGTAACATTATAGGATACCATCGTACTGAATAAGTGTGAGTTTCGTAAGGGAGTGTGCTGTATTACTGCTGTGTGAGCTGACTGACTTTGTTCCTGAGGGCAGCCTCAGCCTTCTCGTTCTCTTCCTCAAGTTCGTTGATCCACTCGTCATAATCTGCAGTTTCGCCTGCAAGTTCTGCCTCCTCCTCAGCCAATTTTCTACAATACAGACAAGCGCAAGCTTCTACTGTACAAGTCATTATTTTCAGATCCTGCAGTTTTCATGTGTTCTACTTCATAGTTACACAAGAGAAAATACAGCTCTCCACCACTGAAAGGTTAAAACAGGTTATGAAATTACAAGCAGCATGTGATCAATGGCAAACTGTCCTGCTCAACACTTAAGATTTTATATTTCATAAAACAATCTTCTACTTTCTTCTTAACCAAATTTGAGGTTCTCCATCTAAATGATGCCAGTGTAACTGGAATATCAATAATGCTAAGATCCTATATTTTAATTCTCTGTCCATGTGCCATGTGTGCATATAGCCCATCTTTCCCACGACAGTGTCTGCATCGATGCTTACCGCTGCAGACTGCTCCTCCTCAGCTGGCACATCATCTTAGCTGTCTTAAGCTGCATTTTCAGATCCTTGATCTGGCTTCTACAAGCTTCATGCTCAGCATTGATGGAGGCAGAGCCTCTCTGAAGGATTTCGATTTGCTCTACAACACAAATAGTCACAGTGGTGAAATTCAAGGAAATTTACATGTTAACTGATGACAGTAAGGATTCTCAGCGTAATGTACCTTCCAGTGGCTGCCTTTGTCCGTGGTTAGACTGCAGCTCATTCTGATAGCAGTCTCTCTCCCCCTCAACCACACACAGAGTTGTCTGCATCTGTTTCAGAAAACACATGACTGAATCTGAACTCAACAATATGCATTACACATATTTGGTATGAAAGTAGACAACAAATCTTAACATGTATCAATTACTCAAATTGGAATGGATAGAAAACAAGATAAATATCTTGTGCGCATATGGAGGTATACAAATAGCTGTACAAATCCATACTTTTACAGTTAGTCTTTGCTGGATAGCCGAATGTATTCAACCTTTAATTTTTATTTTCTGTTTGTGAAATTACAAAATATTAGTGAAATTAAAATGTGTCTACTGCTTGAGAAAAGTGACAGCTTTACTTAAAAACTCACCATTTTGACTCTTTTCACAGATTTCTGAAAATCCTTAACAGATTCCTTCATGAAATATGAAATGGAATAAATGTAAAATATTTGAAATTCAGCAACTTACTATTTCTTCCAAGGACAAGACCATTCTGAGTATAATTCTGGAATTAAGATATAGCTATATCAAAATGTTAGGGCCTTATTGGCAGTGTTTTTAAAGGAAGACAGTTTGTCTTTCATGCTAAATTTATGGTTTCATTTCAGTTCACCTGCATATTCAGTTTGCTCATTACACTCACTGTTATATTCAGGCCAACTGCCCATTTCAGGTTCTTACCTTAAGCTCCTCATTTTCCTTTGTTGCTGACAGCACCAGTGCTTCAGCTGCTGCCCTTTTCTCATCACATTCGACAATCTACAATGGGCAAGCACCGGACATATGAGGATTAAAGGCGTTCCCAGGAGCCACACATAGAGAAGAAACTAAGACTTGGCTTCTAAGGAGAGAGTACTGTATTATTAGTGGATGGTTTGCTCACATGGGCCTTGTAGGAGTGCTCAGTCTGTTGCTGCACCTCCTTCACGGCCTGAATTGTTTTTGTGCTGGCCTTGAGTTGTTCCTTCAGTTTTTCATCCTTCTCATGGCACTGAATCAGCTTCCTGCAGCACAGAGTACAGAGGAGTTAGCCTTTCACTAATGCACAAGTCATTATTGTCATAACTGTAGTTTTGAAGTTATGTAAGATATAGTACGCCACTTATCTGCCAAGAATTTGAAAACTAAGGAATTAACACATTCTACCGAATGCATGCATTGCTTGTCTGGTTCATGCTAAGTCAACTTTACACTTCAGTTTGTCTACTTTGTAAGTATGCCTATATTTTGGGTCCGTTGTATTGCATAGATTAAACTACAGCTACATGTGCAGTAACATTAGCACCCTAAACCAGCACCTGTGTCTATCGCTACATTTGCAGAGACAGATTTTCACACTGAGAGTATCTTGCTTAGTACTTACTGCCGCATGGCGTTCTGCTTGTCCCTCCGAATGCTGTTCACAGCATTCAGTTTCCCTATTATCCTGGAGTGGAGTCCCCTGTTCTTCGTCTCCATCTCCACTTTCAGATCGTCCAATTTTTGATTGGTGCTCTGAAATTTGAGCCACAGGATATTTGCAAAGTCCTGTTTGACATTTTAAATAGTGTAAAAATGACTGGTCGTGTGCAAAGCAGGTAGTCGTCGAAGCCCTTCCAAAATTTCCCCGCCAGGCTGATCCATCAAGATTTCACATCAATGATTTCGGACATCCTATTCAACATTAAGATACTTCACGAAGCCAATTCAGATATCTAATGAAGTCCTTCCAAAATTCACGAAAAAAATTAATGTAATGGCACAATTTTATTCGGCGCAGACATCGTGAAAATAGTAAAGTATCCTATACTATCAGTTTAGCCTTCTCGTTGTCTGTCCTGACTAATAACATTCCCTTACGGTGGTTTAAGGAGACATTTTAGTCCGACTATCGCCGGTGAAAATGGATCGGCCTCAAGATAAAATTGACTAGACAGAATTATTTCAAAACGACCTGGTGGCCTACACAAAGACAGCACTTAGTATTAGTATTCCAGAACTCATGAACAACACTAAATGTAACATAAATCAAGCCGACAAGTCGCCATGTTGGGAGATACCTGCTTAATTGCGTTAAGTAAGATTGATAGGAACTAAAAGTGTACCCATGTGGGGCTTCTTACCATATTGTTCGTTGTAATACACGTTCAAAAGCTTATTCTCGTATTCAATCCTTAAGGTTGTAGCTTGTCGTAGTGTTTTCGCAGTAGTGTGTGATAATGGATCGTGTAACGCAATATATAGACCTGCCAAGAAAACGAACATTCTATGACGTCGATACGAAGCATACGACGTCATAGAAGGCCGCAATGAGCGGCAGACACAGGCGTCCCTGCTTGGGGAAACTGACAACGTATGATCAGTCCGTATAACATATATGCATTTGGAACTATATCACCGAAGCATTTTGTATAAATTTACCATATTCTCAGGGAGAAAATCCTTCGTATTTGCCACCTACCTGTCCAATAAATGATTCTAACTATATTTGCATACCCAGTGCCGGAATTGGAATGGAAAGGGTGGCAGTACTGTCATAAACAAATAAATAAATAAATACTTTCTGTGGTGGTTGGATGCCTGTTACCTAGCTAGCTAGCTATTTTCTTGGTGGATCTGTTGGCTAACGTTAGCTTTACGCTGCTTCTGTTACGCGGAGCAGGAAGAATCGAAATGCAGAGACCACGCTGCGACACAGATGTGTTGCAGAAAGACAACTGAAACTTTACTAAATGCTCGAGGCTTCATGCACAAGAACATACACAAGGCATGGCAGCTCAAGACTGGGCGATGAGCAAGAGAACAATCAGAGCTTATAGAGCACACAAAACACACGAATACCCTAACTAAACGAAGGTGAAACAGGTTAACTAAATTAAAGCAAAGGCATCCGGTGCCGAGGTACCTTGGTTTAGTTAGCTGTGGTAATTGATGAGGTGATGTTGTACATGAGTTTCATCATGTGTATTTAAACGCAGCATTGCCTTGTCAAATTTGAAAATGGGGTTTTTTTAGTTTCCCTGGTCAAATCATATCTCTATAATACACATCTGTATAAACTGCAAGAGGCTGGGAATTTTCTTCATTATTTTCCTATTAAATATTGCTTTTGTTAATCCGGAAATACTGCGCTTAAAAATAAGATACTAAATTGTAAAGGCTATATCAAAGAAAAGTGGGTGTGTTGCAATATATCAAAAACTACATTTCCCAATGACAACAAGCTGGAAACGACGCCATTGTGGCGCTAGGAAGAGCCGCAATGGCAATGCGGTTCTGCAAGACGCTTCGTCCACGTCAAATAGTACAGGTCTTGTTTGTTGTATAAATCAATACTTTATGTACATTTAAAGTTGTACGAAGATGAGGAACATGTACAAATAAAAAATCAAAAGATGGACGAGTGTTGACATTTCAAACTAAAAACAGTTGTTATAACGCCCCAGAGTAATATTGCTTTATTCGTATTTTTCTAACTTGTGTTGTATCAACCAGCGCCTGTCAGCTTCCTGGCCACGTCTAGGTTAGAAGGGAAGTATTTTGAGAAGTGCAAGCAGGGGGAAGAAATTCATTTGCACAGCACAAGTATTTAGCAACAATTTAACATGGAAACTCTTTACGGGCTTCCATTTGCTGTGCTAGAATGCCCAAATATAAAACTGAAAAAGCCGTCTTGGCTCCATATGCCTTCGGCAATGACGGTCTACGCTTTAGTTATTGTGTCGTACTTTCTCATCACTGGAGGTAAGTCATATAGGTAGCTGGCAGTCGGTGAATTTCTCATTCTTATATGCTTGTATTCAAAGACTGCTTTTGTAATGCATTGTCAGTTTTGATGAGGAACGTGGAGCGCTTGCGGTTTGCCGAGCTAAAGCAGGTTTTACGTTTAAGTTGGCTAAGCTATCATTTGCAGATTATCAAAGTGCACGACGTGAATCGACACTGAATGAATGGAAGTGCAGGTGATGCAGGCCTTAGACGTTAGCTAGTTGAGCCAGCACCCCATGTTTGTAATTGAAATGTTGTGTTTGATTGAGTCACATAAAATGTGTGTTACTTTTCGTTCAGCTCTTAAAAATGAAGCATTTAGCTACTTGGATAAACTACTAACCACCGAAGTGATATATTGTTGCATTTCGGTAATTATTTACCTTTTTCAGTGTTTTATTTGGACCTTTCTTTTTTTTTACGCAGGGATAATCTATGACGTCATTGTTGAACCGCCGAGCGTTGGTTCTATGACGGATGAACACGGTCATCAAAGACCTGTGGCCTTTTTGGCGTACAGGTAATTTACGGATTGTACCTAGCAGCCATTTCAGTCTTCATACTTCCATTGATAAATCAGTATTGAAGCAATTTGCTATTGGAACTTCTCACACACCTTTGTTTACACATTGCAGTAATGCGCGTTAGTCCGCAGTGATCCAGCTTTTATTTCACTGTTAGCTTTACCCCCTCAAAGTACCACAGCCAACAAACTGGTGTTGCCAGTTGTTCAGAACAGAAGATGACTAGATTATAAATGTGAATCAGCTGATCATTACATTACATTACATTCAAATAGCAGATGCTCTTAGAGCACTGATTCTCAATCCTGCTCCTGGGGGCCCCCTGCTCTGCATGTTTTCCATCTTTCCCTGCTCTACCTACCTAACTGAACTCATCAGTGGCACTTTTGATTAGCTGAGCACACCTGATTTAATCAAGAGCATGTTAATCACACTAATCAGGTGTGTTTGGAGCAAGGATAGATAGAAGATATGCAGGACAGTGGGCCTCCAGGAGTAGGATTGAGAAACACTGTCTTAGAGTGACTTCCAGCACAAACCAACAGAAGTGTATCTGTTCAAACTGAATGAGCAACAGTGTTAGACCAGGGTAACAACACTCCAAGACCAGTGAGTGATAGCATAACACTATTCAAGCCACCTCCCTGGCAGTTAGGGAACCAGACTTGTAACCTCAAGAATGCAGGTGTCTTTGATGGTCTTTTCCCCTCTCAGGGTCAACGGGCAGTACATCATGGAGGGCCTGGCCTCCAGCTTCCTCTTCACCATGGGGGGCCTGGGCTTCATCATCCTGGACCGGTCCAACGCCCCCAACATCCCCAAGCTCAACCGCTTCCTGCTGCTCTTCATCGGCTTCGTCAGCGTGCTGCTCAGCTTCTTCATGGCCCGCGTCTTCATGAGGATGAAGCTGCCGTAAGTGACCACGCTGTCGTGCTGTGAAGCGAATCGCTGATCTTGTTCAACTGAGCTGTAGAGCAGAGTCTTTTGATTGGTTCAAACAGGGGAAGGATTTGAGAGGACATGGTTGCACCATTATGGGGATCAGGAAGCTTCACTCTCCCACCAGGAACAAATTGCTTTTCCGTGTGCGTGCTACTCAGTTTTGATTGGACCAGATGCACCGTGTGTAGCTTCTGTGCCATTCGGAGAGCAGCATAGATAAAACTAGCTCCCCCTCCTGATGCCTCTAGTACGTTCAGGAAGACCTTATCTGTCTGCTATCTGTGTTTACATGCCTCACGATGAAAAAATTGACCTTCGTGATTTGCATTTGGCAAGGCTCTCCGCGCATGTTTTAGCAACGGTTCATTGATCGTCCTGACCACAGATCAATCTCTGTCCATTCAAAAAAAATCAGCTGGATTGAAATCTGTCCTTGACATCTAAATAAAGATCGCAGCTACATTGTAAGAGACAACACGCTTGCATGCAAATGCTGTGCTATGCTTATATTCCTTGATCAAAACTAAATTGCTGAAAGGATGTTAATACCTTGAAAAACTTTTCACAATTTGTATAACTGAAATCCGTATCAGAACCGCAAGAGGTTCAGTGACCAATGGGACGTCAAACACGCCCACATAGAAGCATGGTGCCACACTGTTTGGCTGCTTTATGCCATCGTCCAATCAGCTTGTACTGTCTCAGTCATGTGGTTTGCAGCTCCATTTTAGAATTGAAAATTCTCTGACTGTCAAGTTCAAGGTTGAGTGATCAAACCTATTTGTATTTTTTTTTTATTTATTTATTTATTTTTTACCTTCAGTCACTGTATGAAACCCCAGTATGAATAATTCTACCTGTATGAATAACAACTCACTGCGAAGAGATCTGCATTCATTCACACTTTCAGGCAGGATACTTAGCATCAATGAATTGTTCCCAAATGTAAAGGTGCCAGCCTGACAGCCCAAGTCCCTGGTATACACACTGTGTGCTGTGATTGGTTCATTTTTCACAACGTTATTTTTCTGCTACACCAGACTCCCCTATTTAGAACAGCAAGTCAAACCTGTGTATTCATGCTGTTGGTAGTTGCTGCTAAGTGAGTAATCCTAACAAACCCTGCTTTTGTCCACAGTGGATACCTCATGGGTTAGAGATGAACGCACGCACAGGAACATCACAGAGAGGATGGAAAGAAGAAGACAAGACAGGGAAGGTGGAGGTCCCCTTTGCTCTCCTCGAATGCCATCTGATTGAGACTGAGCTGCCATTAGCGTAGCGTAGCATAGCCAGGCTAATGGCATTTCAGCGTAGATGAAGCACTTACATCTACTTTTCACAAGATACTCAAGTATGAAATCAATACTTCCAGTTTTATTCAAATAGCCAGAAAGGAATCGCCAGTTCTGTTTTTTTTATGTGTATAGTCCAGCACAAAGCTGTCCGATTGATTTTGTTTTTTGTTTCTGGGATGTAAGGGTTAGCTTGTTTATCTCTGAGGTGCACTTTCCGTTTAAAAAACACGGCGTGTTCTTCGAGGTCGCCTTAAGGATAGTTACCCAGATGGTGCGTGATGTTCTTTTTTTTGTAAGAAGAGCAAAAATAAATGTTTGTACTTTCCAGACTGCGTGTGCATGGCTCTGTCTTGGTGTCCTGCTGTTTGCTGTTAAACGGGCGTAGGAGGAAGGAGCCCGCAAACAAAATACGGTTCAAGAAGCTGATACTTTTGAAAGCAGAATCCGAGAATGCACCTCCATGTCCAGTCTATATTTTGCCTCACTTCCAAGAGAAATCAATCCCTTTTATTTTATATGCTCTGAAAATGTTTTCCTCCTCCTACAGCAACTTACAGGAGCCGCTTCAAACAATGCTCTGTCCAGCCAACTAAAGGAAAAGCACTGTGTTCACAGAGATGTCTAGTTGTTGTGTAGTTTTCCACAATAACTCACAACTAGAGCATTATTTCTGCAATAAATAATTTGGATGAGAACACTGATCTCACCCCTGACTGCATGAACTCCATCCAGGTTTACAAGAAGAATAATATAGTGGGTCATTACATTCATTTATTATATTACATTCATTCAGGAGATGCTCCTATCCAGGGTGCCTTTCAGCACAGTAGAACATAAGTGTATCCATTCAAGTTGAATGAGCAAGAGTGTCAAACCAGTGAGTTTGAGCATAACACTATTCAAGCCCTACCCTAAGTTAACTTGTGCAGTGTGGTTCAGTCTGAAAATCATGTCAACTATCATAGCTGATGTGAGCTCTAGAGTGCATTTTGTATTCATGTCCACAGGGAGGCATTCTTGAGCTACTTATTGAGCAAGGAAAATGTGATGTCACCAAGGGGACAGCATGTACATTGAACCAGGGAGAAATAGCTGTAACAATTTGTACCATGTATGAATACAGAATATGTATAAATACAAGAAGTTGCAGTTTCCTTTGGAGCTAAACCAAATTTCTGCAACTGACCCCATGCTGACAAACATTTAATGATTTGTAATATTTAATCTGCACCATACCTGTGGTAAACATTTGCCTGATACCTCACAAATACAGGAACTTTCAGAGTAGGAATTGGTTACTAATACTCACCTAAAATTTAGCACAATGAGTTACATTTTAGAAACATTGTAAGAGGGAGCAGGGATTGGTGGTATTTATATTTCATTACTGTCTTAACACAGAAGGATGTAATGTTTCGCTGCTTAACGTACCATATTGACATTCAGGGAGTCAAAAGGTAAATGATTCGTAAAGCGGGCCTTCCCAAAGTGTATCAGTCAAAGAGGTGTGTTTGAACAGCATGCGACGTGGGGGGGAAATGAAGTGAGAGAAATTGAGGCATCGCTGAGCCAGACCTTCCCCTCCGCACTAAGGGCTCCGTACCTCAAGGGCCCATCTTTCAGGTGAGCGCAGTGGCTGTTTGTTCTGAAATGCCAGCTGCGCGGCCAGCCCCTTAGTGCGGCCTGACACATTTTCCCCCTCATTAAGGCTGTGCAAATGGCTTATTTCTCACACACAACACCACAGCATCCCCGTCTCTACACTCCTCTTGCACTTTCATCATAGCTCCAGGTGCTGTCAGAACATGCTATGGTTCCTTTTCTGAGATGTAATGCATTTGTGTGGAATGGCAGTGTAGCATAGTGGTTAAGGAGCAAGACTCGTAACTGAAAGGTTACCAGTTCAATCCCCGCTAGGGACACTGCTGCTGTACCCTTGGGCAAGGTACTTAACCCACAATTGCCTCAGTAAATATCCAGCTGTATAAATGGATAACATTATAAGGAACGGTAACCTATGTAAGTTGCTTTGGATAAAAGTGTCTGCCAAAGGAATAAATGAATGGACAAGGCAGGCTGTGAGGTTGGGAGTATCCTTTGTGACAGCAGGGAAAGAAAGCAGAAATACTTTTTGGCTTCTTCTCCATGTATCTATCTACCACTTTTTTATATAAACAGGGAGACCTGTTGCAGCCAGAGCTCACTGCATGTGGGGGCAGTATCTTTGGCTGTCGTCTGAATGCCTTTTGGTGATGCATGATCAGCAGTGTTCCCGTTATGACAAAGGCGCCGCCCCCTCCCACTCCCTCATTGGCTGTCTCTCCAGGCCGCCTGGGCAGCTGTTTGTTTCCTTCGCCCAGCGATCTCCTGCGCTGTCTGCAGCGTGACCGCAGCTGCCTGGCCAATTGTCCTCCGAGAACAGCGTGGGAGTGGCGCCGTGGCCAATAACCTGTGGCCTGCCCCCTGCAAGCTGAGATGGCCAGCGATGCCTTTCAGCAAGGACAGAGCATTGTGGGAGGGTTGAGGATGCCAATGCCACATATAATCATACACACACAGACATTCCCTTCCCATCTAGAATGGTCTTTTCCAAACACTAACACTCACAGGTATGCACACAAACTCTCACTCTCACTTTCTCTCTCCTCTCTCTCTTCACAGATTTGTGATTTGTGTTGGTTGGTTGCCATGGCTGAGATTGCATCAATGTCACTGACACAGAGTAAACCCTCTCCCCTTTGCTATTCTGAATCAGCCAGCATTACCACAGAGTAACCCTGCTCACCCACACTGAACTTTCTCCACTACACAAAGTCCTTTATAATAGAATAAATCACACAGCTGAGTCTGTCTGTGGTAGATGGACCCAAGCCAGCACTCACAAATAGCAAACAAGTCTTCCTTTTCATTTTTCCTATTCTCTTGCTAAGTTCTGAAATATGCATAAAAGTGCCTCTATTAAAAGTACCACTGCTGGGCCTTCATTAAAAAACAGGTGTTTTTAATTGTAATTTGGCATAAATGTTCAGTTTGACATTAAAAATACCTTTGTCTGCCTGGTTATTCTAATTTAATTTCATAAACGCTGAAGATAAACAAGAAATCACATGATAAAAAGGAAAGGTCTGAACTCAAAACAGGAAAAAATTACTTTTCTTTTTCCTGTTCTCTTAAAAAGTTCTGCAGTATCTACAGAAGTGTCTCTGTTTAAAACAGGGACACAGCAATCTTAAGCTGCTAGGCCTACATGAAAAAAGATAAGGCTAAAAACTCACTTCAGCATCAGTGAAACAGTATTTTCCTGATGGCTGTCTTTCATCCCCAGCTCTCAAGAACCCATACAGGTGTACCAGTTAATTAGCAAGGAGTTGCCAGGCAATCACACATTGCATTTACATTTTTCCTATTAAAACCTATAATAGAGGTATCCCAAAGTGTTTGTAACAATGTTGTTGCTGGAGGAACAAACACACTGCATTAATCACACATCACAAGTGGGTGCAATTAACTCTGTTAAAGAGTTCATTAGAGAAATAACTGCCATTCTTTAAGCATGTCACTCATTCAATATGCCTGTTTTCCAGGTTCCCTCAGAGCCCAGATAGGGCTGTTTTCTGAAAACGATCAGTAGATCATTTTAATGATAGTGATTGCTCTGACACAGCCAACAGAGAGCTGCAGGGTTCAAATGTAGAAACGGAGACTTGAATCTTCCCAACTGCTGGAGTCAGAGGGCAAGGCAAAGAGATATAGGTGACATGAGCAGGAAGGAAGCTGAGAATAAAACAGAGCGTGGTAGCAATGATGACCCGCGCTGTTGTTGGAAACATTGGATGAACTGATTACTCAATATCATGCCTCAGAGCGTTTCCAGACAAGCTCTTCTGTAGATTGTAAGCTCACTCCCATTTAGTGATGGGTGAATCATTGGTGTGATGCAAATCCACACTGAACCACTTAGGAAATGTGCTGGTCATCATTTTGGTTTTCTATCCTGACACGTTATACTTTGCCTATATTTGAAAAACAAATGTTGTTCACACATCCGGAATTCATGGGTAACTAGTGGTCAAAGGAAATGGTGATCTTATCACTTGTTTGGTGTGGTCGTGCTCTAATACGGCATAATTTGAGATGCCTCCCTGTTTAGCCTTGCCTCACCTTCAGGTTATTGTGCAGCCGGTGCTCTGTGGGCAGAGGCACTGGGGGTGAAAAGGCCAGAAACGGTGACATAATTTAAAGAGGGATTTTGGCATACCACCATATCAATGCACTCTGCGTAGGTATACGTGCTATGGCTAGCAGGGAGAGCAGAGGAGTAAGCCAAAGAAATATATGAGCCTTGACTTCAACCAAGTTAATGTGTTCCATAATTGTGTGCACTGTTGTGTGCACTGTTAGCCACACAGAAGACTGCTGTTACGTGTCCTGGCCACTGGGAGAAATGGCACAGAAACAACCTGCTATTAACAGAGAGGGGGAGTAAACAATTAGCTCGAAAACAAACAGGCCACCAGCAGCGAGGTGGTGGCCTGTAACAGGGCAGGGCACAGCCAGCCGCAGCGTCTCACAAAGCACCGGACAGAACTGGCAGGGTTATGGAAATGCCGGAGTGAAGATGGACATTAGCCAAGGCACGATAGCCACTTGGTATTCCCCAACACAAACAGTGGGGTACCTCAGAGTACTGCAATGTGTCACAAGGCCCAGAGCGGCTGCCAAATCCACACTCTCCTCCATCAGCTCTGGCATGGCTTAAAGAGAGACAAGATTCCCCCACATGAATCTAGAACATTCATCATTCATCAACCTCAACAAAAAATGCTTTAAGTACACAAAAACACCAAGTTTCTCAAACCTCTGAGACGTATACACTTTAAGTCGGTAAGCCAACGCTGCCAAAAATGTGTGGCATTTAATGTTTATTGTAACTCTGTTTCATTTTGATATCAATGGGCAATTTAAATGATTACTTACTAACTACTAGATAATACATGCTTTGTACAGTTGAGTAACTCAGATGAATTTTTTGTTGTTGATGTTATTGAGATAACTAATACTGAATGGTAGCTACACACTTGAGGCTGTGAACTTGGAGTTCTTGCATGCTTTTTTGTGCATGTTTTGATGTTTGTCAACACTAGTATTTTTGAATGCTTGTTTGTCATCAAATATGAAACCAATTCCAGGAACAGGTTGTCTTCTTCATTGAAGTTTATTTGACTTTTTTAGGGACAAATCACAAAATATGAAAATGGCATTTGTCCATACATTATGTATCCATAAAAATACTGCACAGGGTAACTGCATTCAAATTTAATTTTGGATAAAAGAACACTTCTTTAAAACCCCGTGGGAGTGTGTGCTGAAACGGAATAGCCACACCTGTTCCAGTTATGTCCCTCTGAGTTTCTGCACGCACCACAGCTGAGTTCCATAGTATCCTAGTCAACAGTACAGCATTCATGTCACCCAATTTGGACAGGATGATGGCAGATGTGCTCTTTTTGAATGTGTGTGTGTGTGTGTGTGTGGGGGGGGCTACATAGAACAGGATTAAGCTGATTGTAGGCTGATGTGCAGTATCACAGGCCAAGGTCTTCGTTGCAAAAGAGCACCTAGAAAAACGCAACTTCATATCGCAGCAGTTTTTATGTTTGCGCAACACCAGGCGGAATCTACTGGCAAAACGCGACAACGAATACCGTCAGTGTAATGGTGGATGAGCCATCCAAGTGTTTCACTTACTGACATTAAAAAGTTGAGGTGTGAGCTACATGTTATTAATTGAGATGCATGCTGTAATTAGAACTTGTGGATCTGTGTGTTTGAAATGTTTTGCTTAACCATTAAAACATGGAAATCAATACATTGCATGAGCGATGATCCCTGAAATTGTGTTACAAAATTTACTGTATGTAAAATTCATTTATATATAACTATGGGTCAAACCTATGTATGAATATGCCTAAGAGTGACTTCATGTTTTTTGTCTTTTATTGGTCACTCTGCCGTGAGGCTGTATGTCTCCTTGACCATAGGATTCACTGACATGGTCCTTTCCATTCAAGAGGTGATGTCCGTTCTCCTCAAAATTCATCTGAAAGACAAACAAAAAGACAATTAAATAGTCATGAAAAATACATCACAAGGCTTAGCTGAATACATAAGCAAATGTCAGTGACCGCAGTGAGAAGGATAACTAAAAACAAATCATAAGCATGTTTTGACTTTACTAATGCTAAGTAAGGACACATCTAGCATGAACACTTCCAGCAACTCATAACTGAACGCTTCACATGTGATAAGAACACGTCTAACAGGAACACTTGAGCGAGAAAATACCTACTCTAAATCCATCTTGTTTCTCTGTGGCTGAGAGATGCCTTGCTCTCAGGCAACACACAGATACAAAAACATTTGCATCCTATTTATTAAGTTGATGGCATACCCACACTAAAAGTGCTTCAGGACTCACTGAACCTGTTATGACTTCATATAGCTTTGCTGCAACGTTACAATGAGTAACATTCCCAAAACATTGGAGAAGTTCTCTGGAAGTGTTGTGTTATAGTGCAGTGTTTCTCAACCCTACTCCTGGCGGCACTCTGTCCTGCACATCTTCTATCTATCCTTGCTGCTTGATTAAATCAGGTGTGCTCAGCTAATAAAATGTGCCGCTGATGAGTTCAGTCAGGTAGGCAGAGCAAGGATAGATAGAAGATATGCAGGACAGGGTGCTGCCAGGAGTAGGGTTGAGAAACACTGTTATAGTGGACACGTAGTGCAGTGCTCGTGGCTTACTGTTCGTTTGCAGGCCCCATTCCCAGAACCAGCCTTGGCGAGCGTAGCAAGGCCTGTCGCTTTCTCGATCGCTGCAAAAGAAACCGTTGGTACGGTTAATAAACACCCAATAAACACCCCCAGCGGTCACGATCGGGCTGCCAGATGGGTTAAATTCAAGGCTGCTATTCCTGTCGGTCCTTGTGTTGTGGTGGAAAACGGCGTCCCGGGGGGGTTTGGCGCACCTGTGAGGATCTCGTCGATCTTGTCCACGGCGAACTTGGCGTCCTCCTCAGAGAAGCACATGGGCGGCTTGAACTTGAGAACATTCCTGTGAGGCCCGTCCGCACTGAGGAGGATGTGCTGCTCTTTCAGTCTGGGGGGATGGGAGAGTGAGAGAGAGAGAGAGAGAGAGAGAGAGAGAGAGAGAGAGAGAGAGAGAGAGGAGAGAAGGAGAGATGGGGGCAGAAGAGAAAGAAGAAGGGGGCAGGAGAGAGGGAGATGAGTAATAGGAGAGAGAGAGAGGTGATATAAGAGAAAGAGAGAAAGACAAGAGAGAGATGAGGGAAGGAGAAAGAAGCAGAATGAGATAGGAGAGTCAATGCCTGTTCCTATAATGCATTGCCCTTGGCAGTGTTTTGTGGTGTTCTACATGGGTCCTGTCCAGGTCACCTCCACTCAAAAGCTCATTCAATAGTGCTTTGCACTCGTTTATCTTTACTGCTCTTTCTTCAGTGATTCACTTTCTGTTTGAAACTGTTGAAACTAGTCTGGCAGTTTAAGTACCGGTTTCAGAAAATGACCCACATTTTCCACTGTACCGTGACCTCTGAGCACATTCTGTATTGGGCTGAAGCCTGTAATTGATTTGCAGACATTTCAGAAGCAGGACGGTACATTTCATGCTCTGCATTTTTGCCAAACTGACAACTATCCTGGAATGTAATTTTTGAAATGGTTACTTTGCTCAAGGGCTTAATAAATATTTCAAGCACCATTTTGTTGGGTTTTAAAGATTTAAGGATCTTGCAGTTTTTATTTATCTTGCAGTGATTATTTATTTTTCCTCCAGCACAGCACACACTGAATGTAATTACATGTTTGAAACTTTTATGAATGGATATATTTGCCACACTGCCACCCCCCAACCCCACCACTCACACACACACACACACACACACACATACACATTTTCTCCACAAAATGCTCACTTGTAAATGACTTCCTGGGCTTCAGCCGTGGCTGGTGTCCGCTTTGCTCTGTCTCTCACCAGTTCCACCCCGACAAACAGGCCAACACCCCTGCAGGACAGTGAGACAGTATGACCTCTGACCCTTTATACAAATCCATTGCCATGGTCAGCAGCGGCTTTATCTCCTCCGTACTGTGGGTGGGCGCTCTGGCGGCCTGCTCCTGAAAAACTTTGAGCTCTGCAAAGAGTTGAACATCCTCCTGTTCGTCCCTGACCCAACCCCCTGCCCCCCAGTCAGCTGTGGCGTCAGCGTGTGTTATCACGGGGCAGACGGCCAACCTCTGCGAGGGACCTGCCTAAACATTTCCTAGACTGATCTCCACAAGCTTGACCACCCCGCATGATATGAAAAGTACAATGTTCAGCAGGCTCTGTTGATAGTGACTGCAAACAGGGCGATAAGTGTTAATCATTATCCTGTCCATGCTTTTCCAGCACTTGCTTTTTGTGAACAAAAGGTACCAAACAGTATATATTGTGCGCTGATATGTATTAAGGCAGAAAATGGCAGAAACTGAACTTGAGGGAGTTGTACAGAGATAAGGCTTGAGAATGCAGAGATGTGCATATTTGTGTACCACCCACCACAGGGATGGGTGGTGCGCACATCGATATTTTTAGCACACATATGACGGGGGGACCAGGTGATCAGTGCATGAGTAGACTGATGCTATGCCTGTTGTGGAACCCTGAAGAGGTACAAGCTGTCTGTTCTGAATCAGTAGGAAGGCATTGTCTGCAAGGCATGAAAATTGCAGAGGAAAGGATTCCTCCTCCATATGTTTATATCCTCTAATTTTAAAAGTGGCGATGAGGGTATTTTACAAGGACAGTAAGTACATAACAAAAGCTAATAAAATATAGATAAGGTTCTACTGTTTTCACACTGGTTTTCCTTACATTGTGTTTTTTTCAACATAATTTGTTTTACCTTCAAAGGGAACAAGAGACAAGTCTACCCTGCATGAGATTTACAAAAATAAATGCTTAACGTAAAAGTACGTAATAACATCTCTACATATTATGTTGAATGTCTGCATTTTTCAGGGTGTTTAGTGTTAGACAGTACAGACAGTACAGTGATTGGTTTAGTATTAGACTACAGACTGTAGAGTGATTGTTCTTTAAGCGATAAGGCTCACAATATATTTTATTTTTTTAGCTCATCTTTCTTCATATCCACTTCTGTGGAACCTTACTGCTCCCACAGAAATGTTTTCTTAACCACTTGTGAGTATTAATAAATACCACTTACTCTGTACATTGCATAATATCTGCAAGCTACTGTCCTGTCAGCATGTTGCAATACCCATGATGCACTGAGCTAAGAACAGAATAAGGAAACAAGGTCACCAGGTCTAAATCAGCAGTGTTTACATTAGGATAAGTGTGTCTTCAGCAGACCCTAAATGCTACACAATTTGTCCATAGCCGTACCCGGGTAACAAAAATATTCTCTTAACATTGCTCAGATATGATGGTAATGTACCATTGTGCTATCTTAGATTGGCAGGAGGTTCCTCTGCTTCTTCAGTGGAGTGCACACATCAGTGACCCTGGCTCACCCGCGGGCCAAGACGTTAACCTGAGAAGCGACTATCGCTGTCACCTTGCTGGGTTACCCTATCGCCCGTCACGTAGCCGTGGCTTTCGCGGGGGGGCTCCTCTTACCTGATGTCCCCAACCAGGGGGTGTGTCTCCTTCAGCTGCGCCAGGAGCCGTGTCAGGTAGTTCCCCACGCGCACCGCGTTGCCTTGGAGATCCTCCTTCTCGATGACGTCCAGGACGGCCAGCCCGATGGCGCAGGAGACTGGGTTGCCCCCAAACTGCGACAGTGAGACATGCTCAGAGAGGCAGGCGGGGGCGCGTGCCCACCCCCTACCCAGTCAGAACCAAGACTCTGAGCACTGACACCCGCCACCTCTTGGCATATATCAGAAGTGATGCATTGTAGGTAATGGCTCATGTAATAAACTAGGATCCTGACCAGGCGGTGGGGAGTGCTGGAGCGTCTGGCTGTTTCATGCCACAGAATTTATATGATCTTAATCTATGAGCCGACCAAGTTCAGGTACTGTATTGACCCTGCAGGCTGGGTTATTACTAATGACAAAGGTATAAATGTGCTCAACCAGCATGCCCCAGGGGTAGAATTCTTGTGGTGATGCACTTCTAAGGCTAATTCATGACTAAGATATTACTGCAGCTACCCATCCTGCTAACATAACTAGATGCTAAAAGTGCATCTATAGCTGTTTCTTTTACAATAACTGAGCATAAAGGCAACATGCAAAAAGTAAACATGCAAAAGACTGTGCGCTAAGCATGTCGACCCTCAGCTTTACTTGCCTACTAGTGAGTAATTCAAGATGTCCATGCTGTCTGGGTTAAATGCAAACTACATTTGTTTCCTCTGCACCTTTCCCACTGTTATCCCACGTCAGATCTCCAAAATCAGCTCTGGTGCATCTGACAATATCATGGCTTCTGACTTCTAGCATCCACAGTTAAACTCCTGCCACAGCACCGCTAAAAACACGCCAGCACTCCACCGCCTCATGCACTGGTGTGGACACTATAGCCTGTGTATAAACTGAGGGGATCTGAAGCTACTGAGGGGGGACTGGGCACGGGTCTCGCGCACTCACCGTGTTGAAGTACTCCATCCCGGAGGACATGAAGGCCTCAGCGATCTCGCGGGTGGTGACCACGCAGGACAAGGGGTGTCCGTTCCCGATGGGCTTGCCCATGGTGACGATGTCAGGCGCGAAGTCGTCGCCCTGCAGCTGGAACGCCCAGAAGCGGGAGCCCACGCGGCCGAAGCCCACCTGCACCTCGTCGGCGATGAAGACGCCGCCCGCCCGCCGCACATGCCTGCGGTGGAGAGGGAGAGTGCAGTGGCACGGAGACACCACTGGGGGGCAGCGCTCCGTGGCCGAAGGCTGGTTCGAGAGGCACGGTCGCGCGATGCCAGTGCGGACACTCCACATAATCCACAAAACCATCTCAAGTCCGTGTTACAATCTCTTACAAATAACTCGCATTGTTTTATCATGCGGTGTTAAAGTTGTAACAAACACATGGCATTTTCAAGTACAACATTTAACAATAATCTTCAAAAAAATCTTCAAAAAATAACAGCACAGTATTTTTTTTTTAAATTGACAATTAGGTACACAAGGGGTCATCTTTAATTGCAATTAAATTTTGCAATTAAATTTGCAAATAAAACTTTGCAAATAAAACTTTCAGATTTCAAATCACCATTGACTTAATGAGCAAGGAAAGCTATGTTCACAGGAACATGCAGATGAAACATGCAACAAAAAATTAATACACCAGCAGTCAAAAAGAATCACGCACCACATACAGAAATGCATACCTTCATTCAACAATGCTTCCCAGTCAGATGCTACTGAAGTTACTGGTGGTAACTTACTGAAGTATCTGGTCATTGCGGTCACCAGATTTAAATGCATTAAGAACATTTAGGACCGAATTTCAACCAAGGCATATGAGCAGAGCCCTGGGAACTTGCCAGAGGCTCAGGGCTGCTTTGAACACTGCATGGAATGTGCTACCATGGAAACTTACATGACAGCATACCAAGACAGTCTGTAGCCGTCATCACATTTAAATGTGAATATAATTCCTTGCATATATTGCATTATATATGGTACTGCATTACATTCATGTTTGCCACGATCAAGCAATTTTTAATCAAGCAAGGCGTTGTTTTTGACTGCAAGCGTAACATCCGTAATTTCATAGTGCAGCTTGAGTTAATACTAGACCCGAATCTGAGCAAATGGAACAGAAGGTCCTCTTACGTACTCTGCCACTTTCTGGAAGTAGCCCGGCGGAGGAATCACCTGCCCTCCACAACTCTGTAGCGACTCGGCAATAAAAGCAGCGATCTACACAAGAGAAGACCACATGAAAGCCGTGCACCTCCACAGAGGCCGCGGGTGGCGACGGCGGGACCAACGACCTGTGAGCGCCGCCCGTTTCCCGCCATCTTCGAGGAGTCCGGGAGCCCCTAACTTCCATCTTGGTTTTCGCTGAACAAATGTCAGGAAAATGGTGGCAAAACCAATGAATTAAAGCAGCACTTTGATGCATTTTTGCACATGCACAAGACAATGCGCAAAGGTCATAGCGAAGTGCCCACGTACCCTCTCTCTCAGAGGATTGTGGGTAAGACAGCCACTTAGACAGTTCTTAAACAGTTCCAAGCTTCTGAAGGCTGTGTTTCATCCATTTCTGAATAATGGGCTCCGACCCTGTCGCCCCCCTGACTTCTCGTGACCCCCAAAGATGTTGCCTCATCTCCGACTGGCGCTGGGGACATCTTCCTGGAAGAAAGCGTTAGGCCGTGGTCGTTTCTGGAACAGAGGGTTAGGCTGCTGCTGCTTAATCACCCTGTAAAGCAGTTTGAGGCACACCCCTGGCCCTCCTTTAAACTCAAAGGGTGGGGAGGGGGCAGCCTTCTAGCCAATGGAGAGGCCCTGTCTGGGCCCGCCTGCAAAGACAAAATAGCAGCAGAGGAGACAGGGGAAAAAGAGAGGGGAAAAAATAAGAAAAATTAGGAATCAAGGTGATCAAGGGTCCTAAAAATGAGAACACCCCCCCACCACCCACCCCTCACGATTGGGGTGCCATTTCTGAGAACCTGTCAAAGCTCAGTCACATGGAGAATCCAGTGAACTCAAGAGAGAGAGCAAAAGAGAAAGAGATCTGCATTAAACCTGCAATCATACTACAGCGTTTTTAGATTTTTTGAGCAGGAGTGCGGTGAGCAAACCACTGACAAAGATCTGGGGCCCTCCAAACAGACACATGTGCTAAATTCTGTGTAGGCAACTGATACCTTTTCAAACATAAACTGTTGACACCTAAATGTATTAGATTTGTTTATTTCTTTAAGTCAAGAATACTAAGACACTGTCAATAACTACCATCCAGACTTAAGGAACGGTTTTCTGTGCCAATCACGATTTTTCCAATGAAGACTGTGATCGATGTGGAAGGAACAAATGCAGCTATGAAATGCACTTGTATGTAGTGATGGGATTGTGAACACCATAATAGGCAGAGCTATCACGTTCTGACCTACCTTGCGGCCCTTGCTGTGGGCTCTCTGGATGATGTCGTGGACCTCATCCGCGTACGCTGTGGCCGGGTCAGGGTGATCCTCACGGTACTTCCCCCTGTACATATCAGGACTGGGAGCCTGTGGAACAGAGGGGGCGGTTACCATGTCACTGCTTCCACAGGCTGGGGAGAGTCATTGGCTGCTGATCACACTCCTCCATAAGAACCCTCTATTCCTGCATTCCACTTCCACACACCATATGAGTACAACTGAGGAGCCATTATGAATTTGGAAGATTCGTGTAAACACTCCTCTGCTGTTTCTGAAATAAGAAGCAGTCGATAAGTGCAAAACACTTATTTCTTTCAAATGAGGGGTGGCTGTTAAACAGAGGCTATAGAACACATACGGATGCACAGCTAAAAAATAAGCAATTTGCACACAGTTACTGCCATTACTACAGTCCTCTTTGGATTTCTAACCAATAATAAATGGATAAATCCAAATAATCCAATGGGGTAACTTTCTTATTCTTTTGCTCATTGTGATGTTGAAAAAGTTTCATTCAGGCATGAAGGATCACACAAGAATACGATATCCAGTTCACCAATAAAAATAGCACCAAGTCAGGGAGCTCTCATGGGCTGGGTCAGCAAACACAGGGTGTTTTTTTACAGTCTGCCACAATGAATAATAAATGCTGAGCTTCTGCAATTAGGACATTAGCTTTTAACACAATAGAAGTGTCTGGCGACGGCTGTATCGGGCTTCCTTCTGTCACACAGATGAATATGGCAGACCGATGTTCACAGCCTGTTATTCAGCTGAGGTGGCCTGCCGAACCTTTCTGAGGGCACACAGACAGGAGAACAGCTCTGCCTTAAGGCAGCAGAGTATGGTTTTTTCCCTCAGTCATGCTGAGCTTTACAGAAACCCTATTGCTCCTGTGCTATGATTGCAGTAAACACATGCAGACAACAACCAGGACACAAAGAATAACAATGACAACAGAAAGAAAAAGGAAACTTGAGATGCAAAGAAGAAATGTATTTAGTGTAGGTGACTGTGTAGGTGTACCTGTGAACTATTATTTTTTGTGGGGGTGTTGTAAAAACAGTACATTCTGTAGAGCAAAAAGGGTATTCCTTTGCTTGGAGACTGCAAACACATATTTAACTGACTAAACCGCAATGCTCAGCTTACTTTCTTCAAACTGATATCCCCTAGAGGGCCAGCTCCTTCGGGTTATGCTCGGTGTTTGTAATTTCAGCCCGGCCCGGTGAAGGAGGCGCACTCACCACGTGAACAGACGGGTCCCGCTCCGAGTCCACCAGCTGGTGAAACTTATACGGGCTGATGGCGATGAGGGAGGAGACGTGGCCGTGGTATGCGCTGCAACAACGTCAATCAAACGTCAGTGTGCAAGTCCAGACGTCAGAGCTGCACTGGTCACGGGATGATGGGAAACGTGACAAACAGCTCATGGTGCACAAATCAATGCATACAACAGTATACAATAACATCAGCTTTGGTAAACTAGCTTAATGCAATACCAGGAATTCTTTGTTTCTGCACAGTGTATTGATAATAACTTTTGACTCAATAATATTTCAACTGAGGTCAGACAACAAACTAAACATAGTTCAATACCCGATACTGAGGCAATTTAAAAGTAAACAAATAAGTAATGTCGGTTTTCAGCCTTAACTTGGCTTCAGTTTTGGCACAAACAAGATCTAGTCAACATGTTACTGCCAAGCCATTGCCAAAATTGTGTCTCCAATATATTCGATGCACACCACCTGTATGTAAATCATCACACCCAACCAGAACCACCTGACTGTCTATGGATCATCCAGCTGACCTTTCCTTAACTGTGTACTCTTCCTATTCCACCTCATTTATTTTTTTGGCCAGCAGCTGCAGGTGTGTCAAAGGGTTGCTGGCAACAGACTTCATCATGTGACTAAAATATCCACTCCCATGAGTTTACCTCAGATCAACCATTCTCTTTGCATTGATCAGTTCTATTACCCGCTTATTTACACTATCCCCACTTCGGTACTGAGAGCTGCATTGTGGTTCTTACACAAGTATAGTACACAAGCCACAAACAGGTATAGCACTTGTCATTACCATGAAAGTACGTGTATGAACACAGTAATTTTTTAGACTTTACCTTTGTGGGTTCAGTAAATGTATTACACATTTGTATCACACATGTATTAGGGCTATCAAATGTTATGTGCGACTAGCCACAACCACAACCGTTTTGAAAAGGAATGTGCTTCCTCTAACTGTGATGTGGAAGTGCTTGCAGGTTGTATTCATACTGCATTCACTGCAGAGGAAAGATCACCCAGGATCAGACCCTGGACCCATGGATCTGAGAAGTCAAACGGCAAACGCTGCTGTTCACATGTCCATAACCCCTGCTGTTTGACAAGAGGGCGGTGCTGACTCACTGATCCAAGGTGATGATGTCTTTGTGGCCTGTGTACTGCCAGGCAAGGCGGAGGGCCAGGTCGTTGGCCTCAGATCTGCGGAGAGGAAAGTTCACTGTTATGGATCGATGGCATCAGGTTAATGCAGAAAGCTGCCTACCTCACAATGATAAGGGAATGTTCCCTTGGCTGACGCTATTCAACTATGAGCGCCCATGTGAGCAGCCTCTCTCCCTGAGGTCAACTGGTCAAGAGATTATATAAGAAAATGAGTTTTCTCTTTGTTGACTCTTTATCTGCTAGCTATCTGCTTGAACCAGTGCTTTACCTCCTAAATAACATCATTTAGAAGCTAACCATCACGATTAGGATAATAAACTTTATCAGCAAATACTGAACCGGGGAAAGTATAGTCACTCTGCCTACTTTAGGCAAAAACAATGCCGTCTGACACATTTTATATTTGTGTTGTGGTAAGCACTTTTCTCATAAGAAAAACCTTCCAGAAAAAAAAAATGTCTGTTTAGCTAAGGATTCTGGGATGATGTCATGCTGTCATGATGTTCTGAACTTCTTTGTCCTTGGCGCTTTATTTGCCAAACACTGGTGAGGTATCAAAAAAGCCACCTTCTGTCACATCAGGCAGCCATTACTTTCATGGTGGCAGTGAGTTGTATTGGCTAATGAAATGATCTTGGAACTAAAAGGCTGTTGGTTCAGTTCTCTCTCTCTCTCAACAAACTATGTTGTGAGCCCACAGGAAGACTTGCTCAGCTGGGTGGCAGTGCCAGCTGTAACCTTTCCAACAGGGCAGAGATATACTGGCAAGGGATAGGCTGCAATTCATACTCAACATTCCAATTCACAAGAATTAGAATTACATGGTGCTCACTCTGCACCTTACCTCAACTTGCAATGTAAGTTATATGCCAAAAATCAACCAGCAAACGAACATCCACTGAACTTGTCTGGTTGGACTCTGGTCTGACTCATTGTCATCATGTGCCTTTGTTGACTTTACAGTCCTTTTTCAGCCAATATCAAAATAACAAAGTGACAGAAGGTCTGAGATTTCCATATAACTACATATGGCTACCTGTAGCTGTGAACAGCTAAGTTCAGCTCTGAAGTACAATAACACATTCCCGATGTGTTACACGACACCTGAGGTATCCGTCCTCCAAACACCAGGGGCCTGCTTTCCCACAGCACTGCCCCGCACTTCACACATGCTTCCATTCCAAACGGGACGTGTGGATGTTGGCTTCCAGCCAGCCGAGGTGGGCGCAACCTTCAAGGAGGCTTGGGATTGGCTGGTTCCACCAACACTGCCCCCAGAAAAAAGCACTCATTGGCTGGGACAGTCCTGCCCCCCAGAAATGCAAGCCCACGTCCTCTCTCTCCCTGTTCTTCTGACGATGAGGCTCTTGGTAAAGAGACGCACTGTCTGTCCAGCCTGCTGCCCAGAGGGCCAGTAATGCAAGCTCAGCTCTGACCACTGCTGAGTCTTGAGAAACTGAATTCCAGAATTTTCTGTTTTTTGTTTTGTTCCATTCACATGGTGCATTTAAGCTGAATGACATGTAACACAGGAATCCACAAGTAAAACCATTTTTAATGTTAACCTTTTTTTCAATGCGGGAAACCAGGCAAAAGCAAGGGGGTTAGAGGGTCTCTAGGAGAGGCTTGAGCTCCTGCTTGTATGGCCATAAGGTCAGAAGCACCTTTTCCTGGCAGACTGATCATTTCTAAGCCAGGCTGTTTTTAAATATGAGCCCATGCCCTCCAGAAAGCATGTGTATGGCCATGCAGGAAACTCCATATTCATTCATACCCCTGATTAAAAAGCATGATGTACCTCTCTCTAACGCAATACAAAAATGATCTGAACAAATACATTCCTAACAGTTTCAATTCAATCTTTCAATAGCTGTCTTGTTTTCCACCATTGGTGACACTCTCTGCTTTTGTACAACGGGGTCTGCCTGTGAAAGTGATTCTGACTGACTTCTGTGAGGGTGTTTGGGGGATGGGGGGGTGTTTGGGGGTTTGGGGGGTGGACGTACCCAGAGTTGACGAAGTAGCAGACAGACAGCTTGTCTGGAAGGGTGGCCTGCAGGCGCTGGGCGTACTGGACTAGGTTGTCGTGCAGGAAGCGGGAGTTGGTGTTGAGCAGCTCCATCTGCTTGGCGCCGGCACGCACCACGTCTGGGTGACAGTGACCCACTGAGGGTGACAACATAAGAGGGATGAGTAGGTGGCATGGCTTTTATGATTACCATAAATCTGCTTTCCACAAGTAAGCGAATTGGTGTGTGCTGTTTTGTCTGCTCTTATACATGGAAAGATGCCGGTGCCATGGAGCAGAATTGAGCTGGCTGATCTATCAGGCCACTGTCTCATAATTTACATTTGTACTTATTTAAATACATATTCCTATCCATATTTAACACAGGTATTTTGTTCTCCTTTCCTCTCTCCAATTCTCTACCTGACATAATGTGAAGCTCAAGGCACACTCTCAAATGAGGGAAGGTGAGACACAAACAATAGGATTTACAGGGGAGAGGAGGGGCCTTCAGTGCAGCGTAGGAGGACTGCAGAAAACAGAGGGCCATAAATCGTTAGGAAGCTTTGCAGCTGCACCAAGAATTCCTGGACTCCTGGAAAACACGTTCAGCCTTAGATTCGCTCTGATGTCTACAGCCACAAAGCCCTTCACCCTTCACTTTGAGAGACAGATTTGCACAGGTGTTTTTTTTCTTTTGCCATTTCACACACACACACACACCTTTTTTTTGTTGATTCCAACCGCCTCCCCCAGCTGAAATTATCAAAAGCATTGTGCAAGTGAAACTAAAATCAACACCTGCTTAAATCTGTTGCTCGATGTTGAAAGAACAGGCAAAGCCCCCCAGTCTGCTGCCCCCTGCTGGAGCTCTCCTTACAGACGAGAGGGACGCTTACCATGGGCCACGTTGTTGATGCAGTCCAGGTACCGCTCCCCGCTCTCATTGTACATGTACTGGCCTTTGGCTCGGACGATTTTGATTGGGTCGTGGCTGAAGAAGACCTTGCATGATGGCCTGTTGCGCAAAAACAAATCAAATCAAATGAACTTGGACATTAACCTGATGCAATCTGATATGGTGTGTGTGTGTGTTTTTTTGTACAGTGCTGTTAGGTGATGCAACACAAAGAACTTGTTCCCTGCATTTCCATCTCAAGCAGGGATTTAAGGTCAGTTCACCTCATTACCACACTTAGGAAGGCCATGTGCCAAACACATTTCAATGTGGACATTTTCACAAACCAAAAGAAATTTAGCATCATTTGAAAAAAGTACCGGTTGACCTTTGCCAAGATCTTCAGACAAAAATTGCAAGATCAGTTAGCAAAGGTCTACAGACAAAATGTGGGACTATGATGTATGAGCAGTTATGAATGACATCAGACAGGAACAATGGCCCACGGCCATGGACAATTTCATAGGATAGGAGAAAATTGTGATAAAGAACTTGAGTTGGTGTAAAATAGAGGGCAGTTTGATCCTTCTACCTTACCTGACTGGCTAATAAATGTTTTTATTTTAGCACAGCATATGCGTTTTTATATCACAGTGCATTCTGTAGCTACAAATCCCTAATTAAATTTGCAATAACCTATGACCATCAATATTTTTGAGAGAGAAACAAATAATACCATAACATAAAACATAGTGTGGCTGCATAAGACCACATACAAGGATCAAATCCCACTTCCCAAATGTGAATCTTACAACTGCATTAAACTGTGTGTTCAGACACTGCAGAGGAGATATGCTCCATTAAAGACTGGGTTAGGCTCTAAAAGTGCGGAGAAGCTAGATCTCGTGTTCATATCCCTCCCTTTCTACCCAAGTCCGATAAGCTCAAGCAATTTAACATACCGTACTGAAGCGTTCACAGCTGCTTAGCACTCGACTGCGCTCTTGCAGAAAAATGAATACCTCGCTTTGTTTGCAAACTTTATTATTAAATACTGAGTTCTGCACATGCCACAAGTCCTCTCAAATTACTGCTCAGAAGGCGCATTCTTTATCTGAACAACCACCAGAAACGTTAACTTTCTTCTTGAACCAAAGGCATGAGATCGGTGAGTTCTCCCCTTGATCTGCGGGGCAGGGACGGCAGGAAAACAAGGGATAACTCGGGAGACCAGACGTGGATGACAGACGGCTGTGGAGTTTCGACGCAATCTGGATGTGTGGAACGCTATGTTCAGAATGCATGTGTTTGACAGACCCAGAGAGGACGAATGGCGACTTCAATTTGCTCATTTAAGTTCGAGGTCTATAATTTACTTGGCCGCAATTACATGCCTTCTTCTTAAGCAATACCTTCATCGCATTGACACTGCAACAGTGAAATTCGACTTCACTAAATTGGGCCTATACCATGAACTCTTCGGCAGCGCTACCCTATTACACGAATTGTAAATACATTTTAAAAAATAAATGCATAAAATTATCAATATCTGTTTATATGATATTTCAATTGTGGACTATCACATTACGTTCTTATTATTAACAACGTCTGCCTCTTACATAGCCTACTCATTACACAATGTATTAATTCATTATTCATTATTAGTTAGTATGCATGACAGTTTTGATCTCCAAAGCAGCTTAATGTACAAAATTTAGTGAAGGCTGGAAATGACAGCATCAAAACTGAGAAAAGCCCTGCGAGACCGACTACTTCCATGAACTTGGCCATCGGATTTCACCATCTGGGGACATGTAGCTGCAGAAAGGCATTCTTAACTCTGTAGAACAAAAACAATCTACCACGAAAAGATATCAAATCTGGATTCACAAACTACACTAGTGTTTTCATTTACAATTAATGTTCGCGGACTTTTTTCCTTTGGTTTACTGGTTAGTGCTGTGTACCTTAGCTATTTTCCTCACAAAACTCTTTATGAGACACCATTATAATAAATGTGTTGGCAACAGTTTAGCGCAGAACGCGGGAGCTAAGTAAACAGGAGACCCTAACAAAGTAACAGACCTGAAGAAAACGTGAACATCATGCAAAATCCACTAACTTAATTTGTCGTATCGCTAAATTGTCAAAAACCAAATTTATTGCGTGGATCGCTTACCCGATGTGCTTCTTTCTTAGATCGATTGTCTTCGGTTTGTCATACGTTTCCGTCATCCTTAAACTTGGTTATAGACTTATCTGTCACCCGCAGTTTGCACTTGGTAATAAGCGTTCCTGTGCGACCAAACTACCGGGGGCTGGCTTTCTACTTTAGTGTCCTCCGGCCGGGGCAGGTTGAGACTTACCTTTTTGCGACCCAACATCGCCCCCTATTTACTTCTCTCGGTGAACTCAAGCAAGCTTTAACGTGAAAGTATTTCATAAAATTAACGTCTTTTAACGTTAACGTTCATTAGTTCAACTGTAAATGAGAATCGACACATATACTGGAATCGACGATTTAAAGATGCAGAACAAAAAATTATGCATTAAAAAGAAATTTAGGAATGTGTCCCAGGACCGCGAGATATCACAATTCACACTGGGTCGTCCGGCGATCGCGGAAAATGTTCAACTCTGACAAAACAGTCAGCAACACTGTAAAAATCCACCTCTCCAGTCCTGACACACTGACGAAAAGCATTTTGTATCTGAATGACTCTTTGAAGTAGTAGGAAACAACTTTTTGATGCTCTGCTTAGATTTTCAACTTAATAGTCATCATATACTATTTATTGATTATTGATATGTCTTGCCTTATTTAAAATGACATTTAAAATAACAATGACTTTTTAGCAAGAACGAAAAAAATGTATTCCGCAAAACTATATGGTACATTAAAAAAAAAAAAACCAAAACCAAAATATGAAATACATGAATTAGCATTTATTTTATTCCAAAAGTACAGTGAAACGTGTTTGAAATAGGTAGCCAATAAAAGAGTGACAGAACATCAAAATCCTTATCAAAATCCTTATCAATGCAGCCAAAAGAGTAACAAAAGGGAAAGAAAGGGAAAGAAAAACCAATTGTATGGGCTCATAATAAAATCAAACAAACATCACACCTTTTATGTGATAATAGCATCCCTCATTCTGGCAAAGAGAAAACGAGGATGGCAGGAGGCTAAGACAATTTCTACAGGGTTTGACTTCATCTTAAATTAATTTCCACTTATGGAGATGAAATGACTCAAAGCTCAGCAGACATTATAATTAATTGACTCCTTGACACCTATGGATCTCTGGAACATGTACTGAGTATGGGTACGAAGGTGCAGCCAATGCATTTATTGTAAGCACGCTGCCGCCCTTCGGCTGAAAACGGGGGTTACAAAATGAAAAGGAAGTACAAATGGCGACGTTCATTGATTGCTTCTATGAAAGTCCAAGAAGCAATATTAACCACGGTCTTTACTCCAAATCCCAACAATTAATATGTTTAAAGGGGCATATTTTGCCACTAAGCAAATATTGTTTAAATGCATGACCTTGAAACGGTGACTAAATTCTGTCTTTAACCATTCTGAATATCTGCTGGAATACTGTTTATCCAAATCTCACAAAAGACAGAAGTGGGCCATTCTAACAAAATGCACGATCTTGCATGTTTTAGAACAGCCCAATCCTAACCTAAAAATTTAGGGAGATATTTACATTCGGTCTGCCACTCAGGTATCAATGAATCAAAGAATACTGACAAATATGCCGCGCAATCGTGTATTACGTGCAGTGATCAAAACTGGTGATGTCTGTCTGCACCCATTTCCTTTACGTTTCACGTTTACGGTGCGTGGAATTACAAAAACCGATTTCAGAATGCATTACTTTTCAGAAAAGCCAAGCACACACTTCTAAGTTACAATCATTACGTGATATGAACCAAAAACACGTGCAGTCCTGTTAAAAAAACAGCTCTGACGCTGTGCATAGTATGTTGACAAGAACATAAAACACGTACGAAAAATCAAGTTTAAAAAAAGAAAAAACTGCATCAGAGAAGACAAACAGTGCACAGGTGTAGTTGCACAGAAAGATTGACATTTCAGACATAGTGAAAAGGGGGTATGCTTCTTAAAATAACCATTCTCTTTAATTACATAGTTCAAAACAACTGGTTTGAAGAGGTTTAGACATGCATTTATTGTACACAATTTACATCATTTCATCAATGCTGACTGAAGCCTTGCAGAGAGCTAAACAGTGTTGGTATGCATGATAGGTTTCATTATTGACTGTTTAGTGGCTAGCAGTGGTGTTCATAAAATTTTCTTACAGCACGTGTAATAATCATATCAATATGCTCAATGGTGTATATAAAATACCAGGTAAGAGGAAAAACTACACAATGTTTAAAAAGTATGAAAACAATAAGAAAACTTCTTGTAACGAAAATGTTTCAATGTATAATGAAAATATTTGAAATGCTGCACATATTCAACACACAACACAGGTTGGAATAGCACTTTTTTCTGAAAAATTGGCAGATTCTACAACGTATTAATCTACATTCACGGCAGAGACACGTTGCTAATTTGCACAAAATGGAAGCGTCGTTGTGTCTTAACTGGAAAATCGCGTTTGACCAATAAACTTTTGTCACTAGACAGTCTGTTTTTATGGTACAGCACATTGACTTCAGGTGCTTCTTGCCTGTTCCAGATACATAGTGCACATCTTCAGATGAAAGCATGCCATTGATAGCCACACACATTTCATAACACATCTGAACAGAACACGTGAGCAGCAACACTGGGTTTAAATCAGACACCAACCTGAACCTAAACATGCAGATAAAATTACCACATCATGTTGTAATGTAAATTTCATAAATTATCATGACATCTCATTTTTTGATGTACTCTGAGCAACACTCAGACCCTTAAAAGAAAAAAAGGTAACAATATGGTTTTGTGGCTGTCAGTCACTTCAGCAGCTCAACTGAATTAACATTAAAATAGGCTTAATAACGATTTAAAAATCCACTGACAAAAGCTGTAACATACCATTTTAATTTTATCCATGTGGCACAGTAAAGTACAAATAGTAATGTACAGATGCCAAATGAACACAATAAGTGAATGCATAATTTTAAAACATGAGAGACGTAGTTTACAATATGTATTGACAATGTATGTTGTTTCATGTCCATGCTGACTCAGCTCTGTGTCAAAGTCTGACCACTAGACTACTGGAAAACAGAGGGCGTTGAAACAGTGTGTAGAGATATAGGATGCTGGTAGGAGAACCTTAAAATAGCTCACAAGGAATGGCCATCTGAAACACACACACACACACACACACACACACACACTCACACAAATAAAGCAAATGCCAAAAGATAAACAATGCACTTTTAAAATATCAAGCAAATACAGAAGTACACAACATACTAAAATGCTTTAAAAACCTGACTGAAAGCTGTCAAGAAATATCCTTTAGTGCTTTTGAAAACATCCGGTTCTAAAAATGACATTTCCAAAACCAAAAGAAACAACTGTTTCCGGTCATCAGACAAGCTTGAGAATATGGTGATCTGCTGATAATTATTCTAGCGTGTACTTTTTGAACATTAATTTCCACCCACCTTATGGAACATTTTCAGCATAATACAGCAGTGATTGGCCAACATAAATGTCATTTGCATATAGTAGCTGTGATCTTGATGAAACATAGGGATGGCTGTCAGGCCTTGATGACAGACACAAGTCTTGACATTGCGAGGACAACACCCTGTACTTTTCTGTTGGGACTGGAATGTAATGTTTGGTATGACTTTGCCAAGCCTGGCTAAACCATAATAGCCCCACGTGCTGATTTCAGCAAGATTGTAATAAGTAGTACTCATCTCCACTGTAATTCAAAGCCTGTGTGCCCTTTCGTTTAAAAATCATGATCCAGCACACATTAAAACATCACCTACCCATAACGTCACACATATTTGGCACTAAATTTTAATCTTGCTAAGTGTAACAGAGGTAGGTCTGCGATGGGTTTTTAACTCTAGTCTGTGCCATCTGCACAGCACAACAAAAATATATGCATTAGCTCTCCAAGCTAAAGACCCCGGTGCCCCATTCACACCTGTGTTACTGGGCTCAGCTATGCTAGCCCAGGGACACCAAAATGGTAGACTGGGGCAATGACAAAGCATCCATCACTCCAACCTGTCCCATGGTCTGTCAATATGCCTTCACTGACTTTTAATACTATTCAGCTCTGGCACTGTTCAGCCAGCACAAACAACTAAATCAAACATTCCCTAGGGGTGAAGTGATGCGCTCAGATTGTGATGCTACATACATTTTAGAAAACGACAGAGAAAATAAGAGTAGTTGAACAGGTGATTAACACATCAACCGCATAACACGGTTTAGATACAAACATAAGCTGTAAATGGAACAGGGGGTTATGATAAGGGATAAGGGAAAAAAAAACAGTGTAGCAGTAGTCTGACTCAGTACAATTGATCTTGAAGAATTTAGAGTTTGCTATGGAGAAACCAGAGTGAAAAAGAGCTGAGGGTTTGGGGTGATCCACACTGTCAACCCATTCAACAGTGAGCATGGGAATACTTTATGCTGCAGCAACACTTCCTGATACTACAGACAGAAGGCATTCTGGGACTTCATGAAACAGTCTTCTTGTGGAGAAAGAACACATTGTAACTCTTTTATAACATAAGGTTGTGGACTGTCAAACTTTGTTGGCTTTCTCTACAGATACATTATGTGCCCTTATAAACCAAAGGTGTACTATTTTGAGAGACTCTGGGTGAAATCATTCCAGTTCACAACATCCAGCCATCTTCAAATGAAGATTCTCACAATTGAAGGTTATGAACTAGAATGTAAAGATACTCAAACAAAAACTTCCACACAGTGAAATAAATGCATTGTTTCAGGTTATTGGATTCCCACAAAGGCAGTGGAGTCTTGCAGATAGTCTTGACTTGATCTCTCAATCCCTCTATCATCTCAAAGGGTCAAGTTTAACCCTTGAACACAGAGTTGCAAGAAAAAAAGCTGAATATCTTAGTCACACTTTGAAAAATCAATCAGTCAAAAATTAGGAATGGCTATATAGATTCTGTACACAAAAGCAAGCAGCATTTGATGAAATACAACACCTACTGTTTAACTAAAGAAACACCCCTGAATGTAGAAGTGAAAAAGAAGAATACAGCTGAACTTGGCAAATCATTAATTAAACTGTCATTTAAAACACAAACATGACACTGCATACATTTTCAAATTGTGTCAAACAGCTTAGCTCTGGAGCTGGCATCTTCAGTTATGCACTGACTTTAATGATAGTCTACCATCGTTTAAAAACAGCTGCTCTCCAAGAGACTCATTTTACTATTTATCTTTTATGGAAATACCAGACACCTCCCTTTTAATGAGTTAAATAGGTCAACAAAATACAATACCAAGCATTTTAAAACCTCTTATTTTAATACTTCTACACAAATATTACTTTGTGTGTGTATATGTATGTATATATATGTTTATATTAAGTCCATACCAGCAATATTTCAAATCATAATATACATGAAAATTGGTGTTCATAAGACAATAAAATGAGCAGTATTGTATAGCATGTGACAAAAATACCTGTCCTCAATAAACATACCTTCCTCATTTACTCAGAACCTGATAAAAATGTTCATGTTTCCAAAACATGGAAGGAATAACAAAATTGAGGCACCTGAAGGCTATTATGCATTAATGACAATGAAAAAAAAGAACAAAATTACAATGATAAAAATAATAAGAAACACTGTGATTCCATTGGCAGCCTTTCTCAAAGCCTTTCCTGTTACTCCTCCCCTTAATTGAGAACCTTTGCAAATAATGCTGGAGCGCACGCCTCCGCCTCTCCTCTGTACAGCAGCGGAGCCCGGCTCGTCCACAGGAGGCCTCTTCGGCTGCTGGAGAGCAGGCCACATTTCGTGTGTCGAGGCCCGTGTTCTTGAAAACAACATGTCACCCTCGGGGAACACGACCGGAGCCGTCTTCTCGTCCAAGTCCGCACCAGCCCGGTGCAATCGCTCGCCGGCTGTGTGCGGCTGCCCCTGTGCAGGTCGCAGGGCTCGAGGCGCGTCCGGTGCCCAGATCCGGTTCACGGCGGGAGGTCGTGGACGCCTCGCCCAACAGCCCCGGCCCCCGGCCACAATAAAGAAAAAAAGAGCGACCCATCTCTAACCATCTTTTCTGGGGGACTTTTTTTTCCATCAAGCGACCAGCCACGGGGTCACTCCCTTGAGATGATGAATGGAAAGGAGACATCCAATCAGGGCCCTGCGTTTTCTTTTTCTGTTTCGTTTTTTTTTTTTTTTTTTCGGTAAGTTGCGACGGACAGCTAGTTAGTGTTTGAGGAAGCCATAAACGTGACCACACCACAAAAGCGATATGCACATCCATCCACATATATGCCTAGCTTGACACAGTACTCATGCTTTTGAAATTTTTTTTTTTTTGCATTTTGTCAGCATGTTTTGAGGCAGGGATGGGAGATGAGCTTGAGATGAATACAGACACCAACGTCTCTCGTTTCCCGTCATGGTGAGTCTGGTCCCACCTCCTTTTAATTGTTTTCCCATAGTTCTGTTTTGGTCACAACTGCCAAAGTCCTCTTTTACCACTGTCCATGCAAGCAAGCTGGCAAATTGGCTCTAGGCGCTATGTCCTTTAAGAGCTCTGTTATCAGCCAAGCAGCTTTACTCCACAATGCTGATGTGAGAGTTACACACACTTGTTATGGCAGATCAGTGGAATTGGCGACATTTAAACAGCTTCATGGACTTTCTTTCATATACATCTACGTTTTCAATTAAAAAAAGACTATAAATACAAAAAAATGAAGCATTATTTACAAACTTCATGCTTTGGGGGTTAGACTGATCACTGCAAGAAAACACAAGAGAAACAGGACAGGGTTAATTTAATTATGCGTAGAATGAGGTTTATAGGGGAGGCGTTTCATACAGTCAGGTCTGTGGTGTTTCTATTTGTGAACACTTGGTATGTTCACAGCAGAGGGACCGAAACAAACTGACTGCTCAATACGTTCACAATCATCTTAATCAGGTTGAGAGTGAACAATCGTTCCCCTGGTGTGAATTTCTAGTGTTATTGGCTGTGCATTTTCAAGAGGCCTGCTCATTTGAAGTAACGCTACAACACTGCGTGAAAACGATTATAAATAAAACACGGAGCTGTATTTGTAATTGCTGGAGGGTGAGAGAGTGTTGTTTCCTCAATGAACGCTGCATTAAGATATCGTTAACTGGCCACTGTTACCAGGGTTATGTCATTGATTGTCAGCTATGCAATTTACAATGCTTAATTTCATTAGACAGGTCACAAAGATCAGATCAACAATGAGACCAAGGATGTATGTTCGTGATTTTCTCATTAATAAGACAACAGCAAATTTCGACTGATAGAAACCAGGAATCATCATCATTACCATTACATAAAAATAAGCATACTGCATATTACAGACATATTACTCCAATGTATCATAATATCTGGGTTTTAATTATATGTGTTATTTGCCTATTACTTCATTTTAATCAGCCATGTCATTGCTTTTTGCTTACCTTCTGCCAACATCCTGGCATTGGTAGACCATCTGGGCCCTGTCATGATAAACAAACAGGAGAAGAGAGATGTGTTTAGCCCTTTTAGCCCTTAGCAGGCAGGAACTTCACAGCTGGAACTTTCCCACAGTCTGGTATCTAAATAAGTACCAAAACATTGGGAGAGTATCCACCATGCAGTGCAAGCTTAGTAAGGCTACCTTATGGCAACTATTTTATTTGCAATGTCACAGTGCAGTAGTGTTGTGAAACCCAGCTAATGCAAATACATATATTAAAGCCTAGTTCTTTGGAATTGGGTTGATTTAATGTTTATGTCGAAAAACATATGAGGATAATTAGAAAGAGACCAATGCACCAATACTCTGAAAGTTGTTCAGGAAGAGCTGAAATGTGCAAGTAGCTGTCTAATCCTGCATCTACACTTCTGTGCTCTGACAGTGGGCTCTAAAATAAGTTCTGTGAGTTCTTCTCCAACGCTAATGTTCTACTTTTATGTCCCTGCATAATTAATTATTTATACTTATTTTAATGTGACTATTCAGGGGGATGAATCACTCTGTTTAAACATTTAATTTTATCACCTATTTGTTAATCTTCTTCTACCTTCTATTGTACATTTCATGCTTGAGTTCAAATTCCATATGCCGTTTTTCAAGGAAATGTGGGACGGATACAAGAGGACAATGTATGCAACCAAGCTGGATTTCAGAGCTTCTTATCATTTTTATCATTCGTGTGTATGTGAGCATATGTAGTACGTATAGTATCTATCTGGTGGGTGTGGGTGTGTGTATGTGAGTAAGAGCATCTGCTAAATGCATGTAATGTAACATGATGAGGAAGAGCAGAGGGAACGTAATTCTTTATAGTACAGGTTGCTCCAGTCATTCCCATCACTTACAACATTGCAACAGAAATAACCAACCTTGGGGAGCTTCCCAAGCTCTTTTCCCATGATCATCTGTTTTCAGAAATATCTGGTGTTTCACTTATTTTTCTCAAACCTTCTCAGACTTTTCCCTGATAAGGTAACCTAACTTGGCATCAACACTTGTGGAACTTTTATACAACTGTCTGAGTAAGTAGCTAATCACTACCTCACTACATATATATATATATATATATATATATATATATATACACACACACCTTCTGTATATACATACATATACATATACACTGTGTATATACATATATACACCTCATATATACATATATATATATATATATATAATACTGTGTTGTAGGCCATTCTGTTACAAATAATATATTTGTTTGAATATAAATAAAATTACTAATTAATAATGGTTATTGTTATTTATTTAAATATATCTGGATGTTTGATTTATTGATGTGTCTTTCTTTTTGCCTTGATCAGTGACTGAGCTTTTAGGAGTTGAGAAGTTCAATCCCTATAAAGATGTTTCTCATAATAATAGAAAAATGGAAAAATGCCAAAAATCTGCCCCCCAACACCTTCAATTTCAAAACAGAAAAAAATGACTGTGACAGAAATGCCTGCGAGGCAGAAAACAGGCATGAATTATGTGACGGTCAAATGTCTTAATCTGACTTGTTCTTATTCACTAAACAATAGCTTTCAACATACCGTCATGCTGCTTCATTAAAAATGCAAGTGACACTGAAATGGGCACAAGCCAGCATGCACAGAGGCAATAAATCAGATCGGTAAGCTATCCACTCTCATTCAGTACGGAGGGAAACTATACGGCCTAACAGGCAACATGTAATGAAAGCCTGGATACAAGGTGTGCAAAAACACTGGCACCTTGGCATGAGAGAAATATGTTGGGCCAATTCTTACACATCGTGCCAAAAAGAAACTCAATATATCATTCCAATGTGTTTGTATCAGAGTCCGGTTCCATGCTTCTTGGCCTGAATGGGCCTCAGGACTAGGCTGGACAGAATTTGATTTTCCCAATGATGGCTGTCTATATGTGGCAATTTCGTTCTGTTCCTATAGACGGATGAAAAAAATCTGAACCATAAAAAATGAAAATGAAATAATGCCTACAGACTGCTGACGTTCCACTGCTGCTTGTTTTGGGAACGTGCGGTGAGGCCTGCACTGAACAACAATTAGGCCGCTGTGATCAATAACCGCACCCATGAACTTTTGGCTTCAGGTCGTGGTGGGTATGTCGCCAGCGTCTTTTTCTCACACTCCCGGGCACCCTGCGAGCTGCTCAGATGCTATTGATCGAGGAGTGCCAATCCTCCAATTAACGCCTACTTCACTGCGGTGCACTGTAGTGTGAAAAAAAGCTGATGACTGCAGGCGATGAGTGCAGGTGTATTAGAGGACTGCAGTTGTCTCACTTCAGCGCTCTTGCAGTATGGCAGAGGATGTCTAGGTAATGTGAGCCTAATGCACAACTGCCGACTCAAACAAAGGGCTGCATAAAGGACAAACACATTAAAGTAAAAACATTCATTAATTAATAACAAGTGTCCCTTTCTCAGGTGTTGATAAAAAGCAGTACACCAGAGGAGACACTCAGTAAAACAAACAGTCGGGGGAAAACGTATGAAAATCAATGGTTAAATTAAAAGTGCATTTCATCTGTGAGGAAAAATGTGAGAAAAATATCAAATCCTGGCAAGCCTACTTATTGTCTAATACATCTTGGTAGATTAGGGACATTTGCTAGTGTTTAATCTGTACGTGTGTCTTCACAACAAGCCAGTGTTTTTGGGCACAGAGATAAACATTTTGGATTTCTACTCAGCATGTATCATTACATTTGGTACAGTCAGTGGGATTCTGTTCAACACTGTTGTACAGTTTTCATAAATTCATGATAATTCACAATTCAGTTTTCATTCAATTCAAGATAAATTATTAAAATTTGCCTGCCTGCAAACTCTGACCTGATGCAGGATATTCACCAAATGGTCATTGTGCAAACATGTCCAATATGCTGAGCAGTCCTCTGGTATAAGTAGGTGCGGTCTTTAAAACTGCAGCATAACGACTCTATGTTTGGTTACATGCATCAATTTCCTTATGTAATTATAATAGAAGACTATAATTTTACCACACCTGGAAGTTAAGTGTGTTAGAACATGAATCTGACAGAGAGTGACTCACAGATCATTATGAAAGTAGGTGACAATAACACATTTTGTTTACACCCATTCGAGGGTGATGTTTTGGGACACATCTTTCGTCACAGTTGGCATGGAATTTGCTTTGTGTTGGATGCCTATTGCAAAATGCTCAATCTCATGCGCAAAAATTATTTTCGCGCCTGTATGACATATCAACTGGCAATGGCTATCAGAGTGCAAAGCGACCTGAGGCTCCACCATAGGCTCAAATTAATATGACCGTAATTCACACAGGGAGCAAACCATGGTCTGTGCACACTATCCAACGATACACATCAGGATTTACCTCACGGTTCCGCAAGTGGGATGACACTTTCACAGTACTGACTACATCATTGTCTTCACCACATAAAGAACTAGAACACATCCCCAATCCAATGTGATTACTAGCTGAAAACCCCATACATGCTCTTTGATGGAATTGGACTCGGAAGGCACTAATGAGTTTCAAAGTTCCTATCTCCACTGTGATGTGACAGTGAATTCTGCCCAATTGGTACAGGGGCGGGGTCAAGGAGAGGAGAGGGTAGAGAGGGGATACGAGGGCCCGTGCCCCTCAGGAAGACAGTGCATTAGGGGACACAGAGAGGATAGGAACACAGGTGGAACTCAGTCTTTAGGAGCCATTTTAGGTTTTGTAATTAGAGCAGCGCTTCCCCACTCTGATCGTCCTGGGGGCATAGCTGTCAGTTAATTAACTTTGATTGAGCTGTTAGTTTAATGATGACCTGGATCTGACATCACTTAAATACCTGCTGTTATTTCTTTGTTGTGTGTGTGTGTGTGTGTGTGTGTGTGTGTGTGTGTGTGTGTGTGTGCGCGTGTGTGTGTGTGTGTGTGTGTTTGAGTGTGTGTTTGTGTGTGTGGGGGGTACACATTCTATTCAGTTTTTTGTATCAAGCCTCTTATATTTGCAATGCAGACAGGTATTCAGGGTTAATGGGACATTTGAAAGGACCTAAAATAAGTGAGTCAGGATAGCTAGCTGAGCTTACCTGAGACAGCTGTGCAAAATTCATGTGCCATTTAACAGAAATATGCAAGTAAACATACTTGTATGCATTTGCACAAACACACCTCACACTGCAATTATTGGATTTATTATTACTATTTACTGTAATGAATTAAATCTAAAGATTTCAAATCCAAATCAGTCTTCAATTCACAGCTCAATAGCATCTGTTTAACTGAGAGCTCAGCTGGAACGAAAACCAGCTGTTAATAAAAATGTCCTGAAGACCAGATGTTGGGAAGCACTGAATAAAAACAATAATTAGAATGGAAAGGAACGAGGTTAGGAATGCAGAGCTACAACGTCAAGACTGCACGTTATTGGGAGTCAGATCATGTGGCCTGCAACTGCCACCTGCTTTAGCAAGGGTCAATATCTCTGACGGGTTAGAAGTTAGTTATGAGGATGTGTTATAGGGGTGGGCACTGATGACCTGTGAATAGCTTAACCACTTAATTTCTAATATAGTTCAACTGACACGTCTTCCCACATCAGTACCCAGGGATACACAGTACTTTCAAGCTGCTTAGAGGACAGCATGCATTGGGACTTCCTGTATTCTGATGGAAAGCGTACAGAGAGGCAGAGGGTGGTTGGGTGCAGGCAGCATGCAGTGAGGTTTCCATGCTCAGGGCCAAGCCGACCCCTTCAGGCATGCAGAAGCCATACACAAGACGGGCCCTTGGAGGGCGGCATTGCGCCTCGGCTGGCAGAGGTGGGGTTGGTGCGTGCACGGGGTGGGCAGGAGGAAAGAGAATACTGTACCAACTGGCACGGGGCATCCAACCCATCCAAACCAGGCTGTCCCGGCTCCCCCTTTTCACCTTTAAAGCCCCGGAATCCCTGTTCACAAAGATTAACTGGGAGTGTTACTGGGAGAAAGGGCCCCACACAGGTCAGAGAGCAGCAGCCCTGTGAACCGCCGGCGCAGGGAGGAGCATCGGCCCGCTACACAGCTTCCACACGGAGTAGGCCGTGAAGTCAGGAGAGGGGAGAACACTTTCGATTGTTTGCGTCTGTGTTTCTCCCGTTAAGACATCAACCACCTCTGATTTCCTTGACTAGTAGCTTGTCATGCAATGCCAGTTTTTTTTTTTAACTTTTTTTAACCGTTTCAAAAAATTTATGTTAACCACTTGAATTGGACTTGTTTTTGCATTTTTAACTGATCAACCAAAGAGAATCAATCAAACTTTACATTATCAAAATTTACAGAATAGTCCTGTTTCTACCATGTCCACTACATTGTTATTTCACTGCGTCTGTTCTTGTTTACAATAGATGTGATCCATCTAATAATCCATCTGGGCCTTAGAAAGATACCAGTCAGGGAAAGAAGAAGTGGTGATTTTACCATAAGAATCGATGATCTCTATGAAAAAACAGTCAGTCCTTCCCATCCCATTGTAATCTCTATGGGAGTGCATAGAGTAGAGGGGTACAGGGCAAGGCTGTTCCCCAGGGCCGATACTCCGCCACTGCGGAAACAGGCTGCTCCTTTCTGTGCGTCCGCCACCTTACTTCACCGCGGTTTCCGGTTCCCGGCTGGGACATACCAATGGGCAGGGGGCATCTAATCCGGGAGCACCCTGCTCTCCTTTCTCTCCCTTAGGGCCTTTTTTGCCCTTCTTTCCCTTCTCCCCCTGTGGACACAATGGTTTTGTCAGGACATATTCAAGGACCTCATCTCTCAGATTGGAAAAGACTTTTCCATTGTTTCCATCCAAAGAGGGCGACCATTCCATTTTTAATTCCAAATTTAGGAATTTGATAAACTAATTTAAACTGTACAAGAAGAGAAAGAATATCCATACATTTGTTCTAACATACTTTCTGTACATAACTTGATTGATTCGCTCAAATGTGTATCCACCATTTTGCATTGTGGATATGCTCTTTTGTAACCATAGCTATGTTAACCCCTGACATTGTATCATAAACTTATATCATCTTTATGATGATACACCCATGGCCTCACCTCTGATAAGATGATAAGAGATGATGATAAGAGAGGTGAGTCTGACATTCATATTCAAATGAAAAAAATATGCCTGGGCTTAAAAAACAGCCGCTAGCAATGGGATACAACTGTTATAGTTTGGGAAAATATTTTTGTCTATTTTAAACTGTTCATAGCTGCCTTGCATGTACTGTTAATGTTGTGTCCGCTATCACTGCAATAACAGGCTCATATATGAATTCCAGATATCTGAAACAATCGGCCGAACAAGGTCTGCACAAAGTTGCTCTTTGAACTTAAAACATCACAAAGTGGGAATGCTATCAGAATACTGTTTAGCAGATACTCTTATCAAAAGTGACATACATATCTCATTTTTACATTATCCATTTACACAGCTGGATATTTGCTGAGGAAATCTGGGTCAAATACCCTGCCCAAGGGTACAACAGGGGTGGCCCACAGAGGAATTGACCCAGTGACCTTTTGAATAAGAGGCCAGCTCCTTGCCTCTACACCACACTGCTGCCCACATTTCTCAAAACCTGCAATGGTCGCCCTCGATGTATCAATGCATCAGACAGCAATCAGAGTGACAAAGAGGTAGGAGATTAAAAGGGAGAATTTTACCTCCAGAGAGAGGGGGAGGGAAGGAAGACACAGCTGGACGACTGTTAGACCAGGAGAACCAGGGTCATTCCAGGATAAGGAGCAGAAAGGAAGGACATGGCAGGGAGAGAGGCAGAGTATACAGGGAGGGGTCTCGGAGGGCGTTAGGGAGGAAAGAGTGCTGCAGGGGTGATGCCTCCAGGGGGCCCAAAGTACATCCCAAAAACCGTATCCCTTTTGTGCAAAAACACAAGAGGCCCCAGTGGGAGGCGGCACAACAGCAAGTATCTCCCAAGCCTCGACAAAGCTGTGTGTCAAGAGTTAGTGGAAATAAATCAAACAGTAAAGAAACTCAATGAGTTCATGAACCTGTACAGTGCAGAAAATACACAATTCAGAATGAGATGAGATGTGACAGTATGGATATGGATGTGGATATTAACATGTACATGGAGGCAGACGATATTCTCCCTTCCGAGGCATGCTAATAATGAACTAAATCACAAGGAGACATGATCAGAGCACAAAAGGGATACGGTTTTAATACAGTGTGTTCATCATGCAGAGCCAGTTGAACTATACCAAATTCCAGTCCTCCACAGCCACAGCCTAGTGAATCTCTCATTACATTTTTAATACTTTTAATAATTTCTATATTTGATCAAAACCCTTGCCACATTTATTTAATTCTGTCCTTTGCAACATGGCTGTGAGGGATCAAAGCTTGGAATAGTTGTTTATAGGATACCGGCTTTTGACAGCAAATGACATAATGTACTTAAAAAAATCACTTCAGTTTGATTCAAAGAACGTAATAAGTATCTAAACATGGTATCACCAGTAAGAAATGCATACAGGGTGTTGTAATATTTGCACATACATTACCATTGCATAGCATTGCAAAGAAGATTTTTAAAAACTGAAGTGATATGTAAATTGAATACACATGCACAGACACGCAATACACGAAGAGCAACAGATGAGGAGGTACGAAATAAAAAAATGCCTGCTCCCAACAGACTAATTTTTCAATGGTAAAATTGATAAATGAAATGTAGATATAGATGTACATAGACATATATATATATATATATATATATATATATATATATATATATATATATATATATATATATATATATATATATATATATATAATTTTGTTATTCCCAACAGCCATGCCTATAAATCACCCCATAAAATGCTGAGCTAACATGCTGCATATCTGATAGGTAAAAACAGTTTTTGGCTTGGTATGAACTGGCCGCAAAATGCTTTAAGAAGCAGAACCTTCAGGGTGGCTTTCAATCAAAAGCAATGGCAAACTGTTGCATTGTGGGTAAAGAACACCAGAAGGGTGACAGACAGATTCCAGCCAATCTTGGTATGAAACAACCCATACCTCATTCTATTGATTATGAGTTGGTGATTACCAGTGCAACAGATGTATGCACAAGACTTAACAAATAAGAAAGATGAGAACAATGTAATGATAAGCTTCCTTGCACTCGGTTTAGTGTTCAGATACCCTGCAAACCGAATGCTAGGATGGAGCAAGGATTCTGGCCTCTTTGTTTTATATCAAGAAGGCATTCATTGGTTCAGAGCAAAATGGTTTCTTTAATTTAACTTCCGTAAATGGAAACACGACATTGGTCGTCTGTTGGCAGCAGGCTTTGTTAGTGGCCTTGTTAATGAGGGACTGCTTGAGGAACGCAGCGTTTACATCACCTTTTCTCCTCTTTCGCCCGGGTCTCCTTTCTGTCCCCGCAAGCCTGGTATTCCCTGTAAAAATCACACTCCAATTCATCACACACCCACAGAGCCCCTGCACAATGGTATTCCCTAAAAGGAATGTAAAAGAACTAGATGGCTTATGTCTTAGGACTGGGGTGAGAACATACTGTATCTGTAACTAAATGTACAGTATCATTATTGCTACTTTCATGTGCACATTTATAACCATATATCACAGAATACATCTGACATGATTGATACTTCCTATGTTAATATCACAATATCAAACAGTTGACAAACGTCCAGACATACACTATGCAGTATATTTAAATGGGTATTAAAAAGTTGATTCCTCGTGCTTGAGACTTCATTCTAAAATTCCCAGTATTCGTTTTTGTACGTGCTCTCCCTCAGGGGTATCATTAGGTAATATATGACTGTTACCTAACATGAAAATATGTGGAAAAACATGAGAGGAGAGAGAGAGAGACAGAGAGAGACAGTGCTCATTGCTGTTACCAGTTGACAGCATTACCATGTGATCAGACATATTTTCCAGCTCCAGAGAGAAAAAAAAACATAACTGTACTCACATCTGATCCTGGTGTGCCTACGGCACCCTAGAAGAGAGAACATTACATCAGTTCAGCTCACTGCAGTCATTTTTGAAACATTTCTGCCTCTGGCAGTATTTGGAAATGTGTCAAATGACTACAGTTACAGTATTCAGCTGTGCTGAAGGCTGCTTAAGGCCTACTTATGACTGTTTCTAGTCAGAGCTTAACATTAACTATATTAATTACATAGTATTAATACATTAAAATCAAACCCTGGAAAGAGGTTTGGTGAGACAGAAAATCTTTAGGGTTGGAGGGATAAGGGTTCGACATTCGATGGATTTTTTCCTGACAGAACATTTTATGTTCTACCACATGTGGGGGAATAACAAGACAAGGGTCTTGTTATTCCTTCAGAAGGTGATGGCAGTGGAGTGACAGTGAAGGCTTATTCTGAAGGCAGGAAGACTTACAGGCAGTCCATGAGGTCCCCTAGGCCCAGGCTCTCCTGGTGACCCCTTTTCACCCTGGTATAAACATAAAGGCACCCATCAGCCCATGCAACCAACTGCTACCAGACCTGCTTCACACAAACGCTCCACAAGAAAACACACCTGGCAACCATATTTACTTCATACAGTTTCCAGTCCTTGCAGTCCCACTTGGGTAATTGATGATTTGTTAATTAATCAAAACAAATAAGATTTTAGGTATGCAATGAATGATACAGATTTTCTATGAGACTATAACTGCTATGGCCATTGAAGACAACAAATGCATGACCCTCCACAAGAGCATGGACACAAAGAGTGTTTAGTCCACAGGACTGAATGGCGACACTGGAAAGATTTCAAGCATCATTCCATAAGTCCTATGGGCATTTTCCAGGGCAGTCATTTCAAAGTGGCTTCCAAACTCAGCGGCCATTTTGGTGGAGTGGCTCAGCGGAATGGACAGGTGAGGTGAAGTGACTTACTCTGTCCCCTTTTGGACCAGCTGGGCCTGCGGGGCCAATGGGCCCATCCATTCCCTGCGGAGAAGAGACACAGGGGTGTTAGCATTGCAATAATCCACCCTTCTCCGCACAGGAAAGAGGGTGGAGGTAGCTTTTTTTGGGGTGGAGGCAGCCATAAGCACAAGAGCATTTCAGAGGACTGAAGCTGGCTGACACTTCCAGTCATCTGGGAGCCTGGCCAACTCAGCTTAGCATCAGAATAGATAGCCGTACGGAGGGAGGCAGCCAGGGGGGCAGAGACTGTCACAAGAGTGAAGACAAGTTTGTGGGGGGCAATCAAGAAGGCAGTGGTAACTGTGAGGAAGGTGGAAGTCAAAAGGGTGCGGGCAGTCATAAGAGTGTAGGTGGTTGTGAGGGCGGAGACAGTTGTGTGCGAGGGGGAGTTGAGGTGGTAGAGGCAGCCGTGGGTGGGGGTGGGGGTCAAAAAGGCAGGGCCAGCCATAAAGATGGAGGCAGCTGAAAGGGCAGACAGAGCCATGAGGGTGGAGATAGTCGTGAAGGTGGAGCTACAGGAGAAGGCGGGCACAGCCATAAGCATGGGGGCGTGAGGGAGGATGAATTCGGGTTGATGCTGCCAAATTCATTGACAGGTTCAACTCTATAGTTCCAATGTCTCTTCCAACGTGTGTCATGTAAGTACTGTTTTAAGCGACCACAGTACAAGTTTCCATGTATCTGCAATCAGACTCCATATTACTAATTTAATGATGTCATTAACAATACTGTGTGTAGTTGCATGGTGCAGAGAAAAAACTGTTATTCAGTGATGGAATGGATCAGCACATTGTAAGTGTAACTGGTAGTCATGCCATTTTCACACTAAGACAATGTTAACATTTAAAATGCAGGTAGGAAATGAATGGATGTTAATTTGCGTACTGACAAACAAATGGAGAAGAATGTAAAAACCTCTTGCTATTGCAGAGTGACCAATTACAATTTGTACCAAATTGTGTACCAACTACAGTACACATTTTAAATTACATATACTGTAATTATATATAAGTTACTAGCTCTCCAGTTACTTAAGTGCATCATTTACTGTCAACCAATGGCAGAAAGACAAGCCTTGATCTCTTGACTCTTGACCAGTCCCGATAAAGGTTATGTAGGCTGAAAGGTCAATGTCTTCAAAAACAAAAATTTGAAGGAGATGTCCAGTGCGTCCACTTGCTTTCAGAATGATTGTGCTGCAAAACTGAATGCTGGCTTTCATTTTGGCTTAACGCGTTAAGGTTTCATTCGTTGCTAAGTGAGCGCTAACTGATATGGATTTGACATCAGCTAGCACGTATAATTATGTGTTGTTGAAAATGTGTTTGTTCTAACTGAAAGATACAAGTGAAGGTGTTAAGTCATTCATATTCATATGAGCCAACTAATGACTACTGTACTTATGCATTCAACTTTATTAAGGATAATCAGTTGTTAAATGTGGCCTAGAACAAAAAATTAAACTGCTAATAGCAGCAGCGGACATTAATAAGAATCTGTTGAATAAACAGCTATCTTGTTATTTGCTGTTATATTAGCATAAACACAGCACATTTTGTTCACAAAATATGTACTGAATATTAAGAGCTTAAGACAGAGAAATGTAATGTCAAGAAGTGCTAAACAAAAATCTGTACTCCATCAACTCAAACAATCCTAATAACCCTGAATGACAGTTCAGATGGAATGAAAACCAGCAGGACCTGCTCTACAAAACTCATAGAAGGAGCATAATGTAGACAGCATCTGAAAATAAGCGATCCAAAACAGATGAAGACAAACCCACTGTTCAACAGAGATGAATGCATCCTCCGAAGTCACTGGGGGAGAAGAGGCGTGGCTGGTGGGGGAAGGGGAGGAGCCACATGAGGAGAGGGGGTGGGGTGGGGCCGGGGGTTAGGGGAACACACAGCTGCCACTCACCCTGGCTCCGGGACGACCGTCCAAGCCTGACGCTCCCTGCATGGTTATGGAGGTGTGAGCGAGATGAACAGGGGATTAGTACACGATGAGCAAAGCCAAGCCAACACTACTCACGGTTACCAACGGACAACAAAAAGACCAATCATGAGAGGGGCGGGGCGGGGAGCCCTCAGGCTCCCCAGCACACACCTGCGGGCCTCACAGTTATTACAGACAGCAGTGACAAAGACGTGAACGCATGCGTGACGCGGGACCGGTTACAGTGGGGGAGGAGGGGGAAGTCTGTCAAGTTCGTCTGTGTGGGCGGAGGATGGAATTCTCGCGATTTGGTGTTTGTGTCTTCATGGTACCAGACGCTGTTCATGGGCCATAACATTGGTTTACAAGTCCATTTTGAGTGCATCCACAGGAAACACTGAAATGGACAAGTTCTTATGTCACAGTTACTCTGAAGTTTTGGAATGCTTTCTATTGAAAGCTTGCTAACATCAAAAGAGGGCCGCAGGAGGATGATTACCACACACGCATAACTGGTACGCTGGCTTAGAGAATGTAATGCCGCAGGGATGGGGCTCGGCCGAGGGGAAGGTGTGGAGGAATTTCACAGGTGTGGAAGCGCGTCCGCTCAGGTGTATCTGTCTTCGGTGGCAGGCGCAATCTGCTGCCAAAACTGGACATGCTGTTTTCAGTGTTTCGCAAGATGTGGGACATCTGTCCAGAGCTGTGTGGGCTGGATTTCAGCGCATGCCAATGCTGAAAAAGCACATCTTATCCAAGTGCGGGACATCGCTGGGGGAGGAGTGCTACTGTCAAGGTGCAACGCACCAAAATAATGACGTCTGTCAACTATAGTTGCGTGGTTTGTACCCAGCATGCACTGCTGCACTCACCGGCAGACCCAGCGGTCCCCGGTCACCCTTGTGCCCTGGTTCCCCGCGCGCTCCCTTCTGTCCGTGCGATCCTGCCTCTCCCTAAAATCACAGGGACAGAGGAGGTCACTTGGGCACTTAAAGTTAGATTGGCCTGTACACCCGCTACCAGTATCAGCGCTTGACCTGGCACCACAGATGGCACAACAAAACCGAAAATGCTACTGTACTTTGCACTGGCAGATACAGGAGCAGTGATAATAAGAGGAAACTCGTTTATTTGCAGTTCAGCACAGAAGTCACCGGATGTGTTCTGGTAGATTCATTTAGATGTCATAGTTCATACTTCAAGAGAAACAACAACATTCTTATTCATAATAAGAAAAACATTCCAACACCCCAGTTCATTATAAAAGGCATGAGAAGACCCCTACTCAATATACAGGAGTCAAGCCAAGGCCAATTATTAAGGGGAGATTTGAAGTATGACACATGAATGTAGTGCCTGCAATTTGCTGCTCAGATATCTGTTATTCAGGTTTCCCATTATATACTGAGCTTCTTTAGAAAGACCTTCTATAGAAATTCCAAAAAGCTGGCTCTCGAGAGCGTTCAGGCAATGAAATGCATCATTTAGCTTGCAGCATCACAAAAATAGTACAATCAGTATAAGAAAAATGAATGCAAAAATAACAGTATACACTGAAAGTGATGTTTAGCATACATTGTTTACTTCAGATGTATTTTTCACAGGCTGTAATCATTCAATAATCAGTTCATTTTATTCAGTCAATCATCCATAATGAATAGAGAGGTAGCTATTCAATGGCTTTTGGGCATTTCCATTCCTATTTACCTTGGGTCCAGGAATTCCATTGGGGCCCTGCAAACACATAGAACAAATATTTAGTTAACACTGCACTAGGCTTCAACACAATGACTGACCTCCTAAAAGCCAATGGGAAACACAAGCACATCAGCACAGACATTTCTTTAGGTGGAACTCTTTCATAAGACTTCTCAACAGTCCGTGCATTACAGACTAACAGCTACATGTGTAACATCCCGCAAAGATGTTTTCAGGTATACACTGTCCATTGCCACGGTGACAAGACTTTAAACCCTATTTATCACCCCCAACTATGACAGACCGAAGATGATCTGATAAAGTCGTCTGCTCCTGCACCATGTGCCCTGGTGGCACTTGGAATCAGGGTTGAAGAATGGGACTCTGGACCTAAGGTCCATGGGGTAAAATTTTAATTCAGACAGGTACTCAAGCATGGTGCTTTTCTCTCAATTCCCCCCGCAAAACATGTAGTGTTATATGCACTGTGAGCTGTCATGGGTCTCAGCTGTGCAAGAGAACGAATATGCATTAAAAGGGATCTGACACCAGGAGACAAAATGCATGCTATAGTTGTCTCTGTGGAGGTGCAATTTTTTAAAGCGTAGACCCGAACACTTCTGAAGAGGACAAAGAATAGCATGAGTAATGGCAGGCATGGAATGCGAACAGCATTGTCCGCCTCCACTCAGAATCAGTCTGCCTCTGACAGAGCTGGAGGGTGCTCAATCGCCCATCCATCATCACAGGGGCCTGGCCGAGCCCGTGCAGGAAACACGTGTAAAATGTTCGCTCTTGTGTCCACAACAGCATATTGCGGCATGCAATCAGACCACTTTGGGCGTGCCTCTGAGCTTCTTCCCGAAAGTCAGCTTCGCCCGGTAACAACCGTGTCCTTTCTCAGCCAATCAGGTCACGTATAGCACAGTGCATCACCATTCAAACGTGTTTTGAAAAACTGAAATTTGGCTACAAGAGGAGAAAAGGGCAGCTAATAACTGCTGAACTTTCTGCGCTGTGCCCATAATTTTCTTCCACATTTGCAAGAGGGAATACATCTGAACTGGTACAACCTGTAATGTCTGTGCCGGCACAAACACCGTAGGCCAACAGAAAATCTCTGTGGCTCTACACTGCTACAGTTGGGTCACAGACTCAGAATTACTGGCTTGTTACAGACATAGTGATGAGTTATGTGGGCTGAATATCCTGTTCTTGTATCCTGTCATTATAATGAAATGTTCAAGTTACTCTTCCTTGTTAGTCTGCAAGAACCCCATGAAAATATGGACTGGTGCTGGAGAGGGAAATGTAAAGGTGCTAGAAATCTAAAGATGCAGAAAAGGAGAGGAGAGACTCAAATCCTTGTTCAAGTTTGAAGATAACTCTATATAACATAACTCTATAACTCATGGGTATCATATTTTATCCACAGACAAAACTATGGCCAAGAAGATATCTAATATAATGCAAAGTCACATACATTTATTGGTAAAACTGCTAAAATTTATAGCCATTATCCCATAAGCATCATCAAATCATGCCACTAAGATTTAAAAAAAAATCCACAACTGGAATGTTATCCCAATATTGCCTAAACATGTACTGCTAACAGAAATGTGTAGTATTCATGATATCACATCACCAAGTGTTAAAAGATTCAAGTTAAAACAGACAACAAAGCAAGTTCATTTTTATATTATTATGCCTTTGCTTTACATTGTTGACTGACCATTGCACAGCTTTAGCACATTGTTGCTGTGATGCTACTTTGTCAGTTGGCAGTACAAACTCACCATTGGTCCTGGGGGCCCGTGGGGGCCTGGGGCCCCGGGAGGGCCGATTATCTGCATGAGAGAAAAAAAGTGGATTGATATCTCAGTGAACGCCATGACCATCTCAGTCAAGAGAGCTTGTGAATCCAGAAAACACAAACTATTGCACATTTACTGTATGTGAAACGTGGCAATACAATGTAAAATTTAGCCATGGCCTTTGACTCCACTCTTTAGTGTGGGGAGAGTATGGAGTAAGAGTAGGAGGATGTCAATACTTGCTGTTAGATGCTTTGAAATAGGGACAACAGTTGACAGCAATAACACTTTTCAGTAACTAGCAGCTCATGGAGTCCTGCCTGTGATAACTTTTCTGTTTCACTCGTAAAGAGTTTTAACTTTGTTCTATTCAATGTGTATTATGTATTCAATGTGGTATTTCAGTGTATGGAACAACCTTTAACAGAGATCAGAAAGAATCTGGCACAGCATGAGTGATCTACTTTGTATGCACTTTACAAAACTATATTACAGAGAGCAAAACCTGACCTCAGACATCACCCTAACCCTGTTCAGATGGTCTTGTTGAAGTAATCTACACATATCTTATTAGTGCAGATTACTTCAACAAGACCATCTGAACAGGGTGTCTTAACACAGTCCCTGATAGGTGACAACATAGGGACTGTGTGTGTGTGTGTGTGTGTGTGTGTGTGTGTGTGCATGCGTGTGGACAGCCAGAGATCATACTCACCGAAGGTCCCTGTGAACCAGGCAAACCCGTGTCTCCCTTTTCTCCTTTAAGGCCGTTCACACCCTGAAAGTCAAAGGGATGGGCAGACTGTTTATCCTGTTTTTAGGATATCCGCATCATTCAGTTTCCTCCTATCTATGGCAACGTCTCTTCATTTTAAATACATTTAATTGCTTGCTATTGGTACAAGCATAATGAAGAGTCACGTAGGCTGAATCTCCTATTCTTGTCATTTTGATACAAAGTTACTCATCCTTGATACTAGGGGAAAATGCAATGGGGACAAAATAGAAAAATAATGCAATGTAAGTGCAACATGTGGGCTATCAAAACCATCAGTCTAGCTGTTGAAACTTAACAGATGCAAGAATTCAGCTGACTCCAATACTAGAACCCATTGTAGCAAAAAAACCCTCAGATATTTGTGTTGGGCGATCTTACAGGCAAACCAGGTAATCCCAGCCCTCCTTTCTCTCCGGATGGTCCCGGGTTGCCCGCGTCACCTTTTGACCCTTTCATGCCCTGAAGGGGAGGGGTCACAGGGAGATCCAATCAGAATCGAGAGAGCTGACATGCAGTCTCAGTCACCTCTGGTGTCAGTGTTTCCAGCCATCATTCTCAGTCTACCCACCCTCTCGCCATCAAGCCCCGGGAAACCAGGCGCTCCTCGGTCCCCCTGCAATGAGAACAAATCTGCTAAGAAAGGACTGCTGACAAGTGGATTACAAAATATAAGCCATCTTTCAGATATTTTCCATATCCATGTGCTTATAATTAACACCAGGGGTGCACGGGAAAAAAATCAACACACGTTTCCATTTTGCTTTAATTATGCCCTTTTTTCTGCCCCAGTGACACTTGCCAATCACACACCAGTCATATTGGAATAGATTTCATTTTAAATTTCTGACCTGCAGATGGCAGAGGGCATACATATCAAACCTTTTCCCCAAATCCAAGATGTTTGGGATATTGAGTCCTTTCTGGTACATCCTGCATGTGTGAATGGCTGTTGTAGGCTTTATCTAGCAGATTGTCTGACTGACTGTAAAAATAATAGTCTGTGACTGTTACCTTTCCTGGCTGTGGGGTTATTGTTTGTTACCTTTATACCCTGTGGTCCCATTGGCCCAGGAGGTCCAGGGGGGCCCTTGACATGAAAGAGAAATGAGTACACTATGATCATTCCATGTGCGCTAGTTCTGTTTTCGTCTTGGGTGAAGTTAAACATAAGACAATCACAGGCATTACAGCTTGGAAATGGCAAAAAGAGGCAGCAAATTAATGGTGATACCATGATATTACCAACATTTTCACAAGTAAGGGCAAAAATGCATACACAAACTCTCACTTGGACACACTCTAACATGGTCAATACTTGTGAGTATGCCGTTTCATATTATGTTATCTTTTTCTCTTTCTTCCCCTTTGTGCAAACTCCTTTTCTGGAATTTCCAGTTGCAAATTATGATAATCTCATTGTGCACAACCTCTGAACTCCATTGGGAGAGCTGAAGCAAGACGAATGAAATCCTCTGATACACTCACTCGCAGCCAATGCCTATTTTTCACACTACAAGTCCCACAATGCACTGCAGTGAAGTAAGTGCCAATTGGAAGAGAGGCGTGGCCACACTGACATCAACTGACTGGCTCATAGGCACCTAACAGAGAGTGCACAGACAAGGAAACCCGGCTGACAAACCCACCCCTACAATGGCAGAACACAGCTTATTTGTTCCACCACTGTGGTCTCCTGGTCATCTTCAGCTGATGACACAGCTCAAACCCAGGCCGCAAGGCTCAGGCTGCACTAAAGCTTTTCTGACTGAGCTACTTGGTAATCTGATATTATATTATCTTTGTGGTATATCTTAAAGGTGTCATACACTCCCATTGTAAAATGAAGAATACAGTTCAGTAAAACAAATTAAATAACTTCACAATGACTTCCTTGCTCGTCAGAGAGCTCATCTCACCTTCATTGGAAATGCTTCATGAACAACAGAACACACACATCAGAAACACAGTGGGTTTCATGCTGCACGTGGGCACCACATCACATAAAACAGACATGATTAAGTCATTACCGTCACTGTAATAGTGGTAATCTTCTGCTGGCAGCGAGGGAGAGAAAATTCAGATTACCGATTAAAGACCGATCAGTAAGAGTTAGCACTGTCACCATGCTCTGATGTCCTCTGATATTCTTGGAGTAGCCCTGGCATGCAAACCATGGAGTGCGAAATGTGACCTTTAACAAACCTCCTGAAGGCTCTGTTACACCTGTCTAGACAAACAACAACTTGGAGCGTACGCTGTCAAGTGTGTTTGGATAGGAAAATTCTGGGCTCATATGTCGCTTATTGAAATGGGGAAAAAGAACACTAAGTCTTTACACATTCACTGGCAGGTGTGTCAGCTTCTGGTTGAATGTCCCAGAGAGAAATCCCAGCATCTGACCGGAACTTATTCATGCATAACTTCATTATGCCACCATAGACGCTACACGGTGGGACGCTAGCGGATCTAAATTCTCCTTTAAAATCAATGTGGTGTGCTCATAAGCTGGCAAAGGACCTTGTAATGCAGTTTTCTAATAGGGGTTCCCAGTAGCATTACACTAAGATGGGAATGTAGCAGTTTACGCCTCCGCCTACTAGCAAACTTGAACTTTACCAATCATAAAACACTAGTTTATGATAGCAATTCTACAGCTCACCGGCTGGACAACTGCAAATAAAGGTTGTTGATAGAAATGGGCCATTCATAACTGATTATGTAACTTGACACCCCTGTTGTCAGTTACATTCTTGCCAGGATATATATTCTTCATAATATATATTCTTCATTTTTTGCAGTGGTGCATTTGGTAATCAACACATATGCATACCTGCATAACCTACAAGTGATCATCAGCAACAATCTTTAATCTGTTCATCTGTTTTATATGATTGTTATGTAATAAATAAATTCAGAATCCTGCTTAGACATCCTGCCTGATGTCCTGTCGTAATGCCCTGGAAGTTTCCCACACTGAAAGTGCCACGTTGACTGAACCTTGCTGTTTTGGCAAGGTTACATGGCCACCTTGAGGTAGAAGGAAAAAAGTGTAACTTTAGAATGACATGAAAGGGTGGTGGTGACTTGAAAGAGATCTGCTGGCAGCACAGCACACTCATTAGAGACATATTGTAGTGGATTTTTCAGTAGCTAACAGACCTGCTGCGGTCACACTGTAGAAAAGGCACAATCAAGCATAAATCTACTGCAGATATAAATCTACATTGAGGCCTTCATTCAGCTGAACCACAATACACTTTCATCTAGCAATGAATTGAAGTAGATCAGATAATTAGTCCAAGCCCATCAAACAGCATGAGCTGGTGGTTGATGAAATTAATGAGAAATGAGAAAGAAATGAAAAAAACAACAATGGCTAAATCTTTCTCTCAAAGTCAGCAGACTGTGGTTATAACCGAATAAAGGCTCAACAGTCATTATGGTTTTCCTAAGGAGTCCTGAACATAGTCCACACTACACAGGGAAAACAGTAAACAGAGTGAAGGAGGTTGATACAGTCTGCCTGGGAGTACTGGGGGTTATTTATCAATATCCCTTATAGGGTGGACTGGGGAGAAACAGCCTAACTTATAAATCATATTGCTTGTCAGACCTATCTTATCCAACCAGCCTTATTTGTGGTGCGGTGACAACCAGGCACGTAGCAAAGATAAGTATGCAGGTATTTTTAATGAGAAACATTATCTGTGCACTGATTGGCCAGATAAATCTCCTGCTTTTTGCTGGTGGGCATGTGCACATGTATTATCTGACAGAGAGGGAAATCCTGACCTGCAGAGCGTCTTGTATGTTTCCGCTGTAGTCGATGATCTCAGTGGCTCCTTGGTCTCCTTTCGGTCCAGGGGGGCCCTGCAGAAGCAGTGCATGCGGTACGTCATTCGGGCTGCATTGCGAGCGAACGAAAACCATGGAACAAGTGCTTTATTGGAACGTATGAGTCGTATTACCTTTGTGTGTGTTTGGTATGGCCAGCTGCATGCTTGCCCTGTTGTTAAGTGTCAAAAACCTTTCAAAATACCCAAAGCTAACATCTAATAATTTCGAGTGCCCATGAGACACACAAGTGAAATAATAACCACAAGGCCTTCATAAACATAGCAGCGCACATTTCTATACATAATTTCCAATCTGGTAAACACGGTCCTGGAACACGAGGTCACCCCCACACTCGTGAAGCACGGAGATGAACGTTTTATGTGCGATAGCACATCGGGTACATACTGTATGCAACTCAATTAGTACATGGCAACAAGGAACATTTAGACAAACAAATACGTCGTGCGCGTCCAACTAAAGCTGATACAGTTGCTTCGGTGTCACACCATGATTTTGTCGCTGGTTAATTACTGTACGTGCCAGCCAGATAATTTGCCTTATCTTGACGAATGTACTGCATCGCTCCCTGATGATTATAAGGGTACATAAGGCAGGTGTTTGCTGATCAAATTATGCAGATAGCATGCACTAACGACTTTAGTGCATGCTAACCATGGACGCGACACGCGGCGGGGGTCTATCGGGGGTCAGAAACTTTTCAAATCATTTCTCTCCTTTTGTTTCCTACTTTTGCCGGCACTTTCACATCTCCTCATTTGCCCTAATGTCGGGGGTTTTCGAATCTATTTCCTGCGGATTAAAATGCATTTACTTCTACATCTGCGAGACACCAACACGTAAACGGACTTCATGTCCTTGGTTAAATTACAGGAGTTCCTGTCCTCTCGGTCTCTTTTTCTCCGCTTTGAGATCCGAGTCCCTTGTTTAATTTGTAATTCCAGGGAGCGCGTTTTTGCCACAGACGCGACGGGCAGGTAAGGTTTGCGTAACACGAGGCTCGCGTTTCGATGTTCCTCTTTAATCACAGATGCGCTTTCACCTTCACGTTTGACGCTGCCATGGAAATAAACCTCGTTTCCCATTGCAATTTATTTTTTGAAAGTGTTTTGATTAAAGGCTCATACAGAGCCGTATGCGATGGCGCATGCTGCCTTATGAAGCTGTCAATACTCGTTTGCCTTCCAGCCAAGTCTCGCTAGGTGCTGTGGAGCATTATTTACCACCAAGGTTTTAGATTTCCCAATGGGTGATCTGGAACAGCGATGAATGGTATCGTGACTCTGAAATATGACCATAAAAATACCAAGACTGCTTTGTGGCAGCTCTGGTCACCGTGCAAGGAAAATAACTGTAGTTGGTTTTAGCTTGACAGCGGTAGCTGTCATTTGGGATGTGAATCGGTGACATGCAGTGACCACTTACCCTTGGTCCAGTCGCACCTGTCTCCCCAGGGTCACCCTGAAACAAGGAAACAGCGTTCACCACAAATTTTAATGCACTCATATGGAGTTGCAGTGTTAAGATCAAGATGAAGGACACGTTCTAGGAACCAAGATTGATGTACAGCTGACACTGACCTTTGACCCTTTGAGACCTGGGGTCCCAGGTTCTCCCTGCACTCCCTGGCAGAGAGAGGAGAGACAGCAGAAAGAAAAGAGAGAAAGAGACAGACAGAGAGAGAGAGAGAGAGAGAGAGAGAGAGAGAGAGGAAAGATGGCAAAAGAGATGAGCCCTTTTTACATGTTTTTTTTCTAACAACTAATTTTCTAGTTATTAATGGTGCAATATCACCTGCAATCAAAAGACTAAGGACTTTCCACACTCACATGTCTGGCCCAGAAAAGTCATTTGATGTTCTAGTTAACATCAAGTTTTGGTTCTTTTAAAAGTTCACTTTTAGTCCTAGCTGTCAGACCTGTGCTTTGAAAAGTATATTTTTTTCTCCTGTGATAATACGCAATACTACAATCTTTGTTTTTAAAAAATGTAATTATAAAGGAAAATATGCTCCTGATTAGAAATGAAATGCTGTTTATTTTAACTTCTGGGATAATGATGCTTCCTTCATTTTAATGGGTGGATGGAAAGTTCTCTGAGGAGATTATGATTGGATTTAAACAGGCACAGAGGTCCCTGGGGTGTTCTGATTGGATATAAAGAGGAACAGAGCTCTGTGGGGTCCAGTGTCTGTTTAGACTGGCCAGGGACTGCCTGTAATGTCAAACCACAGCATAAACACTATGTTTAAAAAAAACGTCACACATCTGTCAAAACTCTGTTACACAGCTACAGATACCATGCAAATTCTAAGGAAGAACTTTCACTTAGTCTTCCATTAATGCAGTAATTATTATACCTATCAAAACAAGGCCTTTCTTAACCTTTCTCCTACTGCCCCATAAATCCATTAGATGTGGAATGTTGACTGAGCTAATCCCACACTAATGTGCTTTAAAGGAAACTTGATTTATGGCTCAGTCTTTGTTTCCCTGGTGCGGTTTTAGCCACATTTTTGGAGAAGGCCCAGAACTTAAAGTGAGAATTGGAGTGAAAAAAGTGACAGAGGAAGAATGGCAGACATTTACAGCGGAGAGAAGGGGAAAATATCTAGAACCTTTCTGTCAGAGCTGCTGTGGCACTGTGGCAATTTCAGTTTAGTGCACAAACTCCTGTTAACCCTACCTTTTTTCCCCAGGTCATGGACAGGTTGTTATAACCCAGTATTTCAGGGACTGAATGTGACTTTTTTTTACAGTAGTACACCACCTGAGGGCTCCAAATCCTAACGATGATTTTAAAGACACAAGACTCTAAAGACAGGCTGGTACCCCTGTGTTTTAGGTAAACAGCAGTGTATGCGCTTAAGAGCTGATAGACATAATGTACCATGTGCCTGGTCTGTAGGTTTGTCCTAAGAATTCTCTCTCCTCCACTATGGTGTCTAGCTTCTCGCGGGCTGTTGGTCCAAGCAGTACTCACCTTCTGTCCCGAGGGTCCCATCTCTCCGCGTGCGCCCTTCCCTGGTGGGCCCTGCTCCCCGCGTTCCCCCTGCCGGGACAGACCCATCCTTACAGTTTATGGTGACATCATAGGGTGGACTAAACAAGCAAAGCTTCACGTGTGGAAGTGTTTATTTGGGTTAGCTGTCGCGAATGGGCAGCAGTTTAAGGAACTGGAAAATCAGAAGTTTGTGGGTTCAGAGTGGCACTGCTGTTGTGCTCTTGACTACTTAGTTCTGGATATACTTAGCTAACAGAATGGATGTGTAACACATGAACGTGCTAGCTATGTAATATGCCAGGGACAGGGAATGTCCTAATAAAATGAGTTAAGTAAATAATAGCAATACATTTACACTGCATAAGATTATATTCAAGGCCCTAAGTCCTCTGAGTCGATTGAGCCATGTTAGTGTATCTTGGATGAAAAACCTTTGCTGGCAGATTAGGTAATGGGAATGTAATTCAAGTGCTTACGCTCTTATCTCTTGCTGATCCCATTCAACCTGGAGTCAGATCATGCCTCCGAAAATTTATATGCAGTACATAAAGTAAACACCAGAGGGCGATGTCCCATCGTCTCTTGTACTAAGAGTGATTGGTCTATTCTGAGGCAAGACATTATGTGGATGAGCTGGCAGAAGGAGGCATTCTAAACATGGGCACTTGTGGGAACTCCATACTAGCTCTTTGGCCAAATTTTGGGAGATTTTTGCTGAAGCATGGCAGGCCATTTAAGAGAGGGGGAGATATTTTGCTGGAAAATGGTAGAGCTGGAGAGCACATTAGAGATGAACAATCAGCTACACAGCACTGGTTTATACAAACCCATCCACCCAGAACAACTTGATTCTTATAGCCAGTTCATTCTCAAATGCAGTGATAAATAGATGTAGTGGATATTTATTAAATAAAATAAAGGGGTTCCCTCCTTCATTTTACACTAAGTACCATCACCCTTTGTAATTGCTAGTGCTACTGTACATAGACCACAGTGCCATAATTTTCCTTGCATAACTAATATTTGAGTGGAATGATATTGAGTATATCCATGATGTTTGCTAATCTGCAGTCACTGTTTGATCACAAACGTGTTCAATGTGTCAAGTGCTGCCTCATTCACAGGTGCCTTGCCTGTTAGCAAAAGGCTTCTGTGTCCTTCATTTGTTATGCTTCCCCTGCCTTAACCTTCAAGAAGGTTTCATTTTCAAAGGCAGAAATCAATTGTTTCAGTCTTTTCTGTCATGGCAACTGGCATGACAGCACCTTTTCTTATCTTTTTAATGCTATTTAGTACCATTTAATGTCACATTCAAATTTCACACTATGAGGACTTTTTTTACTCAGAATGCTCAAGTGCACTTCAATGAAAATCATATTACGTGCGTGAGTCCAAAATTATTCTTATAAGCTGATTGCTTGATTCTTACAAGGAAAGTATTTAAATCATGTCAGAGTAGTAATTATTCTCTCTTAGTCACTATATTAAGTTGATTTTTACATCAGTAATTCTTATCTATGGAGTATTCTGTATTTTACTGATAAAAGCCAGGCTTAATTGATATGACTTTATCACTCTTAACAGAGAACATGGGCTCTCCTTATAAGTTCTTAGGCAAGAATGTGGACATTGTTATACCTCACAAATACACCGTGTCCTCCACTGACTATAAGTGGCTTTGAGCCTAAACTTCATTCAATGGAAAACCTCCAAGCTAACACGCACAGCTCTCAAAACATTGCCCAGATGCTGTAACAACACTGGAACAACACTGCAGAAGCTTTACCCACACTATGTAAGAGGGAGTGCGGAGTCCATATTTCCTCCTGGCCCAAACACCCCTCGCTGCACCTCTGTCCTGCTCCCCAACCCTCACGCCAACCCCTCGTCTGTAACCCCATCTCCACCCTATGGGTGAAATGTCTCTGGGGTGAGGTGATCCCAGTTCTAACACCAGTGTAACCACAGCCAGCTGCAGCTGAGGCTTTGTTCCGGGCTGCTGCTGTGCCAAACCAGGAGGGGATTAGGGTGCCACCACAGGCATCCACTCCCACACAGCGCAGGATCGCCCTCTACAGGCAGACGGGTCTGTCTCACCACCCCCGCAGCTACTGTCTCAAATCAACGCACTGCCACAGAGCCCAGAGGTGGGCCTCAGGTGAATACAGCGTGTGAGGAATGATGCCAATCTAACGCTGACCGTCTGTGTTTCTGATCAAAGCCCACCCCTCAGTCCAACATTGACCTTTGAGAGGGTCAGGATTTTGCATCCTACAGTTTATAGGTTTGTATCTGTGGAGGGGAGCATCAGCATAGAACACTGGAAGAGTGTGGGTCAAACTGTGTTACAGTGTCTCGACCTTAAAACCTAAAAGTGGTCCCTAAAACAACCCTTTTGTAAGAACTCACTTAGCATGAGGCACTCAGAAAGAAGGAAGGATTCAGTGTTCGTTTTAGGATGTACGTAGATCTATAGGTTATACAGCAAAGATCATCATCTTAGACAAACCAGGCCATTTTCTAAGACCAAGCAGACCAATTATAGGCACATCAGTACATTCTCAGTAAACCCATGATATTCTGACAGGCTGAAAGATATCCATCAGATGCCAACATTGTTCAGATAGTCCTGAAGTAATTTCCAGTTATTTCTGAGATGATCCTCTCTGGCAATTTATGTCCTACAATGGATACCATGAAAGCATGCTTTGTGGCGAGCATACCTCCCACTGGCCCAGTGTCAGAGCAGGTTATAAAACACATTGAAAACTGTAGAGAGGCATGATGAGGATGATTTCTCATTCTTAGTACAAAGCTGTGAATGACAGTCTAAGGTCAAAATGACTCACCAGCCATTTACTTTCTACAGCACAATATAAGCACTGACAGAAACGCAAGCTCCAGCACCATACTGAAGCTTCCTAACCTATGGGCACAATCTGGGCTATGACAGATACTAAACATGTAAATGCATCTATACACATCTTAACCCAAGGGAAGGTAACTAAGGGCTTTGAACTTTGCTTTTCAAATGGTTCAAGTGCATTGTTTGTATGGGTTGTCTGATCTGTGGATGATGGTTTTAATGACCTGTTTACTTTAAAATCAGTACCATACTTTATGACCATTCTGATTTATTCTATGAACTAGTAATATGATATTTTAGGTTGACTGTAGCAAAATTATTAATGATTTACATAGTTAAATTTATTACAGCACTGAAAACTGATGGCCGTGGCTGATATTGTGCTGTCTTTTTAGCCTGTATCTACTGTGCCTACCTTAGTTCCTGGCAGCCCTGGCAGACCTGGGTCTCCCTGGGGTCCCATGTATCCTGGCTCACCCTGAAAGCAAGCAATCGGACTCACTCAGAAAACATATACACACACTGTGCTTTCAACCTGTGCAAAAGGAGTTTTCTTTTCAAACCTTATTATACAGCACCACATTAGCTATACCGTAGCTGTAACATATGTTAATATATTTTTCATTTTTAACTGAGACATTACTAGACTCTTTGAAATAAGAATGTTGTTTCATTGGCTAACGATATGACATCGCAAGCAGTCGTGTCAAAAGGGACCTCCTGACAACCTGCTCCTGCTTTACATGAGAAATTCAAGTCAATAACGAATGCTCATAATGCAAATGACCCTTAGGCTTAGCTAAAAGAATCACCACCTTCTGGCGATTTATGGGCACTGTGCTTGAAAAGCATCATATGAATAAATCTGATGCATAATCAAGAATGGGAAACATCAGATTGAATTCAGCTGCTCTTCTAGTGAGCTGGTGAGCGGGTGAGTGCCCACATGCTGAGCAGGATGGATGCTTTGCACAAAAATCTTCCGCTCTCAGCAGACTCGCTCGCTAATTACCATTCATCTTGGGCTGCTGTATTTTAATTTAAGGGCTGGCTGCACAGACTGCATTAAAAAAACGTATCTCAGACAACCGGATGGCTATTGAAGTAAGTCACTTGAAGTCACTGTCCCATCCTAATCCTTTGAAAACGGGTATGGGTTTGTCAAATGACAAAGCATTCTCCCATTTTGGCACTTTGAATCACTGAATGTCCAAAAAATTTATACAGCAAATTATGCCTAAGCCGACAATGAAGAAGCCAGTTTTGACTTTGACTTTTTGACTTTTCTGAAGGCACGACTGAATTGAATACAGGGAGAAAATGCGCTTAACATTGACAGATTCCTGCTGCCTTTGTGACACCAGATTAAAGTATCACTGTCACTAAATATCTCTATTTAACCTGCCTGACCTCTTCATTTTAGTGATAAAGTGAAAGGATCTATTGGAAGCAGAGGTCTAGTCATGTGCAGAGGCATTCTGCATATGTTTAACGCTGCAAGACACAAATAACTGGCACCAGCATCTACCTCTAGGATAGCATGCAAGTATCACATACACTACATGCAACGGGCATTCTCTTTTCTACATAAACCCAAGAGTTAGACACCAGAAATTGTTTTGCATGGTTAACAGGTTACAGGCTTAAAAGGCTGTCGGCAAACAAGCCCAGGCAGCAGCAAGCACTATCTCAAACCACAGGATGCTCCTTGAAGAAATAGATAAGGAAATTAATCTAGCGTGCACCAAATGTGATGGAGCCCTTGCTGTGCAAACTTGTATTTTTTCCTTTGTGCACTGACGCACACATAACCATTGATTTGATCATTAAGCTGGTGGTACAAGTTTTGATGCACAGATGCACAGCACCGTCTACTGGCTTTGCCGTGTGATGGTTGGGATGTTGGTGACATGGGTGGCAGCTGGGGTTGTGGTTTGAGGTTTGTGGTTGGGCTGGTGCATGGGTTGAGTGGCGGTTGGGGTAGCGGTGATTGTTGTGGTTGGATTAGTGGCTGGGGTTGTGGTTGGGCTTATGGTTAGGATGGTAAATTGAGTGGGGGGGGTGGGCTGGGTGACATGTGGGGGTTGGTGTGGTTGTTAGGGTGGGTGGCGGTTGGGGTTGTGGTTGGATAGTGGTTTGGGGGTTTGGGGTTGGGGTAGTGGTCAGGGTGGTTGAGATAGTGGTTGAGGTTGTGGTTGGGGTATTAGTGGTCAGAGTGTGTTGTGGTTGGGGTGGTGGCAAGATTGAGATGGTAGGGGAGGTTGTCTTTGGAGTCGTGGAGGCCAGTGTGCATTATGGAAGGGGAAGTGGTTAGGATGGTTAAGATGGTAGTGGAGATTGTGGTTTTGATTGTGGTGGTCAGGATATGTTGTGGTTGGGGTGGCAATTAGAGTGGTTGAAGTTGAAGTGGTAGAAGTAATGATGATTTATGGTTGGGGAAGGAAGTTAGGGTAGTTGAGATGATGGTTGAGGTTGTGGTTGAGGTAGGTGGGGGGTTGGGATAGTGGTTTGGGGGTGGCAGCAGTATTTACCTTTATCCCTGGGAGTCCAGGCAGCCCTGGGAGTCCTGGCTCTCCCTACACAGGAAAAGTATAACCATTACAGGGGACCTCCCCAGCCAGCTGGGCCTAGACTATATCCCTGCTGCACCTATACATGAGCAATACTTTCTCCCCTTACCAACTGATCCTAAATCAGAGCTGAAATCCTATGCTGAATGGGTAGGGTTAGGACTGGGGTTTGAAGAAGCTGATCTCAGACCTGCTGTCAAGGGCAGAAAGTACCTGGAGCCATGAGGGGGCTGCCATGCCTCTTTACACATAATTACCTGGTACAGTGAGAATGAAGTGGGAAATGTCAGGCAGAGATAATACTCTACACCAGTGCTTATCTAACCCTCATCCCACACGACCCTGTGGGTGCTGGGCTCTCTTCAAACTGAGCTTCTAATTAACTGCGAGTGATTGAGCTGTTAATTGATTAACGCTCAGTGTTGGACCTGCCTCGAGAGCCATTTGCATGAAGTCCTTGTCTGTGCAATTACAAGATTAAAGTACCCAGACCAGAACTGGGAAACGCTACTCACCATGAGGCTGAAAAGGCCGGTGTGTTTTGCCATTGTTATAAAACAACAACAGATTAGCCTTAATGACCCACCTAAGGCAGTCTAGTCCCACAACGTTTCTGTAATGTCGTTGCAGCACTGCTTCGCAAGAACACAGCCTAGGTAAGGTAAAATGCAACTCTCTGCTACAGAATGTGCAATCGGGTGTGATGCAAGCAAGATCTTGATGAAGGTCCCTATGTGCTGCACAAACTGTTCTATTAATACCATTAAGGAAACGCACAGTGAGAAACTAATGAGATGGTGCTTTTAGGACTCTGCGTATTGCATATTCAGTTGAAACTACATTTATAAGTCCCCTGCTGAGGCATTAAGTGGCTGGTGGAGGGGAGAGACTATCACTCAGCTAACAAACAGTTTCATAATGCAGTAATGCTGCAGCGATGTCCAAAAATTGCCACAGCGTCATGGGAACATTATGAGAACTTTATCATTTCACCTGCCGCTTGACTAATAGAATAGGAGAGTCATATGCAAGTTGCAGCGGGCAAACTCAAGGCAAAGTTACCTGCAATATCCACCATGTTGCAACGGAAAAGTTAGTTCAGCCCAGCATTAGTGGTGACGGCGTTAATTCTTAGTGCTGAAGCCCGACATCACAGGCAGCTTGATGCACACTGTATTCAGTCTAACCACTATGCACTTTGTCATTTCCTTTGAGACACAAATACAGGCACATGGTTCGGTATGAGCTCAACAGTCGCTGTTGGAAATGAAATGTGTTGAGCGGGAGGGAAAAAGTTAGGATTGTGCTTTAATTTGGCACTCAGCATTAAAGACAAGGAGTACTGGGGTACGACTGAGTCTGCAGCTTAGCTCTGGGCTGCTTTCCTCCAGATTAGGCTCCTTCAGAGTGCTAGTTAATTGCAATCTGAAAGCATGTCAGGTTCCATCAGAAGTCTAATGGTGCCCCGCTGAGTCTGAGTGTGGGCGGGCGGGGTTCAGAGGCGCTGGTGTCGCTCTACAGGGTTACCTTGTGTCCCTCTTTTCCTGGCAGCCCTGGCTCACCCTGTGGAGGAGAGATGGAGGGAACGAGAGAGGAAAGGAGGAAGGGAGTAAAGGAGAGAGAAGGGAAGAAAGGAGAGGCAAAGAGGTAGATGAAAGGAGAGAGGAAGAGATGGTAAGGAGGGAGAGGAGGAGTGAGCAGAGAGAGAGGGAAAGAGAGGGAGAGAGGAAAGGAGAAAGGGAGTGAAGGAAGAGGGGAAGCAGGATAGAGGGGGAGAAGAAGAGATAGAGGGAAGAAGAAGGAGAGAAAAGGAGTGAGGAAGAGAGGGAGAGATGCAAAAGCAAAAGGTCACATCAAAGTCAGCGATGACAGAATGACACATAGCTGACAAAGGGCTCTGTGCTGCTAGGACATGAAGTTCCAACATGGCTGCAGCCTGCAGCATTGCTATAATGTTACCGAACACTAGAGACGTTGCAAGTATACTCCATTAAATGTGGCACTAAATTTGTTTCCCAGCAGAAAGGGGAAACCCCTCAGAGATAACGAAACATGACGCACCTTGATCCCAGCAGCGGACGAGCCCGAGTCCCCCTGAAAGAGTCAGAAGATGAGAGCGTTATCCCTAAACATGACAGTCAAAATTGTGATCGTGAGAACATCCTGTGAAGCCAGGTTAAATTCTCATTCGCCTCACTTTTTAAACAGAGACCTGCTGTGGGGTGTATTTAGAGAGGCAATTCAAACTGAATTCCGATTGCTCCCTTTGAATTGCGGTATGGTGGCACACGTGATTAGACTTACGGTTCAGTGTAGATTACTGCAGAAAGCTGATTCAAAAGGTGGTGTTTGATTTAGACTGAAGGGCCCATGTACAGGAAAAAGTGCTTTCCTTCAATCAGAAGCAAAGACCATGATGCATGAATACGTGAAAGCTGAACATGCTATTACTCCGATTGGAAGAACACGTCTGTCTTGAGTTAAACCAGCCAGGCTATGAAAATAGCCCACTGCAAGCAGCAAATATGCACAGTCTAAAATATCATTCTGAGGACTCCTCCATCTCCACACAAGGGACCTTTGCCTGATTGTCATGACGATGACAATGTCTGTCCTTGTCACATGCTGTTTAGCACAGGCACCCATTCATGACGATTAATGATGAGAAATGACACAATGACACAGCATCGAACACAATCCAAAAACGTAATCAAAACATTAAGAGGGAGAGAGTTGTACCACATTAAATAGAACCCAGAATAATAGCAAATTGACTAACAATGTCATAACATTACATTTCATATTAATAATAAAACAATATTTAAATGAGAAAATTATTAAATATATTAGATGCATGTTGAAATAAATATGTAAATAAAAATGTTATTCAATCTCTTGCATATTAATTAACTCCAGCTGGGTTTCACTCTGCACAAGCAGTATGAATATTCAGACAAACCATAAACTTTGCTCTCGACAAAACAATGGACCCCTGCCACAAATCAGCCCTGCACTTCTGATAAGAAGCCTCTGTGCTGTTTCCAAAAAAAAAACCTATTCATTCCATTTTAATTAAACGCGCAACCCAAAGAACAAATAATGAGCCCAATAAACAATAAACGGAGTTATGAGAGTACAGTGAACAGAGGCCCAGCAGAGACCTTTTTAACTGAGACCAGTAAAACACAGTTGGGCCGCAATGCGGGGTACTTGTGCCATCTTCCCATCCTGCTTTGCTCCGTGGTATTGCTAGCTAGCATTTTGACATAACATCCAGGGACATTTAGAGATGCAAGTGATACTTACGTACATGCTGTAAATCTGTAAATAAATGTTTCATTACTGTGTGAAAAAGTTAATGTGTTTATCATATCTGAGAACCAAGAAAAATACAGGAACAATTAAGAGAGAAATGTATTTCTCTCTGGTGAACCTCTGGCCCGAGACTTAATTACTTCTGCGTACAAAAAAGTGACATTTGGCAGGGCAGTCTCCTGCGCTGAGAAGCAACCATAGTTCACTGACTCTCTGTGATACCGCATGGGGAGAAGGTCTTGAACCTGCCGTGCATAATGGGCCACCTGGGAGAACAGCTGACAGTTAAGGCTGGTAGGAAGAGGAGGAGGAGGGATAACTGACAGTGAGGGTTAATGGGAAGGGCAAAAGGCAGGGTAGTTGACAGTTACAGTTAAAGAGAAAGGTAGAGGGCAGGGCAGATGACAGTTACAGTTGGAGGGTAGGGGAGGAAGCGGGGACAGTAGCCTGTTACACCATTTGGGAGGGGCAGGAGGTGGAGCAGTTGACAGTTACACCTTTTGGGAAAGGCAGGAGGTGAGACAGGTGACAGGTGCAACTTTCGGGAGGGGCAAGAGGTGGGACAGCTGACAGTTACACCTTTTTGGGAGGGGCAGGAGGTGGGACAGTTGACAAGTACAGTTGATGGACAGTGGAGGGGATGGGGCTGTTGCCCACCTCTCACCCAATGCATTCGGCCACTGTTCTCAGAGCCTGTGGAGGAATGTTCACCCCGGCTTTTACGAGAGACATTAATTACTGCTTTTTGGAGGCACTAAACCGCATTAACAGTAACATCTGGATATTGCTTTTTTTCCATCCTCGTTTACATTTTTATATGCGTGTTCTCACAAATTAGCACTCGCTTGTTACGTGGCTAATGAGCACTTGTGCAGAGATTGCGCTCTGTGGGAATGGATGCAGGGGTCTCACATTTGAGCTTGTTCAGTCTTTTACATTGCACATTATTTCCCCTTAGGCTTTTATGCAAGGTGGCTTACTTGATATACAGTGAACTTTAGAACAATAACAAGAAGAAGAAGTAATAGACTGTTTTTACACAGAACTTTCTCTGGATCCATGTCTGACATACACAGTATATAACCCCTTTATACAGCTGGATATTTACTGAGGCAATTCAAGTTCAGTACCTTGCACAATGGTTCAATGGAAGCGCCCTACCATGTCTGAATGATGTCGTGGCTATCTTGTTAAAGACTATCTCCTAAAAACGGAGCATGACACCACAGGCTTTTCTAGCTGAGTTTCTACTGAAAATCAGAACATGCATGCAGACTCATGTATTGCATGTTTGCCCCATTTTGGAGAACTGTTTTTTCCCCTTCAATATCTTGACCCTCACAGCTTGATCAGATCCACAACTGTTTGGCAGGCCAAAAACAGTTGAATTAAGGCAAAGGTAAGTTGCACCAGCAATCAGTTTCCACTGAGCTGCAGCCAGTGGAGTTAGTGGAGGTTGAATCAATCAAAGGGGCGGAGGTAATGATTCACATACTTATAAAACACATTTTGTAGACGTGTTCAAAGTGGGAAACAGTGACAGAAAGCACTAATTGTTCCAAACAGGAAGGTCATCATAAGCCAACTATCTGGCAGGAAGGCTAGATTGGGACCTGTGTTGACCAGAGAACCAGAGTCCAGGTCATTGTGATGGGATACAGACATTCTGATGGGATACAGACAAATGGAAACGAACAGTTGCTCTGCCAGTAAGAAAAAAGAAACAGACGGTTAACTGGTAGTGTGCTGTATTTAGGTAAATACAAACTCTACATATGGCAACTAATTTGCTGCAGTGCAAATTCATTGGTGACAAGGGTGGCTATACATTCTAGGCTTACATTAGCACAGTGACCACCAACGAGCTTTGAGCTTGTACTTAAGGTCTGCTAACAGCTTTAACACTTCTGCCCATGTGTAGTGCAGAGAAAGAGGGCTGAATTTAAAACCTACCAGATTTTTGGTTTGAACCCCAGAAGGGGGCACTGTTGTATCCTGATTAAGCAAGGTACGTAACCTGAATTGCTTTAGCAAATACCCACCTGTAGAAAGGGATAATATGCACAACGTTGGTCGCAATGGATAAGGCCACAGTTAATGTGATAACTATGGAGCAGTTCCTGAAGGCACTGCAGCCCTTTTGAGAACTCGGCCTAGGTCAATGACAAAGTGCTGGTGAACATCCAGATGGCTTTAGACATCCTGACCTCGAGATTGCGGGCTGACACTTCTGGGCCATAGGGTAGCCAAGTTTTAACGAGCTGAAGAATCCTAAGATCCAAATCGAGCTCTTATTTGTTGTGGGAACTTGAGGGAAGTTTTTTGTTTCCACTGCCGCGTTAAAATTCTGAAACGGAATGAGCTCATTTGGACGGGCGCTTTGAGTCACAGATCATTTCACACCCCGTTAAATATTTACACGTCACACACACAAAAGGAATTGTTTTGAGGGGGCCGACGCCATGCATGAACTCTGGGGGTGCGAATCCAAACGGAACCACTCCAAAGCCAGAAACGGGGCATGAACGCTGTCGGAATTTAAGATGAGGGAGGTTCACGCCTCGGTTCAGCTGGTGCGGTCACTTGGGTAAAATTCTTTTTCCACCCTGTGGCATCCCCCAAACTCAAAACCCCCCGCCTCCACCCCCCTGCTCCATGCCTAAAGAACGGCATGCTTTTCTTATAAACTACACCATTGGGCTTTGCTTTATTTCAGGACGATAATTGACATCAGGCCTTCCTGTTGTGACTGAACCGCGTGTGGACATTTCGAGAGTCACAGAGTTGTGTCATGTTATGACTCAGTCTGCACCAGCTTCTGTGGGAAGCGTTGGGATGGAGACCATCTGTGGTGTGGAAATTTCTCCAGGTTTGATAGGCTCGACAGGTCACATGACACTTCTGTAAATACAGGATAGGACTGACAGCCCATTCACATTTCACAGGTCCAATCAACACTTTCAGTTTCATTCATATTGACAGGGTTGACCTGTTTTTTCACTGTGACAGTCTTATTCCTGACATATTCATGTGTGTCATTCACAAGAGGTCCAGTTAGGAAGTACAGTATAATCTCACAGCAGCTGTAAAACTTCACACATGATTAATGAGTGGAGTTTACTCTGCTAAGCCTTTCTTACTCTTACCCTCTACTTTGTGTGAGGTCCTCTTCAGCTTTGTCCATCTAGTATGTGCTAACAGCAGCTATTCCTAGACTGATTTTCAGTTTCTCATACAATTGGGTTTCAGACAAAGAAAAAAAAATTAGCAAAAGAGGTTCCATAGCCCAAAACTGTAGAGCCAAAGAACTCACCTTCTGGCCTATCTCACCCTTCTGGCCTTCTTCTCCCATGTCACCCTGCAGGGAAAATAAAGTGCGTCATTGGTTCTCGCCCTGAAGAAGTGGTCAGCCTTCCTTTAAACAGACTTCAGACTTTAAGGATGTATATAGACAGACTTGATACTTGCTGCTGTTACAAACTCATTGGAATTGTCCCTCTATGAGTATGGTTATTACTGCTTATACACAGCTAAGTCATAGTATTACTGTGATTGCTGCCGTAGCTCTGTGACAATGTTTCCATGATGTTACAGAGAGGTTAGCTGGGGTGCTGTCCATGTCACCTTCACTGGCTTGCTGTGTGTGGGTGTCCCCTTCATGACCGTTGGCTAATCCTAGAGTGTCACTGAACTGACTGAACTGCTTGATATTCCCCACATGTGCCTGGGCACATAAGGACATGGTGCCACTTGGGAGAGGCAGTCACTGTGGCAATTTTTCACTCTGTGACCACCGGAGGGGCGTTTTCTCCTGTATTTGCCCAGACAAACCACAGCCACTGCAACCCATTAGCCGGGCAATGCAGAGTGAAAAGAGTTCATTTAGCATCGTGGGTGCTTTGTAATCCTGATTGCTCAGTTGTCCACTGAGGCCTACACATTGCTCTCTGCTCCAAGGACTCTGCAGTGTCAAATTACTTCACTAATTTACTGGAACTACAGCAAAAGCAACAGGATCACATATGAGTAATGTACCTTCTTGACTTACAGGTATTGGTCATGTGTCTATGGGTGGACAAAGATGAGGAGAGGACTGAGGTGTGGGATCTCATTTTAAGGGAAGAATGCAAATTTTTGAAAAATTATTTTGCTTAAAAGTTGTTCTTGTACACACTTTGACAGCACTTAACCCCATTGTGGTAATGTTTCCTACAACAGCACTGCATTTCCGGTATGGAACTAATGCTTTACTATCTGTGCAGCTAATTGCCTAGGCCTATTGAATGCACTTGTTTAAGTCCCTCTGGATGAGTCTGCCAAATGACTAAATGTAAATGTAAATATAAGTGCCTGCAGTATCAGTGTGCATTTCAAAACCTCAACAGTGGAAGTTGAAGGAGATTGGTGTGGTTCATGACCAGTGAGCATGGGAAACCTTACATCACTACTCATGTGTAGGTTACCTCTACAAATAGACCCTATAGTTGGAGCTGCCATGTGCTGTCAATTACTGTTATCTTTTCTATTACTGTTTTTCAGAAATCTCTTGACCACCTTTTCCTGGGGTCAGGGAGTAATTTTACAGTTTTTCCTGATTTGCCTGGGTTTTTTGGTTTTTGATTCCATGTGGAAAATGCACTGTGCACAGCACCTTGTGACAATCTTGACTGTAAAAATAACAAATCAACAAATAAAAAATAAAATTTGACTGACTGATTGATTGACTATGAACCAATGAGAAGCCTTTGCTCTCCATAATAAAACATTACAACTGGCTAAAATCAATGAGTCAGTGATAGTAGAAGACCCTCCGCCCATTGTGGAGGTTCAAGAAGCCTCGCTTCTCCATCACTGTTATTTTCCCAGAAGGATATCAGAGGACTTTTGTTTCTCTGGCTATGCACTCCAACTCCGAGGATTATCGCCCTCTTAAAACTGCTTATCGCCGTCTCTCGACCATTAGCCAGATGGGAAAACCAGAGCGGGGCGCGAGGCTGAGAGAGGAACGATTTCCCAGAAGCCGAAGGAGAGTTTGATCATCTTAATTAAGGTTTTACCTTTTCTCCTTGCTCTCCCATTTCACCCTGTGGGAAAAGAGAAAGCGGTGAACATTAAAACAGCCCCAGAGGTTGTGACAGAGGGAATAATGACATTACAGCCCATATGGGATAGATTCTATCTTTGGGCAAATTCGCATTAAATTAGAAAGTGGTGCTCTCATATTTCGGCTGGTTTTTTTCCTCTCAGAAAAAATCCCTTGTGGGTTGACCCACAAGACTTTATTTAACGTCGCTTGGTAGGTTTAAAATAAACACCTTCGCCTCCAGACAAAATTAACAACACAAAGTTAGGAGGTGCAGACCCTAGATAAGTCCTGTATTATGAAGTCATACCCACTTCTGATAAAATATCAAATAACATTTTCGGGGTTAGGCGGTAGGTTTAAAGAGCTTCTCAGATATTAAATATCACATTCAGCTGCCTGCCTAAAAGAAATATTATTTCAGTGTTCAGCAGACAGCCACTAGTTTAAAAAAAAAAAAATATCCTTTGAACAATGATGGGTCCAGAATGACATGGCTGGCTAGAATTGTGGTAAATCAGCACTGGGCAAAAATGGCAGCGAGAGTAAATTTCCTTCTCCTGAGATGCCAGGATACCAAAATGCCAACTGAAATATTTAAAACTCCTGGATAAATCATTGTGGCCCTGTGGGTGATGCCTTAACCCTAAAAGTGACAAAAATGCCTTGCCCAAAATATGCCTAGAGGGGCCATGACAATATAACACAGGCTTTAGTGCCATAGGTTTCTAAACGCCCTGATACCCTGGTACCCCTCTATAAATATGGGAGCCAAACCGTAAAAGTGATTTCCTTGCAATTCACTCCATCAGTGATTCGCAATAATTACAAGTACAGATCCAGGTATAAAGATGTATAATGTATGTTTCTCTCATTTTCTGTCTTTTTAAAGTTAATCAATGTTTTGCTTTGCTACCCTCGTCTGTTTAACTGTGAAACAGTGTTCCTTTTTGTAATTTTCAGTCTCTCTTGAAGCCAAGCCAATTACAGCCCCCATTGTTTGATTTCATTTTTCTTTTCTTGTTTTACATTTCAAAGGAAGAACACCTTTGTTAAAACCAAGAGAGTTTCTCCTCAGTTTTCAGAGGGAGGCTTTATCCACCGACGTGAGCAAACGAAAGCAGTTTCACTCGGGTTCTTGGACTGCGGCACACGGCCTGGTGGTTAACGTGCTGGAACACAGCGCTGGGGTTTGGTAGAAAAATGGTCATGTACTGGCCTCTCGGTACGGAAGTGACACATTTCCACCTCCTGTCCAGAGCAGCGCTCCCAGACTACGACCTGGCAGACACGGCCATGTCTGCCAATGTCTGTCAGGTAACCTCTGAGCAGTGCCAGCAGTAACAAACGGCAACCAGCCACGCCAGTAACAGGGAGAAGTCTGGCTATATCTACGCTTACAGTATGACAGGAGAGGGCATTTTTCAAAAACTTTCAACTGATATAGAAGAGATGATAAAGCTTGTCTGACCATTTCATATTTGCAGAAGATACATGATAAGTATAATTATCCATTATGTAGCCATATATAGCAACAACATAATTATAGTATAATGCCTCATAATGTGAGGCAGTATCATTAATAATTTTTTTACCATAGCTGAGAGGCATATCTTATTACAGAATATCCCAAGTCAAATGATCACATTCATTGCCATAAGCATTTTATTTATGTGTGTTCTTATAAAGCACTGTGAAGCATTGTTACAGTATGCAGGTGTTTTGAAGGGCTACATAAACACACACATACAATATGCTCTTGAAGTAAAATGTGACTGAAAAGTCCATATTACCGATCGGTCCATAACTAACCAAATAGAGAATTTAAACAAATGTAAGAGATCAGCAAGGACTACACTTTAAAAGTGTATATACCTATATTACACTATATAAAAGTAAGTATATATCTGCATCACTGCCATTCAAGTAAAAGCTCTCAACAGATAATGCCTAATACCTTTAGGTATCACAAATGACATGTAATGAACGGTTGTATTCATTGTTTTGAGGTAGTGATTTATGACTGATATAAATATACAGTTACTGCATACTTAAGTCAAGTCATGGTGAGGTTGATGAATTGATCTGCATAGCAGTAATGCAGAAGAAGGCTCTTGCTCGCATGACTGTGGTGCAGAATGCCTTAAGCTTATGTAACATAATATACCTGAAGACTAAAACATTTTTGATCGTTCTACTTACCTTCAGACCATCAGCACCAGGTAGTCCTGGGGGGCCTAGCAACCCCTAAAAAAGGAATGACCAAAACTGTCAAAGGGATTCAATCCTAACAGCATAACAGCTTTTCCATCTTCTGGTATATAAATCAAACACCGAACCACCTGGCATTTTAAAAATGACAAAGCCAATAACTGTATTTTGCATTATAAGGGCCATAAGGGGAACTGAAAAGATAAGCTCCTAAATATGTTAGCTTTATAGCCTGTAGCTTTGTTATGTGGCTCAGTTTTTGGTTTGAATGTAAAAAAAGATTAATTTCACATATTATACTTGCCATTTTTTACCAAATGATAACAATATATACATTCATAATGGAAATGACTTGTATTATTACCCACACAAATATTGGAAATTTGAGACTTTCTTTTTTTGCAATATTGTATCCTTTGGACCAACTGATGTTGGTCTTCATCTAATTTTCCTATACCATGAAAGCCCTAATGACATAAGAAGTGATCTTTGCTGAGTGGTCTTCATCCTTCTCAATGGTGGTGCGGTAGACATTAAGTGTGTGTTTGTGCCGTGCACTTGAAAGGAAGCCCAACTCTCCGATCACCACTGTCAGATCCCTGTTGATTTCGCTGATATTCAGAAACTTGGCTGAATCTTTACTTACATTAGGGTTCCACTTGCATTCCCACTGTCTGTGGTACCACTGACTCATTATAACAACAACTCAGCTAAGCTTTTAACGACTGCTCATTTAAAGGGAAGAACTAGCCTTTTCATTTGTTTTGCTCATTTATTAACTGACATTGGCCAAAAACAGACACACACGTGTGTGTGCATGTGTATGTCTGTGTGTATATAATGTATATATATACTTTATATAAATATATATCGTGTAATAAAATATGAATCTGTCAGTCAGAATGAAACGAGTATGTAGATAGCAATAAATCAATATGCATATTATACGTGCACTCAATTCAGCATGAGAGTATGAGAAATGAGTAGTAACTGTAAACCCAGGGGTTTGGTGTCTTTGAGACAGTGAGAAGCGTGTCCTCTGGGCAGTGAGCAACAGGAAGCAGATAAGAGCGCAGACAGGAAGTGGTTGATTGGATTCTGTAATAGAACCCAGACAGCTACCAAATCACTGCCTGGGGCACATCTGCCGTCCGCATCAGCCCGAATGGGATAATGGGCTTCTGTCCCAACCAATCCCCTCTGTGTGTGTGTGCACATGCGCTTGAGAGTGTGCGTGTGTGCCTGCACTGTGATCGTCCTATGGCCGGTATCATTTTAACACACCATTAAGGGTTGAATCTGAGTTTGAGTCACGAGAGGATACGGTAACTGTGCAGCTGTGGAGGGGGTTAGAGATTCAGTGGGTCCCAATGAGCCCATGAGTTACTTTTGATTATCTATCTCTCAGTGCAACCTGGCTTTCACATTGTGCATCGGAACACCAGATATGGTCTGTGGGTTGCTCCATGAGCACTGACTGGATTTCTACACAAGAAAGGAAATCTGTAATGGGTGTTGACTAAAATGGAACTTTATTTTTAAAACCCAGTGAAAATAGCCCACTGGCAGAGAACACGTGCTAAACTGTTTGTTTTGTAAAGCAAAGCAAAACCCCGTCCTTAATATGTGGGAGGAAACAAGGTGCTAATGAAAAGAACAGGGTGCACCCTCCTGTGTTCTTCAGTATGGATGAATCAGAATGAAGTGACACCAACTACTGTGCAAGTACTGTTTTCACAATGTGGTTGTAATGTTATAGGAACATGCTAGCAGCAGAAACATTGCAAAAACATTGCAGTCTACCTTATAAATATTTGCACTGCTTTGACTAACTTGATTAATGTTTTTTTTGTTTAACTGTTACAATATATGTATTGCACATCATCGAATCTCCAAAAATGATTCAGATTCAAATGAAGATTCAGGCCCTGTCCACACGTACATGGGTATTTTTTAAAACATATCTTTTTCTATGCATGTTGGCCTTTCGTCCACACGCAAATGGCGTTTTAGGTCACTGAAAACGGATCTTTTGCAAAACGCCTTCCAGGGTGAAGATTTTCAGAAACTCCGTTTTCAGTGTTGATGTGTGGACAGGGAAAACAGAGTTTTTGGCTTCTGACGTCAGAGTGTGCGCCGTAATAACTTTTTTCAGGCTTCTGATTGGCCAACATGGCTTTACAGTTGGGGTTATATCGTCGCCTGTTGGTTTGGCATGCTCTTGACAGCATGTGTTTGCGTTTTCGTGTGGACGGAGATTTTTTTAAGAACAAAGGAGGAAAACTCCCGTTTTAAAAAATACCCATATACGTGTGGACATGGCCTCAGATTTAGTTTGGATTCAGAGGCAGTGCTATCCACAAAGTGAAGAATACCTTGGGTCCTTGGGGGCCCTCTGGTCCCTGTAAAAAAACAGAAAAAGAAAAGGTGACATTTATTACATTACTGTACCACCACCAGTTCAGTTATGAGGAACTCGCCACGTCCAGCTCAGCCGGGCTTCATGTATTCAGGGCAGGCCCAGCAGGCTGTTTGGATGAGGAGAGGAATATAATCAGCCCTTTGTATTTTACAAAAAAAGAAGTCAAACGCAACTGAAGGAGCCTGCTGGGTAAAAAGATGACTCAAAAATCAGAATTTGCTACACTTTCCATTTGCTTGAGCTAAAATCTGCGATTGCCTTTTATGATATTGTTCTGTGGCTGGGTAACACGCTGTGAGATGTATGGATGAATGGTGATATAGAAATCTGTTAGTATCTATTACATTGTGTCATCAGGTTGGAATATGGGAAATAATGCAAAGGTTATGTTGTGCAGTAAAACAACTTTACAATTGCCATTTTACAAGACATTAGCAGATTGGCTCATGACATTTGTAGTCTTGTTGACCAATGAGAAAGGACTTTGGATTAATAGGTGTCCATTTACACAATAAGTGCCTCCACATCACCATTGTCACTTGATAAAGACCACTTTGGCAAATTCACAGCAATAAAAGAGTTCATTATTGAGATTTCTATTAATGTTAAGGTGGTTTCTGTTCTTTCTTGGGCCATGGCACACTGTGGCCATTGGCAGACCGTGTTTAGCTGTAAAGTCTCACCAGTTTAATAAACTATGAATATCCCATACAGTGAATGCCACAGCACAAAGGTTTGTCATCTTCATAAGAAGGGTAAAACCGTTCCTTTGCTTCTCTTTCTTGGTTTTTTTCACCAGGTTTGACACGTGCTGGGTTAAATCACCTCTCCGCCCGTGCCTAACCACCTCCCTGACCAATAAAATGACACTGTGCCTATGTAAAAGTCGCTCCCGAGTGCCAGAGTCAGCTGTCAGCAAACACTTAATGAAACAGACGCCAAAAACATCCAACGACTGTCCAAACATCCTTGTACTTTGCTTTTCTAAACGCTTAGGCAGGCAAATAGGCTTGTTTTAATACTGGGTGTATTAAGATTCCCGCCGGTGCGCCTTTAATTTGGCAGTCAGCTGTAAGAGCCTGCAAACGGTTCCCCGTTTCCAGCGGTGGTGTCCAGGCCCTCCGAACCCTGGCCAGGGGTTGTGGCAAAGCCACGCTGATCCAGGAAGCCACGTTCAGAGGACCCAGCTGGAGAGGCCATCAGACCCGGGCTCGGCGCCTTGCGGGTCTGGTCTTGAGAAGAAGAAGGAGAAGAAGAAGAAGGAGAAGGAAAAAAAACAGACCCTACGCTTCAGCGCCTGAGTGACAAGGGAAAAATTCCGCCACAAAGCGCCACGCAGCTCTGCCTCTGGCTGAGATGACAGATCTGTTGACAAATCCAATTAATGCGTGTGGGCTTCAGGACCGCGGCTTCCACGCTCGCTCGCTGGGTTCCTATGGGCAACCAACAGGAGCGGGGAGGAGGTGGCTGGGGGGGTGGGGGGGTGTCTCAGCAGTCAGTTCAGGAACTGGATGATGCCATTTGGCACTACATGAGGGATCCGGGGTTGGGGGTGTTTCGGGGCTCTGTGCCAGACAGTCGTTAAGTGCATGTGCGGTGGATAGCTGAAACAGCTCGGGCCCTTTGATTGATCTGTGCTCACGCCATTTATTCCAATGTACTCCCACAGCCTTGGTCAGCTGCTGTCTCTGAACAGTCCTGTGCATTGGGATCTAGTACGTCTGTGTGTGCATGTGTGTTTGTGTGTGCCTGTATGTATGCCTGATTACCTGGGAATGTGCCCAAGGTGTGTTTGTCCGTGTGGCTCTGTGTGTGTGCGTGTGCATCTGTATGTCTGTGCCTATGTGGCTGTGTGTGTGTGTGTGTGTGTGTGTGCTGATGCACTGGCATCAGTAGGGTGTAGACCAACCCTGTGCTTGCCAGGTCTGGCTCCAGCAGTCACTGCCCTCTACAGGATAATGCCATTACTGAAAATAGATGGACAGATTGATTTCCTGTTTCCTCCTGTAATGGATTTTATATTTATCTCACGCTGGCAGGGATGAGAGAGAGAGAGGTTTGAGTTTCTCACGGCCAACTAACTCCAGAACATATGCCCTAACAGGCACTCTATTTCTTATCTTCTGATTGGTCACCAGACTCAAAATCACCTACCTCCTATCTTGAAACACCAGATTCCAAATCACCTGCATAGCTGTCTTTGTCAACAGACTCCAGAGCAATATCCTGAAAAGCTCACTCTTCTTTCACTTGTGGTTATACTGTAACTCTAGGGTTAAAAAAATTGCTCACGGCTAAAGATTGCTTCTTCACGCAAACTATTTCGTTTTCCTTAGCCAGAAGTTAATGGATGATGCCTTTCGGCTCTGCCTCCGAGCTTAAATTTTTGGACAATTTTATCTCAAGAACCAGGCTTTCCCCTCTAGCACCAAAAGGCTTTTGTTTGTGATTATAAGGATGAAAAACTCTTTTTGGTCTACACAGGCAGGGCTCAAAGCCCCTAAATGGCAGTAGAGGGCCATGTGCCCCCCAAAAAAAAAAAGAGGAGGCAGCAGCTGTGGCAGCCCAGGGCCCTGTGGATAAGCTGAAATCTTTGTCGCTTTCAGACTTGTTTGCAATGATATGTGAGAAGATATCAGCTGCTGCTCTTAGTTTGCTTATCAAAATTGGATCGCCATGTTTTTAGAGGTCTGAAGAAAATTCGAAACAGGCAACGGCGCACAGGTTTTCGGATCAGGCCAAACTTGTTCACTGTTGATTTTTAGCCCTCTCAGTGCAACTCAGGGGGGAGATCAGCCATCTAAGCCATCATGTAGTGAAAACATGTTGACATCCAAGCCACAGTGTAGCATCTCCAGTCTGAGTCTGGTGTAGAGTTGAGATCTAAAATGCATCGAAAACAGAGCCCTCACTACTCTGAACGTCTGCGCTAGCATGAAGGCAAGCATCCCATTAGTAGATGCATTAAGTAACTATCTGGTGGTCTGAGGGAGACTGGATGTTTGGCACATTGACGGAGGGAAATAAGTGTGAAACTGTGATGGCGGTGGCTTCTCCTCCGGTGATTCGTGGTGGGGAATCCAGCCGACGTCCCACATTTAGCTCTCAGAGAGAAATTCACTTTGCTGTTGCCGTCGCTGATGATTCCCTGAATGCAAACCGTCTGTGTGGCTGTAACACACCCTGACACGTCCATTGGAGTTCCTCTTCAGCCAGGGGGATACTGTGATATTGTTTCCTTTTGTCACACTCTTGCTCAACAGAGAAGAGGGAGCTTTACTCTAACCAGCCCCACATGGGCTGGACTGCCTGGAAAGCCGTGGAATTTGCTTTCTCTCCTTCGACAGGAGCATCTACAGCTGTGCCACAGGGCCCTGAAAATAGCCCTAATAGTATTACAGTGAACTCCTGCCAGGCTGTTACCTTCTCTGCAATTTAAAAGGTTTATGGCAATTTTCAGGCTGCTACATAAAGTGAAATCCAGCAGGTAGCTGGGCTTTTTGATGAGGTGTCAGACCCTCATCTTCTCAGCTCCTTGCTCTCTGAAAGACCACAGCTATAATCATATGAGGGCCACTGAGGGTCAGGAAAAGGGTATGCTAACTGAGGTTCTCTATGGTTATATTTTATTTATTTACGTATTTATTTATTCAACCTGGAAGGTCAGCCGAGAGCTTGTTTATCATTCACAGTGATGACCAGGGGGATTATGTGAAGGGTGGAAATTTGCCACAGATACCAGGGTTAACACCCCTACACTTTATTTAGGTGCCATGAGATCTTTAATGACCACAGTGAGTCAGGACCTTGATTCAATCCCTCATCCAAATGATGGTGTCTCCTACTTCGCAGGGTCCTCATCACTGCACTGGGATGTTGGAGATACTTGGGACAGAGGGAAGCCTGCCCCCTGCTGGCCCACTCACACCTTTTCCAGCAGCAGCCTGGTTTTCCCCAGAGGTCACCCATCTAAGTACTAAGACACTGAATTTGATATAAAATCAAAAGCATTCTTGATTATCCACCACTGCTGCAGTTAACTGGACAGGGGTCTGGCAGAGTAATGGTCTCCCCTTGAATCTTTAGAGTACCTATCATCTCTTCTGAAATCATCTGTTGGTGCATCATTGTCTGCACCAAAAAAGCAATACAACTAGACCTGATATGTTTCCATAATGTCATTATTGATGTTTCATATATATTTGCATAATGACCAGGGAGTGCATGGATTTGAAGGCACTGACCACTAAGTGTCTCATCAAGAGGAACAATCCAAAAACTGTCAGGATGTAAGAAGTGCCCTATGACATAAAGTGCTATGGCTGTGATTTGTTGTGATGAAAGCAGTATGGGATTGGGGGAGCTGCCACCTTGGTGTGGGCACCACTGAGTACATCTCAAATGGCAGCAGGCCTAATGACTCAAGCTGCCCAACTGCGTCCTTTCTGGCCCCCACTTTTGAGTAACTAATGGTGAATTTGAGAAAGAGATCACACCCAATGCCCCCCAACCCACTCGGCACCACCTCCTAAATTTGGGAAACATCTCGTAATTCAGAGCGCCTAAACATTCTGTCTCTGTTCTCTCACTCTTGATGTGGTGGAGCGTGGCATTCTGTGTATTTTTTGAGCAAACGATCATTAAACACCCTATTTGCTAGACACCAAAAGCCAGCATCCCATCGTAGTTACTGTAATTGGAACAGCTTGTCCCCTTTGATGCTTTTCATGTGTGAAAACACAGACTTTTTTTTCCCAGCGACTCATGAAATAAGGCTCTATTGCACATCACGGTGCATGAGGGTGATGACTTTCCACATGGTCCCAATTTTAAGTAATGTTAATGATTTCATGTTTAATGTGAGTATGGCTACGCTAAACGAAAATGGCAGCTTCCTTGACAGCCAGGCAGTGAATATGGGCCTGCTGGTAGAAAAACGCGAACTGAAAAAGAAAATGCACCGTTCAACATCTGGCCTATCTACCCTTTTCTGGCAGAAAAAGGTTCTACTGGTTCAATCTCAGGAAGCCACTAATTCAGAGTGCGAGTCAGTCGGTGAGTCTGTTTCTAGGGTTGCTTCCTCCAGTAGCAGCCAAAACACTGCTGTGAAGTACTTACTGTAAATTACTGGCTTTAAAATGAGTGATTATTGTGCGGCTGGTTGCGCTTCTATTAAAATAAGATTAATTTATTTCCAAGACCAAGATGGATGTATTTCCAATTGCAGCTAAATGACTAAACAGGAAATCAGTACTTACAAAAATTTCTCGGAGACACGGCTTGTCACAGATTTTTAAAGATGTTTCCCCTTGAGAGTGAGGTTTTATTCATGTTTAGTTAGCACAACAACGTCCAACTATCTTTAAAAACAACTTCATAAATGAATCAAAATCCATATCAGGTCTTACCAAACATTTAAACAAACAATTCTCTGAATCTTATTATAGCTACTGTGATTTTTATACTGTGATTTTCTGTGATTTCCATACTTTGTTTTGTTTGTCATATTTGTGCATATCCTGAGATAAATATCAAGACACTAACAAATGACTCAGTCAAAACCTAATGCAGTTTGGGCTAAACAAATGAACTTACTTATTGTTAGAACTCACACATTTTCATTAAATTTCAAGCTTCACCTTGAATAAACCCTTTGATCACATTCATAGCAATGCACAAATCCATCCACAAAAACCAGACTGATCACAATATTCTTGGGACAAATTTTGCATTTCACTCTTCCATTCATATAATAACTGCTGCTGGAATCTTTCCAAAACTGGTTGTTCTGGACAGTTTATCCCAGAAATGATGAATAATAAACAGCTTACCATTGGTCCTATCTCCCCTGGCAGCCCTGGGTCTCCCTGAAAAAGAACAGTTGACACAAAGCGTCACGTGATTTAAAATTCCATTATTCATGTCCAGTTTGCACAGTATGGCACAGTGTCCATTTGAATGGCTCTAAACTTCATTTCAAAGGCTGAAGGCTCATTTTTCTGGCCTGTTGCAGAGTTCAATCAAGAGCATGCAGTAAAAAAAAAAACAATTTTTTGATAACATATTATGACATATTCTTATGTAATGGTGGACAACCATAATTCTATGGTATGACTCACAATATTTCTTCAATAATAATCCTTCACACGCTACTCTCAGTACCGAACCTCTGAAAGTACAGTGTCCTAATCATGGACCCACAACAACGTGGCAATGGAAGAATGCACTTGGTGACAAGTACTACTTTCCCATAACCTCAAATTTCATTCTTCTGTTGTTATTTTTACTGTGAGGTGTCAGTGAAGATTTCATAGTTTTCAAAGGCCTACAAAGCAATGAGCCCAGCCAGTAACGCCAACCTATTCCACAGTGTTGAATGTTCCGACATGTTATTTTCGGTTTCCTTTGTTAAACAGTTTTCACGAGCTCCCAGAAATACCACTTTCCATAAGCCATTAGCGCTAAATAGTCCGGCAAGACGATTAGTGGTTTTCGTCTCTTTTTAAAGTTTTATTTGGATCGAGAGAGATCCGGTTTTAATTAAAATGCTATTACATTTTTTTCTTCAAAATAGGCATGACAGCCTAATTTATTCACTTTTGGAGGTTTATGTTGTGAGTCAAACCAGGCTACAAGATGAATGGGCGTGTTCTGTCGTGACATGCCCCTGGTCATATTATATACACACTGCCTTGGACTTTTGCTGCCTGGAGTTTCATAATGACACCTCCTCTAAGCAAGTGTTAAGCGAAGTATGCACTAATCAAGAAGAGATGGAAAAGTCTTTTGGAAAGGTCTTGCTTTGTTTCAAAATATGCAAATACTGCACTTTGACACAATGTTGATGTACAGTGACTGGAGGCAGAACACAGATGTAGAGGCATACCCAACACTTAATATTTCAACACTCTCAAACTGAGCCTTCCCAGACAGACTGGAGACCTGTTTGGGTACTATTTTATTTCAAGGCTTTATGACAGTAGGTAATTGGGAAGCTTTTCAAGTTTAAAATGAAAAATGAATTGCAGTATGTTGTACCATTGGTAGCCTTGATCACAAGAAATAAGTAAAATTTTGTGGAAAGTCAAAACAAAAAAAAACTGTAACCTCCACGTCCATGCCAAGAAGTGGATTCTGAGAAATACTACATTTCAAAATAGGAGGACAATCCATCACAACTTTGCCATTGTTCAGATTGTTTTCACTGGACAGTTTTACCTTCTGAACCTTCAGAGACGTCTGCTGACACGTGTACACATGCGTAACTGTGTGTGGGGGAGTACATAGGGAGAGTGACAGACAAGACAAAGACAAAACAGTCCCTTGTGTCTTACCGCCAGTCCCGGCAATCCTCTGGGGCCGTCTTTGCCCGTGTCCCCAGGGGGGCCCCTTGGTCCCGGTGGACCTGGGGGACCGGGAGGCCCTGGGGGGCCAGCCTGGCCCTGATCTCCCTGTATAACAGGAAGAGGTAAAAAAAAAAGTGTCAGAAGATGACAGACAGATTCTTAGAACATCAGCCATTCATGTATAGAATGGAAGCATCAAGTGTACAGAGAAAGTACTAGATTAATGGCTGCACTATAATTATTCTATTAAGGGAATGAAAGGGGATGGAGGGGTACTTCCTCAGAGGACAAGAAGACACAGAGGTCTGAGACTTTGGTGCCATCCCTCAGAGGTACCATAAATATCATTGGCTCATTGTAATTTTTTTTTTTCATTTTTATTTGAAAGAATGATTGGTCAAATACTTTGAGAGCTTTCCACTGAGTAAAAATTCCTCTTGGATGGAATTACTGGGTGACATTACTATCAATTACCCTGACACATTTTATTCTCATTTTCCTATAGCGATGCAGCTTTATCATCAATTAAAAGACAAGCATATTAGTAAGGGGTACAAATGAATGGTCTTACATAAACAACCAATTTTCAAATTCAGTGAAGCACAGAAACACATTTTATTAACACTATATGTATATTCTATTACGTTCCAGTTCACACAAACATTTTCTGATGTGTTACTCACAACCTACCACTGAATATTTAGCATAGCCAGTTTTTGAACTGAGCTGCCTGCAAGTGCCATTAATGGTGTAAATATATTGAGGAGGTACTGAGGGAGAGAGACAACAAAAGATTCAGGTCACAGAGGGGGCCATGAATTCTATCCATCCAACCCTGATCTTGCAGACCAGTTTCATGTAATCTGATGTGTTCGAAGCAAATGACAAGAAACTATAGTCAGGAGTTTTATCAAGTTGTTTCACAGCCCCATTAGTGAACCAAACCCAGTGATATGACCATACTTCACGTCTCTTCAGATCGAGCAGACAGACGTGGGAGAAGAAGGGGTTAAGGAGGGCAGCTGAAAGAGGGCCCGCTGAGGGCTAGCGCTACCTTAATTAGCCGGCGATTAATGAGCTGCTGATCAGCGGAAAGAAAGCCGTGATTGATCTTAGGGAAGACCATCTGAGCAGGTGTGTGAGGTCAGAGGTCGAAGGTCAGAGGTGAGAGTCGGGAGTTCGGAGAGGAGGAGATAGCCAGTGGAGGTCCCAAAAGAAGAGACGAAGGCAAGAGAATAGATTAGGAGAGCAAAGGAAAACTTGATTAGCGCCTTCATTGCCAGGAGAACCTCACACTTTTTCCATTATAGGGACATTTTTAGGGTACACAGTTCAGTTGGAGCCCCAGTCTCTTTTAACCTCCTCAGCAATGTTCAGACATTATGGAGGAAAAAAGTGAAGTTCTCTGCAAAGAAAGCGCTATTATTAACACAACGAATGCTTAGCGCCAAGTCAGACCCCAGGAGCAGCACAGTCCGAAACCAAGACAAGCAAAGAGAACGTGCGACTGAAACTGACATTACGATTTGTGTCGACCTCTTTCTGCCTGGTAAAAACTTAGGGACACTTGACCAATCTTGAAGCTGCTGCCTGTGAAATGAAGGGCCAATGTATTATTCATTGAAAACGAATGCTGTTAACTGGCCTGCGCAATTACAGCCATTTCTAGGGTACCAAATGGGCTTTTTGCATTTAATAACACTTGAAATGAAAAAGGCTCTTGAAAAAAATTTCCACCAAAGCGTTTTTAGAAAAGCATTATGCCACAGCGGATTATCATTAACTTTCCTGCTAATGTTCTTTCCATTAATATAACACTGACGGGCAGTAGCTGCACCACGCTCCGGTTCAAAAATGCAATTAGTCTTTGAGCTATCTCCACATGACTGCTTTTAAAAGCGACCTCTGCCTTCTGATGCCTGCAAAGTCCAACATTGTTCTTCTGTAACTCCCTGGCACTTCTGTAACTCCCTGGCATCTCGAGTGGAAAGAGAAAGCAAGAAACGTATTTGTCATAGCGCTGACGACTCACATTGACTGGGCCCGACGGATTGGTCATCACGGAGAGGTGGTGGCAAGGAGCTTGGCTTGTAGCGTGAGGGAGGCACTGCTGCTGTATACTTGGGCAAGGCGCTTCACCTAACTTTAGTCTGGTAACATATTCAGCTGCACAAATGGGCAATGGATAAGAATATAGCCAATTTAAGTCATCCTGGATCAGTGCATCCGCCAAGTTCATAAAATTCCTAACTGATTATTATCTGTGAGCAGTGAAATGCCAGGCTGCTAGGTCATTGCTGTTTCAGGGTGTGCTGTCTGAGGGCTGGCCTGGCCGCTAGGCCACGCCCCACAAACCTTTACAGTCAGGATTTGATTGCTGTGCAAAGCTGCCAACGCAGGGGGGCCTGGTTGTCCCTGCGGACACACAGCAAAGGGTGATACCAAAAGGGAGACAAGGACAAAACACAGACCAAACAAAAAAAAAAAAAAAAAAAAACAACAACATGCATTTCCCATTGGATTTTTACAAAGGATAACAAATAACATCTGGCTTGATCACAATGCTGAGACCCATGACACACAAGAAAAACACCTGGCACTCATCACAATCTTTTCACTTCTCAAAAGGTTCAAATTCAAGTCCAACTGCAAACTGCTACAAGCAATTAGTCTGTTATTCTTGTTTAGAAGGCACTTCAAAACTTTAAGTTAATCAAGCCCAAAATTTCAGCTGAGCCCTGAAATGCCTTATGAGGGAAAAAAAAATCTTTCCCATTTTTTTTGGGTATGCTCTTTTAAAATTTTATGTCTATGAGTTCAAACCTTACCCTGAAGCAATGCGCTTTCAGATTTTCATTACGGCATGCCAAACCTCTATTGTCAATGCCAGCAGCAAGGAATTACTGTATCAAGTAGTATGCATCTGAATATTGAAAAATACAGATACAACATGCCACAGTGTTGTAAATGCATCAGAGCTGTAAATGTTCTGGCTGGAAACTGTCTCCTCTTTAATACAGGTGATTACATCACTAAAGTCAGATTACCATCCAACATATGGACAAGGTTGTGCTTTCAACCTCCTGAATGGCAATTCACTCAAACTGTATTGGTGAATATTTGGGTTTTGCTTTCTTCCGCTCCTTACTGAAATAGGGTGGGACTAGCAGTGGCAGCCCTCTGCACTTAGCTACCAGGCTATTCCCTTAGCTGCCTGGCTACACTATCAGATGTTATGCTATGCCCTCAGTTGTCATACTAAATTCTTAGCTGCCATGCTACACTCTTAGGTGCCAAGCAACTCCCTTAGTTGCTATAAACTTAGCTGTATGCTCTTCCCTTAGCTGCTATGCTACACCATTAGCTGCCATGCTACGTCCTTGGTGGCCATGATACACTATGGATCCATCACTCTTTGACTCACTGTACTTGCATCCTGGCTGTTGAGCAAACAAACTCAGACAGACTAGCAGAGTTCAGAGTAAACAGTATTAAGTATTCAGTATTAACATGGGAGTAATTGACTTGTTTTATTTCCAACATCTGTCAGTTGCAGGGGTAATCTAGTTTTAAAACATTAAACAAGGAAGCTACTGAACTGTTTTGCTTAACAACAGCAGTATAGGCCACCATGTATATGTATGTACACTATATGGCCAAAAGTATGTGGACACCCCTCCTAATCATTGAGTTCAGGTGTTTCAGCCACACCGATTGTTAACAGGTGCAAAAAATCAAGCACATAGCCATGCAATCTCCATAGACAAACCTTGGAAGTAGAATGGGTCATACTGGAGAGCTCAGTGACTTTAAACGTGGCACTGTCATAGGATGCCATCTTTGCCACAAGTCAGTTTGTGAAATTTCTGCCCTGCTAGATCTGTCCCGGTCAACTGTAAGTGCTATTATTGTCAAGTGGAAGCGTCTAGGAGCAAGAAAAGCACAGACACAAAGCGGTATAGCACGTAAAAACCGCCTATCCTTTGTTGAATCACTCACTACAGAGTTCCAAACTGTCTCTGGCTGCAACATCAGCACAAGGACTGTGTGTGTCGGGAGCTTCATGAAATGGGTTTCCATGGCCGAGCAGCTGCACACAAGCCCAACATCACTATGCGCAATGCCCAGCGATGGCTGGAGTTGTGCAAAGCACACCGCCACTGGACTCTGGAGCAGTGGAAACGCATTCTCTGGAGTGATGAATCACGCTTCACTATCTGGCAGTCTGATGGATGAATCTGGGTTTGGCAGATGCCAGGAGAGCGCTACCTACCGGAATGCACATTGCCTACTGTAAAGTTTGGTGGAGGAGGGATAATGATCTGGGGCTGTTTATTAGGGTTTGGGCTAGGCCCCTTAGTTCCAGTGAAGGGTAACATTAATGCTACAGCATACAAAGACATTTTGGACAATTGTATGCTTCCAACTTTGTGGCAACAGTTTGGGGAAGGCCCTTTCCTGTTCCAGCATGACTGTGCCCCTGTGCACAAAGCAACGTCCATAAAGACATGGGTTGACGAGTCTGGTATGGAGGAACTCCAGTGGCCTGCACAGAGCCCTGACCTCAACCCCACTGAACACCTTTGGGATGAATTAGAAGGCCGATTGTGAGCCAGGCCTTCTCGTCCAACATCAGTGCCTGACCTCACAAATGCTCTTTTGGCTGAATGGGCACAAATTCCCACAGACACACTCCAAAATGTTGTGGAAAGCCTTCCCAGAAGAGTGGAGGCTGTTATAGCTGCAAAAGGGGGCTCCATATTAATGCCCATAGTTTTGGAATTGCATGTCCAATAAACTCATATACATGTGATGGTCAGGTGTCCACATACTTTTGGCCATATAGTGTATATGTAGCACAAGCAAGGTGGATGGAATAGCTATAATTCAGCTGGCCGCCACCTTTAAACTGGGACAGGAACTACTATCGACTTAGGATGTGGCTAGTGAGATGTGCTCTTTTCGGTAGTACACTGGTTACAATAAAAGTATTCCAGTTTTGCATTTCTTTGGTCAACAAGCTTCACTGCAAATTCTTTCGTGACTATACAGGCAGAACATTAACCTCTCAGAAATTTAACCTTTAAGATCAAATTTCTCATTTCCACATAATTACTGGACTTCTTTATGAAACTGTAACTAGAAAGAAAATGAAAATTGTCACTGATCCAGCATGTCAATGTCAAGAAAGTTGAAAGGCAAGCTGCACGCAGTACCTTGATTGATAATTTTATGAATCAAAATAAATAAATGGCTTATTGATTTGAGCGTAAAAAGGGCCATGTGGAACGTATACATGATCGGAGCATATGGGATTCATTATACACTGTATAATCCAAATGTCAGGCCTTGGAGATACAGTAATTTCCCCCCATCCCGCTGCGTGTTCTCCTAACAGATAAATGGTGGAATGGAAAAAAGAAGAGACTGAAAAACGCCTCTCAATAAACAGAGGTCTATCTCCTTCGCTCTCTCTGTGCTGTGATAATTCAAAAGGCATGCCTCATTAAGGACGAAGTGGAGACTTGGAGATGGAAACACACAGTGGAATGTGTTTCTTCTGCGTGAGACAAAACAAATATTAGAAGTTACAAGGGCTGAAGGGCTAAGACTACGTCTCTGCTATTTGGGACTACAACATGAGAATAAATAGGGGGGTGGTCACTTTAAAGTTAATATGTCACGTCACCCAGTTCCGCTGTCACCACCATTCCTTTTCCCATCGGGCCTGTGAAATAGTGCTCATCGGGCCTGTTCATGGGATTTCTCAGTTTCTCCCCTCACGTTTTATAACTGGTTTGAAAGATCTCCTCACAGACTGCTCTAAATATTATTTCCCCACACCTTCTTTTTTACAAGAGGCCAGCTGTTAAAATGATCCCTCACAGATCACCACCTGCTTGGTCGGGGTTCTCGTGCTGCTAAGTGCATCGAAGCTCACCACATGCTTGTCAGGCAGTGTGGAATAATGGTAAGGTAGCTGTGAGCTATTAACCAGTAAGTTATGGATTTCCGTCCCGTTCCGGGACGACACTGTTGTGCCCTTGTTCTCATGACTGGCTGCATGAATAAATCGTAAGTACGTTTCTCCAAATAACTGAGTCTGCTACACAGATGTAGCCATATCTCCTAGCTAAGGGAAAACGGACTTCTCTACATTCAGCTTTTTTCGAGAAAGCCTTAGATACTGTACCTTCTACAGTCTTGCCTCTGAACCAGTATAGCTGCTGTTGCTCAGGCTGGCCTTGTAAGTGTTCACATAGTGATACAACATTTCATTCAAATTTGTGGCGCATGTTGGTCAGAGAGCATTACTGTCTGGCCGTACATTGTCCATCATATGAAAACAGAAAGTGCAGTAGGGTACGAATCAAAAACAAGTCAACAATACCCCCCCCATACCACAGAAACTGGTGGAATTGATTGCCTGTCTGTAAAAGGCAGATGGAAACAAGTCATTAAAAATACAATACTATATTCATTAAAATTGTTCCATATTGGCTTTCCAGCTTCATCTGAGCACACACAACTCCACTGGGAGGTTAAATTACAAATTCAGTTTAACAGAATGATCCCTTCATAGTTATCATAACTAAGTTCTCTCATCTACATGGGGCAAAGCAGTTTTCAAAATGCAAAATTCATGAGGATAATCTCATGCTTTGTCTCCATGAAAATGTAATAACGTCGTTAAAGTTTCATGAGGGGCGTCTGGTGCAATTAGGACTTTATTTGAAAGTCCCTCAACTGTCAAGAATCTGAAATGATGACATGCATCACTATGGTAGAATGCAAAACAGAGTGCTCAATTCATCCACATTCATTGCCCCCATTAATAAAGACCCGTTAAACTTTAGGGGTACAGGGTTTAAAACAGCTTAAACCACATAACCACTACACCCTGAAACCAGCTGCTGGCTGTAGTGCAGAGATGGCTTTATTCCCTGATCCCTCCTTCAGAGAATGAGCAGCAGCATCATGGCTGCACTCCTGTTTGTTTAAATAGAACTTGTTTTAATTGGTGTTTTTGTGACCTTTGACCCCTTCACCCACTGGCTGGTCCAGGGCAGTGACCCCTGCCACAAGGCAGGTGGGGCCAAGATTACCACCCTGCAGATTCACACAGTTGGTTCCTGCAGTGCCCTTTGACTCCCATGAAGTGAGGATTGTGGGGGATCTGGGGAACACACTCCTTTGATGATACCTGCTCTATACCTGCTCTACTTGCCCAAATTGCAAGTCCAGCAACTGCACCATTTTACAAAATCCACAGTCTCTGGATTAATACATTTTATGTACTTTTGTTTTAGTGATTTTTTTTAATTTAGCTGAACTGTGAGATAATTGCAGTGAATGATTTTCTGCAGAATTAATTGAGGGAATTGATTCTGTAACCTGTATATCTAGCCTGTATGCTATCTGTTTTACAGCACAAAAAGGAAAATGAAAGTCCTCCAACAGGCTTCACATCTAATGGCTCAAACTACCTTCAGCTTTTACCTCTGAGAACTACCAAACTAAGAGCAAGCACCATTTCTCCAACTTAAGCGTCATGCTTTGATCAAATCCTTCTAAACTTTCCTCAGTTTTACACAATCCCAGTAATTAAATTCAATCTAATTTTAAAGTCATTAAGACTGTCAGAGGATAATCTGATTTAGTGGCGGGCATATTTCAGCCAGTGTCTCAAAGGTCCCCAGCACTCCCTTGACTGGGAGCAGTTATAATAATAAGCTAATTAAACCAGCGCTGAGCCTCGGCTGTGCTGGGCAGCCAGGTACAGCGAAAACTTATTTATCAATTTGGTGCAATGAACAGGAGGCAGCTGCAGTTTCCTCCTTCACATTTTGGCAGGAAGATAAACGGTTTTGCATCACGGTGGAAGATTTCATTTCCTGGGGTAAACATTCGTACCGAACGATCAATCCTATCTGATCAAAGCCTGCCCTCCCGTAATCAAATTAGCCAATCTGGAGAACCCATTCGTGGAGAGCCGGAGAGTATTTTTTCCCATTTTGCAGTGTTTCGGTGTCGTGTTGCCAGGTCTCGGCAGAGCGGTTTGGGGTCACCCTGCCTGTTTTTTTATTCTGGCCACATGGAAAGGAGAGCTAGAATAAGGGAAGCAAGATTCAGGGCAGGTGTGGCGACTTGCTTCTGAGAGACTGAAAAACTCAGCTCTAACACCAGCTGGAAGCTGATTTCTCCTCCTGACACACACTACATCTTCACTGAAGAAATGCACTACCCGGCCTTGACAGAAATTAAGCATGATGGGACTTGACTACGGAGGTGTGATACAGCTTAATTTCAAATCTGCTCTTTGTTGTTTTTTTTCTGTTGGTCCACACACTCTTTGGAAAAGTGCAGGTGCAGAACATGTAAGTTAAAACTGTATATTTAAAGTTTAAAGAAGAAGGAGCTTCATGGCAATGTCAAGGCCATTACAAATTGTGTGATTTGAAAGTTTTGAATAGTGAATTCTTCTGGTACAACCATTTCTTCATGCTTAGGGTATTCATTGTGACACTGGAAATAAACTAGATGTTATTAAAGAAAGCACAAAGCACTACAAATCTTCTGTTGAAATGTACAAAGACTATTATTTTCTGACTGTGCTCATAGGGGTATAATAACCATAGCCCTGTAGGACTGTAAAACACTGCTTATGATCACTGGTTACCACACTACTGTACTCTACATCAGTGTTTCCCAACCCTCTCCTGGAGTACCCCTTGTCCTGCATGTTTTAGATCTCTCCCTGCTCCAACACAGCTGATTCAAATGATCAACACCTTATGAACTCCCAAAGCTGCTTAATAACAAACTGATCATTTAAATCAGCTGTGTTGGAGCAGGGAGAGATCTAAAACATGCAGGACAAGGGGTACTCCAGGAGAGGGTTGGGTAACGCTGCTCTAGATCAGCAAATCAACAAAATTGACAGGTATATAAATTAATAAAAATATGGTACCCACAATATGAGATTTTTGCCTGAACAACACTAAAACACAGTTGCTGGCTGCTGATGACCTGAGTGTTAGTCTGACCCTAAAAGTTTTTTTTTTCAAGTGCTACTGGTAACGATGTTACTCGCTGCAGTTACAGGCTCTCTATAATGTATTTTCATGCTTGTATTGTCTTGCATGACAAAAAGAGTGCCATTTCTGGAATCCCGTGCATTTTAAAGCGTGCATTCCGCCAGGAAACTCCAGGAGTGCGGCATGCCAGAGAGCCACATGGGCTGACAAGCAGAGAGACAGCTCGGAGCGGACCACGTACCCGCGGTCCCTGGTCGCCTGGATCCCCCTGTAAGAAGCGAGAAAACGGATTATGAACATTGGAAAAAAAACAGACCGTGGCGGCCTAACTGAAACCATACGCATCGGGGGCAAACGATACCGTCAGCCTCCGAAAAAATTCCCCCTGCGGTCGGGAGTAAAATCCCTTATAATAACACAGACTGAGGCGGAGGGTGGGGGGTGGAAGGGGAGGGGGTTTCGCTGAGAGAGAGAGCATCCAGGACAGAGGGCCCTCCGGCGGTGCTTTCGCCACACGATTGGACCATTTTATTGGCCACCCTCGGGGGAGAAACTGAGGACCTGAACCAGCCTGCGTGGGGGATTTGTTGGGTCGGAGGGGAAATCGAAGGAAACCGTGTTCTGATCCGATTCCAGCCCGGCGGCATGAATAGGGAGGGCGCTGTAGAGAGTCTGGTGAGAGGGTCAGGTGATTCACGTGGGATGCCACAAAGAAGCCTCATCACCATGACGATGGGGTTCAGACATCCCCCTCACCCCCAAACCCACTTACCAAAAGCCATCAAGGTGTTTGATTAGGGCACTGAGATGCGTGATAGTGGGGTTGCCAACCTGTGCTCGAGAGAGTGTCTTGTTTCGTTCTAAGCCAATAAGTTAATCTTTATTTTGCTCTGTTTGCTCAACTTGACCATGTGTGCAGGAAATCCGCTGATGTAATGTGCAGACTACAATAGCATGTGCATGGTACTCCTACAAAAGAATACCATATCAAGACAGAGCCACACGATGGTCTACTTGTGAATTCTGGTTACTTCCGAACCATGACTGCTACTATAGTATATATTCACACAAGCTCACCCCTTTCATTATCTCAGATATTTATGAGCAATGATGGTGCAACTTGATTACCACATCCAAAGTGGATGCCTTTTTGTCTGCTGTATGTGTTGGTTGGGGTTCATCAGAAGCAGATGCTGACTGGCAAAACTAGTAAGATTAAAAATGGAAAAATAAACTGAAGTTAATTGCATTGACTGAGAAAACCACCTTTAAATGCTTTGTTTTTTTTTTTTTCAAAATCCTCTCGAGCTGCATAAAGTTCCAGCATTACTGCTGTTTGTGCCTAGACTCCCGAAAAAGCACAAAAGGCTTCGGAAAGGTGGCCGTGTTTGATTACGGAGGTCGAGAGAGGGCCGCCACAAACGAAGGTGCACGTGAGGGATTAAAAATCCCAGAATGAATAAATCTAATCAGAGAAAGGAAAAAAAAACATCATTTCAATTTATTCCACTGGGGGACACAAAGTGCTAATCATTGTCACAAAATGTTCCTTCCGTGCTGAAACTGCACGCAGCCTGCTTGCCCTGCGGCATCCCATCCTGGACGACGACCTTGAACGGCCGACCTCCGTCCCACGTCACGCGCGTACGGCGGAGTGTGCGCGGCCACGTTTGCACAGACGGCGTGGAAAATGATGTTTGCGTGCCTTTAATCTTTCCAGGTGGAGCGTAGCGGAGAGGACGGGTGCGCAGTCTCCGCAAACATATAAAGAAGGTGGTTCTTTTTTTTCCCCCTCCAATTTCATTTCCTTTATTTCTTTAATGAAAGTCTGCTCAGCGGAGCATGGGAGTGCACTAATGCAGCTGTGTTAGTGCGGTGCACCTGTGGCGCTGCAGACAGCGCAGGGATTTAGATATTATAACAGGACTTGGGGGGGGCGACGTGACTTCTTGCTTAAGCAGCAACTGCAAAACGTCACCCAAGGTGCTTTTGTTAAAAGAGCGATCTTAATTGGGAACATGTTCCGGACGATTGGGGGATGGGTTGGTGGAATCAGAATGAACTTTCAAATAATAGCACTGTTTGTTTACTGTACCTTGTCTCCTTTAGGACCTGGTGGACCCTTTGGGGGATAAAAAAATCAGACACACAGGTACACAGAATGACAATTAGTGAGGGATCACTGACAGAGAATGCTTCACAGCAAATGCCTCTTCGCAATGCATACATAACGTATTCATAAGCACAACATGAGAGTAAAATACCAGCCACAAGTTATTGGTATTCAACGTCCGTAAATAAATGCTTCACAGAGCATATCTTTGACGCTGATTGCTAAATTTCAGATTTATCATGTGCACTTTTATATGGGCTGTCAGACACATACAGACATGCAATGAATGCTTTATGTGGCTGTTGTGTCATTCTCCTGTAGTAGTAGTACTTGTTTATACATTACAAAGCTGCAGTTGATGTAATGGTACTGAATAATTATGCATTAATTATTAACACTTTAGCTTTATGACTTACAAAGAATGACGTGCCACATTAATAATTCCCTTACTACTGAAACTATTACAGGGACATATTTTTAACTATTGGCCTAGAATGTAGGGGAGAAAAGGGATATCTTTTTGGGCCTGAGTACAAAATGCAGCAATATCTCAGTGCATGAATCACAAGTGTAAAATCTGCAACTCATCGTAGGACTAAATCAGTCATAACTGAAAATACTGTTCTGTAAAGGAACGTTTGGTCAAATCAAGAGGAAATGTAATTATTTAAATACCAATGTTACTCAGTTAGTGAATTAGGTCTCCTGAATAGGCTCACCTAAATGTCTAGGTTCAGGGAGTATCTGTAGACACAGGATGCAGCCAATAAGCTTAGTGAAATACAACAGTCTTGTGACACAGTTAAGGTCAGACAGACGTGTTCTAATGGAACACGGTTTGAAAGGGGTAAGGATTCGGTCACTTGAAGCGAGACAGACTTCAGCTGGTCACAGAGACGCTCCGGCAACAGACTGGAAGAAACCCAGAGCTAAACTCCTCCCTGGTTTATTGCAGAATAAGGCAATCTGGTTTTACAGAGCCACAGCAGCAGAAAAGCTGGTTGAATAAGCACCTTGAAAAGGCTTGAGATGAGTGTATACATACATTTCGGCAGAACTCAGTGTCCACCAAGCAAATCTTTATGCTTTCAAACAGAATGACTCGTGACTTTGAGTTATGGTCAAGAGTACATCTATAGACACAGTTTGCTAAATATTAGATGAATGAATGAATAATAACACAATTTAAGCAAGAATCAGGTTTAGCAAACTGAATTAAGCACCATTCAGTAAGCTACTGCCAGTTCTTGTGGCCTTATCGGGTTTCACCAGAAACCTAGGAAAATGAAAATTATTGTATGCACATCTAATAAATGGTATAGCATTATAAATGCACCAAACTTGAATTATGCATGAAAGCATGTCATTATGCAAGTGAGCAAGAAACAATGGAGAAAATATTGTTTACCACATTCAACACAAGGTGGGGAAGATCTGAGTTGTGATTGGCTGAGACATTGAAAGAGGGTGTGGTGTGTAGATGATGAGTGGTGATGTACAATCCGTGCCAAAGACACCCTGAAATGACTGGGGCCTCAAAACCTACAGATGCCTGCCTTTATGGTATACAAAATAGCATATTTACATCCTAACCATTGTTTTTAACTGTCCCTTTTAAATTAATCACTTTTATATCCAACCATTTTCACTGTGGTTTTCACAGGGTCCCATATATTACACATAACAGCCCTGTTAAACATTTCTGCAGGCTCAACATAATCTTGCTTTTACAATAGAATTGGCAAGAAGGCATACACATGCAGACAATAGTGTGGGGACAAAACTTTAAATATAACAGTGAAGTGAAGAGGAACGGGGGCTCCTGTGTGGATCAGAGGCATTACTTGTGGAATGGATTCGAAAGGGAAAAGCCTTCTACAGTTTTACTAGAAATGGGTATCTGTCTCTATTTAGGTTGTAGCGCTGTGGCTGAATTGGTTGCTCAAGAAAAAGTGCCTTAGTCAAAGTGGAAGCAGTACAGCCAAGCTGTTACGCAGGAGTACAAATTCCTGGAGCGAGGCAGCAAGCGCTACCGATCACAGCTCTGCAGCCGGCAGCCCCTAATATCTATGGCTTAAGCTGGCGTGTGAGACTGGGGTATACATTTCTGTTAACTGAGGACCCTGCTGCAAGCATTACTTAACAGCTTCTGGGCTCCAGCTGCGAGTATGAAAACAGCTTCCCAGCTTCAATACGTTATACCGACTTTAAACTTCATTAAATTTAGATGGTCTTGTGGTACATCTTGGCAAATTAACTGCAAATTGAATAACCAGTGCATATGTACATTTATCCATCTATGAGTACATTTATCCATCTATGAGAAGATAAACTGCATATATAAACCATGGCAGTTATTTTCTGGATCGTTATACCGGCCTAGAAAGTGCTGAAAAACATATGCACTGCGGGTTTTTATTTCTACACTTGCATGGGAACGCAACAGCAGCGGAAAGTTCTTGAGCGCAAACACATGTGAACGCATGGCTGGCTTATATGGCCTTTCACAATTCTTATTCTCTAAATGAATCCTGCTGCACCAGGCAGGGGAAGTTGCCCAAACACCGGTTCCAACACACCATCTTCCACACCGTGAGCTCCCCTCATCGGTTCTCTCTGAGGGTTTGTCCTGGCGTAAGGCGTACGGATTCAAACCCAGAGACTGACAGTTGCCTTGGCGAAACCGCCATTTTTCCAAGTGAACCTGCTGTCAATCAAACGTGGGACCTGCCAGAGGGTTTTAGTAATCCTGCACCGTGAAAATGGGGAGCGAATTGATGTGGTCCTCTCATTTCCAACAGTCAAATTTGTGTTTATACTAATAGCACCGTCTAGAGTCTTATCTGCCAAAAAAGCGCTCGGAGCGATGATTGTATGTCCAAACAATTTTAAAATTGTGATTGTTTGTTAATGACAAAAAAATTGCACCGCATTAGGTGCAGTCAATAATTCCAAATCTGTTCCAAACCCGACTCTGCAGAATGGCTGATGTTTGTCTGGAGCTGAAAGCTAGGCCTTCCTAGAGAGATACACTATGGATTCAAGCAGCTGCATTGTCCTCACTGTTTGCCACTCAGGGCATGCATTATTATATTTTTAATCAATGCTGTACAGGTTCATGGATTGTTACAACATGTGGATTCACTGTTACAGTGGGTTTAGTTGTTCAGAATATATTATCCAGATGACTTAATGATCAGTTCATGTTTGGACTGTTGGTAAGAAAAAGAGATTAAGCAAGTTGTTCAGATTGTACATATCCTGTATGCCATATAATAATGATAATGATGATGTCAACATTTTGACAGTAGCCTTGCATTTTGGGGATGTGATTTAGGGCAATCATAGAGGAAGAAAACATTGCCTTCTGCCAAATGTGAATTTTCCCCATGTTATATGTTCAGTAAAGTACCTTACATTCACCTCCTCAGCTGGACATTCAGTTATTTGACACCCTACAGTCCCATGATCATTTCAGTTTGACTAAATAATGAAAAAACATTAAGAGGAAAAGAAAAATTTAAATTTGATAAAAAAATTGGTAAAATGATACAATTGATACAAAGTTTAATGTGAGTGATATAAATACAAGGTCAAAGTGAGATGGAAAAACCAAACCTATTGTTTCCGACAGGCCAGAAGGCTAAGCACTGCATACCTTGATGAAAATACTTGGGTCAAATATAATGATCTACCAAAAATCAAATTCAAACACAACTTAGCCTTTGACGCTAGCATTTGTGATCGAGCTCCTTTGAAATACTACCTCTCACTTTAAAATGATAATGGAATGCTATTAACAGATTGCAAATGAAAAAATGCCAAATTGGGCCTTTGAGGAACCACTGAAAGTCAAGTATTGATAACCCAGCACTTTACAGAGAACTTTGCAGGGTAATTACAAAACCACAAACTGTAGAAACTTAATAATTACAGCTCAGTTTTCATTTTTAAATTTGAGAGGTAAATACTATGGACAGGGTAGGGGTTCTACATTTCCACATTGTTAATGTCATCCAGGCCAGGTTCTTGAACTTGTCTAAACTCTGCTTTCATCTTGACTTGACTTTTCAATACACAGTTAAATCATTTGTCTAACATAATCCCATTGCCTTCAATATAATCATTTAATTAATTAAATCAGTGTTTCTCTGGCCTGGTCCTAGGGGAAGACCATGTATGCTGGCTCTTGTTTCCAGCTGAGCCTTTTCAGTTAATTGGGTTTGATTGAGCTGTTAATTAAATCCTGATCTGGTAATGAAGGGTTGACGGTAACTCCAAAAAAGGGGGCGACTCTTCAGTAAAACTTTCTGTCACATCTTACCACTGAACACAAGACAAACTCACATTTAGGCCAATGGAATGCAAATTTCAGTAAAAAAATTTTACTTTACTGAAAGCTTGGCTCTCTCTTAAATTTTCCTTCGATGAAAATGTTACCCTTCAACCAGGAGAAAACAGACTGAATCCTATTTGTTGCCCATTTCCTCGATATGCAGGAAGAGACTCTATCTTTTATTCTCATTAGGATCGGCGTCAGTGGCGGTTTCCCCTCACGGAGCCCTGCAATCATCGGCAAGTGCTTGTCGGGATTGTTGGGGCCTGCTGTTGTCATCTCCTGTTCAAATTAATTCAGCCAAACGAATTCACAAACCGAAAAACATCTGATTCTTCCAGAAAAAAAGAGAAAACATTGAGACTGGTGTTTCCCTTAGGGGGAAGTGCGGACATAAAGTTGTACACAGACCCCCATCAAATTTCACGAAATGGAATGGATGCATGTGACCAGGGCCTGGCAGTGGGTGCTCCGCCGACAACTGGACCGCTGTGCCGGAGTGATTTCCGTGGTTGCCGCCAGCAATGTTGCGTCAGAGTCTGAATTCTGAGTCGTCCCAGTCGTGAAACAATAAACCCCCGATCAAACTGCGCTTTAGGGGCCGCCACCTGAATTTGAAACAGGGCATCTCCAATTACCTGTTTCTTGGTTTGAAACCAGCCACATCGGTTTCCTTTTGGTGGGCTGCGTGATGTCGGTCGCAGTTGCAGGCCCCGGCTATCAAGGTGCAGCATGTGTACTAGCCATCTGGATCAACAGCTGATGGATGTGATCAGCCTCGCGAAACCAGTCATTTTAGCCACTGTTTTCTATATTGCCATAAGGATCGTGGCTTTATGGCCATTTTAAACGCTTGCCATCATTGCCTCTAAAACAAACAGGCCTCAAAACAACAATTACGAGCCCTTGGAGAACATAGGGAGATGGAACAATAAAGAGGCAATAAAATGGAGCTGAGAGACTCAGTAAGTGAAAAGCAGTAGGAACAAGAGGCATGTGGTGATGGAATGAAATGGGACACAGAGACTGTGAGCCAGACATGCTTAAGCGATTGACAATGCCATCCTCAAAGATGATGCCAATCGATAGCAGATGTTTGTTGAGTATGTTTGATGTCAATTAGCTTATACACTGCTATTGCAGCAGGGGGTGGTCATTGTTGTGAAACACCGTTAGAGTGGGGGTAATCTGAATTGGCCATCAGTCACACAGCAGAAGAGGGGGTTCTGTAGCCTTCCATTTCTGGTTTGTGTCAGGTCCTGATTAGGTTCTGGTTCTAGCGGCTCCATGCTTGGAGGGCCTCCATCCCAGGCTGTGAAATCCACATTGCCCAGAATGACTGACAATATGATGCACTGGTAACAATGAGGAGTCAGTTATGACTGGACTGTGCAGACTCAAGCCAAGGAGGGCTATATCAGCACCACAGAGGGGCAAATTAAGCTCTTTAATTGCTGCAAAACCAGCACCTGCAGTATTTACAAAACACAAGACTACAAAACCCAGTTTCTTCATGGCCTGTCTCTCAGGAACACACACAGTCAGGTTTCTCTGCCTCGGCCTTGGCGGGCTTCTGGAAACACTTAGCGTGAATAGATGAACCTGCAGAGTGACTGGAAGCCATCAATGTGCAACGCTTAGCGGTGGCAGAAACTGGAATGACGCCTTTAGCCCTGACGTTGCTTGACAAGTTTAATGGAGTGATTCTGAAGCCCGCTATCGAGTTCATCTGGTGCCACACGTTGCACATGGAACATGGAGCACTAAGGTGTAACGATCCGTCTCTCGATCGGAGGCTGTGCGGGTATTAGCAAGGTGATCTATCATCATTCAGAGGAGGGTGAGGGGGGCAGTGGAAGTGGGAAAAATGTCATGAAGAGGCGTGGGAGTAGTTGGAGCGGTCAGGGTGGGACTGGGCTGTTGCGAGTACCTGATGTTTGTTGATTAATCTTTAATTGCAGGGGTTAAGCAAGGATAGAAACCCGCAGTGGGAATCTGACCTGGAGACAGCATCTGTTTCCTATATCCAGTGTATTGCAGCTACTCTTGTGTTAAACTGCTCTGCCACCGGGACTGTGTTTAAAAAAAGAAAAAAGGCAGGACTGAATATTGTCGTCAGCGCACGATGAAATGTTCAGGCCAGCGGAGGTAATTAGCTGGGTCTCTGTGTGGTCATGGGCTGCCACTGTGGTGGGTTTCTAACTGGTGTCTCATGAACTTTGAGTCATCTGACATGAAGCTGAGGTAAAAATTCACCCAGCCTTTCCAAGGCACAAACCACAAGTGAGTTAGGGGACCTGGACTTCATCATTTCCACAGCGACCCTGCTAGTCGGGCAAGTCGTAAGTCCTGGTAGGTTGCTGTTCAGGCTACACTAAAGGAGCGACAGACAGTTACAGATTCCTAGTCTCCTAGTGGCTCCATACCTCCCAGTAATTAAAAAGCCCATTGTGTGCAGAGCCCATTCAAAGATATTGAAACTACACATAAAAAACAGCAGCATTGTTACATTGTTGTTCTTTCACTATAATTTTGGTTTAAAGATTTGCTGAATCTGCTTGTCTGCTACAAATAGAACGGTGCCATTTGCTGTGACACTTAGAATAGTGGGAATAGTAACAAGATAATATATTTTTGGAAAATGAGAGAAAAGGTCTATTGTATTTGACTCTGATCAATACGTTTCCCTCTTTCCATATCTGACCAAGAAATAAAGAATTGATGGATCTGCAAACCCTGCAGTGTATAGAATAAAGGTTTCATTTATCTCAGTTTGTCCTTTCAGTACAACACACCATGCCCTGGAAATGGCAAACGCAGGTGCCACCTTAAGGAAGAGACGTGACTATTTACTTGTGCTGGGAGAGCGAGGCTGGGTGGTGCTGTCACTGGTTCTCTGCCAGTCAATGATTTGACCAATCATGGTACTTTCCTACAGAGTGAAAGGTCTTTTCATGGCCTCATAAAAGCCAGTGATTAATGATGCATTTTAAGCTCCATCCATGATTTAGGTGAGATGAAGCCATACCTTTACTACTATGTAACCTTTACTATAGACTACAATTAGTACAGCCTACCATTACTGTGGACAACCATTGCTGTAGACTGTTATAGATATTACTGTATTCTCCCAGTGAAGGCCTGCAGGCAGTGTGTGTCCACCTGCTGCTTCCAATCACAATGACAAATCAGGGACACTGGCGCACAGCTGCACAGAGCCATTCTGAAGTTGTCCTCGCCTGTGGGGGTAGCGCTAGTGTCACATTTTTACCACTAGAGGGAGTCTGATTGGGGGGGAAAAAAGAGTTGCACCAAAAGCAAGGGTCTTCAATCTTTCATTTGCATGTTATATCTGCATGGGAGCAGTGTGCATGAGCATGCATGTGTGTGAGTGTAAACGTGTTTACGTGTGTGTGTGTGTGTGCGCGCGCATGTGTGTGTGTGAGGTGTGGAATGGATGCTGGCCATCCCGAGTTTCTCCACACTTTTCGTGAGACTTCCTGTGCCAGGTAATCCCGGGCTTCAGCACAAACACTTCCACAATCCTGTGGTGGAAACCCAGCTGTTCCTTTCCCCTTTTAACTGGGAATGGAGAGATGGAAAATCCTCCATCCATATATCAGACCAGTCAGTCCTCCGTAACCAAGCACCAGCGGCCTCGGAATTAGCATCATTCAGCACAGACAACGGAGTGCTGATACAAATCATTACCGCTCGGGGTAACCTCTTCATATTTAAACAAGAGAATGAAATGACAACCTCTGATCAAATAGCATAAAATGGGAATGCTGGGCTTATGCTACAGCATATTTAGTAATGTATCAGTTTTAATACCTTGACAATCTTAAATGCACAAAAAGATTACGACTTTGGCCAAGAACTCAAAGCCCTGGCTTCAAAGGGTCTGCCTGCAGGGCTAAAAAAGACCTGCCAGAACTGTACTTCTGTGTTCCTTCTTGGCTTAGAGCAGCCCAGACTCTCAGAAATATACCACTGATTTACAGGCAGTGACAGGTAAAGCCTGCATACCTGGATACAATGGAAGTATCCTAAAACAAATTTCCTGTTTCTCCTTTCTTTCCCTTCTTTTTCTCACTACTGCATAAATGAAGGAAACTTTACAAAAAATCCTCTCAAATGCACTTTGTTCCACTTAAATTTATTGTTCTGTTATCCTTCACTTTCCACCTCTGTCTCCACCTATTGCTTGACCTGCTCTTCATGTTTGAAACACAGGAAATAAAATGTACAAATTTAGGAAATTTTGTGTGCCCAGATGTGCAAATAACATCATCATCAGCTGGCAAAATTAACTAACATTCGTCTTCAGAAAATTCAGTGATGACCATTCTTACATGTACAAAGGTATTATGACATCATAGAGGAATTAACTTAGCAACCTACAGGCCAATCAGGTGATCTGTCATCATTACCTCTATTGTGTATGGAGGGGCAGTGAGAGAATTAAATTCAGCATTATTATAAGCAATTTCTCCTCTGGATTTGAATGCTGTCTTTCCTGAATTGATTTTTATCATTTGTTTGCTGCTACTCAATCCAAGTTTTTAATCTGTCTAAGTAAGAATTGAAGTCTGGATGCTTCACCCATCTGTTCACACTTGAAAAGATGTAAATCTAGAACATATTCCTTGGCTATAAGGTCTCAAATACTGTATGACAGCGATGGTGGTGCTGCTGGATAAGCTAAGTTATGACAAATAGGCTATCAAGCAGAAACGGAAAGGAAATCAGTCTGCTTTTCATGGCAGAGAACTAATGAAGAAACCCTGGGTGATTTCTCTGCAAAGTTGTTTGTGAATAATTGCTTATTTTCATTCGCATCAGGAGCAAAACCTGAGCGCTCGTGACAAAATCAAGTGGTAAATAGATGATGAGTAGAATGGTCGTCAATAATACAGGGACAGATGGCCGTAATGTGAGAGGCAGGACTGCCATAATGCATCGCTCACTGCTCAAATTATTCCATTACCATATCTAATATGCAAGGGAGGGCATTTTGTTCTGAACTTCAACTGTGAATTTTATGAGAAATCAATGTACAGATAAATGCTTTTTTATCAGCATTTTCATAAAAGATGAATAAAACCTCAGATGGTGTTGATGCAGGGTTTAATTTCCGTCTGTTTTGTCCAAAAAGGGGTTCGGCGAACATCGGTGACTCATCGTTGATAATTCCAGCCAATTACAACACATTACCCGGAAACATAATTACAACAAAGAATATGATAATAGAGGCTTTTATCAAAACAGGGAGATGTTTTTTTGTCTTCACTTGCCATTTTAAGGCCTTCATCGTGAATAAAACTGTCGAAGCATGACACTTTGGTGAGCCGAGAGAAGAGCCGGCAACGCAAGAGGTGGAACAGGAAGTCAGGAAGCCTTCTTTCCAACGGAAAACCTTCAGCAAGTTCCCATGGGGTTTTTTCATATCCACAGTGGCAGGTTTTAGGACTCCGTTGTCAGGGAGTTGGTGCTTTCCTGGTGCTTGGGCCACACGGGAGATTCCCCACCTGCTTTAACTTAAGAGCGGGGGCCAACCCCAAGGGTGGGGGTGGGGAAGGCCGCGTAGGATGTATGTGGAAGCAAGATGGATTAACTGACTGCTTTAATGGCCGCCACGACACACGCACTGTTATACTCACTTCATCACTCTCCTCTGAAGTTCCACGAACTGTTTTAACAGAAAATACCAGGCACGTTTGACCCAGGTTACCGCTACCGGCCAACGCTGCCAAAGACTCTGATGATTACACACGGGGTAGCTCTCGTTTTTGAAACCCAGTGGTTTTCCATCGGCTGTGTTCCGATCTGTGATCTCCCCTTACTTAATGAAGTGGGGCGCTCCTTTCGGTAGGGGGATTGGCAACAAATCTGTCTCGGTAATGAGTTTATTGGAAACCATGTACTTTTCAATGGGAAGACAAGGACCTATTAGGGGATTCGTGGATGAAAATATTACTTTAATGATATGGTCTGATTACCCAAGAGCAGCCAACCACAGGCGAAGCATTTCTACTGTGCTTGAAAGCAGAGCCAAATATCCCCCTGACTTGGTGAAAGTATGTGCTTTATTGTAAATAAATACCTTTTTTTTGGTCACACCTAAGACAAACTGGCTGTGACATAATGAGATACATAGTTGATCGTAGGAAAAATTCAGATTTTATTTAAGATAATATTCTATAACCAAAACCAGCTCCCTGCCTCATCTGTAGCCCTCCGTCAGCCACCGGATTTAACATTGCCACAATGTTACAGATACACTGTAAAAACACTGCTGCTGTATGATGACCTGGGGTCCTGAAACTTACAGGCCGTTGAGTCTGCGTGGGAGATTCGCGCTGTGAGAAACTGAGCGATTCTGGCGATTAAATGTCATGCCGCTCTCTGACTGGATAAGCGGGGCCGACACCCACGGCTGTGATTTGTGTAACTACGATTCTTCACGCCGAATTGCACAAAATTGACTTTGACAGGTTTTCCCCACAGGTACAACGTGGCGAGCTGGTCCTCTCTAAGGCAGCCTAATCGAAAAGAATCGCATTAATGTTAAACAGGCTCTGGTCTGATGCGAAATGAGACAGTATGTAATGGCTCTGAAGAAAAAAAAAATCAGTTAAAAGTGAATTGAAATTCAAGGTTCACCCATTTTATGCCCGCACACCATATTGCTGCATTGTGTTCTGGCCGAGTCTAACAGCCTAGCTTTATACGTTGATGTTAAAGCGTAATTCATACTCATAGCAAAGGGACCGATTCAGGCTGCATTCTTCTGCAACTTTTTGATAAGGTAGATTTTTACCTTCAGCAACGATCTAATGCATGAGGCCGCTCAGCAAGGCCGAGCAGCAGGGGTACTTACGGGAGGCCCTGGAAAAGAGGAGACAAAAGGAAAATTCATGAGACATTCAGAATGTAGATCACAAATAATTACACTGCAATCAAATGCCAGATACAAGGTATCAACTCACAGGAACACTCCCACCTAAAGTCAGTGCTATTCACGTTTTCAAATGAATAAATAAATAAATGAATGAATCAAATGTCAGGACCGCAGCCTCCGCTTCCTGTGTTCATGGCGTCCTGGCTTTGTGTTTCAGCCCGGCTGCAAAAAACCCAGGTTTATTTATACCCGTGGCATTTGAAAACGACAGCGTGCTAATCCCCCTTTTTCCCTCGACCCCCTGTCCGGAAACATCCAGGAGGCCTGGTGGTCATGTGGTCTTCCGGAAGCATCTCTTGTTTCCCAACTACCAGGCTCATAAAAAAGTCACTTTTTTGTGAGGTGATACTCGCATATTTTTGCAATTACTGGGGCTCTGCCCAGCATGACTTCCTGACTCTAAAACGGATCTCCGAATCACTTCTGATCTTTGGAGCTAATTAGGGAGCAGCCCATATGACACACCCTAACCCAATAGTTTTTGTTGATGGTTTTGAGAGTTTTTTTGGGTTTCCTCTTACCTCACAGTAAGGAAAAAGTGGACTTCAGAGCTACTATGGTTTTTGACTCTTTCAAGGTTCCCCTTCCCTTCCCTTCTCAACCTATTCTTTCAGTGTGTTGAGTAAAATATACTTATATTGGGCTTCCAAGCTGGAAGGCCCTGAAGTTGACCAATCCACTTCTCCTTCACATAACTTGTCTTCACCACTGTCTGATCTCATGACCCGACACACTTATTGCGTCTGATTGGTAAATGCGTAGAACAGCACTTTGTCACGCTCCGCCCACAGCCACGCCCCCAACATGTCATTCCTTTTTTCCAGTGCTGCGCTACAATTTTCAAACCTCCCAGGAGAAAATACACAGGGCTGTCCATTTTCATTTTTATTTGCACCTATAATAATAACGTTTTTCTTTCTGTGGCATTCTTCGCCTGCTTCGGGAGAGCGAGAAAGTGCCACAGAGGGAAAACTTCAAAGGAGGACAGGATTACACAGCAGTGGGCCAAATCAGCTCTGCTGGTGTTGAGCGCGGTGATGGATGCAGAGAGGAGCTGGCTTTGTAAGCGGCGAGACTGCTGTAAAAAGTGATCATCCATCTCCTCGCAGGCCTCTTCAGAAAGACTAAAGGAGCTGGGTACACAGAATTATTACTGCAGGCAGCTCAATAAATACTCATCTCTGAGGTATGCCTGGCATTCAAGACCAAGGCTCTCATTTTCCTTTAAAGTGAAGGGGAAGGGTATACATTTCAGATGTAATTCCTCCATAAAACACCAAACATTATTTATCATTACTATTGTATTATTCTCGTTATCTTTATTATTATATGACAAATGTGTCTGATACATTGAAATGATATGCTGTGTGTGTCAAACTCTCACAAGCAAATTGCCAAAACACTGTTTAGCAGCGCATACTAAGGCTGACGACCACATTCATTCTAACTGCAATGCACTTTGCTAAAGTAATACACTTAGCAAGGTTTAGGTTTTTCAGAGTCCAGCGCAACATTTTTGGTTCAGCAACCGCGTGTTGCATTAGTATCCAAAACACACAGTACAAAGCACATTGTGATTGCACTGATTCTTACTTAATAAGTAATCTAGCTTTATCTGTAGCACAATCTGAACCAGGAATAAAGGTAATGTAACAGCCATAGCTCTGCCACCAAAGGGGAAACTGAAGGATTTGTTTCCATGGTAATTAGAAAAACCTCTGTCTGTAGCTTGGATTCCACCGGTCCAAAGCATGTCCTTGAGGCCAAACAAAACCCAAAATTCAAGCTTGCCTATTATCTGTCATAAAATGCTACTCTGAAACGGCTTCTCATATTAGAAACTCTAAATTAAATCAACATTTTAACATTCATGTCGAGCCCACGACACTAAAGATGCTGATGCGGTGTTTTGCTTGCGCGTTGTGCTGTCTGATTCTGAAACAGTCTGCACCGCCGTTGACATCATTGGCTTGACTTTGCATGTGGTTCTGTTCCATTAGAGTCCTTCCAGTAATGACAAATACCATCGTCACTGCTAACGTTAGCATTTAATTCCATTGTCCCTGTATGCAGGATTGCCGCACACATACGATCAGGTGTCACCACTTTTTCTTATCATCCCCTGTAACGGCTGCAAGGGCATGTGCCTCAAAAAAGCCGACAAAAGGTTTCGCCTGCTGCAGCAACGTTCTCAGAATGGTACACCCACAGCCCGTGCCAATACAATTTCATGTTTACGAGGCGCTTCAATCTGAAATCAGTGATGAAAGCGAAAAAAAATTAATGGAATATTGATTCAATTTCAAAAACACCACCCCGCGGTGCTCAAAGTGTTCCCTGTGCGCAGCTGAGCCCTCACGCTCGGAAAGAATTTAGCAAAGTTCAGCGAAACGGCTCCGCCTTGGCCGCGCGGAGAGAAAGGTGACCGGTCCTGTGCTCGGTGATGTGGAAAGTTCTGGATTCAGCCTTGACCACCCATTGGGTCACTTACAGACCCGGCCCAGTGTTCAGACCGTGGCGCGCTACCGGAATGCGCAACCACCGCGACCGGAGTGTGGGTTGCCCAAAACCGGTCAAACTAAATAGCAGATTCTTCCTCTCTGGCTGGTTTGCTTAAAAAAACGCCAGCATCCCAGACAGGAATTGCTATTGAGCAATTATTTTTTTCTGGGTAAACACCTTGGGGTTTTTTTTCCACAAATTTTCCTGCTTTTTTTCCCCGTTTCAACTGGTTTCTCTGGGCTTCCGTGTGGCCAGATGAAAGTGCGGTCTTACTCCCTCTGACGTGCTCCGGGTCTCAGCGGAGCCTGTGTTTCTCACAGTGAAAACACATGCTTGAATATCTCTGAGGTGAGGACCTTGAAAGATGGCCCTCAGAAATAACCGCCCTTCGTCATGTGCTGTATGCTTACATGTATATGTGGACAGAAGCCCTGAGTGAATTGAGTGTTCACAACAAATTGAGCGGTATGAAATTTTACAGACCTTTTTACAGTCAATGTCCACCTTCACAGCGAGGACGGGAGTTTGTGTGTCCTCTTTGATATTTCCAGCATTCTTTGAGCATAAACCATTTCTTAATGCGGGTCCTACATCCTTTTCATGAATGGGCAAATGACTAAGAAATGCAATTGAAGGCAGATTTGTGATCCCCAGAATGGGTGGAGGTGTCATGCATTAACAGAGACTTTACAATTTGAACCTATTGTAGTGTTTTGCAGGCCTGGGCATATAGCCTTCAGGCCAAAGTCTTGATTCCAAGGTAGGGCACTGATTTTGTACATCTGAGGAAGGTACTGTTCTTGGAGCGCGTTAGTAACTGTCAGACTGGATAAAACAGGCTATGTGTAACACCTAAGCTCTACATTGTGTCCTTGATAATTGCAACCACCAATCAAATCATTTGCTTTCATCCTGCAGGGTGTTCAGGTGCAGTCAATTGGTGGCTGTGTGTGGGGTGGTAGCATGTAGCCCAAGTGTGCCTTTATATTGAATGACTGAGAGGGCAACCCTGGTTATGTGCAACTTACATTTCCTGATGTGAATGCCAGGTGGATGGGCTAATTAGGTGAACAGAACTAATGGGTTGCGCCAGCCTGATGACATAAAGATCAGTGAATGTGCAGGAAATTCTACATGGCACAACCTCAAGCAAACTCCACCTTTCTCCTGCAGCAGGCATTTGCTTGCTTCCTCCTGCCTTGCAGCATTGCGGCTGCGTTTTCTTGGACAATGCAATTATCCAGACACAAAGCAGCACTGTTGCCACATTAACTCCTGATGCGTCCTGACAGCTGTGCAAGCTGTCCGTCTCTTAATAGACAGTTATGTCACTCAGAGGCAGAGGGATGTGTTGCTGTTGTTTTCCGGTTGCTGGAGCTCCTTCTCAGTCAGAATTGTATTGACAAGAGGCATGGAAATATGGCCATTATTTTTTTCACGCAGCAAATGGATATTCTGGCTCTCTCGGTGGTACGTTCACATAAGAAGCAAGTTATTTCCCGATGATCAGTCAGAAAAATATTTTGGGGTTAAAAAAAAAAAATCTGAAGGGTCTCATTATGACAGCCGTAATTCATCATCTTTTCTAAATGGAACATGGAGCTGCTGGCCAAGCCATTTTCTTCTCTCTTCTCTAAATGAGAAAGAATATGCAAATAAGGGGGAGGCTAGGCCACGCTGTTCCACTGCTGTTGTACCAGGCCCAAAAAACACAATCTGCACCATATACAATATTCACAATTCGCTTGGTTCAATCTGAGCTGGGAATCTCAACTTTTATATCATGAATGTTTTTCAGAGAAAAGGGGGCACGTTTTATCATGCTCCTTCATTCCTTGCCTTTTTCAAATTAACAGTGTGATTGAAATTAAATAATAAATGAAAAACTAAGTCAAAAATATTTATTGTCTCTTTCTATAAAATCTGCAACCCCCTAATATCCTTTGATGCAACATAACTACACTGAGGATAAAAAATCTTAACAGTCCATTAATGCATTAAGAAGAATGAAGCATATAGATTTTGAATATTGATTACTTATTCTCACATTTATGTAAAGATCTGATCTGACTGTTGCATAAGCGCTGCATTGTCTCATTAGTCAGATTTTGCAGACTTGATGAGCAACAATGTGCTAACATAGTCTACTCCCTGGCATAGTGATAGCACAAAGGCATTGTTCTTTCAATGGGTGGGGCATATGCATCCTTGATTTGTGACTTTGGCTTGACAGTTGGGCAGGTTAAATAACCGTCTACAGCGGCACCCTATTGCATGTTACATGCAAAGTCCCAAATTCCATTTACCTCTACCGCTCTATGGATGTGAATGCTTCAGATTATTTCTATTTCCCTTCCATTTTTAAGTTCCAGTGTCACAGTCCAGCAGTGGAGATAGTTAAACAGAGGAGCCACCCTCCCGAGAGAAGCTGGCCTCACTCCGAGCTGAGATGGCAAGCCAGCCAGGAGAGACAATCAGGAAGTCAAGAAAATTGGAACCGACAGTGACAGAATGAACATCCATTCTTTTCAAAGGCCAGAGAAGTCTAATACATTTACTTGAAAAGGGTGTCCCACGCCCTTTTAATGAGTAACTGCATATTCTTGGAAGTGGTCTCTTAAAATCCAGGAGCCAAGAAGTTTAATGCCTATGCTTCTTGACTCTAATCTCCATTGTCTATTCATCTACTGATTGGAACATACAGTACATTCAGTATTCAGGATCCTGATTAGCATTTCATAATAAGGGTATCTGAAAGAAAAAAAAATATGAAAAACACTCACTAAGCAGGACTATCGTTACTTTGAATTACTTTGAATTACTCATGAATGATAGTTTTATTACTTTCTCTCACTTAGGAAGTACTTCACGTTTCCTAGTTATAAGTAGGAATGCAGTTAGAACATGCTCTCAATGATAAAATACACACATGGTCCAGTATACCCCATAAATTAGTGGAGGTGTTATTGTTCACTAAGATCAGTTTGTTATAAACCTTGATTTGGCATGTGTTTTGGTATTCTAAGTTATAGGTAGAAAATGGAAATGCAAATAACCTGATATGAAAATCTGAGTGAAACTGATTAGGCAAACCATTTTAAAATGACAGCCATAGCTTGCCTGCTTCCAAAACCTAGACATTAATCTCCCCTCTCTAAACTATGAAATAAAGAAAATATAATTCCATAGTATGTGCATAATGTATTGTAGCATTCTTAGGTTATATTCTGCCACAAATCAGTTTGGTGCGGTTCTGTAGTTCAGTGTCCCTCCGCCCCCCTGCAGTAAGGATACTGATAAGGACCAGGGGTGGTGGGGCAGCATGCAAATTATGGGGTTTCCTTTCCCAATTTTAAAGGGGTGCGTGGTCAGCATTGGACAGTTAAGGGTTTTAAGGCAGAGGCATCTAATTAAAGTGTTGTATCATTTCGATATAGCATCAGTTGGTGCCTTGTGTTGTATGAGAGCAGGTCCTCTATCCTATTCTGTAAGCAGTGCTAGTTCTTTTTTCTCTAACAAGTTGCTACCATCGCTAGGAAACCATAGGTAACTTCATTGTTCTGAGCGACCCAAAAAACCCAACAGTTAGCCTGTAACAAAAGGGAATTCATTTTCGTGGAAGGCAGTCTCCTGTCCCTGTCTGGGCTGAAGCAAAGCTTGGAGGCTGGACACGTTACTGCATGTTTCAAATAATGTTCCAAACAAACCACTGTTCTTTCCATGATATGGTGTCGACCTCACCATGGTCATGACAATGGTAGATTGTGTGAGCTCTGTCAGGCATAATTATGGGCATGATAATAGGTCTATCCGACCACCATGCTTTTAAATATGGATTTAAAGGAAAGAATCTGTTGAAACTGAAATATACTTTAAATCCATTGATGCCTGTTAATTTGTATAATTGTGCATTCATATCCATTTATGTACTCAGTCACCAAACCGAGGGGTACAACCCAAGGGTTTAACATGAAGACCCACATACAGCAGGGGCTGGGTGGCGGACAAAGTAAACATGTGAGCAAAAGCGACACTCACCAGGTTCACCATCTCTGCCTCGTCTGCCACGCTTTCCTGGGGGCCCTAGGATTGCAAAGAGAGAAGATTGTTAGCATTGTCATATTTGACGTTATCATTATTACTGCCATTATTATACTTCCACTTCAGCCTTGCATCTTCCATTCAGGTTCCTATTATACAGCATTGGAAGCAAACCATTCAGAAACCTGGGTAAGGATAAGGCTAAACACTGTGATGTACTATGCACTCTGCAGCATGCTATTGGCTGAAGGTCTTTTCCAGGTTCAGTATATATGTATGTACACTGCAAGGATTTTAGGTTATTATAAAGCTTGAAGGAGAGGCACAAAGGTAGTACACGCTGGTTTTCCAGAGGATGTTGCCCTCCTGGGTTCACTTCAGCTGGGTTACTGCAGATCAGATACTTTTGTTTCTAATTTGTTTTTGTAAGAGCCTTTTCACTGCAAGCTCTCCCCCACGCTTTCCATAAGCTCCATCAATCCGCTGCTGCTCAGTCAGAACAGAGCAAAGCAATTATACGCATTGTTAACCTCCACATGCTGGGAACTTAACTAAATCGCCGACTGGAAGTCCTCAGCGCCGTCCAATCACTTAGGAAACTGCTTGGCCAAAACACTCGAAATTACCTCCCTCGAGGGCCACCGAGAGCCATTTTAAAACCAACAGCCGTCAGCAGCGAGATTTTGGTGTCAGCCCGAATATCGGAATATTGGACTGGGTCTGGGTCTGGGTCTGGAGGAAGGCATTCCCCTGCTGGACTGGATGCCAGTGCTTACAAGGACATCACTAGTCTTCATCGACACTCAACGCACCACGCCCTGAGTGTAAAGAGCAATATATTCTTCTGTAAGGGTCAAGCCACACGACGTTCAACTACATTTTAATGATAATGTTCTATCTTAGGTGCAGTGACAAAATCAAACATGACACATCATGTCAGTTCGGTGATTCTACACCCAAGAGTCATCCAGAAGTCACATGTGTTACGATGACCACACACAAGAGAGCAGGCAGACTTCCGTATGTAATACAAATGCAGAGCATTTAACAATGCATACTTTCATTTCCGCATTAGATTCCCATAATTTGCTATCCCCCACACTATTGGAAAAGTAAAACAAAGAAAAAGACTTTTATTAACCACATAAAACAAAAAAAAATTAAATTAAAATAGAAAAGAACAAAAACCCTATTCACTAAATAAATCCCCTTATTGTGTGCTGTACCACTGTCTTTTCTGATTCTCCCCTGTGGACTGCTTAAAACATACCAGGAAACTAACATATTTATGCAAAGTCACATAATTTGGCTTTGGTGAGAAGATTAATCATATTTCAGCAGCTTTGAATTTATGTTTGTAGGCCTGCAGTGTGTCGGCCCAACCGTGTGATTGAGACTTTGTTGTTTCCTTTGATTAGAGCTCTGCCTGTCTTTTTATGATACATTACCATGCACAAACTCAAAAGGAATGTTTGCCTTTACGAGGCTGGTGCGAGAGCCGTGCCATAACAAAGGAATATAAACTAAAGGACTTCATGGCTCCCATTGATATAATCCAGATCCATTTAAAGGGAGTATGGGGGCACAGTGCGCATACGAAAACACGCTTTTACCTTCATCAATTCAAAGAATGGCATTCTGTGCTTCTGAGGTGATCAGGGTTTCAAATGGATGCTGAGTGATGGAGCGTTCAGTCGCTTCAAAAACAAGCCAGGTTGTTGCTGTTGCTTGAAAACTTTCTTTAGCCTCAAAGTGAGTGAAAGTGACTTTGATGCTTTGCCCTATGCTATGTGAGAGCAGCTGTAAAAACAGTTTGTGGCGTGGCTCGGCTGAATGCAGTGTTACCGTGAAAAAATTGTTAATCCAACACCGCAAACCTCCCTTCTGTAAGCGGGTTGGGTAATAATCTAAACATGCAATATTTGTTCATCGCAGTCTTTCCCTTTGTGTTTATTGTATACAGCTTTAGCTTAAAAGGTCTGACTAAGTCACTCATCAGTCATATTTATGATCCTCTAAACATAATAGCGTTGTACGTGAGATAATGTGTTGGCATGTAAGCCCCTTGCTATACTAAAATCCACATTTTCTAAAGCCCAAACGATCACCTTTTGTGCAAAACCTCTCAAAGTCCACAGAGGGCGTATCTGAAAGCGTCTAAGGTGGAGGCCATGCCACATTACGACAGTCTTCCTAACAACTTTTTGCTGGGTTCAAAGTGCAGAAACAAGCAAAATCCCTGTTTCAAACATGACTACATCTAAACAAAATTCAGTTATCCCGACCCAACTTCAACACACTTTCCTCAATTTTAAAAATCCCATATGTATGCACCCTCCTGGGTCAGCTGATATGCCACCTCACTTGACTGTGTTATTCTGCTCTAATGTTTATACATGGGAGTTTTGACGCTGGGTCAATCCATATCAAAGGTTTGTTCATATGGATAATGTTACCTATTCCTGCTAATGAAATCTGCTTCTGTAAGTTTGTAAGCCCTCTTTTCTGTAAATAAATACACTACACTACATATTCACTCCATCCCTGCTTAATTACTTACATTCTGTTCACCCTCAGCAGGGTTAGATCTCAAGGGCAGGATGAATGAGCGTATGTACTTTGTGCAGGTAGGAGAGAATTCTTAGGGCTGAACTAGAGATCTCAGCAAACCCTGCTGAAATATTATCATGATTAGGTTTCAGTCCCTTTTCTGGTAGGAAAAACCAGCAGGTCACAGGTTTGAATCATTGCTCTGACAGTGCTACTTTACGCTTGTACAAGCCACTTGGCCTTAATAGCTACAGTAAATGTTCAACAGTGAAACTGGATGCTATGTAGCTTAGGCACTGAATGAAATGTATAGTAAGTTATACTGAACAGGGCTATTTGCGATGGAAACCACCAGTAGTAATGCTTCATCTACCATTTGCAATGCTTCAACCAAAGAGTCCACGTTACTTCGTGCAATTAAAGAGCGTGCCAGGGTCTTAGTTACACTCATCCAACACCACGCGTGACGTCACTCCATTCTTTATCCCCGACCACAGTGACGTCTGACATCAGGGACATTGATAAACTTTTGCGCCCCCGCCTCCTCCGTGCAAAGGTGATGTGCTACAGGTGTAACCTCTGTATGGCAGCCGCTAAAACAACGGCAGATTCAGTTTTTGAAATTGCACTCATTGGCCTGAAAGTTAGTTTTAACGTACCGATGCAGAATAAATCAAAGGGTGCAAGACGACATAAAAAACATGCACAATGATGTCTGTGGTTCGACCAACAGTTATTTTCTAGCTTTCCCGTTTTAAACAAGAGTTCCCTGCGTACTTTCCATTTCATTTGCGATGTCCGTTGAATCCCGAGTGCATTCAAAACATGCAGCTTTTTAGATGAGGCGATTTAAGCTTTCTCTTGCAAACATTACCATGCAAATTGTTGCAGGAAAAAGAATTTTTAAGGCTTTTTAAAAGAAGTGGCTTACTGTTTCACGTGATGGTCGCCTCTTCAGCACTCTCATTGATGTCTCATTCTTACTTTCACTCTCATGAAAGTCTGCAACATTGTTATGTGGTTACATTATACAGCTTCTTTGAAACTAGCTTTCAGCCGTTGTGATTCCAAAGGCTGTTGTCGTCGCTTGTTTACACGTGATTTATGGACAGAAATCATGTAGATAAAGATGCTCACAGCGCATACGTGTTCTTTTTTTAACCCGACCGTTGACTGTACAACTGGTCAGAGCGGCTTGCGCTTTTTTGGCGAAAGCGCACTTTTGGTGACACGGGGCCACCCTGCGGGCGAGCGTGTGTGTTGTGGATAATGGCACTGCGGAAGGGGAGTCGATGGCCACGCCGCACAGCTCCGCATGCAGCTTTCATTATGCACCGCGAACGCTTCCGATCAAAGCCGGCGTAGGTGTATCAGGTGTAGTGGGACATCTTCCACGCCGGTGAGCGGGTGTAATTTTCCACTGGAGGTCTGGAATCCATTACAAAGCTGAGTCAAATCGATGGCCACCGGTTGGAGACGCCGGATCTGAACCGAGCTCTCCGGTCATCCGCTACCAAAAAATCCCAAGACACTTAACGCACACACGCGCACCTAGCATCTGAACCACTCACGGAAACTAGCAGGTGGACAAATCAGTCCCTTTACAGTCGATTTCCCTGGAATCTAGGGCAGGGGAATTCATCAAATGCAAACCAAAGAAGCCACAGCATGTATATTTATGTAAAGATTGGTTTCACATAATGAGATGCACAAAGACATTTGAAGGAAAGTATGGTAAGTTGAACTGCAGTGCATGGATACATACATGCATAAATGAATTTATGAAAACTCATATATTATACACACACACACACTCACAGATGCACACACGTACACACACACAGTCAAATCAGATATTCACTTCCTCCATATGATCAATCAAATTATTTTGGTAGCATTCATTTCAATGAGCTACGCTCTGGGGGAAATGCAGTTAACTGCAAGTTAACCCTGTATTGGTGCCACATTTTAGCTTGTGATGCTATTGCATACACTGCTACAGTTTCAATCATTCTGGGAAAGAAATGAAGAACAAAGTGGTGCATGGCGCGGGAGCATTTGACAGTGAGACGATGCATAAGCGATCCGACAGATAGGCCTAAGCAAACAGGTAAGGATGAAAAGAGTGACAGGCTGTCTGAACACTCTCCAGACCCTCTACGAAGCAGGACTAAACATCTGCAAAAGAAAAATGTGCTTTTCCCATCAGTTTACAGTCTGCAATAGCTTAAGTGGGGACTGATAACGGACCCCCTCTCTCTCTCATACACACACTTACACACACACACAGACACACACATATACACAGGCTTGCATGTAAACACACACACACACAAGCTTGCACTACAAAGACCCTTACATGAGCATACACACATGCACACATACACACAAGGATACAAAAACAGACATATGAACACATATGCACCCACACAACAGACACACATCTGCTATCAAATACAGTACAAACACAATAGTCATACAACAATGCATTTTTTTACATAAGCTCATATGTGAACACACACACACAAAGACACATAAACACACATATGCATGCTAACACACAAACACACACACACACACACACGTATTCTGATACTGAATAAATGCCTTAAATTTGAGTATTACCACACTAAGGCAGGCTCCATGTAATAACTATTTAACAGCTCTGTATACAAAGTTCTATTCAACAGCATTTCTTTAACCCTCTCAGTGTCTTTCATTGCTTGTTACATTAAATGCTTCTCCATAAAATACTTGTTTCATTTAATACTTCATCATTCAATGCTTGTTTTACGAAATGCTTCAATCATTAAATGAGTGTTTCATTAAATTCTTCATTGTTAAATGCTTGTTTTATTAAATTCTTCACTGTTAAATGCTTGCTTTATTAAATGCTGGATGTAATTGCTTTACATGACTGCCATCTGTGGCACAATGATGCCTGGACAGACATCCGCATAAACAAGGGTTTCAAACTACTGGATTTGTACTGATTTCACCATCCAGTTCCCCATTTTGAAGTTTTGTCCGTAAACCTGCATAAAACCAGTCTTTGGAGAAATGACCCAGCTTTCAAATACTGGTTTTTTAAACTATTTTAAATATACTTGAATTTCTTAAAATCACCTGCAGGTAAGGAAATCAACAGGATCCAGATAGACATGTATGTTTGAGCTTGATTGCATGCTGTATGTATTTGTCATTATATGCACATGTGAGTACCTATGTGTGTGTGTGTGTGTGTGTGACAGAGAGAGAGAGAGAAAGAGAGAGAGTATTTACTAACCATATGTACTGCAATGATGAAGAAACCAATGGAAAGAATGTAGCATTCTGTCTATGTATGGTTAATTGGCTGAGTTATACCACATGACATTCCACAACTATTTTATACATGTTACACTTGCGTATGAGGTCCCCTTACACAAAATGACTCCAGCGTGTCATATGTGTGTGGAAAAAATCCATTGTATCAGTGAGTTGTACAGAGTTTCTGTTTGCAGCACATCCGTTCAGACAACAGTGGAGAACACTTCACAATTTCAGTCTACTGACTGATCTATCCTCTGCAGCATCTTTGTTTTTCTATTAGTGTGGGGTGCCTTGGAGTGTATTGAGTGAGAGTAAAACCAGTCACCGATATTACCTCATCTCTGCTGGCAACATTTGATATGAGGAATGCTTTTGGCCAGACACAGTCCTTGTGTGTCCCCTGCTAATCTCCAGCGATTGAGTCAAAATCCAAGATAAAATTACTTTCCCTCGTGCTGACAAGTCCCCGACCCTAGATGACCTACACCACCCAACCTGAGAGGGAGTAAGCCGAGGACTTTGGGCTGTTACCCTCCAGGTTGACATTCTGATTTCCATGATCCTCGCCCTCTCCCAAGGTCCTAAGGGCAGAATCAGCCCTGCACAGCAAGCCAAGGTGATAGTCATCCTTGAAAGCTGTTCATCCATCTGTAAGTATGTGTATGGCCGTCATTTTCATCAAGTCCATGAAAGAATACTACCATTACATTGCAATACATTACATTATTGCCATTTATCAGACCCTCTTATCTAGAGCAACTTACACTGGTTACATTTTTACATGTTATCCATTTATACAGCTGGATATTTACTGAGGCAATTTTGGGTTAAGTACCTTGCCCAAGGGTACAACAGGAATGCCCCAGCAGGGAATCAAACCAGCGACTTTTCGGTTATGAGCCCTGCTCCTTAGCAGTATGCTATACTGCCACCCACCAAAAGGCTACTGGGTGCAGTGGAGTGGAATTTTACAGTTAGAAAACTGAGCTTGGAACCAGAAGGTTGCTGGTTCAAATCCTTAGTTGGGGCACAGTGAGCAATGTTGGATTGGGCATGGATAAGGTGTTGGGGTGGCTGTCGAACCCTTCACAAGCTATATTTCTTTGGGAAATATCCAGCTGTAAAGTAGACAATACTTAAAGAAGAAACACACGCCATTTAAGTCCTACCACATAAAGGCATCTGTTAAATGGAGAGTGTATTAAGACTGTCTGCCTGTGCACCACTGTATGTATATTCAGATCATACATGGAAATTATATACATCGTCTTATACCGTCTCTCTGAATCAAGGGGCTGGAATCTAGTCATGCTGCACAGATGCTATCATAATTTAAGAATTTCCAGCTAATTCAAAATAGAATGCTTTCATATGTTAACATTTGGAGGGTCCATATTGGTGTATCACATTAGCTGCAGTGCCGCAACCTAACAGCCCACTTTTACACAATCAAGGAATATGGAGACGAGATTCACTGTGTTTTCCATTTCTGTGCCACAGTGTGGCTAGGTCACATGACTCGGATGGATTCCTCTGATTGGTTTTTCACTCCAGTGATGGGTGATGTCTTTGTTGCACCTGCTGTCACACAGTGAGGTTCACAGCACCGGCTGAGCTGTGCTGAATCACCATCGTTCATCTTTTCCCCAGTTTTTCCCCTTAATTAACGTGCAGGAATCTTTTTACTACATTTAACATTATAACCTAATGTAATTGAGTAAAATATAATACAAAATGTTAAGCGCTCAGCCCTACTGTAGTGTATTTGCTGTTTTTTTTACCCAGAAATGACAGCATGGAAGCAACATTGATTTGGTCCCTCAGCAACTGATTATAGCATCATATAAAATATAATTATTCTGGTAGTACTTGTTGCGGTGGTAATCTTACAAGTCTTTAGTAATTTATTCATGAGTGCCCCGATGGAGCTGTAAATATTTAAACACTTTATGAAAAGCATGTGGCAAACTCCCTCGTGCCGACATCTATGCACAATTTATGACTTCGCACATAACAGTGGCAGCCTTCCAGAGAGATGCTGATCGCTGCCAGTCTAATTAGGCCTGTGACTATCAAAATGACACACTTATTAAATATTGCAGCCACCCTGTTTCAGCAATAAGCAAGGAGAAAATCGTCTCTCCTTCTGTTACGCCCATTACAAGCTGTCTTTCTGTAAAGCACTTAGAACAATTAAGACATTGTTTTTTTGATGGACAGTTCTGCAGTAAGAACAAGAGAACGTTTGGTTCTGCATCTTAAAGTCAATAATATTCAGATTCTTGGCACAGGTGCATTGGTTTTGAAAAACACATATCAAATACAAAAGGAAGAAGAAAGCCCCACACACCATTGGCTAAAGGACTGCTCTTTAGCTAAGATTCATGCGGTTGTTCTTCTTTTTTAAAATATAGTGTTAAGCAATGTGCAAAAAGCATAATAAAATGCTCAAGTGACAAGGTAAAAGCATAGTGGCACCAGTGGCATCAGTCTAAAGTGCTTTTTATGGTGTGGTGTTCCTCTAAGCCAAAAGGTGAGAGGGTTTTTGTCCTAGTTTTGTCCTAGTAAGGCTGCAATGAAGGCTACATAGTGTAATGACTAAAATGATTCATTTTGGGAATTTAATCCTAGTTTAAATAAATGTCTCTGAAGGGACCTAATGTAATGCCAGTTAATACAAGAGCAACTTTAATAGATGCACATCAACAGCTTGCGTGCACATAATGCACTACAACCATATGCCATCCAATCAGTCAGTTAATGATTCATTAATAATAACTTAATTAAGTGCACTTAAAGCTAAGTGTTACAAAACACTCCAATATGCAACATTGGCATGGAACTTTGCCTCAGATGCAGGGGTGTCTGGAGTGTGCACAGGCCCACTATGGTTTGCCATGGAAACTGGACCGGCAGAGGGAGGACAGAAGCAGTTTTCATAACCTGGGGAGATCGGGGTCCTTTCCCCTTGGGAGATCTGCCCTGTCTCAATTGGGGAGGTCAGTGCCCTTTCCCCTCAGAATATCAGTGCCCTTTCACCTGGGGAGATCAGTGCCATTTCACTTTGGGAGGTCACTGCTCTCTCTGGGGGGAGCAGTGCTCTCTCGCCTCAGGAAATCAGTGCCCTTTAGCACAGGGAGATCATTGGTACGCCACCTCCTACGATTGGTGCCCTTTCACCTTGAGAGATCAGTGTCCATCCACCTCCAGAGATCAGTGCTCTTTGCCCCTGAGAGATCAGTGCTTTTTCACCTCAGGAGATCAGTCTGTTTTCTCAGTGTGTCCTGGACCACCTACTATCCTCCAAACAGGAATGGTGGCAAAGAGGACTGAAACGGAGCATGCATTCTACAACAACAGCTAGCATTGCGCTTTGTGTTGCTGTGAAAAAACTGTTGGCTAATGTGTCCCCAGAATGTGCTGAACCTGCGATGCTCTAAAAAACAGGTTCGCACTTTGAGAAACAGCAGCCGAACAGGTGCCCACTCAGTCAGTCGGTAAGTAGCTGCACTTCCATTAGTGGTGTTAGCGTCAGGTCTCAAGAGACTATGGGGACAAAAACAGTGCGACAGTGCATTTCTTAATTTCTTCCTGCCGAGAGAACTTTGGGAACCTTCATGCACTGTTAGTGTAACCGAAACAGAATGTTCCAGCTGCAGCCAAAAGTACGCACACATGCAAAGGATGAAAACTTTCAAATTATTGAAATGTGTGTCCTGGTACCTCTGAATGAACACATCTCCTGATTTTTTCCTCATCATTTACATATGAATAGATTTTCTTATTGAGGGCAACACCTCTACTTAATGTCCATTCATGCAGTTGATAATTCACTACAGAAGTTCAGGCAAAGTGCCTTGCTCAAGGGCCCGGGGGTGGTGTCCCACCCAGAATTCACACTTGCACCTCATACTTTCATTTGCACTGTTTTTCCATGTGTTTGTGATGAGGATTAATACAAGAAGGGTGGTTCAACTAAAGCAAAAAAGGGTGAATTAAATGGGCTGATCAACCAGCTACAATATGCTCACTGATAGATAAGGCGATGAAAAGAACTCTGGTTAACTCTACTAAGCATGTGGGGTGGCTGCCACAGATCTCAGATCAGCAGAAACGTCTGCTTGCGGGGAACCTAAACTTGACCCTGTGAAACAGCAGACTGATCCTGGTCCGAATCTGCGCAGCTAAATGAATCAAAGCCAGCAGCCAACCTCTGCCTCTGTGAATGCCTGGAACGCTTTCGTGCAACCAGACACAGACCGCGGGCCTCCAAAAAGGTGTGATTCCGATGTCCAGAAGCGCTGGCGTGTGTCCATCTCTGGATTCTGACCTTGTCAAATGATCCATGGTCGCCAGTTTTTGACCCCTTTGATCCCCATCCAGATAAAAGCAAGAAACTTAATCGCTTCCCCTTCTAAATATAACCCAGCCCCCTGGTCCACATTTCAGTTCCTGTTCCCTGGCCTCCTTCATTGGTTCGCAGTGGAAAGAGCCACCCGTGATTTCACGGGAAATACTGCATGCTTGTATGGTTCCACAATGTAGCCTTGACACGGACATGTAATTCATCCTGGATTAGGGTAATTATTAGGTCCCTTAACAACAACTAAATGCTACTGTGAGAGTAGGATTTTCTAGGATAAATGGTATTGCAGTCAGGCTATGGATAATGACTCTCTGTTTCTTCAAACTGAACCATATCGCCTTTGCCAGGCTACATGTATATCACCTTCTATCATTTAGTTGTAAAATAGCACATTATCAAGGCAATGACAAAATTTTGCTCAGAAAGCATGGCTTTTCTGGAATGACAAAACTGATGCCAGTGCAATAGAGCTGTGGGATATCGACAGCGCTGAAATGAACTGAGATTACATTTTAGATTACGTTACAATCACAAATAGCCCCAAAATGCTTCTTGTCATAACAGAACGAGCAGAATTTGTAACTGAGAGGAGATGAACCCTTGTCCTTCCGAACAAAAAAAAGCAAGGCAATGGAACCCCTCGGATCACAAACCCTTCTGACCGGTGCCAGAGAAACGCCCACTGCGAAATTGGCCTGGGCGCGAATCCCGCCCGCTGGCATACGGGGCCCTGCCTCCGCAGTGGCAGACAGGTCAGGGTGCCTGCCACATAATTACCCCAAGCATCACCCCGCCATCAAAGCATTCCGCCGCCTCACACATTCCTTAGCCCTCCGACGGGCTCGGAGTCCGCCAGCGGCTCCCCCGTTAGACACAGACAAAGGGGGTCAGAGACCCCCGCTTCAAAACCCGTAATTGTCCCGCACCCTTTTCGACCGCGCTTCACAGTTAACGAGCCTGTCAGCTGAAATAAGGATCACCCATCCGCAGCAAATGAGTACAATTTCGAAACAAGCTTGAGGTATTAGAAAACGAAATTAGCTAATAAAATAACTTGAGAAGCCTTGCAACATCACGACAGGTACAGACATCATATTAAAGATATATTGGGATGTTTGGTGGAGTCACCGCTGAAAATAATATTTTATGAATCACCTGCTCATCAGTAAATCTGGTTACGTGATCATAAATTGTAATGTCTGCATTACAGATTGTAGGAGCTAGTAGCTTTTAAGCAGCATATTAACCACTCCATGATCACTGTACAAATGCCACTATATAAGTAGCATTTTCAGGTCATTTTGTTGTCAGGGCCTAACTGCTGAAAAAAAAAACACTTCTTTTTATGCCTCCATCTGTCATGGATGTACAATGTTTTAGTAATAACTGCAAAACTGTCAAATACATACCCATATGTAGCAATGTTTATAAACATTGAATCATATCACAGTGTTAACTTGACTTAAAGCAAATGCAATGGGATCATCTTCTCTACAGACTCACCATTTGGATTAGAATGAGCAAGACCTACAGAGATGAATGAACAAATAAATTAGTCTTTCAAAGTTCTACAATTCATCTGATCCCTTTGAAGTACTTCAAAGCATTTTGTGTGTCTGTGTGTGTGTGTATGCTTGTGTGTTGCCAAATTGAAAATTCAGTCAGGAGACTGAGAGCGCCCCTTACTGCTTGTGATATGTGCCATGGCGACTCTAATGTTCCCCGAGAGTCAGGACCTCAGTATGAAGTCTCATCACCCACTACATATCGAGACCAGTGAACGCAGTCCCATTATAAAGCATGCTCACAAAGTCAGTGTGTTCCGACCGTCCCCGGTCTGTGACGCGAGTGTGTCCACGCCTGTCCCTCCTGTTGAATGGGCCCAGTGTCTGAGTCTGCACGGACACCAGTGGAAACAAAAACAGCGCATTGCTGCTGCAGAAACCTCCAGGCCTGCTGACAGTCAGTCGGGTTTACAGGAAATCGCGGTTTCCTCGTACAGAGCCATCTCGAACACAGCCCTGGACCACGGCCCAGAACACCACGGAACCTAAAGCGTACCTGTGTCAACTTCTGCGGCGCTCCTGGTAGACTGCATTGAACCAGAATGGCCTGCTTGTATCATTTAAAGCCCAGGAGAGAAACAGATCACATTTATGGAGAGCAAAGAATCAGACCAAAAAAAAAAAAAAGACCAGACGGCTTAATTTTTTTCAGAGGTGCAAACTTCTGTTCCTGGTCTGGTGTCCAAATGTCTTCCAATGACACACAAGTGCTTGGAGCAGCTTTTCTGAATCATCAGTGATGCTTAATGAATACATTTCCTTAATGGAGCAATCATATAATGACGGCTTCCTGTGATTAAGCTAAAGAACTTCCTTAGAGCTCTCCTCTGCAGCAAGACATCGGGCTGTACTATGTAGATGGATATAATAGAAACACATTGAAGCACTCCTGGGCAAAGACCCATGGAGGTATAAATATTAACAAGAACCACTGGGTATCCAATTCATAGCTAAAACTAAGCCCCGTGTTTTTCTTTATTCCAGTACCAACAGATAATTACTTATGGGTCTGCCAAAAAAAGAGCCTGCCATATTCCGTCCCCCCCTACCTGAACCAACAATTATTCACAACTGACAGTCTAGGCAATCTGTGCCCATCTCCTGCAGTCTCCGATTCTTATTTTGGAATGTCTCAGTGATGTCATGCTAGAAAAGAGCTCTCTGCCATGGAAAAGACAAATGAGAATCAGTCCATTTTAGATCTCAAAACACACTGAGCGCAGTAATGCCAAAACAATCTCTGCAGTGTGTAATATGATGCACACAGAACACTACTCAAGGGGCTATTAATCAAGCCAGAAAAGATATGAAATATTTGAGTGCCATTTTGACTTGAAATTAGTGCAAATTCTTATGGGATGTCCAGGTCAGGGACTCTATTTCGACACAATCAGAACGCAGAAGAAGTAACACCTCGCTGTGTTTTCAGAGCAGGGAGGTGTGGGAAGGTTTATCAGGGGAGTGGGGAAAAGCCCGGTGTGTATTAGTGTCATTGCGTGAGGGAAAACTCCTCACCTGATGGGTTCCTACTGCTAGCAAAGACCAGTGTAACATGCACTTTGACAGAAGCGAAGACTGTGCCCTCAAGCATCAGCAACGACACTGGCATCAACAAAGGTCTGCAACAGTTTCCAAAGTTTACAGTGCACAATTCCCTCTGTGTTATGACAGTTCAAACACTGGCAACAGTGAAATCTGCCACTTGGCCTGCAGATACTTTTTACTTGAAAGTAGCATCCCTATTTATTCTAGACAACACAATATAAAAGATGTATTGCAACATCCAACTGCTTAATGAGTTCCATTGATTTTTAGTGCAGGGCATTATTTTGGCACAGCATCCATTTTTTTTTTACGAGGCGCTCATGACCTCTCTGAGGGCTATGCGCAAGTAATTGAAAACTGAACAGAACTCTGAACGTGATCCTTTGAAACTATCGGAAATGACCACCGCGTTCACGGGGAAAGCGCTTGAGAATCGTACACACGACAATAACCAGAGACCGACCGTGACGAACAGCGCGTTATTAGATAAATATAGAAGCTCAAGCAATCCTGGGGTAAGGAATAGTTTTGGTGAATTCTTGGCATACGAACCGTGGCTGCTATTTCGGGCCAGCCATTTTAACTGCGGGGGCAACAGCGCACAGCACAGCCGTGGAGTTTCCGAGCGAGGCGGTGATCAAGTTTATTTTTATTTTTTTGTTTTGTGTACACAATGACCCTGTGGGATGTTCTGTATTAGGTTACACACGTGCCTTACCGCACCCTTGGCAGAAAGAATCACATGTACTTTACAAAGACAGCGTTCTTTCGCAGGGAGGCAAATAGTATATTTCATGGTGAAGTAGGCTTCACCTACCGTAACATTTTCAGATTCAAATGATGCAAGCATTATTTATTTGTCCTTGAGACTTGATGAAAAAAACTAAAGAAAAAAAAAAACTTGAACTTGAACTTCATTCCTAAAAAGTAAGGTCAAAGCTATTGCAGTTAGATTCAATTCAGGCCTTAGTCTTTGACTCCTTCTGTGTTCCACACCAGATTTGCTTTGATGGCATCACAGTCTTCAGCTAAACATATGAGACGAAAGCAAATTAAAATAAATGGCTAAAATCTATACAAACTATATTACAACTTCTATATTTAAGAACCATCTGGAGAGCAATACAAGAATTACACACAGGCTTTGCAAGAGGACGGATAAGATTCTAGTTTACTGAAAAGAGTTTCCAACAAACAGGACTTCCCATAAGTTGGGAGTTTCCAGTAGTTTTTTTTAAGCCAACGTTTCCAGTAACTGCTGATTGAAAAGAAAAAGCCATTTTGGACAATGACAGAAGTCACGCTTCCTTGTTTACTGTTGTTGGTCGCTGTGGTATGTAAGCTTAGCCTGAATCACGATCCATGGGCAAACTCCCATGGCAATGGCTAACCACGGAGAATGGGAGCAGATAACCATCACAGAAGGGAGCAGGCATGAAATTTAGAGCGCCTAAAGTTGCAGAAAATTTCCATTAAGTTTCTGAGCGCTTAAAAGTGTACCAAAATTACTTGTCTGAAAAATTATCTTTATTCATATGTATATTTGGGACTTTGTCAATGTTTTTGTTTTGTTTGAGATTCGTTTCTGCTAAGTGAAGATGGAAAGAGAATTAGCAGCATCATGGCTGCTTTGGAAAATACCAGAAACCTGAAGCCTGATGCAAGAAGCCTGTATCTAAGGAGCTGTTCCCCAAACTTTCAAAAGATATGACAGGAAGCATCTAAGTAGAGGAGATGTAGTGTCAAAACATTCAAATAATGAGGGATGTCCTAGCCTAGACACTTGTAAAGGACTAACGTAGCTGCGCTTTTTACGCTCTCCCTCTATAGGCGACCCCAGCCAATGGACAGGCTCTGTTCTCACAGCACCAAGGTAACCAGTGTGGTCCACCAGAGGCGTTGAAGACCTCATGTCAACAGGGCACTGGACCCTTCACAGGAGACTGTCCAGAGTCATTCTTGCTGGTGTCCCTTTTTGCAGCTGACTCTTCCAAGCTGCACAACAGTCCTCAGAGTAAAAGCCATTGACAAATAGGAGTGATTCGCCAGTCCAATCAATGCAAAATAGGGCCATGTGGCCCTATGTCTCTCTACTGCCAGATATAATGAAACCATGTGGAATGCCGGGCAGAGAAAGAGCCTGATAAATTCGTGAGAGGAAGACCATAGGCTAAATTCAATGAGTAAACAGATTTCATTATGTGGCAATTATGTACTGGTAAAAGGTCAGCACCAAAAACAACTAATAGCCTTAGCGGGCACAATGTTTAATTGCTTGGCAGGCATCTCTGTATCGCTCTGCGGACAGGCGATTACGTAAAACTTCCCATGCCAGTTCAAGATATTTCTTAAATAAGATGCAGGTAAGAGATATGTGCTCACAGTATGATCATAATAAATATTATACTGCCTGCACTCTACACCTGGTAATTTAGCAACTGTCCCAAAATCTAGAGGGCTGGGATAGGCATTTAAACATAATAGGCGAGACGCAATGCATCTCTGGCAGGTCACAGAGCCATTTCTGAAGTAATATGCTTGTTATTGCTTTTGAAAAAAAAAATCACATAAAAGAATATGCTGTCAACAGAGCCCTGAGATGTTTATTGCCTGACCTGCTGAATCACAAAATTACACATTGTCTTGATTTATTAATCTCATTTCCCTTTGTTATTCCTTTACAGCTTTGCAATATTCCTGGCATGCACTAAAACATTATGATGCATTTGTGCCAGTAATTTACAGAGGAGCCCTGCACAAGAAAAAACAAAAACAATCCTGAAGAATTGAGCTCCTGTTTTTTTTTTTTTTTAAATCCCAAGCTGGCACTATCTAATATTGGGAGCATGAGAGTTACCACAGGCTTGACTTCTTTAAGGATGACTCATGAAGTCTGCTCCTCTGGATTACATGCTGAAAAGGCCACATTTGTACTGTCAACTGTCAAACTGCATTTTAATGAGTAGTTGTCGAGGACTGACCAGTTGTAAGAGAGGGAACAAATTTTTTACAGAAAGGTGACCAGCAAAACTCTTCTCCAGCAGCTGATGTGAAGTGATTGAACGATCGTGGGCCGATCGTCTGTGCCCTGAACTTTCTAAATTCACAACAGACCGCATCCTCTTCCTCCTCTGCCACTGCCATCTCATTAGTGCCCATTTTAACAATTCCATTTCCATTTTTGTTACAGACTGGTTGTTCAGCAGTTGACCTCCACTCAGTGGTTGCCTTGGGGTCAAAAAAAAAAAATTCCCCATTTTAATGCAAAATCAGCCATTTTGGTTGAGGAACAAACAGCATTCAAAGTTGCAAAAATCCCTGAGTTGGTACAGCAGTTTCATGCTAAACAAAACAGCTTGTCTTGTCAAAACAGAGAAACGTTGCCACAGAAGAATAATTATTTTTAAAGGCTGTCTGTGGGATGCTTTTCAACAACCACTTAAGGACTTTGGTAGGTTAGAGAAGTGGCTGACTATGCTATTCCTCAGCCATTGGTATACTGATCAAAGCTAAGTGACCCCTACATTCACATGGTTTCACCCTAAGGGAATGCATATGAAAGAGAAGTTTGCATCTGACGCTAACCCTAATTAGGTCAGAACCGAACACGCCAAAAAGAAGAAATGTGGAAATTCTATGGAAATACTAAATTAAAATCCTAAATTCCATTTGGGAGGCATCATTCTCACAATAACATCAAGATTGTTTGGAACCCTATCCAGAAATCATAACATGGAATAATATTTGGAAGACTTACTCATGGCTGAGTGCTTGGGCATTTATTCAGCAGAAATGAGGTGACTGACATACTGAGACTTATGATAGCTTGTGAGGGGAGTGGAGACTGTGACATCATCAATAGGAGCTCAGAGTACATTACACGCTAGATCCCTCCACCTCAGGGTGTGTTAACAGCAGGAATATAATACGCTCCTGCTGATGGATTTTCTCTCACATCTTCTCTCGTATCTTTTCACATACTCTTTGTGCTTATTATTGTTATGATGTTGGGAAGGATTTAGCAGAGAGCATTACAGGTTTATGTAAGGGAATGCCGAAGGGGGTGAGTGATGTTGTTTGGTTCTCAGAAGAAAACAGAGGTTTAAACTCTGCAGCATGACTGATGAGTATAACATGGTTAATTTCATACAACATGGTCCATTTTTGGAGGGGAAACAAGGAGAAACCAGCAAAAACAAAGTGAAAAAGAGACACTTCAGAACACCTCAGGACGTATGGGTGAGGCTTCTAGCCTGACACATTTATACGGATGGATTTAGTTCACCACAGCAATTGAAATGAAGTACCTTTCTCAAATGCGCAACAACCTAGTCTCAAGCGGGACGGTCCGACCACAACAGCAAGTGAAAGGCGGTTCCTACGCGCTTGCAACTTCAGCACAGCTGGGTACCCCACAGCTAATGTGTTAACATTTGAAATAAATCTCTGTTCTGCATTGTAACTTGCTCTGAGTCAACCTGGGTAAAGGTCAATTGACAAATAAAATGAATTATACATAAAGAATTATTGCTACTTAAATCCAAGTCATTCTGTACATATGTGGTGGAATATTTTGAATAATTACATGAATTTCAAAGTATATTTCACAATGTCTGCACAAAACTTCTCATAAAAGTGGCAACAATTCATATATTCTTTGAGACTGTGTATGCCACATTTTTATATCATATATTATATGTTTTACATCACACACTCTTTTTACATACCACTTTTTCATAGGGTTAATCTCACCATTGCCAGTGCCTAACGTGTCTGGATTGGCTCCTTAGTGCCCGTCCCACTTTATTCTTTCCAGCATTGCCACACAGTGGTTTAAACATAACCTAAAATTAAAAGGGAGCTTTACGAATGCCCGGCTAATGAACGGCTCTCAGAAAGCCAGGCCAAGCCAAGGCTGACCCCCACAGCAAGGCCCTGGCGCAGAACCCCTCCGCAGAGCACCTCGTTACCCTACTATTACCTTATAAAAAGGCCCTAAAAATGTCGGCTTAACCGTTAAACTCAGAGGTCTGCATCTGCATGCGTTTGGAAAGAGCTGCGCAACGGGCAGAGGCTGAGAGGAGGATGTGCAACTCAGAGATCTTCCTGGTGAGAAGGCGCACTTCCTGTTCTCAACGTTGTCCTGAATTCAGTACGACAAGAATAATGTAAAAACCACATGGGTTTTAGTCACTGTCCTGCTTTGTGGACACCCACCATCTTTTCTCTGGTAAACACCCAGTCCAGCTTGTCGTGACCCGTTGACAGAGGCAACGTGAGACTGATCTTGTCCAGCATTTCGTTATTAGGGAAGAATTATTGGAAAGTTGGATGGTTATTATGCTCTGGGGGTTTAATCAACCTTACATTCGTTACACTGAAATCATCTTCCTCGAGCCTTGCGCTTCTCCAGGGCTGACTGCAATCTGTGCTCGATGGGGCCAGCGCCCCGAGAGGAAAGATGTCTATGAATCACGAGTCACGGATTCTGCCCCATGGATGAGACTCATCAGCCTGTATTCAGTGCGGAATTCGTGTGTCTGAAGAAAAGAAAGCCTAAATGAGGTGGAGGAGAATGGGTGCTTCATGCTCCCCTGCAGCTGGGGCCCCTTTGAGTGGAGCTTTTTGTATCGTTCTTAGCTCTTATTCAGAGTGACTCAGTAAAACATCACGGGACACAACACGTGCACATCACAGAAGCAAGGCGACAGGAACAGGAACATACTGTAGGTACTACATGAGCCTAACACAACCAGTGAGCATCAAACTGAATTAATACACATTCATTCAATTCAATGCGTAACAATTGTCTAATAATTATCTGCCTAGCAACACCGAACAATTATCATTAAGAGAAATATGCCTACACCATATCACTTTGCACAAAAAGAGAGTCATAATGACCTGCAGGTGAAGAGCAACATTATCTTAGGTCATAATGTTTACATGCTGCCAAACAGTAATCTACCAGAGCAATGATGCATTGCGTGATTATTTGAGCGCGCAGTCAAAATAGCTGACTTGTGTTGTTTTTTTTTTTAAGACTTGCTCAGGGCAGCCTGTCAATGTGGAAATGTGGTCAGCAGATCACCGCATAGTTGCCTCCGAGCTCATGGTAGTGCGTCTGTGGGGCGTTAGACACATGACGGGAGACAGGTGCTCCCTTGTGGACGGAAGGCAAGAGGCCCGCTCCACAGCAGCTGTGTCATGTTTCGGGCCCGGGTTTGCTTTGTTTTGACTGCGGCTCCGTCCCAGGCCGGGCTCGGTTAGGCTGGTGCTGAAAGCTGGAAGCGACGGGACCGGCTCAGCTTTCGTGGGTCTGTGGTGGGGGGCGGAAGTTACCCTGTCCAGAGAGCTTTCCCTTTCCTTTGGACGGAGCAGGTCCCTGACAGCTGAAAGGGCTATTTTTGACCCACACAAAATCTGAATCTGCTTTCTTTGCAGATAGATTCACAAAATAAGCAAACACTTCCTGCAAAAACACTTTAACAATAAATGTCTTAAATTACACATTGCTGTGAACAGCAATAGTCAATAGGTTTGTAATATTCCACAAACCGTATCTGAAAAGATATCCATAAACAACATTTTGGATTCAATGTTTTACTGTATTTTGACATAAAACACAAGTTCATACTGGCAAGTAAAAAGTAAGGAGAGAAAATGCTATTAAAATGGCATAAACATACACAAGTCTTTCTCGCTTCAACAGTTTTGTAGTGCGGATGAGGTAAAGCAATACTATTATCTGACAGCTCTCATAACAATTGTATCATTATACAAGAGGCTCTCTACACTTGAGTGGTGGCGGTGCGTACTCCCCATGTTGATGAAAGAGGAAGGTAAGGACAGGCTGTTTAAAGCTGTGGTTACCTTCTCTCATCCACCATCCAGCTTTGATGCATCGTTCCGTCCTCTCAGAGCAAACTTCAGCAGCCCGTTAATGAAGCTGCATGGTGATAAGGGGTGGGGGTGGGGGTGGGGGTTGGGGGGTGGGGGGTGATTCCGACCAGAATGGGATCGTTCGGAATGTAAGTCAGGCCTTTAACAAACAGGGGAGATTGTTATGGCCCGTTTCCCAGGGAGAGATGAGTTCCTATCCACCGTTCTTTCATTCCATCTTTGATGCATTGCGCTGCGGAATGGCTTTTGCTCAGATTGCGTTTAATTTCCCCTGTGGAGGCCCGTTTTAATATTCGCCGCTGGGCCGCAACAGGTAAGATGATGGGGTGCACAGCAATGTAGTCGATGCATTCAGGTCACTTTTGAAGACCGGTGTGAGGAGCTTGGGTGTCTTTTTTTTTGGTGGGGGGGGTGGGCCAACCAGACCCAATGGACCCAATGTGTGACCAACGTCAAGGTTATGCGGGTGAAAATGGTGGTAGCAAACATGACATAGCATGCACTAAACAAACGTAAGCTTTATGCAGTCATAAACAAATTAAGCAAGTACATCTATCTGAGGGTAAGTGCATACCAGACATGGGTTATAAATTTAGTGCATGCAGGAGACCTAAAACTTCACATTTGAAACGTTCCTTTTCGGCTTTTGTTCTCAGTATATACATACAACAGTTTGCTGCCTTGGAAAATTATATTTCAAAGGAGTGTTTTCTTGTGGAATTTTTCAATTAGATTGGCTTAACATGTGACTGCAGTTATGTCTGCAATGTATGTCAGTGACTGATTGAAGGTTCCCTGCGATATAGAGCACTTCTCAGTTGCACCTCCAATGTTACTACTCCATGGTGCTTTTTTACTCCATAACAGTCACCATTGAAGTTATTATTCATGCAAGGCTTGCATTGTTATTAGTAACAGTAGCATACATTGTGGTAACTAACAGCAGTGTGGAGCTGAGATGATTAATTTTCAACAACCTTCTGGTGAACCATCGATGTGCTCCAAAAACAGCCGTGAGAGCAGAGGAACTGAGGGAGAAGAGGGCAGAGTCCTCTCTCATTTCATTTTACTGGAAATTACACACACTGGCTGTCTTTAATGGCTTCCTTAACGCAACACATTCCGGGACGACGTACCCTTTAACACCTCATCGGGGACCGAGTGCTTTTCCTCCACCTCTGACATCCCACGGTTCATTAATTATAACCGTCACTCCTTCAGCTCCGGTAAGCCTTCCCTTCCCAGCAGCCTTCAAGAGGATCCAGCCACCACACGTCTACTGGCCGCGCGCTTTTATGCACCCTCGGTGCGCTAGAAAATGGCTTTATTGGTCTGCCCCGTAACCGTCTGACCCCTTGCCGCGGTCGCCTCGCGCATTAATGTGAATCGCAGACCTGGAAGCTCATCAGCCAACGACAACTGCAGAGGAATTCGCCGAAGTCAATCACAGTGGGGCCCGTTAAGAGGAGGTAAAGTGGCCTTCACTAGAATTGCCTCCTTTGAATATGACAGGGCGCAGTGCCACGCAACTCCTTCCCACACGGGTGGCACAGGTTGAGTATGTTTATGACTTCAATTATTTTCAGCTCATAGTGCATGCTTCAGAAGCAGATTAGCATAAATGCTCTTTAGCAGATATTCTATTTAGCAGACTATTATTACTGAAAAATAATTATATGTTTATTTATTATTACAAAAAGGCAAGTCTGTTTCTTACTCTTGTATAGTGAAAGTTTCCTCACATTGAGGTTGACTTGTCCATGGAACTGTATATACACACAGTAGAAAATGGCCACTGCTATGCCATTTTGTGGCCAGTTGGTTACTTTAAAATGACCTGATATATGAATTATATGAGACATTGTGCTCATATAATTACTACCTGTTTAGAGTCCAATATCCCACAGCCATGGAGGCACAATGGGGTTATCTTCAGCTGCATGCTTCAGTTCCAATGGGATTGTATTTTTAAAACTGACACCATCAGAATGTTTGACTTAAGTTAATGGGAGAGGTTAGCCTTTACTTCAACTTTAGTTCTTAGCCTCCTTGTGCTTTTTTTTTTCGCTCAGACTTCATGCCCCAGGGTGCAGGCAGTGACAGTATTAATGCTGAATCCTGATTGATGCACATTAATAATACATACATTAGAATACAGAAACACGTACACAGCATTTCAGCATGAAGATGACCATCTCCCTGTTCATCACATTCTTTTCAAATGACCACTGCTGCACATCACTGCAACTCGATTCTCACCACTGCTTGATCTGCAACAAGCATTTTCCCATTTCCTGCCTGGTTACCCTACATGCAGCTGCAAGCCTGTATGAAACTCAGGGTGTGTTGGCACCAGGCAGATGTACCATAAAGATTATCAGCTGTACTAAATGATAGGACAGACTTCCATGACAATACACCTGTGATTCACTGTAAGGTTCTGCACATGAAAGACCACTGACTGTGGGTCTGCAATCCCCGGGCTGTTCACACACAGGCTTCTAAGCCAGTCATAAGGATACAGCTAACGTTTAGACTAGCTAAATCATTCTTAGAGCCTCATGAGAATGGCAGTGGGATTCTTTTTGGGTGTGCTCTTCACTGCAAGCACAAAGCCTGTGAGTTCAAATCCACAGCTAAGAAACCTCTACTTAACCTTTGAGTTTGAGGTGCTGGAACGACGCAAAGCTAAACTGCTTTAGCGCACACCAGGGTGTAAGAGGGGATCATTGTGAGAGGATAATACAGGTTCGTTTTGCCAAGTCACACTTCACAGGGGAGTCAGCTAAGCAAACATAACGTTAAAAAAGCTCCCAAAAAATGCATTGTTACACTTGACAAGTTAAGGACATCATCGGCACTTATCTCCCGTTGGAAAATGACAAGACGAATTTTCTCACATGCTCTGAGAGTCTGACCTTTTGTTCTCGGTGAATAAATTGCCTGTGGCTCCCGAGACAGGACTCATTAGGCGGTGATTGCAGCAAAGTGTCCTCATCGTGACTCGGGAGAGCAGGTCTCGCAGAGTCCTTCATTAGTGTCATTTCCATCCCGGGAGCCAAACCAAACAAGAGGGGCTAATTTGCCCATCGCTCGGTGTCTTGCCTCTCGCATCTGTGTGTTTTTCGCACCCGTTGCGAGCACGAGAATCGCAGACTGCGAACCCCAACTCGCAACTCTGTCACGCTCCTTTTGTTGGTCCCACGCTCCATCACTAGGAAACACTCCCATTCAGAGGTGCAGGGCCATACATCTGATTCTGTCCATCTAGAGCAGGGGTGGGCAATTCCGGTCCTGGAGGGCCAGTGTCCTGCTGGTTTTTGTTTTCATCTCTTAGTTACCTGTTGATTTTCACCTTGAAAACAGGTGTGCTTGCTCTTCAGCCAATCAGAGATTGTATTTAGTTGGTCAACAGGAAAAACAGCAGGACCATGGCCCTCCAGGACTGGAGTTGCCCACCCCTGATCTAGAGGATCAGGGTTTTTAGGTACTGATGTTTCAAAAATTATGGGATGGGAAAATTATGAATAAAAAAAACATGGCAACCCAGGCTTACTAAACATTTGCAAAAGGTTTATCACCTGCAAAAACGTCAGCCTTGCACAACAGAGAACCTGACTGTACTTACTGAACTAACACACCTGCATTGGTACACATTAGATGTGGAAAAGTGGCTTGAATGCATTTACTGAACTGACATGCACGCATTGATGCACATTAAATCAGAAAAGTGGAGGGCATTGCCTTTTGTGAGTTAGCCTTGATGCATATATGAGGACCACAAACTGTTGAGAGTATGCTAATAAGTGCAAGAGAAATACAAGATGGTAGTAATTGCAGGAGAGGACTTTGTGTATGAGTTATAACTCCTAGGGAGAGTGGGTATTAACACTCATGGTTCAGGGTTATTTGTTTATCTTTATTATTCTCTGTGTTATTGTGCTGTTGTAGGCTTGTTTGCCCTTGTTCCTGTTATTTGCCAAGGGACTAGAGATGAAATACAGCTTCATAGCTAATTCTGAGGCAGTCAAGTGGCTGCCCACTGTCACTCTTAAATAAATAAATCAATCAACAAATAAATACAGTAGAGAGCAGTGGCATGGCTGCCACAAACTGTAGCTAGGAGGAGACATTGTCAGCATCAGATGATAGAAGTGCAAAGGGAGAGGCCATTTTCTACTCGAATGTCCCTCTTTCGGATGTTTAACCAAAACACAATCGACTCCTATTGGCTCACAGGCCTTCTGCTTTTCCTTGCTTCTGGCTCATTCCAACATGCAGTGGCATCCACAAGTGGAATCAGTCCGCATTCTCCTGTGCGCTGTCCCTTGTACTGAATGCAGTTTTGTGGCAAGAGCACCAATACATTTGCTTCCCCCTACGTTCGGAAAGCACTGCGTGAGAGAAGATGTTGCTTTGCCTGAGCACAAATCGTTCAATACACAACACAGTCATGCAGTGCATGTGCTTGCTCTGTCCACGTTCTGTCCGCCCACTTAGCGAGTTCCATTGTAATCCAAATTTATTCAAAACCAATGGAATAACTTTCAGGAAAGTATAAGACCATGCTGTCTCCCACCCTCCCCTCCGGAGCACACAGTTCAAAGGTTTGCCTCCACGGTTCAGCTGTCAGAGCCAATCGCTGTCCCATTGTGGGGGTGAAAGCGTGGTGCTGATATTAATTGTATTTAATAGAGTGTTTAATTCATGTCGGGGTTGAATGTGATAATTGCCCAGGAGGGCTTCAAGTAGCATATTGAAACACTCAGTGTAATTGTAGGAACCCTTCACGCTGAAAGGGGTGGTGTTTAATTGCCAGATTGGTGCGTTTATTTTAAGGGCAAATTTGCACTTGACAAATGATTGGAGGGCGAGCCAAAATCAGGTACATTCTGCATCGGATACTTGCTCTGTGGCAGGCGTTTTGAGACAGACCTAAATTTGCACCTCAGCCTTCATTTAGAAAATTACTCCAGTCATTAAGTCTGTCTCAGAAGTAGTGGCTGTCAGTTGGAGAAACAGCAGGCATTCCCGCTGGCCTTCTGGGATCAAATTTGGGCCTCTGGGAGGGATATGAACCTTTGACAGGTGGGGCTGTGTCTACACAGCATTGAATGACATGAAAGGTATCTGGACTCAGGTATTTGGGAGAGAGGGCTACAGAGACAAGGCCGGAGGTGACTGAGATTCCATTGTTCACATGGTGTTGTCTGGGATACGGGATTTGAGTGGACAAGAGCATCTTTCTGCCGCCTTCGCTGTCCCTCTAAATCCCTGTATTTACAACCATCAGCTTGAATGACGCGACACCTGTCAGGCCTGAAACCCTGTCGAATACTTCACCAGCTCTCCCTCCCTCCATCCTGCTAGGAATAAACCATGGGCCTCCTGTCCGTCATACAGAAACCGCTGAGACAGATGCATACCTATACAAAACAAAAGGCTTTCCATTCCTTCACTGTATCATGTTTGTTTCTCCACTTTCATGTACTCAGTCACCATTGAGTTGTTATGCTCTGGTGTGCTGGGTTTTGAATGGCAGTATGGGAGAATTCAAATTTCTTTCCCAGCATGCAATGGCCCACTGTCCTTTCTGCCTCCTTGCTGGCATTAAAGAGTTCCACCTGTACATTCTTTTGGAGCTGACCTCTGACCTCACTGTGCTAATTCTTATATACTTCCTACAATTGCCCCATAAGAGGGCTATTGTTAGCCTGAAGGACATTAGCAGCCTGCAGAGAGCTTGGGTATGGAATCTCTGAGGTGAGGGGGCCCTGACCCCCGTGACCCTGTACAATCCCCTGGAGGGATCATGCAGGTTTGGCCTAATCCGGCTCCTGGTCATGCCCACCAACAGCTTGAGGTGTATCGCATCACTCTTAATGAAAGGCTTAACCCCATTGATCAAGGACAATGAACACAGCTCATATTGTGCGTGTAATCCATTCACACAGCTGGATATGTTAGCAGGGTAATTCCAGTTAAGTATCTTGATCAGTATCGGTCACGCGATGGCATTACCCAGCATACATCTCCAAGGTCCCAAAAGTTCAAGACATTTAAATAAATTGCTGAGCTTTGTTATCTACCACTTTAAAAACACAGAAGGTATATATAGCTTGAAAGAGGGACCAAATTGTTTAAAACATACAGAAAAGCATAGAATCGTACAGAACAGAGGAAAATAGAATAGAATAGAATAGAATAAAATAGAATAGAATGCTAAGGGTAATAATTGATTGGACTTCTTTGTGCTGCAGTCTTCATAAAGCAGAGTCCAGCACTAGAAAAGCTGGAATAAAGAGAAAAGAATGGAGGAGAGGTGGAGCCAAGGGCCAAATGAGTGTGTAAAAGTTTACAGGAAGGCCTTTGGATCCTACCTCTCCATGTCAATCTGATGTTTTACAAATACCCCTGTAATAGATTCAGAGAGCGACGGAAACATAAGAACACCCTTGAGTGCTCAATGACGCATATAAACTGGGAAAAGTTGTTTTGTTTGATACGATATTTGATGCCACAAATTCAAACACTTTTCTTCCCTTTCACTCAGAAATGAGCCAAAGGTATGTGATTAAAATGTAAAGTGAGATATACTACACAGCCCCGATGCCAATATGGATTAATTGGACCGCAACCCCACAGAGTGGTATGATGGCCTTCAGCTTGCCAGGTACATATCTCTGCTGGCCAAAACTTTGCCTTAGAAAATGTGGACATGTTTGATTTACATATTCTTCTCTTCTGTTTGATTACCTGTGAAATCCCAATGGCAAATATTCTGCAATTATGTGGAAAGCAAACATGACATATTGCCAAGTGCTACTTTTTGCAATTTCTGTCCCTGCAGTAACTTGCAACAATATGCACTAATGGATAGCCTGCTGTTTCACCTCTCACTTACCTTGTAACCAGCAATAGTAATAATCATTATAGCCTGCATTTACATAGCACTTGTCATAGATCTCAAAGCACTTTGAAATGTAAGACCTTTTTGAAATGCTACCAGGTGTGACACAGCACTGCATGCATCAGACTGACAGAAGTGAACTCTGAATGATCAAGGGCCTAAATGCCTATGGGAAGAGAGACTCAATCAAACTTCAGTGTCCTTCCTCTAGATTCAGCATTTTACTTCCCACCTTTGGAGAAATCATGCTTAGAGTGACAACACAGAACCGTTTCAGAAAGTAGCTCCCATTGCACAGAGCCCTCCAGGTGTAACAAGGGTGTCAGGCTGCAGAAAACTGAGGACAATGACCACAACACAGACTTCTTTGCTTTTTAGGACCGCGATTCCCATCAGACCACACTCCCTTTTTCTCCTCCCCATAAGGGCTGATTGGCCACCGCAATCGGGCTCACAGGACGCTCTTTGCTCCCAGAAATGAGTAAAGAGTTCGCAGCTAAGCCTGATGTCATTTTGACATGTGACACTTGAATTTTCACTCCGACCAAGTTCGGAAACCCAACGCAGAGGCTTCACGCCCGCCGCACCGACGGCATGTCTCCACACCGCCGCCCTGCTGTTCGTGTTATTGCCGACACACGTTGTGAATACTGCCGGGATACAAAGCAAGGGCATTTTCCCCTTTCCATCTGCAGGGCCACTGATCCGTTTCATTTGGACTCGCTGCCGCGTAACAGGCGCGTTTGTCAGAAAGAGCGCTAATGCGGCATCCAACGCGCTCTGACGCCAGGCCACCTCTCCCGATACCCCGCTCTCGTGCTTGGGTTACTTGTCGACGGCAACTGTGTTATTGTACGCGCCGTTAAATGGCATTCATACCCCGTCCTGCTGTGCGGCCACATTTCATTTCGCCTGTCACAACTCATAATCATATTCGCCTGTGAGCTGTATAACTGCTGGCCGCAAAATCATCGGCTGATTCTGGCAAATGAGGGCAAAATAATTGACGTGATTGACGCCGATGGTATTTATGCGAGCGGGCACGCCAGAGCTCCGGCTGCCGGGGCTGGCAAGGCGATCCGCACATCTGGGTTTGATTCGTCGAGGCTGTTTGCGCCGGGATGCGCCGCGCGACGAGGGGCAGATTGCGCGTGGGACGGGAGAACGAACGAGCCGGACGCGAGCGATTTCTGAGTTTGCTCCGCAAGGCAAACGCCGTCACGGTGACAGCCCCTGTGCCTTGCGCAGCTGCGGGCTTGATTACCAGGCTGATACCGGCTCGTGCTAGGAAACTGACTCACCGTGCTCACAAACATTCTGACGGCACACAATATCAGCTTGCGAAAGCAGTACAGAAAATACACCAGATATGCAGCAATGACTTTCTGTTCTTTCCTTTAGGGTTTGTAAGCAGACAAAATGTGAAAGATACATAAGAAACTTTGAATAATTACATACATTTTTTCTGAAAAAGGACAAAGATCCTAATAGCAATAAAAATGACCATGAATTACTCTTACAATACCTTTATTTATATCTTATAAACAATATACTTTGATCAGGATTTCATAACTAAACCAACTGCACTATAAAACAATAATTCAAAGATACTGCATTTCAGCTGTATAAACTGTATGGGTTGAATAGTATTCTGGGTTGGAGCATGATATAATGAAATACAGTTGGTTTGTGTATTGCTGTATTTTTAGACCTGACCATCTGCTGTGAATTATGCTTTGTGACCATTACATTTTTTATTATTGGAAACACTGCTTGTAGGTGCCATTATGAATGCGATTGTCACCAAAATGTTACACTCTCCTGTTGAAATCCTTCAGAAGCTGTGACTGTGGATTTAATGGGCCAAAACCACAGCGTTCCTTAAAGGCTTTCGAGCAATGAAGAGCATGTGCGCTCAGCTTCAGCTGCAGCTGAAGTATTCTGTCACGCAAACACTTTCTTAGCACAGTCTACCGAATCTTGCAGCGAGCCAACCTCCCCACGTCACTTCACATTTTAAACACAGTGATTTTAGCCCCCAGACCTGAGGCCAACCCATTGGCGTACACAACTGACTGGATTGGCTGGATACACTGGTTCAGTCCTATTTTTCAACTGCCACCATACTAGTCTGGCACCTTGGGCCCAATCCATGCCTCCATAGGCTACCATTGGATACCTACCAAGCTTCTAAGAACAAAGGAGTCAAACCAATTTTATATTGGTTATAACAAACATGTTTTTTATTATCATGCTTCCTTAAATACACCATACCTAAGGAATATATTTTTGTGTCCATTATCTTTGGCAAAGTTATCTATTATCATTCCACTCTTATATTTTTCATATCAGCTTGAAGTTTTTCAAAGATAGCCTATGGATGAGGCCTTGTTGTGTGCCATATTAAACTGGCTGCAGTACAGGAACACAATTTGCAGTCTAGTCAAAAGTACATGTCATTGGATGTTAAATAATACATGTCCCTTGTCATTTTATAACATGTTTGGATGAAAAGGAGGCTGGGAGTTGTAGTCGGTTTAAAACTGGCTCAGGCTGAACAGGTGCAAGTCCGAGTAATGCGGTGGTATGTGGGTCAGCCTCTTGATTGACGAGTCAGCTGGTCGGGATGCAGTCACCAGCAGAACATTCCATCTGCTGGTTGAAAAAACGCAGGCGGCTGGAGGTGATGCACTGACAGAAAGATGCCATCAGGCTGTAAGCTCGCCTGTGTGTGTGTGTGTGTGTGTGTGTGTGTGTGTGTGTGTGTGTGTGTGTGTGTGTGTGTGTGTGTGTGGAAACAGAGCTTCTGGAAGGACCAGTCACTTGCATTCAGGCAACGGATACAGCCTGTGTATTCTGATACCTGTGTTTAGTAATGTGGAAATCCAGAGGAGCCAGGACAACACCACAGGGACTAAGCAGTCTGTTAAGAGAAAAAACTGTTTTAAATGGAGATACCATTCTAACACAGAGATACTGAAGTGTACCCTGGGAATCTTGCCAGCCTTGACATTCACCGTTAAAGACAAAAACACTGCCCTTATTTCAAGTTACTTCTCTGGTGCAATACCATTGCCACACGGTAATGGTATTACTGTTAAAGTCTAACATCTGGCCATGTCTGGTCTTAAACAGGTGGGAAGTTTATTTCTGGATTTTTTTTCTCAACACAATTCACTGATTCTAATAGCATGTGGATTAGCAGATGTATCGAGCTCAGTGAAGATGGTGAGCCATCCGGCTGATTTAAGGGTCAATGAATCTGCAGAGGATCTGTCTGGAGAAAAGCAATATTGTTCCTCCTGTTGAACAGGGGTGTAATCAATTTCAAGTTTATGAAGCCACAGAATTTGCATCATTACAAGGTGCAATTTTAAAACGTTGTTCTAGGGGCAAGGGGGCAGGGGGAGGAAAATGCTGATGTCCCTTTACTGTACAGAAAGCCATTACCCCGTGACATGAGCAGTTTAAAAATGTATGCCGTTTGTTTCAGGAGGTGGCTTTTGTGCTGACACATTAAAATGAACTCTGCCAAACCGCTGCCAGCTCCGCTTGGAGGCACAGGCTTTATAAAGATGAGCCGGGCTTCACTGCAGCTCTACCTCCTCCCAAAGCTGTCATTACAGCATCTGCTCTGACCCCTGAAAGTGGGTTCACCCCCCCCAGGTGCCTCATACCACAGGTACCCGCTGCCTCCCTGCCTGGCCCTCGGAATTGAAAGAGAAGGATTGTGGGTAATGTCCCTGTGACTGCAGAGAGTCTTGTCTGGGGATGGTACGTGGATATCAATGCATTACTGGTTACAGGCTGCACAGAAAACTCTCACCGTGTGAAGGATGGCATATAGTACTCTGTTTGGGTCGCATTTGGTGTGGGATAGTTCTGTACTGTTGCCCTTTGCAGTGCTCATCCATGCCACAATCAGCTGTCAAAATAACGGATGTCTGGTCAGAGGAAACGGACAGAAGGCTGGCACGATGTCTTCAGCTTCAGAAGTGTTTTTTTGGCATGCAGTGGCCTGTTAAGGAAAGCCAGGAAGCATGCCTCCACTACAGCTGTCCAAATAAGGGGGGAAGAAGGGGGGTCTCACTAATGCATACTCTAGGAACCCCCTATACTGTGTGATGGCAGTAGGCTTTCATACAGGCTGCTGCTAGAAGTGTTGCTGGTGGGCCAGAAGGAAGCAAGACTCCCCTCCCATCCAAGACAAAATCTATTACCCCCAGTGCAGTGTGCTGCAGGAGATGTAATGAGATGTTAATGCCCATGCTTGGGACCATGATTTAAAGATTCAAGCTGCAGAGGTAGGACTGTTCCCTGGTGTCCTGGCCAAATGCCAAAATTGAGCTCTCTCAATGTGACCATCTAATAGTTCCTCAGTTGGTGTGTGGCAAGGGTTCAGGCACAAAATGGCAGCAGTGCATTCAATCAAGTGGTTGCCACGAATTACCGAAGGTTGAGCCGAGTCATAAACTGTTTCGGTATCCATGTACAGGAGTGAAAGGCACTATACTGGCAGCACTTGTTGTCATCATCGGTGTCCACAGCACACGGTCCGCCATCAGAGCACGGCCGCTGACCCAAAGACAACGGGGCCGTCTGTGTCCTGTCCCGTCACATCGAGGGTATGAGGGTCCGCCACCCGAGAGCACCCACGGGGGGGCGCGTTCTGTTTGTTGGGGCCTAATATGAGGAGACAGGCACATCTGACCTCCCCCCTGCCTGCATGACTGCCTCCGTCGTCCCGCTAATGAGACACCGAAACAACAAAAGGCATCTCTTTATTTATTTATTTATTTATCCGTTTGCCTGAACAATTCAAAAGGCTTTGAGGAGGCCCTGTCGGCGCGGCTTTTAATCGGTTCTGTTAATTGCTGTCCCCGTCTGGGCTCAGATCCTCCTCCCCAGCTGAAATGGGTCCAGACATTTTTGTGCTCTGGACCGAGTCATTTTCTTTGCACTTCTGACTCAGCTTTTGCAGATAAGCAGTCCGCATTTTGTGAGTTTTATTCCGTAAGCAAGTCATTAACAAAGTCATTTCAACAGATCCATTTCACAAGCTGTCCAGTGCCAATACCAGCTCTGAAAGTAACGCTCATTACTTTTGCTTGACACGTAGAATTTGGTTGTCTTGCATTTTCATAAATGGATAAATACTTTAACATTAAATGGGATTGGTTCATTATATTCTGGAAAGGTGACGGTTCATCATCTTTTTGTATTGCAAAGGAATGGGATTCTAGCCAGAGAGAAAGGATTTAGTTATTCGCACAGCTCTTCAGAGTGATGTCAGAGAAAAATGTTAAATATCGAGAGGCTTCAGGCACAGTCTGTCGGCATGATGAGGGACTTGTGTAATCATGGGGTACCATCCGCTCGACCTCATCAACACAGAGAAAGTGGGAACGGGACCCTAATTTGAATGGGGATTTGATGAAATGCGCCCGCTGCCCTCGACCTGGAAGCGAATGAGAGTCGCTTCGTGACAGGGTTTCGGGACTATGCCTGTCAGAGAACGGAAGGAGACGGCTGGGACCCCCCGACTGGCTCATGGGGGGGAGGTGCTGGCCGCTGGCTGGAAAACGGCCCAACCTAAACAATCACTCAAATCAGGATGGAGAGTAGGGACAACTCTGGAGTTTGCCCACTTTGAGCCGTCATGCACACGCGTACACGCGCGCACACACACACACACACACACACACACACACACACACACACACACACACAGAGCCAGGGTGCAACACACACGCACATTACATTAGATTACATTACATGACATTGCATAACATTCATTTAGCAGACACTCTTATCCAGAGTGACTTCAAGCACAACAGAACATAAGTGTATCCATTCAAGTTGAATGAGCAACAGTGTCAGACCAGGCTAACGACCAGACTCCCGCACACACACACACACACAGACACACACACGCACATGCACGCATGCACTAATGCGCACGCGCACACACACACACACACACACACACACACACACACACACACAGAGCCATGGTGCCACACAGACATTAATGAAGCCTGACAGTGATGTGGAGGCTCTGAAAGCCATACTGACGTGAGTGCCTCTGAGCGGAACCAAAAGGACCAGGAATGGAACCAGCAAAAGTTCACTTTCACCGGGATGGAAAAAAAAGGGCATTATGGGAAACAAGCGCTGGGAGAAGCAGGAAAACGACAGGCCCTTTAATATTTCAGGCTGAGGCAGAGCCGCTCTGCTGTCCTCAGGGGCAATGCTGTTTACACCCATTGTTCGTCTGAGTAATTAAGCGGGACCTCAGCTGGACACTCGGGCCAGGCCGCGACGTTCCGACGACGGGATGCCCCGGCAACGTTCCTCAGCCGTTCGGAATTCCAGGGACGGCGGGACTGAACTGAACTCGACCGCGCTGGCCATCCAGAACCTGACAGCTCCGATTAGGCTAAGTAGCCGTCCGGTTTATTCCTGGCAGAGCGATGTAGTGCCTTGTCACTACGGGTCTCTCACGGTCCCGGTGAAGCACACGGTCTGCGGGTCAACCGCGGTCAGATCCGAGCCGGCCGCTTCTCTGCACGGACACATTCCGAAGGACTCTGGCCCTGTCGCCTATGATCAAAAAGCGTCCGAATATTTTTCCCCTGGTGGGGGGGGGGGTTGCTCCACCCTTAATGCACTCGCTTGCTCAATAATTCATCAGGCCAGACCCAAATGGGCCCATCAGTGGATCTTGAGGAACAGTATGTTTCAGTCTCAGCCAATGTTCTGCTATCTGCCACATAAATACATATTTGCACTTTTCCCCTCTGTGCAATCCATAAGCTTGCACAGCCCTGAGCTGTTCATTAGACTGCACACTGTATTGCTCTGTCAAAAGCCTGACATTCAGGATTTACAAATGCACAACTGAGAACTTACTAATGACCACATCTGCACTTCCTTGACTTTAACTGACTCTATTCATTGGTCAAGAAAAAAGGGTTACATAAGACAGTAACAGGTAACATGAAATATAGATGAGTGCAAGAGTGTAAGGTTTTATGAGGTGTTATAAATATATTATAGATGTATATTATGGGTGTTATAAAGTGTCATAAACGGTTGAATATGGTATACATTGTTACACCCTGAGAATCCTGCACCACTTCGAAAAATAATGTCTTAATTGCAGTTGTATGTGGCAATTCCATTATTCATGTTGTTTTAGTCTCTGTATTGAACTGTAAAGCAGTGACAAGAGCTCTCCAAATGAATTTATTGAAATTATTAAAGTTACTGTTAATTAACACATGAAGCATGAAGCGTTCTCAGAAGGTGCTCTAAGAAAATAAGGTTATTCTCATGGTGAGCTTCTGGAGGGCTTTCAGCACAATGGTATTCATCAAAATGACAGAACGCAATATAAGTGATATCATTCAAAAGTCCCTGTTTATTTTTTTTCACTTCTTCTTAAGCGCTTAAAGTTGGTTTTATTCCAAACCAAACCGTTTGCATCACAACCTTTTACAACAAGCATTACACATCTGTGAATAGTTAACCGAACAAAAAAAAAATAAAGTTTACTTTTATTTTTATGGCGCCTGTAAAATGGGTATCATTGTACAGCCCCCCTTCCCCACTCCCCACACACACACACACACCCACAATAATAAATGTCTCCCACAGAAAATGCATCCATACTGCGCTCTGGCCACACAGAGCAGTTCTACTGTTTAGCGATTCATTAGAGCCTGCAGGCCTTCCCCTCCCATGGCTCCCGACCGCCGCCACAGACAGCAGTGACTGTGCGATCGCTGCTGTGCTTCGTTAAGACCGCAACGCTTTGGGGTTCCAGAGATGGGTCTTGTGCCGTGTTAAACCACCGCCGACGGTCTCTGATGCGGGTCACACCACCAGCTTGTCTTTCTGGCCTCCCCTCGGCATGCCACCCAAGTGGAGGAGTAAGGCCACTAGCTTTGAAGTGCTGTTCTGTTTGTGTGTGTGTGTGTGTGTGTGTGTGTC